>CM055116.1:1018182605-1019382605 GCA_029206835.1 Rana muscosa
TCCCGCTAACACTGCGTTTTTGGGAACCCTAAACCGCTGGGGATGCTAGTATAGATCTGATCAGATCTGATCAGATACTATACCACTAAGGGGGGTGTATGCTTTGCGCGTGGGTGTTAGCGTTACTGTCACTAACCTAACACTGCCTGGGGCGACGCAGACCCTCTCTGGCGCTAAAACCTAATTGATCTCACCCGCCGGGCGATCAGGGGGGTTAAACCTTTATTGGGTTATATACGGCGGGTGCCCTGATGCTATAAAAAGCAAACTAATCAACCAGCGTCACCCGTAACCTTTATATGGTGATCACTGGTGAAAGGGTTAACTAGGGGCAATCAGGGGGTTAAAACCTTTATTAGGTTAAATATGGGGGTACCTGACACTATATAAAAACCTGACGGGTAACCTAAATAACTAAATAACTTACTGGCTAACCAGTGACACCAGTGACGCTTATATGGCGATCACTGGTGAAAGGGTTAACTCTAGGGGCAATCAGGGGGTTAAAATAATATATGGGGGTACCTGACACTAATAAAAACCTGCGGCGAACCTAAAAAAAAATAACTGCCTCTCTAAAACACCAGCGACACGAATACAGCGATCGGAAAAACAATCGCTTAGTGACGCTGAAGTTAGGGGGTGAAAGGGTTACCTGGGGGGTGATCAAGGGGTTAAACCTTTATTAGGGGGGGGGTTAGGGGGCTACCCTGGACCTAAAGGGGCCTAATCCTAACTGCCCTGCAACTTTTTACAATCACAGATGACACTAAATGCAGTGATCAGTAAAATAAATGATCACTGCAATCAGTGACACTGTGATTGGGGGCTTTGGGGTGACCTGGGGGGTGATCTGGGGGTGACTGGGGGGTGATTTGTGTGCCTATGTGTACCTACGTGTCAGTGGACTGTTGGTGCACTAACCTGCTTCTTCTCTGCTCGGCGCCGGGAACGAAAAGACCGCGGCGAGGGAGATGACATCACTTCCTCCTGCCTGTGTTTACATCACATGGCGGAGGAAGCATTTTCATTGGCCGGGAGCGATCGCGAGGGGGGGGGGGCGGAATCGAGCGGCCGCCCCCTCATGCCTGATCGCTCCCGAACACTTAACGGCCGCTCACTGCAGTGAAGGGGGGTCCGGATGGACCCCCCAACTGCACAAAGGCGATCACGTAGATCTACGTGATTCTGCCTGTCCGTGCCATTCTGCCGACGTAAATCGGCGGTGGGCGGTCGTTAAGTGGTTAATGCATTCCTTGCATTAAGGTAAAAAAATTTTTTTGTTTTTTACAAGAAGAAAATGTTTTATTTAGATCTTTACAGTACAAGCGATGCAAAGGTATAAAATGTTTAGGTGTCAGCATCCCGCCTCCCCCTCTGGTTACTTACCTGGGCCCTCATTCGATCCAGCTCCGTGCACATCTGCATCTCTTCTCTCCCCTCCGGGTCTCACTGGCTTTGCTGGGGCACTGGGAGCCATTGGCTCCCAGTGCTGTCAATCAAAGCCAGTGACAAGGGAGTGGGGGTGGGGCCGAGTGAAAGAACACAGCAGCGGAAGTCGGGTGCGAGCGCCCCCATGGGAAGCAGCTTCCCATGGGGGCACTGGACAGAAGGGAGAGGCCAGGAGCACTGGCGGGGGACCCAAAAAGAGGAGGTTCTTTCCATTGGACAGAGCAGGTAAGTATAGACATGTTTGCCAAAAAAACATTACCTCTATAATCATTTTAATTCCCAGCTTATTTTTTTTCAGTGAACCCCCCGCCGAGCCCTGCTCAAACCGAACCCAGGGCAGCTCAGCTCATAACTAGTTTATCCAAAGATCATTGATCATAAAAGTTGTTAAAAATATGTTCATATAGTTATAATTACTTCAAATGAATTAAGAATTAAGACAACTTTACCTGCACTTGGTTTCAACCTTATTACAAAGAAAATATGTATGTACAGAAAAACAAGTATACCTTCAAGGTAATATACGTTACCCTTTTTCACAGAGAAATTAACAGAAGCCAATTAATTCTAGGGCCTGCTTCCCTTAGGAGATCCTTTCCAACTGAGATAATATGATTCTACCTTAAGCCACACAACAAGTCTGTAACATATGAAGCTGAACTAATTCCAATCCTGCCTGGGATTTAGAGGAGGCTCCCGCACGATGTCAAGCTCTGCTCTCAAAGGACATCTTTCCATTGCTAATATAGTGCTTTTTTTTCTCTATCTTTGTACTCTAGCATCTAAGGGAAAAATACAGCATCTTGATCTCAGAATTACTGACATCAGACCTCTATTTATTGCCCTGTTCTAGTCTTTGTAAGAAAGAGATACTTTACTTAATCAATGTGATAGCACCTAAATCAGCTCTGTACTATTATTTTCTGCTGAAGCTGTTCAACAGCATAAATCTTCTAATACATCTACCACTATTTGTGTACTCTTACACATCCATAGTTCCCAATGCAGGGCTCGATTTAATTGTGCAAACTCACGGCTTTAATTACTTTCTTAGAAATTTGACTTGCAACACAGCACAAGAAAATGGAATAGAGAAGTATCGGAAATGCATGTTAACAGTTGCACTAGAAAGTCTTATCAAGCTGAACTCTGGGGGCAAGTAAAAATCCTGTTGTGCAGTGGGGCTGCCCCCGCACTGCAAGGGTTAAACGCTCATTTACATCTAGGGGACCGGAAAAAGCAGTTTTACTTTCCTGATCCTACAGTCCCGGAGACTCCTCCCTGTTGTAAGGCCACTTCCTCCAGACTATTCTACCCTATGCTTTGGCATTCGGTTGCCTCTGACATCATCAAGACCAATGCAGAGCCCATAGCCTTACAATGGACTTATTCCTTCCACTGACACCAATAATGAGGCACTTTTCCTCCCCCTAATACCAATGACAGGGCATTGTTTAGTCCCATTGACACCAGGGCATTCTTTACTTACACTAGCCACAGTCTGGCCCTCTCAAAGTCTGAAAGACAGTAAACTAATATCTAAAACATTTAGATGACTCCAGAAGCTACTTTGCAGGTTTATAATATAAATTATTAAATCATACTTATCTCAGCATCATTCCATGCTCAAGTCTGATTTAACCACTTCCCTACCCAGCCATAGTCAAATGACGTCCACAGATGGGATCTCCCATCCTGGGTGGACGTCATATGACGTCCTGGCTTTGTAGGGGGATATCTGAATGATGCCTGCAGCTAGAGGCATCATTCACATATCCTTTTGACGTGCCGGCGATTCTGTGCACCATAAGAACGATCATAGCGGCGGTTCCACCGCTTGTTCGTTCTTATAGGCGGCGGGAGGGGACATCCCCCCCCTCCCGCCGCCATCCGGTGCTTCTCCGGGCTCTCCCGTGCGATCGGGGACCCGGAGAGAATCTTCCGGCGCCGGTGGTGGGTCACGTGACGAGCATAGAGATGACTGGTGACCAGATGGTCACCAGTCATCTCTATGCTCGTCGGAGGCCCGGGCGCGATGTGATGACGTCACGCCCGGGTCCTCAAATGTAAACAAAGCCGCCATTGCGGCTAGTAAGTATGAGATCAGTGAAAAAAAATTCACTGATCTCATGCTTTCCAGCCTGGAGGAGAGATGTGGGGTCTTATTGACCCCGCATCTCTCCATAAAGAGAACCTGTCACACACATTCCTATTACAAGGGATGTTTACATTCCTTGTAATAGGAATAAAAGTGATCAAAAAAAAGAAGTAAAATAATTGTAAAAAAAATAAATAAGTAAAAAAAATAAAAAATTAAATAAAATTTAAAACGCCCCTGTCCCCAGTAGCTCGCGATCAGAAGCGAATGCACACGTAAGTCGCCCACATATGTATACGCCGTTCAAACCACATATGTGAGGTGTCGCCGCGTGCATTAGAGCGTGTGCAACAATTCTAGCATTAGACCTCCTCTGTAATTCTAACCTGGTAACCTGTAAAGCGTCGCCTATGGAGATGTTTAAGTACCGAAGTTTGGCGCCATTCCATGAGTGTGCACAATTTTAAAGCGTGACATGTTAGGTATCTATTTACTCAGCGTAACATCATCTTTCATATTTTCCCCAAAAATTGGGCTAACTTTACTGTTTTGTTATTTTTTAATTCATGAAACCATTTTTTTTTTTTAAAAAGGCGTTTGAAAAATGATTGCGCAAATACCGTGCAAGAAAAAAAGGTTGCAATGACCGTCATTTTATTCCCTAGGGTGTCTGCTAAAAAAACATATATAATGTTTGGGGGTTCTGAGTAATTTTCTAGCAAAAGAATGATGATTTGTACATGTAGGAGAGAAGTGCCAGAATAGGCCCGGGATGGAAGTGGTATAAAAAGCCCGGTGTTGGAAGGGTTAATATGGGATAGTTCTGGCCCCTAGTATCCCGTCACTGCTATCACTGTAATAGACAGCTACCGGTAACACTGCACTGCTATGGTGCTGAAGTACAACACTAATTCAGAGCATATACGTTGTACTTATAATAAAATACTAGGCTTCAACTATAATAGTAAAGCCTCCATCCCAGGGCACCACTTTGACCTAAACTGATACTAAATACACACTGTTTAATTTATATTGTCCCTTCTCTTTCTGTATGTTGATGATGACTCTGTAATTATTTAATAAAAAGTACCTTTTTCCTAATCAATATACAGCTGTCACATGACCCAGCTCTTTCCCAACTCATCTGCAGGGAAACATAAGCAGGAGGAGCTTCTAGTACTCTACTGCTGGTCACATGTTCAAAATATAAATAAAATAAAAAATGCCTTTGGAATTCAGAGATAAAAAATGTTTTAAATAAATCAAATCTTTATTATTTTTTTGCAATAATATGGTGTGGCAGTCACAGGCTGTGGCACGCCCTTCCAACCTGTGTCTTAAAATAAGAGGGAGGTGAAGCCTCCGTCAATTAACCACTTCCCCACCGCTGTATAGTCATATGACGGCCGCAGGAATCCTTCGTCCCTCCGGGCGGCCGTCATATGATGTCCTGGGATTCCCTGCATTGTGGGGAATGCGCGTGCGCACTCGCCACATCACTGGGGACCCGATGCGCGTGCCCGGCGGCTGCGATGTCCGCCGGGCACCCGCGATTGCTCGTCACAGAGCAGGGACGTGGATCTGTGTGTGTAAACACACAGATCCACGTCCTGTTAGGTAAGAGGAGACCGATCCGTGTGTTCCCATTACAGAGGAACACCGATCGGTCTCCTCCTCTTGTGAGTCTCCTCCCCCTACAGATAGAATCACTCCCTAGGACACACAATTAACCCCTTGATCGCCCCCCTAGTGTTAACCCCTTCCCTGACAGTCACATTTATACAGTAAGTAATGCATTTTTATTGCACTGATCGCTGTATAAATGTGAATGGTCCCAAAATAGTGTCAAAAGTGTCCGATATGTCTGCCGCAATGTCACAGTCACGATAAAAATCGCAGATCGCCACAATTACTAGTAAAAGAAATAAATAATAAAAATGCCATAATTCTATCCCCTATTTTGTAGACGCTATAACTTTTGCGCAATCCAACCAATATACGCTTATGCCGCGTACACACGATCATTATTCACGGCGGTTAAAAAACCGCCGTGAATAATGTCATTAAAAACGAGGGAACGGCTTGTTCCCCACACACGGTCGTTTTTCACGTCGTTTTTTCTCTTGTCGAGAAAAACGACCGCCTATGGGAAACACTGCCGCGGAAAACATGTGGAAAAAAACGACGAGAAAAATTAGAACAATTTTTCTCGTCGTTTTTAATGCCGTTTTTCTCGTCTAAAAAAACGACAGAAAGCCCACAGACTATCGTTTTTCTCGTCGAATGGGAAAAATGTCGTTTTTCTCGACGAGAAAAACGGCCGTGTGTACGCGGCATTATTGGGATTTTTTTTTACCAAAAATACGTAGAATACATATCGGCCTAAACTAAGGAAAAAATATGTTTTTTAAAAACAAATTGGGATATTTATTATAGCAAAAATTTATAAATATTGTGTTTTTTTAAAAAAAATCTTTGCTCTTTTTTTGTTTATAGCGCAAAAAATAAAAACCGCAGAGGTGATCAGATACCACCAAAAGAAAGCTCTATTTGTGGGGGAAAACATATGATCAAAATAAATTTGGGTACAATGCCGCATGACCACACAATTCTCATTCAAAGTGTGACATTGCTGAAAGCTGAAAATTGGCCTGGGGAGGAAGGGGGTGAAAATGCCTGGTATGGAAGTGGTTAAGATGTAATATCCTGTCCCCATTGTGTTTAACTGGTTAGTGGGCATGAAGGAGGAAGGAGAGAGTTGGCTGTCATTTACCACTGTGTATACACCTGCATATGTTACTCTATAGACACATGGGCTGCTCAGATGTGACAGGGAGGAAATGCTAAGAGCATAGAAACTCACTGAAAACTGAGCATGTGCAGAGCTGCCAACACTGCTCTGCAACATCTCCAACTGCATTGAGGACAAGATCAGAAAGGGGGAGATAGAGCACAGCAGGATCAACCAGGTTTTTTGCAGAATACAGAAAACAAATCTCATTGTGTCCGAGTGAGTAGAAACAGCATGTAATACAGCTTTTATTGATAGTTTTTTATGATGTGGGCTTAGTGACACTTTAAAACTAGCCCTGCCATTCATGCAGAAAGGGTTCACATAGTTTTGCTTACATCTGCAGACTAAGTTGAACAGATGCAAAGTAAGCACTAAATCTTTCGAGTAATGTTGGAATAAAACGAATACCAGGATATGACTTGATTTATTCAAGCTCTTAAACAATTAAAAATATATGACACTGAAATCAATCACAGCATGACATAGCCATTATTCATGTTTTTGTTTATCATTTCATCATTGCCATGCAGAGGAACAAAGGAGATAACCTAGAACTGTCTGTTTTCTTCACGGCTAGTGGTTCTCCTAAGATTTACCAGTCATCAAAATTAAAGTATAACACATACCGTAATATGCGATCTCCAGGGCTTCGTCTCTTGGTGGTAAAAGTTTGAACCTTGAGTATTTGAAAATCGAAAGTTAACCTGGTAATTTGTCAGTAGGTGATGGAACTTTTTAGGAAGACTCACAAGTTTGCAGAGATCGCAAATTTGTTCAACACAAAGGGCTAAATTTACTAAAACTGGAGGGTGCGGCTGTGCATGGTAGCCAATCAACTTCTAACTTCAGCTTGTACACTTAAGCTTTGACAAAAAAAAAAAAAAACTGCAAGCTGATTGGTTTCTATACAGGGCTGCACCAGGTTTTGCACTCTCCTATTTTAGTAAATCCACCCCAAAGTGTTTGGAAAGAACCCATCAACCACAGTAGAGTTTCCAGGGAGCTGCATATCTTAAAGCGGTTGTAAAGTCACATACTAGCTCATTATGAAATACTTACCTTAGAACGAGGTATCGTTAACTCACCTGGTCCACACCGAGGGAGATGACATGTTGCCTCGGCGTGTCTTCCGGGTATCGCGGCTCCAGCGCTGTGAGTGGCTGGAGCCGCGATGTCTCACTCCCGCGCATGCGCGCGGGAGACTTCGGTCCGGCGAGGTCGGCGTCTGCCAAGCCTTCAGCCCGAGAATCCCCTGTGCGCATGCGCCGCTGCTGTCAGCGGCGCATTGCGAGGGGAATATCTCCTAAACCGTAAGGGTTTAGGACAGGGGTCTCAAACTCAAATTACCTGAGGGCCACAAGACAAGTTTTCATATCCCATGGGGGGCCGCATGCAAACATTCAAACTTCAAAAACAGCAGCACTGGTGTCAGCAGACGCACTATTAACCCTGACCACTACGCTGCACACTGACCACTACACACTGACCACTGCACACTGACCACTACACTGCACGCTGACCACTACACTGCACACTATACTGCACACTGACCACTACACTGCACACTATACTGCACACTGACCACTACACACTGACCACTATACTGCACACTGACCACTACACACTGACCACTATACTGCACACTGACCACTGCACACTGACCACTGCACACTGACCACTACACTGCACACTGACCACTACACTGCACACTATACTGCACACTGACCACTACACACTGACCACTATACTGCAAACTGACCACTGCACACTGACCACTACACACTGACCACTATACTGCAAACTGACCACTGCACACTGACCACTGCACACTGACCACTACACTGCACACTGACCACTACACTGCACACTATACTGCACACTGACCACTACACACTGACCACTATACTGCAAACTGACCACTGCACACTGACCACTACACTCTATACTGCACACTGCACACTGACCACTATACTGCACACTGACCACTACACTGCACACTATACTGCACACTGACCACTACACTGCACACTGACCACTATACTGCACACTATACTGCACACTGACCACTACACTGCACACTGACCACTATACTGCACACTATACTGCACACTGACCACTACACTGCACACTATACTGCACACTGACCACTACACACTGACCACTATACTGCACACTCACCACTGCACACTGACCACTGCACACTGACCACTACACTGCACACTATACTGCACACTGACCACTATACTGCACACTGACCACTATACTGCACACTGACCACTACACTGCACACTGACCACTACACTGCACACTGACCACTACACTGCACACTGACCACTACACTGCACACTGACCACTATACTGCACACTATACTGCACACTGACCACTACACTGCACACTGACCACTATACTGCACACTATACTGCACACTGACCACTACACTGCACACTATACTGCACACTGACCACTACACACTGACCACTATACTGCACACTCACCACTGCACACTGACCACTGCACACTGACCACTACACTGCACACTATACTGCACACTGACCACTATACTGCACACTGACCACTATACTGCACACTGACCACTACACTGCACACTGACCACTACACTGCACACTGACCACTACACTGCACACTGACCACTACACTGCACACGGACAGCGCTGTATCCTGGCCTAGGCCAACAAGGCCCAGGCCTAGGGCAGCACTTTGCAGGGGGGCAGCACGGAAAGAGTCCCCGCCAGCTTGCGCTACACTGTTAGTGTAATGCAAGCTGCTTCTAATTTTGACTGTCCTATCAGCCTGAACCACAAACCTTCCTCACGGTGCTATATGTTGCTGCTGCACCATTGGCATGGTTATATCTTCTTAGTCCTCTCCATAAAATGATCATAAATTTGTGCTTAAAGTAGAACTATAGACAACACTTTTTTTTTTCTTTCATTTTGGATAGAGTAAGGGAAGGTTATAGGCCCTGTCAGTATATTTTTTTATCATCCTTGTCTCATTGCAGAGATTTCCCTTCACTTCCTGCCCCATAGCCAAACCGGAAGTGAGAGGAAATCTATTCAAATTAAGGAAATCCATTGCCCCCCCCCCGGCCCTAAGAACTAGTGTCCACACTCAGAAATGTCAGGGCAGGTCTTAAACAGGAAGGGGTGTGGCCTTGACAGGAAGGGTGGGTCATATTTTAATTAGGGGGTGCACGAGTTTAGTCAGGCCTAGGGCAGCACAAAATCGAAATACACTACTGCACACGGACCACTTTACACTGACCAACCACTACACTGCACACTGACCACTACACTGCACACTGACCACTACACTGCACACTACACTACACACTGACCACTACACTACACACTGACCACTACACTGCACACTGACCACTACACTGCACACTGACCACTCACCATTAGGGCACAGCACATCAGGGCACAGAGCCCAGCACATCAGGGCACAATCAGGGTACATGGGGCACATCAGGGCACAATCAGGGTACATGGGGCACATCAGGGCACAATCAGGGTACATGGGGCACATCAGGGCACAATCAGGGTACATGGGGCACATCAGGGCACAATCGGGGTACATGGGGCACATCAGGGCACATTCAGGGTACATGGGGCACATCAGGGCACAATCAGGGTACATGGGGCACAGGTCAGCATTTACTTGTTGTCGTTTTCTTCAAATGCAGAGTAGCGCAGGAAGCGTCTGTCATAAGTTCACTTCTCTCTCATGTCACGCTGTTGCTCCCCGGCGGCCCCTCCTCTCTTCGTCCATCCCAGATGATGTCACAAGCAAATGGGGATGGGCGAGAAGAGAGGAGGGGCCGCTGGGGAGCAACAGCGTGACATGAGAGAGAAGTGAACTTATGACAGACGCTTCCTGCGCTACTCTGCATGCATCTCGATCTACCTGTCAGGCGCCAGCAGTAGGCGATTGACGGGTAAATCGCTCCGGATCTCCGGCCAGTACATGCCTGGCAGTAGAACACTGCCAATTTGCGCCCCCCCCCCCCCCTCCGCGGCACCCCCGTGCTGCCTGCGGGCCATTTATAACCGGTCCGCGGGCCGCAAATGGCCCGCGGGCCGGTACTTTGAGACCCCTGGTTTAGGAGATATTTTTTTTACCTACAGGTAAGCCTTATTATAGGCTTGCCTGTAGGTAAAAGTTAAAAAATGACTTTACAACCGCTTTAAGGGTTCTAGCCACCCAAACTCATATCTTAGTTATGGGTGTTTTCCTTCAGGTTGCATCACCCATTAGCTTCCTATATATCTCGGAAACTTGAGCAATGGGATGTATGTAGATCCCTTTAGCTGGATTTCCAGGTCAGTTCAGCTGATGTATTGTTTGGTAGGTGGTTCTTCACTCAAGATTGGATTTTTAATGAAAACAGTAGTCAAAGGTCTGTGACTACATGGTGGATAGGAGAAGAACTAGAATAAAACATATGACCTATACACCACCTTGCCTGACATCATATTCACAATCCCCCACGCAGCAGCAGATGATCGGCTAATAATTGAGGAGGCACGGCCTGTAATTCATCAATACACAGCACATATTAAAGTCTATGATGAAATAAGTGAGCTTTTCTCCAAGAAACATTGCATGTATACATACTACAAACATATAGAATTTACACCATTCCATATCCGTACAGTTTATTTATTTTTTAATGCATTTTTAAATTCCACATTAACAAGAAAACAAATAACCCTCGTACTGGCATATAACAAATTCAGTTTGTTTGTACCTTATTTTTGCACAAAGGCAGTTTCTCAGCATGAACTGGGGACAACCAGTTGGCGTTTAGTCTGGTAACTCACGAGTATACAGATACAGGTTATAATTAAAGTGATAGTAAAGCTACATTTTCATTAAAATAACAAACAATAATATTGTACAGCGCAGCCCTGAACCTCCACTTCTGGGGTTCCCCACCAGCAATCTTGGCTCCTCCTTTTTTACTTGTGTCCAAAAAGCAAGCAGCTTGAGTGTGGGTGCACTCCCGAGCTGCGCCGTGTGCATCCATAGACACACACAGTGTGGTTTGGCCCTGTCCCCGCTCCCTCATCACAGGATTTCACTGACAGACTCAGATTGACAGATGAAGATTTCCCCTTTCTTAGGAGAGATTTAGGGCCCATTCGCACTAGGAACTGCATGTGAATCGCACAGACACTGTGCAGTTCCTGTGCGATCCACATGCAGTTATGTGCAGTGCGATTTCAGCCCCATTAATTTTGAATAGGCTGAAATTGCACAGCGCCACACGAAAAGTAGTGCAGAACTACTTTTGGAAACAAACTGTCTGCAACTAGATCGCATGGTACCATGCAATCTGGTGCGAGCAAACCTTTTTTTGGGGTGTCGTTATCTTTGACACCCACTGAAGATCACAAGGGCAGTGCGATTGGAATGCAGTGTGGGAAACTGGGTTCCCTACATGGCATTAAAGTGTGATCGGGGCCTAGGACTGGGGAGTCAGTCCCTTTCTTCTGAGGAAAAATGGGATGATAAGAAACACATTGGTTTTTTAATTGGGAACTTGTAAATGCTTGTGTTTCCAAAAACATCATTGTTATCACCAATTTGGAAAGCAGTTGAAAAAACTGGAGAAGCACCGAGCGACTTTCTTGAAGACGTGTGGGATCAATCACACATGCAGCCAAAAGCATGCAAAGTAGGCAGCTGACATGCAGTTTTCCCACCCTCTGACCGTCCATCTAACGAAGGCCATGCACTTTCTAGGGGCTGTGCAAAGGCTTGAATGCTTTGCTTTGTAGTAAAGTTTAAACCCTGTCACATTCAGGCAGTTCCGCCACCAAAAGCAGACCATTTAAAGGTACTAAGGCACTGCGGCAACCACGACACAAGCAATGCATGTGGTTGCGGCGCGGTGGTTCGGCCTTTTTAGGGTTAAAACAGGCAGTGAGAAAGGCGACATACTGCCTCCCTGCCACCAGGCAATGGTTCTCTGAAAAGCGATCTATTGCAGAGCATAGACTGCCACACCTTTAGAACGAGCCCTTAGCCCCCGTTCACATCGGCACGATTTGACATGCAATTTGACATGTCAAATCACAGCCTATTGCCGACAATCGCACTGTCCCAATCAGTGTGACGCCGACTTTGTTGAGCAGCACCGATTTCCAAAAGTAGTTCCTGCACTACTTTTGGTGACTTCGGGGGCGATTTCAATAGACATCTGTGCATGAACCCGCACAGATGTCTTTCAAATTGCCCCCGAACTCGCACTGAAATGCGGGTTTGAAATCGTGCGAGTTAAGCTGAACTGACACGATCTCAAACCCGCGTTCAGTGTGAACGTACCCTTATAGTAGAACTGAAGGCAAAACTTTTTTCCCTCCATTCTGGATAGAGTAAATTCTGTCCCATTGGGGAGAAATGATTTCACTTCCTGTCCCATAGGCATAACAGCAAGTGAGGGAATTCCATGGTAGTCACTACAGTCACCAGAATTAGTGTCCACAGTGGAAGATTTCCCCTTTATTCCCATTCCGATGGCAGCTCAAATCTGGGATTTTTTCATTTACTTCCACTTTCTGTGGTCACCAGGACAAATAGAGAGGGTTAATCTCTCTAACGGGGGGGGGGGGGGGGGGGGCATAGACAGCACTAAAAACTTGATAGTTGTTCGAATCCCTCTCTGCTCTCTCTAAAACTACAAAGAAAGTTTTGACTTCAGTAATACTTTCAATCACGATTGTGCTCCAGTCTAGAAGTGTAAAATACAAATCCTAATAGAAGTTCTGGTTGTATCTCCAATTAAGGGGAAGTGTTCACAAGCCTCATCTCTAAGCCCTTTTTGTTGTACTTGAAATTTTAGAACAAAGAATAAATTTCAATACTTTTTCTTTTCTTCAAAGCTTTCGAAAGATTTGTTAAAATAACCCCCTTACTACTTTGGAATAGTTGTTCCCAAATGTCCATCCTATGGAGGAAAACAAACTCAACCTTTTGTACATACAGCATTTCCCGGCTTCCTTTTACATTGCTACACTTTTTTACGGAGCACTTTATGATTTTACTTCTTAATAAGCTCCCAGGTGTCTTTTTCATCTCAAAATTCTACATAATCTTGGCTTACTACGTAACCTATACTCTTCTGAAGTGCTACGGCTTTTTAACTTTGCTTGGTAAGCTACTGTTTATGTCACAATAAATACAATAGCTTTAAAGTACCTGAAGAGATCTATAGATCTCAGAGGAAAATGTAATCCACCAAATTGAGGTATCAGTCTAACCTCAGTTTAACCACTTCCTTACCGGGCCTATTCTGTCACTCCTCTCCTACATGCAAAAATCATAATTCTTTTGCTAGAAAATTACTCAGAACCCCCAAACACTATATATGTTTTTTTAGCAGACACCCTAGAGAATAAAATGGCGGTCATTGCAACTTTTTATCTCTCACGGTATTTGCGCAATAATTTTTAAAACGCCTTTTTTGGGGGAAAAAAACGGTTTAATGAATTAAAAAATAACAAAACAGTAAAGTTAGCCAAATTTTTTTGTATAATGTGAAAGATTATGTTACGCCGAGTAAATAGATACCTAACATGTCACGCTTTAAAATTGCGCACACTCATGGAATGGCGCCAAACTTCAGTACTTAAAAATCTCCATAGGCGTCGCTTATTTTTTTTTTTTTACAGGCTACCAGTTTAGAGTTACAGAGGAGGTCTAGTACTAGAATTGTTGCTGGCGCTTTAACGCACGCGGCGATACCTCACATGTGTGGTTTGAACGGCATTTACATATGTGGGCGGGACTTGCGTGTGTGTTCGCTTCTGAGCGCGAGCTACTGGGGACAGGGGCGTTTTAGAAAAAAATATTTATTATTTTATTTTTTATTTTACTTATTTTTACACTTTTTTTTTTTTTTTTTTTGATCACTTTTATTCCTATTACATGGAATGTAAACATCCCTTGTAATAGGAATGTGTGTGACAGGTCCTCTTTATGGAGAGATGCGAGGTCAATAAGACCCCACATCTCTCCTCCAGGCTAGAAAGCATGAGATCGGTGAAAAAAATTTCACTGATCTCATACTTACAGCCGCAATGGCAGCTTTGTTTACATTTGAGGACCCGGGAATGACGTCATCACATCGCGCCCGGGCCTCCGATGGTCATAGAGATGACTGGTGACCATCTGGTCACCAGTCATCTCTATGCCTTCCATCCGGCGCTGGCAGATCGTTTCTCCGGGTCCCCGATCGCACGGGAGAGCCCGGAGAAGCACCGGGTGGCGGCGGGAGGGGGGGCATCCCCTCCCGCCGCCTATAAGAACGATCAAGCGGCGAAACCGCCGCTATGATCATTCTTATGGTGCACAGAATCGCCGGCTGAAAAGATGGATATCTGAATGATGCCTCTAGCTGCAGGCATCATTCAGATATCCCCACTGAAAGTCCAGGACGTCATATGACGTCCTTGGGCGGGAAGTGGTTAATGAACCCATAGCTCTTGATCAAAATCACACTTGCACAACGGTAGAACCTACATCAAGTCTGATGCTGGCTGGCGCTATCCACAGTACTGTGCAAATAGGTTAAACCCAAACTCTTTAGCCTCGTACACACGGCCGGTTTTCTCGGCAAGAAACGACAAGAAAACTGCTTTCTTTTTTCTCGTTGGGATTCTTGTCGGCCTGTTTCCCGATGAGAAACCTGAGTGTGTGTACACTTACCTGTCGTTGTGGAAACCCGCACATGCTCGAAATTACTTTGACGCATGCGCGGTAGCTTCCTAGGCATAGGTAGGGTGTAGCAAGATGGCAGCGAAGGGCATCGAATGTGACGAGCGCACGCTCGTCGTAGTCAATGACGTCACCACGTTCATGCCATTCAAAAGAACGGCGGTTCTTTTGAAAGGTACCTGTGTACACTCGGCCGGGACAAGATTCTTGTCAAGAATCTCGTCAGGAAAAACAACGGGTTTTTTCCTGACGAGATTCTTGGCCGTGTGTACAGGGCTTTTGGTTTGCTGCTTCTCTTTCACTGTCAGGTCACAGTAAATAGACAAGGCAAAGGGCGCTGCCATCTGAATGTAGCAATTTATTAAAATGGGATAAAATAACATGCATGCACTCACATATAGTGAAAAGGCATATCATCCCCCTTTGGAATTGTCACTGGAGTATCACATGCAGATTTCTGCAGAGAAGTATGCAGACACCTCAGAGTCAGTGGCTGCCCATCCATTAGGGGCACCTGAGCGCCGCCCCCTCTATTCACGGCCGCCACCCACTCCACCTTCTATCGATGCGGCGATGCTCTATGCATCGCCACCGCCACCCCCTATTCAAGAATCCAGCCTCTTTCAGGACGCCAGGCGCCTGAATTACAGTGGCTGGGGTGTTTTTTTTTAAGCACCCGATTAGAGCCAGAGGCTCTAGTAGGCTTCAAAATAGGGTGGGCTCGGGACGCAGAGCATTGCGCTACGAGCCCACCCAGGTGTTACAACAGCTAATGAATATTCGCTTTTGCAACACTGATCCTCCTCCTGGCCAATCGGGAAGCTGATACCCGTCACCCGATTGGTTGAAAGGACAGGCGATCCTATTGGACGCCTAGGAGGAGGGGAGGAGACGCACAGCGGAAGTGAGGAGGAGGGAGGAGAAAAAGACACAGGAGCCGCTACCCGATGCTCACCACAGCCTGATGTCCGTCGATGCCCGCCGCTCCTTGATGTTGGCCACTGCCCTATCCCCACGCTGCCCGATGCCTAGATGGGGTAAGTGGACCGACAGGCAGACAGTGAGTGGGGGGTCGGTGTGGCAGGCTTTGAGGTGCCGCAGGAGGGGATGGTGGTGGTGGTTGTTTGCCGCACCTCAAAACAAAAAACCACGACCCGCCACTGCTCAGAGTGAATGCTAGGATGCGGCTGCATGTAGAAAGCAGAGGTAAAGACCAGCATGGAGCGCACAAAGAATTGGATGTAGCGAATCCGGGAAAGGAGGATGGCACAGACATGAGAAGATGATGTTATATGGGCGTGGCTGTGTTTTTCAGGGCATGGACACGATATCTTCCTCAAGCCTGGTATACGGAAAGAGACTAACAACTTTTAATGGGGGGTTAAGAGGGTAGGGGGGCGGGCCTCACTAAGCACAGCATAAAAAAGAACAAACAGCAAATCAGACAGTAACATGAACACTGCGGAGCAGTATAATGCAACAAAATGGGAACACATTTTTAAAAATGTACAAATATAATTACCAAAAATAAATATAAATAAAGTAATAAAGAAAAATGCATAAGTGAAAAAGAATATAAATTGCAAACGGAATAATAGGAATAATAATGAAAATAATCAATAAAAATAATAAATATAATAATAAAAAAAAAAGATAAATGAATGATATTGAAAATAAACCAAGGATAAGCGTCATATCTAAATGACTTTGTTCAAACCATGGGGGAATGTTTCTTGTTTGCAAAGCCTTTTGAAATGTTCAGCTTTGTAGTATCTGTTAGAAATTGTTCCACCACCCAGAACAAGCCCCTATCGGACTGCCCGCGTACCTCCTTGAAGTGTTTGGATACACTATAGTTGGTACTCCCTTGCTCATTGGCATGCCTATTCTCCCCAAAACTAGCCCTTAAAGTCCTAATGATCCTGCCTACATATAGCAGGCCAGGGGGACAAGAAAGGGCATAATTGAAAAATTCTGTGGAAGAACTGAAAAACTTTGGCATTGGTATGGATTAGATTTTTTTTTTTTACCATGGAAGACGCACTGGCATGTAAGACAATTAATTTTACGACACTGAAACATCCCTTGCAAATTGCCAAAAAGATTGCCTGGGGCAGAGTAAATAGGGGGCAATATGACTTTTAATATTACGGGCTCGACAGTATGCAAAGAAGGGTTGGGAGGGAAGTGCTGAGCCTAATATTGGGTCACATATTATGCAAAGTCACAGGTATTTTGTAAGGAGGAGTTCTGTAAGGAAGAGATCTGTAAGCCCTCATTCACATGGACAACCACATTCAGCTACTGGCAGATTCTTGCCAGCAAAGGAACCGCTGCATACACAGCAGAAGTATGGCCACCTGTGCAAATTATTGTCCCTCGCCAATAATGTTCACATGTAACCGCTCATCAGCCAGTTTGTACATGACCATAGCACAGAGTATTACAGCATTCAGAGGCAGTGTTTAGGCTAAACGTTACTGAACTACAGCAACCCTGCCAGAAAGGGCTGTTATGTATGGCAGAACTGAATAAATTATAGAAGTGGAAGGACAGGACAGAGAAATAAATATTTCAGTAAAACAATTTCTTTATATGTGTTTTACTTCTGTTTTCAGATATTTGCCTAGAGTTGTTCTTTAAATGGCTATTTTCCAAAAAATGTCTAATACATTCCAGCATCCCCAGCACATTACAGAACACATTTCCAGCGGCTACTGTCCACTTCCATACATGTAGACTGTTTGCAGCCTGTCTGGAAAAACTCAATATACTTTAATAATCATAAATGGAGCAATGCAAAATGTCAAGTACACTTTAAAGAGGAAGTAAAGTCTTCCACTTTAATTGTACCTACAGGTAAGCCTATAGTAAGGCTTACCTGTAAGTACTGTAAATATCTCTTAAACTTTACTATATACGCTGCCGCCGACGTCATCGGCGAATGAGCAATGAAGGAACAAGCCGCTTGTGCCATTTCTTCAGGACCCGTGCCGTGACCGGCGGCACCCGTGGGAGTGACATCATCGAGGCTCCGGTCAATCACAGCGCCGGAGCCAGCGAACCCGGAAGTAACTACGGGAAAGATGTCGGCTGTGGGAGCAGAATGTGGGTGGCACTGCAGGGCATCATTCTAAGGCAGGGGTGCCCAACCAGTGGCCCGGGGGCCACATGTGGCCCGTGAAGCCCTCTGATGTGGCCCGCGACTTTTTGCTCTGGGATGGTGGGTTTGTCAAGCCAAAATCGTGGGTTGCCAACCCGCCATCCCAGAGCATTAGTGTTGTGAATGAATGCTGGGGTAGAGGAAGCAAGCGGCTGCAGATCAGAGGCGCATAAGCCGATGCTTTCTGTATAGTGCTGACTCCTGTCACAGGCGGAGTGATACCAAATGCGCTCTGCCTGGGATAGCAACAGCCGGTGATACCTGAATTGAAGACTTATTAAAGGTAAGTTTATTACTAAAATCACAGTGTGTATATATAGGCATATCTGTTCTGCAGTGGTAACTGGGCTGCTTTCAAACTGATCCACAGGCGCAGCGCAGAACACCCGCGGGTTACCTGCACTGAGCCATAGACTTCTGTTATTACCTGCAGGTTTGGTGCACCACACCTGCATGATATAATAGAAGTCTATGGCAAAGTGCAGCTAACCCGCATGAAAGCCACAGGTGCACTGTGCTCTACCCTCGTTGTGGGTAAACCACAGCGCATCAAAGTGAAAACAGCCTTAGGCCCCTTTGATACAATCAGTCCAACCCAATCGGATCCTCCGTTCACCTCTATAGAGCATCAAATGTAAACGGACTTGTGGCCATTTACACCCACCTACCTCCAATCCGATCTGCTAAAAAAAAAAACAGAAGGTTGGGATCCTGCCCCCTTCTATCTGGGCAGATCGGATCGGAGGGCTAATAGAGTAGAGTGGGCTGTGTCGGTGTGCAGAGTGGACACGGATCTGTCACCCACCCGCTCCACTAATTGTGGCCTGTGACCAGTTACCAAGTTGCTTAAGTGGCCCTTGCTCTTCAAAAGGTTGGGCACCCATGTTCTAAGTTAAGTATTTCATAATGAGCTAGTATGCAATGCATACTAGCTCATTATGCCTTTGTCTTGCAGGTTTTTTTTCCCGGAGGTTTACAACCTCTTTAACCAAGAAGTTAGCGTGCTTGTCTAGGTTAACTGGTTTCCTCCCAAAATAGCCCTGTGGTGTGCCATTAAAATGTAAGCTTCTCTGGGGCCAATGCCAATGATTTTACGCCGTATGTACTCTGCAAAGTACTACCTAATCTGTCAGTGCTGTATACATACAATAAAGATAATCTGGTGTACATTCTACAGTATGTGCTATAAAAGAACATACTGGGGAATTCAATAGCGCATTTACTTCACTTTTTTGGCAGTAGTTACCCTTTAACGCTAACAGCACATAACTGAGGTAAGCATTTGAACCTGTTTCGGTAACAGGTGCGGAGGCAGACCTGATGAGGAACTAGTCCACACAGCGCCTATTTGGTGGGTCTTGGAACTGCAAGACTAGTACCTCATCTGATCTGCCTTGCTTTTGACTGGCAACAGACAGCAGCGACAGCAGATTTAAAATTCACAATTGGATTGCATAGCGGGTATGGAACCATCCACTGCCGTGTGCTGTCAAAAGGAAATTGGTCCTGATGGGAAACTTATCTCTAAGTTGCCTCTCCGGCTTCGCCCACCTAACTATTAAACTCCATGCGCATGTCTGTCAGAAAAAGTGGTGACCTCCAACAGAAACAGGTACATGAATCTAACAGGTACATGAATCTGGTGCAGGCGCCAACAATTTTGATTTGGAGGCCCGATGGAATGGGATCACATGCATCATGCATACAGCAAACATGCATAGAGTATATAACCCGGAAAGCATAATATAACTTAAACATCTGAGTTTTATTCAAAATATTGTAATACATATACAGAATTATACCAAAGCATATATATATATATATATATATATATATATATATATATATATATTTTTTGGGATTATTATTGGCCACGGCCTGATTCATTGGTTTTTCATAATTATTTAATCATACACCAACACTTTATCTTCCAAAACCAACATATTTATCCATAACCATACTCAACCCAGCCACTGAGACTCGAGCTGATTATCAACTAAATTAAATTGTCTCAATTCTCCCCTCCGGCAAATCGCCTGAGGGAGCCATCACATGAATCGGCTGCGACGGGGAAAAAAGGGGGGGGGGGTAGGGCTGGGATCTTCAGGTAGCATGGCACTGACCCAGATGAAACCGTTCTTAAAATAGGCCAGAACCGGTTTCCAGAACTTTCCCAAATGACACCTGACCTTGCTGACCAATCCCTGACTGACTCTCAAAACCTTCCAGAACCCACTACCACAGCTGACCTAATTAACCATTCCCTGCCTGTTCTAATTTCTTCACCTTTACCTGACCCATCCTGAACTTTTCACCTCCCTGGCCCTATGGCCACAACCTGGCCTAGCCTGTCATCATTTTTTTTTCTCTCTTTTAAAGCAACCTACCGCATTCTAATTTAATCACCTGCAGATACAGTGATCCCATGAGGAAATTTCATTCCCCATTCTAATGTATTTTTGAATTCCCTCCATAGAGTGTGAACAGAGTCTGAAGGTAACCACTGCCTTAAAAATATGACAAGTATAATCACAATAAAAGAAACCATTTGATATATGCCAATAAAATAAATCATATGAAAAAAGATTAGACATTGGTAATGTATACAATCAGGCCATTCTTGTAAATAATAAAATAGGTAGGTGGGAGGGAGGAATGGCCTTCAAACAGCCAAAATACCACTTGATTAAAGCTTGGATAATACACCCTTGGCCTTAACACTGAACTCACTCCTGAAGTATTGGGAGATTCTAGTAATTGAAAAATAGACACACTCGCCAATGAATTACATCAAAAAGAAGGACCTTGGTCCTCATCTAAACTCATCTAAACTGGTAAACAAGAGCAGCACAGTACTAATAGGGCCACAGTACTTAACTGCTGAGCTTCTCTGAGTTTTCAGTATCACAGGTTCTTTTTAAACCATTTAAACAGATAATTGAACTGTAAGAAGCCATAATAACTCTCCAGGATAGAGGCATAGAATGGAAAACTGTGTAGCTGAGAACAGAGTATAGGTTGACGCTGCCTGCTGGTGTGCTTTAAAAAATGCTTTTCTTTGGCAAATACTGATTTTTAAAGTGTAACTATAGGCAATAAAAACTACATATACAATGCAGTCAGTCCCTAGAATTACCACAGTAGTTTTTGTTTTCTTGAGTTACCATTGTAACCTTGGGCTCATTCACTAAGGGTTAAATACCGATTTAGTTAAAATGTGATATTTATTCCATGAATGTGCAATTCTCAAAATTATTTTCTTTTCTTTTTTTGTAGTTTTTAACATGTGTTTTAGCATGTCATTTTACCGCGGACAGGCTGCAGCGGGAACTGAAACATTTAGCAATGGTATTCCTACCACTGCTAAAATGACAGTTCAGCTCGGAGCTGCTGATTGTCAAAACGGAGCTTCACCCAAAAGTGTGAACATGTCCTTACCATACCCATAAATCTGCTCAGGATCCTCATGCTCTGGACATTCCCAAGTCAACCATCAGGTCACACTAGTCTGAATTTTGCTTCCCTGCTTCAAAATCATTATGCAGGACCAGGGCTTTTTTTCTCAGACAATAGGTGCAGGAACTCCCCCGTTCCGAGTCACCCCTTTTCTCCAGCCCTACCCACCCTCCCAGTACCGTCCCTTTTAGACAATATAGAACCAAGTATCATTTTGTGGTGCTAAGTAATTTGTATGGAATTTGCTAATGTAGCGACCTCACCCTTTACTCCCTTCTGACACTTGGCTCTCATCTAGGGGACCAGGGAGGAGAGTGTGGCGCACCACCAGCTCACACCATACTGCATGCAAAGATGGAGCTAATCAAACTATACCTTCGGGTCTGTGTTTCCATCCAGAGCCAAACCTTCTCCTGAGAATGATTCCCAGTGTCCATGCAGGTGGAGGTAGGGCACTTAGCTCCCAGTAAGTTACTGTCCACACCACTGAAAGTCCAACACTTGTTTATTCGTAGCAATAAACAGTCTCTGTGAGAGCAGACAGGTTGTAACACATACAGTTCAGACGAGGTGGGAAAGGAAGGTCCAGACACAAACTTAGACTTGGTTTTCTGCTGTTCTGTATAACACCAACAGGCTTGACACACAGTCGCTGCCACCGACCGTGAGAACTTGAACTACCTTCTAGAAGCGATGGCCCCTGTCAGGGAAAGGACATCCATCCGGACGGTCACCAGAGGCCCCACCGTCACCAGCGAATAGGGTCACCTCCCTGGCCTCCCCGTCCTAGATTCGGGCATCCACACCGGGGGGACACCCTAGGAGCCCTCGATCCCTCGCGGAACCCAGTCGAAGGTACTGGGCCCCAGGCCTCCAGAAAGTACCTCACCCCAGACCAAAGGTGTCTGGGGTGAGACCGCAGCTCCGTCTCCGGGCCTAGGGCACCCGGAGACCACCATCACTCACACCCAGGCTGAAGGTACCTGGGCGTGGACCCCGAGCGGAAGACGTCTGCCCCCTTTATACCCTCCCACAACAGGCACAGCAGGTTCCCCGCCCCGCTGTACTACTGCCGCAAGAGAACACAAAGGGCACAGCTCTCCAAAGGTGGTTCAACCCCGGCCTATGGCAACAGCGCCACCTATAGACCCCAAGGAACTGGACACCATTGATATTCCCCACTGGCATAAATTGGTCCATGAATCCTAACAATTATTTCATCTGAGCCTGTTACCACTCAGATGCTTCCCCTAAATATGACCACCCGCTACACTAATGATATCAAGAAAAGCAGTAAAACAGATGCCCTGCAGCCAGCAACAATAGATCCCCCTAACAACAATGGACCACCCACAACAAAATTTCCCCACCAGCAACAATAGACTCCCGGCAGCATCAACAGATCTCCTCACAGCCAGCATTAATAGACTCTCTGGCTGCTATCAACAATAGATCCCTACCCAACAGTAGATCTCTTTCAGCAACTGACCCCCCAGCAACATAAGACCCCCCCAGCAACAATAGGTCCCCCACCAGCACAATAGACCTCCCCAGCAACAATAGACCCCCTAGAAAAATAGATCCCCAGCAGTGAGCATCAATACCCTGCAGCACACCCCAGCACCCCTTGTCATTACATACAGTCAGTCCAGAAGGTGCCGGAACTGTGTTCCCCCGCGTTCCCGCTGAAAAAAAAACCTGTGCAGGACACAATTTCAGCTTCCATCTGGTATACAGCTTGATCAGCGGTTCCCTATAAGGTGGTGGTGCTAGAACATAATTTATCAAAATATAAAGTTTAGAGCATCACAAAATAAACAAGGAGATAAATAAGTTAATGGGTTTGTAGATGACCCGTTCAATATAAAAAGACAATATCCATAATGAGTAGATTGGCTGCACCAGTAAGCCATAGACGAGTCTAAGATTTGTAAAATTAAAGGAATAAATCCCCAACAAACTGCACTGAGGAGACTGTAGCTACATGTAATATTATCATGTCAGGCGATTTCAAACAATTCCTTCCTTCCATATTTTATGTACAGTAAGGGCCAAAGCAATTGGGCTCAGCTGCAGAAAACTAATCAGGGGTAATCAGCCATCATAGCGAATCCTGGCCTACTGTATAATAAGCAGCCAGTGGATACCACTGATTGTCAGCAGATATAAATCAAGCAGCTTTGCTTTCATATCCAGGGAATGGTGCACATAGATCTGAGAAAGGGATCACAGAACCAGCAAACTACCAAAAAATGTAGATGGAAAGCAAACTACAGCTCATCAATGGGAGAAAAAAAAATCAATGCTATCAAAAAATAAAATATTATACGATTTATTAGTCTAGCGCACCCACCTATCCCCCTCCTGCATTAAACTCGGCTCCTTGCAGGGGGAGACAGGCACACCGCACCCTCCTGTGTTAAGAGGTTAGGCGGTGTTGTTTTTGGGCCTTGTCTGCAGCCAGAGTCT
This sequence comes from Rana muscosa, assembly GCA_029206835.1. Taxonomy (NCBI): domain Eukaryota; kingdom Metazoa; phylum Chordata; class Amphibia; order Anura; family Ranidae; genus Rana; species Rana muscosa. Next base: position 1,018,206,784 of record CM055116.1, read on the forward strand.
AAAGTCCTCCTGAGTATGATTCTCACCTCTACAGTGGGTAGACGCAAGTCCTTAACTTCCCCAGGAACGTGAATGTCCACACCAGCTGAAAGTCCAACTCAATATTTATTTTCACTTGCATAGCACATAGCCTCTTGGATAGGAGAAAGGTTGGAGCAAAGACACAGGACAGCTTAAGGTGTGGAGGAGTTCCAGGCACAAACGTAACTCAAACTCTTCTGACTGTTCAGGTTTCTCAAACTGTTTTGGCGCATGGTCTCTGCCACAGACCATGAGGTTGGTCTCTGCCACAGACCTTGTGAATAAGGTCACTGCCACTGACCTGATGAACTAGGTCACTGCCACTGACCTGATGAACCTTGGTTTCTTCCTAGGACATGGCCCCTTTCAAGGAGAAGACGTCCCCCCAGAGAGTCAACAGACCCCTTCCTTCACCCTGACCACAGCATCGGTCCCTCGGAACAGATCCTCCCTTCTCTTAGGGTGCGGGTCCCCTCGCAAGGCGGCATCCTGGACTCCTTGATCCCTAGTGGACCCCAGCCGAAGGTTGCTGGGCCCCGGGACGTTGCTGTGACTCCTGGGTCTCGAAACCCAGGCAGTCAGAAATGGTGAGGTAGTACCTCACCCCAGGCTAAAGGTGCCTGAGGTGGAACTGGAACAAGGCCTCCGGGCCTAGGGCACCCGGAGATGACACACACACACACGCCCAGGCTGAAGGTGCCTGGGCGTCGACCGACCTCCTTCAGAAGATGTCTGCCCCTTTTATAGCCCCTCCCGGCATGCACAGCAGGTTCCCCACCCCACTGTACAGCTGCCAAGAGAGGTCACAAAAGGCACAGCACTGCGCTCGCGGTTCAACCCTGGTCCAGAATGGCAGCGCCACCCACAGGCCACAGGGAACACATCACCAGCATTAACCCCTGAGAACAAAAAAATGGTCCATAACTCCTAACAATTCAAGGTGTCTGAGCCTGGTTACCACTCAGACACTTCCCCTAAATTGAACACCCCGCTACATTAGCAATGGCTATAATAGGAATTACAGAATGTTCCAGAATTCCTTGAAGCCCATACCTTTTCCAGATACTATATAAGTGTGAATATGGTTCCAAGTTTTCAGTAGAATTGACCAAAAGCTTCCACCCCCTTGAATCTTATTTTAATCTAGAGTCCATGTCCCAATGACTGTTGCATTTTTCTGTGTTACATGCATTACTGTTATTGAATATCCCCTGTAATAAAAAAATAGTGCAAAAAGTAAAAGCAAGGAGATGTATGGGAATTTTTTATTTTGTTGTTGAATCATACTTACCTAGGTGGATGTAGCATCGGTACAATGCTGCATCTGTCCCCCACTGGCTCTAACATTGAGAACTGAGTGATTGCTCACCGCCGATTACTCACCGCTCTCTGCTTGGCCCCCCTCGCTCACTGGAGCACTGGGCTGTGGAGGGGGCAAGAGTGGCCAGCTCAGGCTCTCAGCGGCTCACTGAAAGGCTGAGCCAGTTCAGGCATGTGGGCGGATCCTGACCATATGGTCGCGATCCTTCCCGAGTCTGGACGGGCTCTGTGACATCAGCCGACAGCGGGCTTCAGCCGACTGTCTGCTGAAAATGGGTCACACGAGTGCAGAACAATCTGCACTCCTGTGATCCACAGGGGAAGTGCAGCGAAACAAGCTTTGGTTGTACTTCTCCTATAAACTATTTGGTATCTACCATTGTGGATATTTTAAAATAGCAAACAAATGGTCCTTAATATCATATCAAGCATAAAACAGCCTAAAATGGATTGTGTGGCCACCTTATAAATGGCCTTTAGAGCCAGCAGACAAACTAAACAAAAAGGGACAAAACAGCTGGTTTATATAAAAGTGCCAGAGACAAATAATGTAAAATAATGTCAGGTGCTTATAAATACTGGAAAAGAATAGAGCCGGCAACTCCATGTCCATATTCTAATCGACACTTTATTGTCACATGTTAAAAAGTACAAAGGCAGACGCGTTTCGGTACACCGCCTTAATCACAGCGCTTATAAATACTGGCGGTATCTGCAGGTGTTTGTTGTAGGAGAGGGGGATACAGTACTGCACACAACTGACTTCAGTTACTCCATAGGGGAATACTGGCAAGCAGGGGCGGCCCGTCCATTAAGGGTGCACGCGCTCCACCCCCTGTCCATCGCCACCTCCCCTATCCATGCATCTGGCCCCTTTCAGGACACCAGGACATGGATTCCAATGCAGAGGGGCTGTTTTTTTTAAGCAACAATTAGAGCCAGAGACTCTAATAGGCTTCGATATAGGGTGGGCTAGGGTCGCAGAGAGTGCACTCCAAGCCCACACAGGTGTGTTACAACAGCAAATCAATATTCGCTGTTGTAACACTGATCCTCCTCCTGGCCAATCAGGTTTTGACACCATTCTCTCGATTGGCTGAAAGGACAGGCGATCCTATTGGACACGTAGGAGGAGGAGGAGGAGGAGGAGGGAGGAGCTGCACAGTGAAGCCACCATGATGCAGAGAGGACACAGGAGCCGTTGTACGCTGCCCATATGAGCCAGCAAACCGCCACCCATAGGAGCCGGCAACCCGGCCGCTGCCCGTAGGAACCCGCCCGCCTGCAACCGATAAGATAAGCGCCGGGGCAGGGGGGGTGCCGCCAACCGACCAATGGTTACCCCCCCCTCAAAAAAAAAAAACACCAGCCGCCACTGCTGCCAAGTGTTATTGATCGGACTTCTTTAGCCTAAAAATGGCTGATAACATAGAACAGACTTGACAGCATCCGTAATATAGGAGTATGATTACATATATAGTTACATAGTTAGTCGGGTTGAAAAAATACATAAGTCCACCTAGTTCAACCAAAAAATAAATAAATCATACAATCCCATATACACAATCCTTCACCCAAAGTCCCACAGTTGATCCAGAGGAAGGCAAAAACCCCAGCAAAGCATGCTCCAATTTACGATTTTCCCTGGATCAACTTTACCTATAAATGTCAGTACCCAGTTATATTATGTACATTTAGGAAAGTATCCAGACTTTTTTTAAACACTTAAGGACCGCCTAACGCCGATATACGTCTGTAGAGCACGTACAGGTACGTTGCCCTTTAAGAGCCCAGTCGTGGGTTGCGCGCGCGCCACCGGCGGCACGCTCGCGACCCGGTCCGAAGCTCCGTGGCCACGGGACCCGCGGACTCGATCGTCACCGGTGTCCCGCGATCGGGTCACAGAGCTGAAGAACGGGGAGAGGTAAGTGTAAACAAACCTTTCCCCTTTCTTCCTAGTGAGAGTGTCACTGATCGTCTGTTCCCTGTCATAGGGAACGACAATCAGTGACATCACATGACAAGCCACGCCCCCACACAGTAAGAATCACTCATTAGGTCACACTTAACCCCTTCAGCGCCCCCTACAGGTTAACCCCTTCACTGCCGGTGTCATTTTCACAGTAATCAGTGCATTTTTATAGCACTGATCGCTGTAAAAATGACAATGGTCCCAAAATGGTGTCAAAAGTGTCCGATGTGTCCGCCATAATGTCGCAGTCACGATAAAAATCGCTGATCGCCTTTTGTGCAAACCAATCAATAAACGCTTATTGCGATTTTTTTTACCAAAAATATGTAGAAGAATACGTATCGGCCTAAACTGAGGAAAAAAATTATTTTTTTATATATATTTTGGGGATATTTATTATAGCAAAAAGTAAAAAATATTGCATTTTTTTCAAAATTGCCGCTCTATTTTTGTTTATAGCGCAAAAAATAAAAACCACAGAGGTGATCAAATACCACCAAAAGAAAGCTCTATTTGTGGGAAAAAAAGGACCTCAATTTTGTTTGGAAGCCCCGTCGCACGACCGCGCAATTATCAGGGTAAGCGACGCAGTGCAGAATCGCAAAAAGGGGCCTGGTCCTTTAGCAACAAAATGGTCCGGGGCTGAAGTGGTTTTAAAGCAATCTACTGAGCTGGCCAGAACCACCTCTGGAGGTAGTCTATTCCACATTTTCACAGCTCTTACTGTGAAGAAACCTTTTCGTATTTGAAGATGAAATCTTTTTTCCTCTAGCAGTAAAGAGTGCCCCCTGGCCCTCTGTGATGACCTTAAAGTGAATAACTCAACACTAAGTTCACTATATGGACCCCTTATATATTTGTACATGTTGATCATATCCCCCCTTAATCTCCTCTTCTCAAGAGTGAATAAATTCAGTTCCTCTAATCTTCCCTCATAGCTGAGCTCCTCCATGCCTCTTATCAGTTTGGTTGCCCTTCTCTGCACTTTCTCCAGTTCCCCAATATCCTTTTTGAGAACTGGGGCCCAAAACTGAACTGCATATTCCAGATGAGGTCTTACTAATGATTTGTACAGGGGCAAAATGATATCTCTCTCTCTGGAGTCCATACCTCTCTTAATACAAGAAAGGACTTTGCTTGCTTTGGAAACTGCAGCTTGGCATTGCATGCTATTATTGAGCAGTACATCCTTGTAAATAATATAAATGCTTCTTTTACATACAGTAGGTGTAACCCCCTCAAGGGGGAGGGGTGAGCATAACACGAACATTGCCGGTACCATTTTTTGTGCCAATGTACAGAAAGAATTATTTTATATTTAAATGCTATTGTTTCCATTTCCCAGGTCTGCAGTTACACTTTGGGGTGTATTTATAAAAAAAAAAAAAAAAATCTGCAGAGCTATTCATCCTGTGAAACTGCATGTGCATTTGTTTTGTTTAAATTGGGGCAAAGTCAAATGTTTTTAGGCTATTTTCTCTCCAGGTTGAATGTTCTTCATAGGATGGATCAGGAAAATATCTCACTATGGCCACTAGATGTAGCTGATAATCATAGGAAATAAATATATATCTTCAGCTCCATCTAGTGGCCAGAATGTGTTTGGCTTTGCCATCTATTTGGGATCCGTAAATTTTAGGACTAGATTGATGAAATTACAAATCCTTTGACAGGTAAAACAGCTTCCATATATGGATTTCAACTCTGTATTTAGCAGTTAGCTGGGTGTTCAGTTTTAGGAAACTAACTGCACTAAATTCAAACAAATCTATATATAAATCTATGATCTTCCACTTTAAAACTAAATATGTTTTCAAGTGGAAGATCATTTTAAATGGTCAAATCTAGGATTGATTGATCATTTATTATGTATAGAGACAGCACTAGGAGTAATAACAGTTGTAGAACAGAGCAGGAGATGCACCCCTATAGAATTCAGGCTTTTCCTATGCCGATTCGACATCTGGATCCTAAATGCTAAAAAAACAGAACAAAGGGCCTGAAGTTGCATTCCACGGATTCTGCTGCCTGTCTAAAATGAATGAGTAGAGTGGATTATAGTATTTGTCTCATATACTGTATTCTCCATAGGGAAGGCCCTGATATCACAGTGTCCATCTCCCAGATATCTGAACCTTTATTACTGTCCTGGAAATAACATTTGATATGTCTGTGTCTGCTACTCATCTCTGTCAATCCCTCCACTGGCCTCCGCTCACACAACAAATTAAATTCAAAATACTATCAAATACGTACAAAGCCACCCAAAAATCAGCTACATCACTGATCTAGTCTCAAAATACCAACCTAATCGTTCTCTTAGTTCTTCTCAAGACCTCCTGCTCTCTAGCTCCCTCATCACCTCCTCCCATGCTCTGACTTTTCCAGAGCCTCTCCAATCCTCTGGAACTCCTTACCCCAATCTGTCCGATTATCTCCTACTCTATTAGCTTTCAGATGATTCCTGAAAATCCTCCTCTTCAAAGAAGCCTACCCTACCCACACCCAAAAACTGTATTTTCATTTTCTACATCTGATCATTCCCCACAGTTATTGCCTTTTGTTCCACTTTACACATCCTTCAAGATTGTAAGCTTACGAGCAGGGCCCTCTGATCTCCCCTGTATTGAATTGTATTGTAACTGTACTGTCTGCCCTCATGTTGTAAAGTGCTGCGCAAACTGTTGGTGCTATATAAATCCTGAATAATAATAATAATATTACAAGTTAATAAAAATAATAAGCTATTGTTATATAGCCTCTGTTAAAGGGACGTCACAGCATAATATAAAAACGGGAAGGCTGTCAGCTTCGTTCAATAGATGTACAGAAATATTTTTTACACACCTTTGCTTAACCACTTGCCTACTGGCCACTTTCACCTCCTTCCTACCCCAGACAATTTTCAGCTTTCAGTGCTATTGCAACTTCGGAAAAAAAAACTCTTTGTTTCTGTTATAAAAATTTGCAAACAAGTAATTTTTCTTTCACTGATTTGCATTGATGAGGCTGCACTGATGGGCACCGGTGAGCAGGCACTGATGAGGCTGCACTGATGGGCACTAATATGCTGCACTAATTGGCACTGATGGGGCTGCACGGATAATCACGGCACTGATGATCAATGCCCTGATCATCAGTGTAAATGTCTCCTGTCACAGAATAGCCGGTTATCGGCTTTCCTTTCCTCACACAGTGACAGCGATTAGGAAAGGAACTGGCATTTGTTTACATGTGATGAGCTGTGATTAGACACAGCTCATCACATGGTTAGGGGCCGCTGTGATTGGCCCTTTACCTCGATCCATGATATACTGTGTCCAAAGGGCACAGGTGTCAGAGAGCGCGCCTGATGCAATAGACGCTCTCCCAGAACTGGACAACCGCGCTGTAGCCGTCTTTCGGCTAAAGCGTGGCAAGTGGTTAAAGCTGAATTCTAGGAATTCAGCTTCTTTGTAAAAAATTAAGACATACTATGAGATAAGTCCAAGGAGGTGCATGACATCTCCTGGGTTTACATCTATTACTTACATCTGACAGTTTTATTGCACTCCTGGAAGATGCCTATCACTGTATTTCTAAGAGCCCAACGTTGATGCTTTAGGTCTAAGCATCTTCAACATTAAAGACAGTGTATGTGCTATGCCTGTCTCTTTCCTCCTGCCCAATCACAGAAGCCTTTGCATTATGTGAACTCATTCAGAAAGTACAAAGGCTTATCTGAATGGGCAGCAGAGGGGAGGGGTGGGCATAGCTGTTCCTTCTCCTCTCTCACAGCTCTAGTGTGTGTATGCACCTGCAGAGGCATAAACCTGTCAGATATAAATAATAGAGATAAGTTCAGGAGATGTCATGCACCTTCTTGGACTAGTAAAGCTGCAAACGCAGAGTTAGATCCAGCTTGCTAACTAGAGTATAATCCAGCTCCCTAACGAAGATTTGATCTAAAACAGACCCTTCACTTTAATGGCAAAATCTATAACATTATTAAAAAAAAAAAGCCTAAGGCTTCTTTCACACGGGACGGATCAGTCATGATCCGCCCCGTGAACCTCCGCTTGCTCAGCGGGGATCGCTCCGTTGATCCCCGCTGAGCCGGCTGATGACTGGGCGGTCCCCGCACACTGTGCAGGGACCGCCCTGTCAGATCTCCGCTCTCCCCTATGGGGGATCGGATGAACACGGACCGTCTGTCCGTGTTCATCCGATCCGCTCCGCAGACGGATAGAAAAAGTAGGATTTTTAAAACAGCTTACCTGTAAAATCCTTTTCTTGGAGTACATCACGGGACACAGAGCGGCATAGTCATTACTATGTGGGTTATATAGAATTACCTTCAGGTGCTGGCACTGGCAACTTCCAAAACAGGAAGTACCCTCCCCTATATAAGCCCCTCCCATCCGGGAGTACCTCAGTTTTGTAGCAAAGCAATACGTGTCCCCAAAAGAGGGGTGGGAGCTCTGTGTCCCGTGATGTACTCCAAGAAAAGGATTTTACAGGTAAGCTGTTTTAAAAATCCTACTTTCTTGTTCATACATCACGGGACACAGAGCGGCATAGTCATTACTATGTGGGACGTCCCAAAGCAATGCCAAATGAGGGGGGGGATACACCATACATAAGCTGGGCGCCATCAGGCATGAGGATCTTTTGCGGCCTGCAACACACTGCACCCAAAGGCGACATCCTCCTGACTTCTAACGTCTACCTGGTAGAACCTAGTAAACGTGTGTATTGAAGACCATGTTGCGGCCTTACAAATTTGAGCCAGGGAGGCCTGGTGATGCACTGCCCATGAAGTTCCAACTGCTCTCGTGGAGTGCGCCCTAACTTTGAACGGAGGCGATCTACTTCTCAAGCCATAGGCTTGTATTATGACCTGTCGAATCCACTTGGCTAAAGTAGATTTTGATGCTGCCTGACCCTTTCTGGGGCCTTCCGGCAGAACAAACAAAGAATCCGTTCTACGAATCTGAGCAGTGGCTTTTAGATAAGCTTTAACTGCTCTTACTACATCCAAAGAATGTAATAACTTTTCCTCTACCGAGCTTGGTTTGGGGAAAAAAGAAGGAAGAACCACATCCTGGTTCAAGTGAAACCTCGATACCACCTTAGGAAGAAAGGCTGGGTGAGGGCGTAATACTACTCTGTCCTTATGAATAACCAGATATGGCTCCTTACAGGACATGGCGGCTAATTCCGACACTCTTTTAGCCGAGCATATGGCTACTAAAAATATCAATTTTCTGGTGAGTAGAACCAAGGAAATGTGCCGCAAAGGTTCAAACGGCTGCTTCTGCAGAACCGACAGAACCAAATTTAGATCCCATGGGCATATGGGAGCTTTAATCGGTGGAATAATACGAGTCACCCCTTGCATAAAGGATTTGACAAGTGAATGCATAGCCAGGGGCCTTTGAAATAGTATTGATAAGGCCGAAACCTGGCCCTTGATAGTACTTAAGGCAAACTTCCTGTCTACAGCCCACTGCAGGAAGTCCAGAATTCTGCCTATAACGTACTTACGTGGATGCCATTTTCTGGCCTCGCACCAAGTGATGTACGCCTTCCAAACTCTATAGTAGATCTGCCTGGATACAGGCTTCCTGGCATTGATTATAGTTGATACCACAGAGTTAGAGAGACCTCTCTTCTTTAGGATGTGGGATTCAATAGCCAGGCCGTTAAACTTAGAGTTAGTAAGGAAGGGTGGTATATCGGTCCTTGCGAAAGCAGGTCCGGACGACGTGGAAGGGTCCAAGGACTCCCCACAGACATTTTGATGATCTCCGCGTACCAGGCCCTTCGGGGCCACGCTGGAGCCACCAGGATCACCGGCTTCTTCTCCAACCTGACTCTGCGAAGGAGTCGAGGCAACAATTGTAGCGGAGGGAATGCATATATCAGTCTGAACTGATCCCAAGGGAACACCAGAGCATCCGAGCCGCAAGCGAGGGGATCCCTTGTCCGGGAGACAAATCTGTCCACCTTTGCGTTGAATCTGGATGCTAGCAGATCTACATCCGGTGTTCCCCACCGCTGACATATTGCTCGGAAGACCTCGGGATGAAGGGACCATTCCCCTGGGCATAACTGTTGGCGACTCAGAAAGTCCGCCTTCCAATTCTCCACCCCTGGAATGAAGACAGCTGATATACATGGGACATGCTTTTCTGCCCATTCCAGGATGTGACTTACTTCCCTCTGGGCTGCACGACTCCTGGTGCCTCCCTGATGATTGATATATGCCACTGCTGTGGCATTGTCTGATTGAATTCTGACAGGGGACCCTTGGAGTCTGGATGTCCAGGCTACTAGGGCATACCGGGCTGCTCGTATCTCTAAGAGATTGATGGGCAGGGTTTTTACTACATTTGACCATCTGCCCTGGAGAGACCATTGCTCCAGTACTGCCCCCCAGCCTATAAGGCTGGCATCTGTAGTGACCACCTTCCAAGATATCGGACTGAAGGGTTTTCCCTTCTGGAGATTCTGGGGGATCAACCACCAGCAGAGACTCTTCCGAACGGAAGGGGACAAAGCCATCGGGAAGTCTAGAGCCTGAATTTTTCCGTTCCAGGCTGACAATATGGCCCTCTGTAAATTCCTTGAGTGGAATTGGGCGTATGGCACAGCTTCGAATGATGCTACCATCTTTCCTAGCAGCCTCATGCACAGGCGTATGGACGGCTGTCTTTTTGCACAAAGCAGACGGACCAAGCCCCTCAAAGAGGATACCTTGTCTAGAGGTAAGAAAATCTTCCTCTGGTCTGAATCCAGCCGTAGCCCTAGATATACCAGGTTTTTCACTGGCTGTAGGGCTGACTTGTCCAGGTTGATGACCCAACCGTGAGATTCTAGATACTTGATTGTATCGACAATTACCACTTCTAGCTTGGCAACTGAGTGGTCCATCAACAACAGGTCGTCTAGGTATGCCATTATCGTTACACCTCGTGTTCTTAGATCGGCCAACAGTGGGGCCAGAATTTTTGTGAACACTCGTGGTGCTGTGGCCAGACCGAATGGTAAGGCTCTGAACTGAAAATGGCGCCCTTCTACTGCAAAGCGTAGAAATTTTTGATGACCTGGAAAGATGGGAACATGCAAGTAAGCATCTTTGATGTCGATCGAGGCTAACCATTCCTCCCCCTGTAGGGCAGCGGTGACCGATCGGATCGACTCCATCCGGAAAGACCGGACGTTTAGAAATTTGTTTAGACTCTTTAGGTCCAATATGGGTCTTATGTCCCCGTTTGGTTTCGGGACTGTGAAAAGGTTTGAGTAGAAACCCAACCCCCACTCTTCCATAGGAACCTCCATAATTACTCCTTGGAGCAATAGTTGTTCTAACGCCAATAGGAGAGACCCTCTTTTCAGAGGGTCTCTTGGCATGCCTGACCACATAAAATGGGAAGGAGGAGACTCTTTTAACTCCAACTTGTATCCCAGAGTTACTGCGGAGAGCACCCATCTGTCTTTGATCGTCTCCCGCCAGGTCTCTGCGAACAACTGAAGTCTTCCCCCCACCCGTTTGAGTGGGGGCAGCCCTTCATAGGCTTGACTTGGAGGCTGGTTTAGTACCCCTTCGGATCCAGGGTTTCTTATTACCCTGTGACTGTCCCTGATTTTTACCCCCTGAGTTTGACCGAGGAGGCCGTCGGAACTGCTTAGTAGCAGACGTCGCAGGGATAGGAGAGGTAGTCCTCTTAAAAGATGGACCCCTAGACCTCTTCTTACTCGGTAAGAGAGTACTTTTACCACTGGAAATCTTCTGGATATATTTATCCAGGTCTTCGCCAAAAAGTCGTTCCCCGTAGGAACATTCCATCTCTGGGTGAACTTTTCCTCCATGGGATAGATCACCGGAAATTTCTTAGGCGGAACAAATAGTTTATCAGGATGTTCCCAGTCCTGGTATATAAGTCCTTCCAATAATGGATGTATTGGAAAGGAGCAATTAACCTGGGGAGCTTTTAGCGACCCCAATGAGGAGACAGCAGTAGTTGATGGTTCAACAAGAGGCATTTTAAATGCAGATCGAACCATGTCAGTTAGGGTCTGGACCCACAATCTTTCAGTCTGTGATGCTGAAAATGGTTCATCTACTGTCGATTCCTCAAAAACAGAGTTAACCTCCTCCTGATCCCCTTCAGGTAGGTTTGGTCCCTTCCTGGGACTGTTGCTCTGCCAACAGGCACTCTAATGGAGGTGATGGAGATCTGGCGCGCTTTCTTTCCTGCAGAGAAGAAGCGATCAATGCTGCCAATCCCTCCAGAGTTGAGGCAAAAACCTCCTCTGTTATATATGCAGGAGCAGGTGGACTGAGGACAGCCGCAGTACCTGGCACTCCCGGGGGTTCCTTATGGGTATTAACCTCTGATTTCTCAGGGGAGGAGGGTGCAGATGACTGCTCCAGATCCTCAGAGCCCGATGGAGACCCCCTACACTTCCTGAGAGGTATATCTCAGAGTTTTTTAGGCGGCATATTCCTTAGTTCAAAGCTGAGGTATTCCAGCCGCAATACACCCCTTACTGAAATAGTCTAATGCAATTTGCTGCTATGTACATCAGTGGGTGTCTACTAATGCGTCTTTCTGGGGATGCCTGTATCAACCGCCCGCTGTAAGCCCCTATACCATGCTACCAGCTCCTTTTCATGCTCTGTGTCCATAGCAAGCAGCGTGGACTGAGTCCTTTTATCTTGCTGGGATGCCCGCACATGCGCAGAAGCGCTGGGCGCACAGAGCGCGTCATCCGCCAGGCTCCGCCCACTTTTTGAAGCTAAATCTATAAAAAGAAAGCGTGTGTGCGCGCGCGCGTGTGCACGTGTGCGCTCTTGGCGCCCTGTAGGGAGAGGAGCCAGGGTCCCTGTTTCACCAGGACTCGGGGATGGAAGGAAACTACTTGGCAGCATGACAGAGGAATGCAGCTTCCCTGATAGAGAGCTCACTCATCTGCCTGGACTTTCACCATGGAAGGAATAGTCCCAAGAAAAAAAGACGTTCCACAGCGGCCTCTAGTGGACAAACACAGGTACCGCACTTTTGTCTTTTTTTTTTTTTTTTTTAAAACCTCCTTTATGAAAAACATTTCCAGGTTTACAGTTTTTAAAACATTCCTTTATGAAAAGACATTTCTAGGATTTCTTAGGCATATACAGCTATTAGCGGGAATACCTTTTAGGTAACAGGCAGAAAGACATATTAGGCTTGGGGGTCCCCTCAATAGAACCAAGTTCCTGAGGGGCCCCCACTTACCTTTTCCCCGCCGCAGGACTTTGTTTGGTCCACAGAAGCCCAAACTTCACCTCTCACGGCAGGCATTGTACTAGACCTTCAGGGACCGGGTTCCCAAGGATTCCACTCCCCTGGACCTGTATAGCACCCTGCACAGATAGCCTCTTGGTTTTGGGTATGACCAGAGCTCTGGATCCCAGGGTCCAGCCCTCCTAAGAGAGGCATTACAGGCAAAACCCTGCTCTTCTCTGCAAGGCCCGGGTACCGACCGTTTAGCTATGAAGCTTTTTTGGTCGGATCCGGAATAGCTTGCTAAGGCCCAGAGAACCTGTACACAAGCCCAGATGAATACATGTTAACCTTGGCCAACACCTTAGACACTGGCAAAAAACTGAGGTACTCCCGGATGGGAGGGGCTTATATAGGGGAGGGTACTTCCTGTTTTGGAAGTTGCCAGTGCCAGCACCTGAAGGTAATTCTATATAACCCACATAGTAATGACTATGCCGCTCTGTGTCCCGTGATGTATGAACAAGAAATTCCTATTTTTCTATCCGTCTGCAGAGCGGATTGGATGAACACGGGCAGACGGTCCGTGTTCATCTGATACCCCCATAGGGGAGAGTGGAGATCTGACAGGGCGGTCCCTGCACAGTGTGCGGGGACCGCCCTGTCATCTGCCGGCTCAGCGGGGATCAACGGAACGATCCCCGCTGAGCATTACTGATCCGTCCCGTGTGAAAGGGGCCTTACAGTCAACAATTTGTAGCCAGCCAGCAATTGTCTTTACTTTTTGTGCTGCCTAGACAATTGCAGCCTGGCAATATTTTACACAAATAACTAAAACCTTCCCCATAAAACATGCACCATTTACTTGTTGATATGGGAAAATGGAAGCATAATAAATTGAAGCAGACGCCGGAACTGGCAGCTGATTTTAGTCCTCGTTCTATGGATCAGGGCTAACCTAAACAAATTTACTGCCAGCAGTCAATGGGCCATGAAAAATAGAAACACTTTCTTAGGACACTTAGTAATCAGCAGTTAAATGGCCTGATAGCAAGAAAAAAATACAATTGTGTTCATTAGGTCATAATGAAATTAGTTAGCAAGCAATTTTTAAAGGATCCATCTGTCCTGTGCATCAGACAATTAATTTTTATGATCCTGATAGCAGTTTTTAGACTTGCCCATAACGAAGTGCTCGGTCAATTGAGCACTCAGCGCAGTTCTTCGGCAACCAATGGATAAATAAGCCATGCATATTAATCCGATTAGATGTGTCAGGATTTTGATCCTAACTCGCCTTCCTTTAAAGTCATCTGACACTTCAGTCATTTGAATTAGTTAATAGATAGTGTCAGCTTTTCCTTTCCACAGGAATAATTCGATTAATTCAGCCATGTCATGGATGTGAGCAATGCTCAGTATAAGTTTACATAGCAGCCAACTGTCTATGACTTCCAGAAAAGGTCTCGGTTTATCTGGTGAAGAGGTCTAATCCCTCTGGTATAAGATTACCTCTAGCACTTTTGCTGAATTTCCTCTGGTCTGTTCTAAACTTGTATCACATATGGCAAAATATACTTTAGGGGGAACTGTATATGTTCTGTGTACTTGTATAAATACATAATCCCCTCAAGCATACTTGTCACTTTATATTAAATACAAACAGATCACCCCTCAGTGTAAGTAGGCACCCTCCAGTATCATCATTTGTCACTAACCTACCACTCTGTGCCATCCTGATAATTGGCTGGTGAAACACAACACACCATATTGCAGAAAGACCGGGGCTGCATGTACAAAACCCAGAAGTTCTTTCATATGGACTACAATGTGGAGTGAAGCAATAAAGTCGTACTAAATCCAAAAGCAAACATCCAGCTTACCAAATCTTACATATGGTGGCTGTATTTGTTTTTACAAGGCTGCATGCACACTGGACGTTATAATAATGTTATAAAAACACCAGTAGCTTTGCGGTGAGTTTTTCAGCGTTTTTGCAATAGCGTTTTTTAGCATTTTCTGCATTTTTTTATACTGGGATCACAAACGATAAAAAAAGCTGTTGAGCAGCGTTTTTTGGGCGTTTGTGAGTGGTTATTGGCATTAAAGCATTTTTAACAGCCTGTTTTTTTTTTTTTACAGCCCAAAACAGTTAATAACAGCCTATGGGTGCATAGGATAACATGATGGGGAGTTTATTGACTGTAGACAAAAATGTATGAAGCCAAAAACAGCAGCTGTAAAAACGGGCAAAAACGGCCAGTGTGCATGAGGCCTAAGGCCCCTTTCACACTAAAGCGGGGGTGGCGTCGGCGGTGGTAAAGCACCGCTATTTTTAGCGGCGCTTTACCGTCAATTTTGCGGCCACTAGCTGGGGCGGTTTTATCCCTCACTAGCGACTGAGAAAGGGTTAAAAACCACCGCAAAGCACCTCTACAGAGGCGCTTTGCCGGCGGTATAGCCACGGTGCCCCATTGATTTCAGAGGGCAGGAGCGGTGGAGGAGCGGTATACACACCGCTCCAAAGATGCGGCTAGCAGGACTTTTTTTACCGTCCTGCTAGCGCACCGCTCCAGTGTGAAAGCCCTCGGGGCTTTCACACTGGAGAGACAGCAGTGGCTCTTCCAGGTTGCTTTGCAGGCGCTATTTTTAGCGTTATAGCACCTGCAAAGAGACCCAGTGTGAAAGGGGTCTAAGGGTTTCTTTTTTTTTATTTTCACCTGGTGATCCAGGAAAGTAGGTCTGTTTTTTTTTGTTCAATGGAACAAGCTGTCTTACAGATGTAACAGAGTGTAGAGACAAACCATTTACCACTAACGAGTGCTTACAATGACCAACTTTTCTTTATTTATGTAAAACCTTCATCCCAAGAAGAACAAAACTGTTGCTGTAACGACTTAAAAAAGTGTGAGCTGAAGTTTGGCTTTCTTAGTGTATCTAAATCTGCTAGTATATATAGAACACTCCCTTCCCCCCAGACTGACAATGCTGTACGAATGTGTCTGTCTCTGAGTATAGGCACTTAAATACAGATGTGTTACCGGCTGGATTACCAGGTGAGAACAGAGCGGAGAAAAAGCCTTAAAAAACAAACTGAATGCAGTCACCGCATTTAAGGATCGGTAAACTGAAATATTTAACATCTTTGGTTTTGGATTTAATACCGCTTTCATTTAAGATTGAAGAAAAGCACTAAGGCCTCGTACACACGGCCGAGATTCTCGTTGAGAAAAACATGTCGTTTTTTTCGACGAGATTCTTGGACAAGAAACTTGTCCCGGCCGAGTGTACACACGCTCGTTTCAAAGAACCCGCGGTTCTTTGAAAGGAGTGTACGCGGTGACGTCATCGACTACGTCGAGCATGCGCTCGTCACATTCGATGCCGTCGCCGCCATCTTGGTACACCCTACGTATGCCTAGGAAGCTACCGCGCATGCGTCAAATTCATTTCGAACATGCGCGGGCTTCCGGGCGGACAGGTAAGTGTACACACACTCACTTTTCTCGTCGAGAAACACGCCGAGGAGAATCTCGACGAGAAAATAGAGAGCAGGTTCTCTATTTTCTCGTCGAGGTTTCTTGTCGGTTTTCTCGACGAGAAACACGCTAGCAGCGTACACACGACCGATTTACTCGGCAAGACCTCTCTGCCAGCAAGTTTCTTGCTGGTTCTTGCCGAGAAAATCGGTCGTGTGTATGAGGCCTAAGTATGCCCCGCGAGGATTAAAGTACATGTATACCCCAGTCACTAAAATCTCATATAAGCTTTTTGGCTTAACATATACTTTAATTTAGAGTGCCAAGTTTGTGCTGCAAGTTAATATATCGGAAACATTCTTTTTGCACACAGTTTGTGACATTATATATAGAGATACAAAGACAGGGTTGCAGCGTATCGAGCGCTTTATTGTTCATACAAAAATTACAGCATGTAGCAACGTTTCAGACATCCCTGCTATTTCTCAGTTTGGAAAATGGCAGGGACGTCTGAAATGTTGCTACATGCTGTCATTTTTGTATGAACAATAAAGGGCTCAATACGCTGCAACCCTGTCTTCCTTTGTATCTCTTTGGTGGTTTTATGAGAATTCATCAAGTTACGTGAATGGACAGTTACGCTAAATTGTTAGTGCTGTGCTGTCTGCCCACCTTTTGTGCTTGTATGTATGAGTATACACAGTGGGTACGGAAAGTATTCAGACCCCCTTAAATTTTTCACTCTTTGTTATATTGCAGCCATTTGCTAAAATCATTTAAGTTAATTTTTTTCCTCATTAATGTACACACAGCACCCCATATTGACAGAAAAACACAGAATTGTTGAAATTTTTGCAGATTTATTAAAAAAGAAGTTGGTTGCAGTTGGTTTTGCACAGGGCAGGCCTGTTCAACATTCATTTGGAAGAACTCCCCACCACGTATCAAATACACTCGACTGACCTGCACTAAGACTAAGGGAGGAATAGGAATGCCTGATCTTTATAAATATTATTTGGCTTGCCATCTCACTAGAATTGCTGACTGGCATATTCACAGTGATAAAAAGTTATGGGTATGTATAGAAAACTATTTTACACAATCCCCAGTCCATAATTTCCCCTGGCTCCCGCCTAAACACTGGCCAACGAAAGCCTTGACACATACACTTATTCACCCATCCCTGATGGCCTTCACTAGGGCAAAGAAATTTACAGTTCTTTCCTCGGTTCCGGGCCCCTTGACCACGTTAAAGGGAAACCCTGATTTCCCACCAGGTAACGTAAATTCCTTTCTGAGTCGTGAATGGCCATACAAAGATATGAGGGCACGACACTTTTTCTTGAATGGTGACCCCTGCTCTTATGACTATCTGGGCGATGTTTCCTTAACCAAAACATTCCCATTCTGGACGTTTAGACAGATACGAAACTTCCTGTACACACATGCACCACAATAAACATGGACAAGATCACTCACACCATTTGAATCCATTTGTATGAGAAAAACGCCACAACGGCATTTGATATCTCTCATTTACCTGATGTCACTGGAAGAGCCTACCATCGCCAGTGACCCTGCCTGTTCCGTTTGGGGTAGGGAACTTCAGATCTCCCTATCTCTCTTTCTCCCTTTTCCCATCCTTCTCAGTCTTGATATCTACTTTTTTTTTTTTTTTCTCTCTTCTTCCCATTTTTTCTCTCAAAATCGGGCACCCTGATATTATTAATAGTACCAAATATTGCAGGGTTGCTGACTATGTATGTGTAGCAATGGTTAGACACGTCACCACCATGCCAAATGGGATCATGCTCTATGGATACCCCAATTAATGTGCAATCTGTTTACTGCAATGGTACATGGTTATACTTGTAGACATTTGTAATCTACGACATATCTTTTTTGTATGATGTTCGTGCGATTCGAACTGTAATCACTTATCTGTTTTTGATCTCAATAAAAAATTTATGGAAAAAAAAAAAGAAAGGGGGCTCAGGTAAGTTTTAGGGGGGCTGGTGCACACAGAAGGCTTTTTATCTTAATGCATAGAAGGCATAAAAAAAAGATAAAAAAGAAAGATAAAAATAAACTTCTGCCTTTACACCTGCAGATAAACCTAGATTATAGCTTACCTGTAGGTCTTTGCAATATCTCCTAAACCTACACGGTTTAGGAGATATTTGCCAAAAGGAATACACTGTTGTTTACATCGCATGCGCGCCGTAGACAACGGCGCAGGCGCACTGAGGATCCCATTCATAAGACCGGCAGAGCCGGCTTTTACGGTTCCCGCGCGCATGCGCGGAGTGACGTTTTCGCCGCTCCGGCCAATCAGAGCGCCGATACCCGGAAGTAACCTTCCGGAGCGATGTCTGCGGCCGGAGGGGGAGACGAGGACGGCTTCGGTGGCTTCGATCTAAGGTAAGTAATGCATAATGAGCTAGTATGCTAGTCATACTAGTTCATTATGGCTTTGTATTGCAGGCTTTTTTTTTTTATCAGGGATTACAACCACTTTAAGGCAAGGCCTTGCTTATCTTCTACAGAAAAATGTAGGATTTGCTGTAATTTCAGTTGCCTATATTTTAGATCTAATGATAGTTTATGACATGTGGATTTCACATCTACAAGGTTATCTTCAGTAAACACAGCAGAGGTTGTGTTTACCTGTGCTGCCTTTATTAACCACTCCCATACCGGGTCATTGTAAAATTACGCCGGCAGGAACCCTCTCTCCCTCCGGGTGGACGTCATATGACGTCCTCGGTTTGTGGGGGGATATCTGAATGATGCCTGCAGCTAGAGGCATCATTCAGATATCCTTCTCTTTAGCCGGTGATTCTGCGCACCATAAGAATGATCATAGCGGCGGTTCCACCGCTTGATCGTTCTTATAGGCGGTGGGAGGGGACACCCCCCCTCCCACCGCCATCCGGTGCTTCTCCGGGCTCTCCCGTGCCACCGGGGGCCCGGAAAAAGAATCGTCCAGCGCCGGTGGTCACATGACGAGCATAGAGATGACTGGTGACCAGATGGTCACCAGTCATCTCTATGACCGTCGGAGGCCTGGGCGCGATTTGATGATGTCACGCCCGGGTTCCCAAAGGTAAACAAAGCCGCTATTTAGGCTGAAAGCATGAGATCTTATTGACCCCGCATCTCTCCATAAAGAGTACCTGTCACACACCATTCCTATTACAAGGGATGTTTACATTCCTTGTAATAGGAATAAAAAAGTGATCAAAAAAAAAGTTTAAAAAAAAGTGTAAAAAAATAAAAATAATAAAAAAATGTTTTAAAACGCCCCTGTCCACAATAGCGTGTGCTCAGAAGCAAACGCACACGCAAGTCCCGCCCACATATGTAAACGCCGTTCAAACCACATATGTGAGGTATCGCCGCGTGCGTTAGAGCGCGTTCAACAATTCTAGCACTAGACCTTCTTTGTAACTCTAACCTGGTAACCTGTAAAAAATTTCAAAGCGTCGCCTATAGAGATTTTTAAGTACCGAAGTTTGGCACCACTCCATGAGTGTGCGCAATTTTAAAGCGTGACATGTTAGGTATCTATTTACTCAGTGTAAAATAAGCTTTCATATTTTACAAAAAAATGAGCTAACTTTACTGTTTGGTTATTTTTTAATTCATGAAACCATTTTTTTTTTTTTAAAAGGAGTTTGAAAAATTATTGCGCAAATACCGTGGAAGATAAAAAGTTGCAACGACTGTCATTTTATTGCCATGGGTGTCTGCTAAAAAAACCTATATAATGTTTTGGGGTTCTGAGTAATTTTCTAGCAAAAGAATGATGATTTGTACATGTAGGAGAGAAGTGCCAGAATAGTATAGAAGTGGTATAAAAAGCCCTGTATTGAAAGGGTTATAGAGATAACCTTGTAGATGTTTGTTCAGTGTGAACTGCCCTGGTTTTGTGACAGCTTAACCTGAAGCAGCAGTAGGAATAGCACTGGGTGAAAGTGAATAGTCAATGCTGTTTTGCTTTTAGAGTTACTCATTAGTTTACAGTTGCACAAATTTGCATTAAATTAAATGTAGCAAAAACCACGCTTCAAAAAAGGTAACTGTTTCAGCCAATGTTAAGTTATCTACACAATACCGTACATTACTCTTTTCCTGGACTAGCAATTTCAGCATGTTTAGATAAAAACGAACAAAACACATGCAATAAAATCACTTCAATATAACACAATGGGGTTGATTTACTAAAGGAAAATCCACTTTGCACTTGCAAGTGCACTGAAAGTGCACATGGAAGTGCAGATGCTGTAGTTCTGAGGGGGACATGCAAGGAAAATAAAAAACAGCATTTTAGCTTGCACATGATTGGATGATAAAATCAGCAGAGCTTCCCCTAATTTCAGAGCTTCCCCTCAGATTTATAGCGACTGCACTTCCAAGTGCAAAGGGGCTTTTCCTTTAGTAAATCAACCCCAATGAGTCCTCACAATGGTGTGAAATGTACATCAATGGATTTGAAATATTCATACACTTCACTATTTCCTTTGTGAGTGCAGAAATAACTGCAACTATACATGTTTGTGGGGGGGGGGGGGGGTTAGGTGACCTTTTTTTTTTTTAAATGACTGTCATTATTCCAGAAAAAAACAGAACAATGTCCATCTGCAATAAAAGACTTTGAATACTTACCTCTCTGGCAGGCTTTGAGTGTGTTACAAAAAATATTTCAACAATCAACACTTCCACAGTCTTTGAAAGCCTGCCTCTTCTTTTGTACGTTTGTCCACTGACAAAGAAATGATCGGGCTATAATTTTAATGGTAGGTTTATTTTAACAGTGAGAGGCAGAATAACAAAAAAAAGAATCCAGAAAAAGCATATAAAAAAAGTGATAGATTGAATTGCATTTTATTGAGTGAAATAAGTATTTTATCCCCTATCAAATCAGCAAGATTTCTGGCTCCCAGGTGTCTCAAACAGGTAACAAGCTGAGATTGGAAGCACTCTCAAAGCAATCAATCAATTAGATTCCAATCTCTCCACCATGGCCAAGACCAAAGAGCTGTCCAAGGGTGTCAGGGACAAGATTGTAGACCTGCACAAGGCTGGAATGGGCTACAAGATCATTGCCAAGCAGCTTAGTGAGAGGGTGACAACAGTTGGTGTGATTATTCGCAAATGGAAAAAACACAAAATAACTGTAAATCTCCCTCGGTCTGGGGCTCCATGCAAGATCTCACCTCCTGGAGTTTCAATGATCATGAGAATGGTGAGGAATCAGCCCAGAGTTACACAGGAGAATCTTGTCAATGATCTCGAGGCAGCTGGGACCATAGTCACAATTGGTAACACACTACGCCGTGAAGGACTGTAATCTTGCAGCGCCCACAAGGCCACCCTGCTCAAGAAAGCACATGTACAGGTGTCATGATTACTTAAGTGCTCCTTACTCCCTATTCCAGCAGCCGGGTGTTGGCTGTTGCATCCTCCCTGTCTGTGTTCACCTGTTAGGTCATTGATCTGCTCAGTCACCTGATATAAGCAAACTGAACACTCTATCCCTTGCTTGTGATAGAGACAGGTCTACCTGTATTTTTCTAGACCAAGCCCCTGTTAGTCTGCCTTGTTTGTTGTTAGATGCCCTGTGTTTGACCCAGATTGGACTGGATTATCCCGTGAACGCAGCCTGCCCTTCTACCTGGAACGGATACTGGATTATCCCCTGAACTCAGCTTGCCTCTACCTGGACTGTCCTTGAACCGCGCTGTCTGCTAACTGCAAGTAACCTGTTGTTTGCTTTGTTCGCTTCTGCCTGGCTGGGCTGGCCAGACACTATAGCATTGTGTTTAAAGGGGTTGTAAAGGTTCGTTTTTTATTTTCTAAATAGATTCCTTTAAGCTAGTGCATTGTTGGTTCACTTACCTTTTCCTTTGATTTACCTTCTAAATGTTTTTTTTCTTTGTCTGAATTTCTCACTTCCTGTTTCTCCTCACTAAACTTCACACCATCATCCGAGTGGTGTGGAGTCACCCAGAACAGCTTACTGAACAGCTTACTGAGGAGGAACAGGAAGTGAGAAATTCAGACAAAGAAAACAAATATTTAGAAGGGAAATCTAAGGAAAAGGTAAGTGAACCAACAATGCACTAGCTTAAAGGAACCTATTTAGAAAATAAAAAACAAACCTTTACAACCCCTTTAAGTCCTTGGGGCAACCAAGAACCGGTAAGCCTGCTTGCCTTAAGGGAAAGGGGGCTGCCATAGTGTCTGACCACCTACGTTGGGGTAGATGTGACATTCGTGACAACAGGCCCATCCGAAGATTGCTAGTGAACATCTAAATGATTCAGAGGAGAACTGGGAGAAAGTGTTGTGGTCAGATGAGACCAAAACCAAGCTCTTGGGCATCAACTCAACTCGCCGTGTTTGGAGGAGGAGGAATGCTGCCTATGACCCCAAGAACACCATTCCCACAGTCAAACATGGAGGTGGAAACATTATGCTTTGGGGGCGTTTTTCTGCTAGGGGGACAGGACAACTTCACAGCATCAAAGGGACGATGGACAAGGATATGCACCGTTAAATCTTGTGTGATAACCTCCTTCCCTCAGCCAGGGCATTGGAAATGTGTGGTGGATGGGTATTCCAGCATGACAATGAGCCAAAGCACATGGCCAAGGCAACAAAGGAGTGTCACAAGAAGAAGCACATTAAGGTCCTGGAGTGGCCTAGCCAGTCTCCAGACCTTAATCCCATAGAAAATATGTGGAGGGAGCTAAAGGTTTGAGTTACCAAATGTCAGCCTCGAAACCTTAATGACTTAGACAGGATCTGCAAAGAGGAGGGGGACAAAATCCCTCCTGAGTAAGGATGAGCTACGGCATGTTCACACACCCCACGTGCAGAGCCCGCCAGGAAGTCGACACTGTGCTGCGCTAATCACAGGCAGTGAGACATTGTCTGGTTTCTCGCTGAGGAGGGCTTACCTCCTCCCTTGAGTTACCAAATGTCAGCCTCAAAACCTTAATGACTTGGACAGGATCTGCAAAGAGGAGTGGGACAAAATCCCTCCCGAGTAATAATGAGCTGCGGCATGTTCGCACACCCCACGTGCAGAGCCCGCCAGGAAGTGGGCACTGCGCTAATCACAGGCAGTGAGACATTGTCCCGATGCGCGGCTGCAGAGATCGGGAAATGTCTCACTGCCTGTGATTAGCGCTGTGCAGTGCCGGCTTCCTGGCGGGCTCTGCACGTGGGCTTTGCGAACACGCCGGAGCTCATCCTTACTCCTGAGATGTGTGCAAACCTGGTGGCCAACTACAAGAAACGTCTGACCTCTGTCATTGCCAACAAGGGTTTTGCCACCAAGTACTAAGTCATGTTTTGCGAAGGGGTCAAATACTTATTTCACTCATTAAAATGCAAATTAATTTTGTAACTTTTTTGAAATGCGTTTTTCTGGATTTTTCCGTTATTATTCTGTCTCTCACTGTTAAAATAAACCTACCATTAAAATTACAGACTGATCATTTCTTTGTCAGTGGGCAAACATACAAAATCAGCAGGGGAATCAATTACTTTTTTTCCTCACGGTAAATGGTTTGTGGCAAACTACACTATTACTTCTCTCTTTATGCTTTGCAAGAGATAAACCTATTGGGGACTGAAGATCACACGAGAGAAGAGCCGAGTGTGGGACTGACTGTTACCATCATTGTATACAAATGCTTCTGACCTCCAATATATCATAGTGGGGTCCATAATATTAGGTAAAAGGATACCCAATTGGGGTATGGTGGCGGGCACGCTGGTGTTGGTGTTTGGGGAAGAGTTGCAGAGTTATCACTTATGCGGCGTACACACAATCGTTTTTTATGCCAATTTTTAAACCAATGTTTTTCTCGTGGTTTTTTTTCTTGTTTCCTCTCAAGCCTGTCTTACATCCACACGATCATTAAAAAAAACGCTCGAGCAAAGCGCAGTGACGTACAACACGTACGACGGCACTATAAAGGGGAAGTTCCGTTCGGATGGCGCCACCCTTCATGTTAGTAAAGTTTGTTGAGCAACGATTCGCGCTTTTCAGCCTCGTGCTTTTCAGTCCGTTACAGCGTACGAATGTGCTATCTCCATTACAAACGCTAGTTTTACCAGAACGAGCGCTCCTGTCTCATACTTGATTCTGAGTATGCGCGTTTTTTTTCACCTCGTAAAAGCATACACACTATCGTTTTTCACATCGTTAAAAAAAATGACATGAAAAACCACGTGAAAAAATAGAGCATGTTCGAAATTTTTAATGGCCGTTTTTCACGCCGTTAAAAACACGATCGGTTTTAATGCCCATTTTTAAAAATGGCATTTTTAACGGCATGAAAACTGATCGTGTGTATGCGGCATAAGAAGATTTTTTTCATGGATTGATTTCATGGTGGAATTGGTCTATGTATGGATGGTTCAGAAGATTGGACAAACATACTGTGTGTATGTATATATATAATATTTTTTCACATACTGTATATTTTTTACTTTTCTTTCAAACAAAAAGGAGGCTGCTGAATGTGGTTGATGATAATATTGGATATGTATGTAATTTGCACATGATTTGACTGTTAATGTCAATAATTGAGGTATTTTGCATTTTCATTTGATTTTTAATGTGAATTTTGCTTTTTTTATACATATTGGAGCTCTTTAATGTTTTTTTTTTTCCTTTATATTTGTTTGGTAACTGTGGTGATTGCACTGTTGAGTGGTAGCTGCTCTATACTTTAAATTTGTATTTGTTAGGGAATATAAATAAAAAAAAGTCTGAGTCACATAATAGTATGGGGATTTTTTCAATTAATATACAGTAAGTATTCACAATCTACTAGTGCAGAGAGGCCCTACTCAAAATTTTCCAGGAAAATTACAGTCATTTTCATGTTACACTGTCAGGATAGATACAAACAAGTTGCTGCTGCTGAACTGTTAGCTTGAAAGACGATATCCTAATCTTTGCCCCCACTGATGCATCAAACACCAGTGGGGGCACTAGCATTTGGCCATTGAAGTACTGACACATGTCCCTCACTTAACCAGTTCAGTGAAGCAAGAATAAGGATGAGAGCCCTAAACTAGTCAACAATGGCATCTCCCAAGTTTTATTACTGGAAGTTTCATATAAAGATAATCCACATCATTCCCCCTGAATTTAACAAACAATCAAATGCCGCTATTAACAGCCCTAATATCATGATAATTACACTTTTTTAACTAGTTTGATTTTCTAGCACTAATCTAATCTCTACACACATATAAGCAGCCAGATAATAACCAAAAAACTTTTATAAGAAAGGAACGGTGGACAACATTCTGGCTTTGAAGTGTAGCAGTACAGCATATAGACCCACCCCACTGGTGCCTTGGGCATCAAGATTTTATGGGAGTGGTAAGCTATGCCTGTTTTTAACAATTTTGCTCATGTATTTCTTATGCAAGTTTTCAAAAAGAAAAATATAGAGAATATTACTTTCACGTTACTGTCTTACCAAGCCTCTAAATTCATTCTAAACTCATCCTTAACCTTGCAATCTGAGTCCCTAGTTGGCCCCTATTTGGTAGTGATCCAACAGAAAAACCAAAACAGTCCGGCGCTACAAACACAATTCTGTATCGGTGATGGAACCAAGGGTTGATGTAATTCACATGTATCACATGATAATAATTGTACAAAAAGTCCAATGCTCTTGATGTTGTATGTTAACCAAATGAATAAGTTGAAACCAA
Source organism: Rana muscosa (assembly GCA_029206835.1). Classification (NCBI taxonomy): domain Eukaryota; kingdom Metazoa; phylum Chordata; class Amphibia; order Anura; family Ranidae; genus Rana; species Rana muscosa. Next base: position 1,018,232,574 of record CM055116.1, read on the forward strand.
ACAAAGTATTATCAAATACAAAGCTCACAGAGTCCCTGGGGAGATATATTGAATAGTTCCAAATATAGATGTATTTTACTGACTGGCCCAGTATGGGCTGTTTGAATCATTGCCAACAAATAGCATGGGTTGGTATCAATAGGAATTGTGTTGAAAATTGAAATGACACATCAATTGTATCAGTCTTGTTGACCATGAGATCACTAATCATGTCACTCACTACAAGACAATCATATGTCCAAAAATAGTGCACTTTATTAAAAAACTTAAAACATAACATGAGCCGTAGGCATATTCTCATCCAAGGGCTCGTTATATAATGGGAACTTAAAGCAAGCTAACGTGATCCCTGGGAACTCTGTGGTGTGTGGTAAAGACTTATGGGTGGTACAAAGAACAATAGCGCCCTTACAGGGGGACCACTCTTGTGGGGATGCGCGCCAGCCAAAGTTACCAGTAAGGGCTGGATGGATGGGATGGGATGAAGCGTCCTTTGGTCTCCAGGTTGACACTTTTCAAGGTGTGGCCTCTTTATCAAGTCATGGAGGTGGAGGCCAAAAAAACTGTATAAATAAACTGAAGATTGGGACTAATTATGGCAGTGGCCGAATTACAAAAAACATTATAAAGGACAGTCCACACAACACAGCGTCACCGACTAAATTTATAAAACAATACATGTATAAGACAATAATAAAGGTGATCATAAAAACAAAAAGGGAGTTTCAATTCATAAAAAGGATAAAGAAATAATACTAGGGAAATAGGGAACAAGTACAGCGCTCACAACGGGAAACAGATCCGTGAATTGCACATGGAATTCAAAAACAGGTGCTCTGGCTCATTATAGTGTCCTCAATACACAAGAATTCAGCATAAAGCAAAAGTAGTAGACGGAACTTCTAACACCTGTATGAATATCTTTACCTGTACCTGTGAACAAGGCTTCCTGCCAAAACATGTAAGCATTTTATCTACTCCTGTGCAAGAAATAAAGATATTCATATGGATGTTCGGAGGTGCCGGCTACTCATTTTGGTTTATGCTGAATTCTGGTGTATTGAGGACACCATAATGAGCCAGAGCACCTGTTTTGTGCCCAGTGAACAAGGCTACCCACCAAAACATGTAAACATTTTATCTACTACTGTGCAAGAAATAAAGATATTCATATGGATGTTGGAGTTGCCCGCTACTGCTTTTGCTTTATGCAAAAAAATTATACTGTAATAGAATTATTGAAAATGATTGTAATAAAATTACATGATAAACATGGTGGTATTTGATCATCTCTGCGGTTTTTATTTTTTGCTCTATAAACAAAAATAGAGCGACAATTTTGAAAAAAATTCAATATTTTTAACTTTTTGCTATAATAAATATCCTCCAAAAATATATAAAAAAACGTTTTTTTTCCTCAGTTTAGGCCGATACGTATTCTTCTACATATTTTGGGACCATTGTCATTTTTACAGCGATCAGTGCTATAAAAATGCACTGATCACTGTAAAAATTACACTGCCAGTTTAGGGGTTAACCTGTAGGGAGCGCTAAAGGGGTTAAGTGTGACCTAATGTGTGATTCTAACTGTAGGGGGGGGCGTGGCTTGGCATGTGACGTCACTGAGTGTCGTTCCCTATGACAGGGAACAGACGATCAGTGACAGGCTCACTAGGAAGCACGGGGAGAGGTTTGTTTACACTTACCTCTCCCCATTCTTCAGCTCTGTGACCCGATCACGGGACACCGGCAGCGATCGGGTCCGCGGGTCCCGTGTGCGCGGTCATGGAGTACCCGACCGGGTTGCGAGCGCGCCGGCGTGCGCACGACCCACGACTAAATACAATAAATACAATTGATGTGGCATTTTTTATGTCCCATTTTTTTTTATGTCCCATTTTCAGCACACACTTTCTATTGATACCAACCCATGGCATTTGTTGGCAATGTTTTAAACAGCCCATATGGGGTAAGTCAGTGAAATACATCTATCTACATTTGGAGCTACATGATATTGCTCCCCAGGGACTCTGTGCACTTTGTATTTGATAATACCCTATTTGGCAGTGCAGAAGACCCTGTTGTTTCCCATTCTCCCTATCTTCCCATTTTTTCTACTGTTCCTAGTGATCAGGAACAGCTATCTCTCTCTACTCCCAGGCAGCCCACCCCCCCCCCCCCAGTTAGAAACACCTCCCGGGGAACACTTAACCCCTAGTGTTAACCCCTTCCCTGCCGGTGACATTTATCCAGTAATCAGTGGCTATTTTTATCACTGATCGCTGTATATATGTCAATGGTCCCAAAAAAGTGTCAAAAGTGTCCGATCTGTCCGCCGCAATGTCGCGGCCCCGCTAAAAAAAAATCGCTGATCACTCCAATTACTAGTAAAAAAAAAAAAGAATAATAAAAATGCCATAAATATATCCCCTATTTTGTAGATGCTATAACTTTCGCGCAAACCAATCAATACACTAATTGCAATTTTTTTACCCAAAAACATATAGAAGAATACATATTGGCCTAAACGGATGAAAAAAAAATATATATATATTATTTTTTGGGATATTTATTAAATATTGTTTTTTTTCAAAATTGTCACTTTTTTTGTTGTTTATAGCGCAAAAAAATCAAAACTGCAGAGATGATCATATACCACCAAAAGAAAGCTCTATTTGTGGGGGAAAAAAAGTCAAAAGTCAATTTTGTGTGGGTACAAAGTCGCACGACCGTACAATTGTCAGTTAACCACTTCCCTACCGGCCCATAGTCAAATGACATCCACAGATGGGATCTCCCATCCTGGGTGGACGTCATATGACGTCCTGGGCTTTGTGGGGGGATATCTTGAATGATGCCGGCAGCTAGAGGCATCATTCCGATATCCTTCTATTCTGCCGGCGATTCTGCGCACAATAAGAATGATCATGGCGGCGGTTCCGCCGCTTGATCGTTCTTATAGGCGGCGGGAGGGGACATCCCCCCCCTCCCGCCGCCATCCGGTGTTTCTCCGGGCTCTCCCGTGCCATCGGGGGCCCGGAGAATGAATCGTCCAGCGCCGGATAGGAAGCATAGGGATGACTGGTGACCAGATGGTCACCAGTCATCTCTATGACCGTCAGAGGCCCGGGCGCGATGTGATGACGTCACGCCCGGGTTCTCAAAAGTAAAGAAAGCCGCCATTGCGGCTAGTAAGCATGAGATCGGTGAATTTTTTTTCACGATCTCATGCTTTCCAGCCTGGAGGAGAGATGCGGGGTCTTATTGACCCCGCATCTCTCCATAAAGAGGACCTGTCACACACCATTCCTATTACAAGGGATGTTTACATTCCTTGTAATAGGAATAAAAGTGATCAAAAAAAAAAAAGTTAAATAAATGAATTAAAAAAAATAATAATAATAAAATAAATAAATAATTAAACCGCCCCGGTCTCCGGTAGCTCACGATCAGAAGCGAACGCACACGTAAGTCCTGCCCACATATGTAAACACCGTTCAAACCACATATGTGAGGTATCGCCGCGTGCGTTAGAGTGCGTGCAACAATTCTAGCACTAGACTTCCTCTGTAACTCTAAACTGGTAACCTGGAAAATTTTTCAAAGCGTCACCTATGGAGATTTTTAAGTACCGAAGTTTGGCGCCATTCCATGAGTGTGCGTAATTTTAAAGCGTGACATGTTAGGTATCTATTTACTCGGCGTAACATCATCTTTCATATTTTACAAAAAAATTGGGCTAACTTTACTGTTTTGTTATATTTTAATTCAGGGCTTGACAAATTTGCTTGGAATCTAGGAGCCAGCTAAAAAAGTTAGGAGCCAGGAATGTGCCCCGTCCCGCCGAGCTCGCGCGCAGAAGCGAACGCATACGTGAGTAGCGCCCGCATATGAAAGCGGTGTTCAAACCACACGTGAGGTATCGCCGCGATCGGTAGATCGAGAGCAATAATTCTAGCCCTAGACCTCCTCTGTAACTCAAAATATGCAACCTGTAGAATTTTTTAAACGTCGCCTATGGAGATTTTAAAGGGTAAAAGTTCCACGAGCGGATGCAATTTTGAAGCGTGACATGTTGGGTATCAATTTACTCAGCGTAACATTATCTTTCACAATATTAAAAAAAATTGGGCTTACTTTACTGTTGTCTTATTTTTTAATTTAAAAAAAATGTGTATTTTTCCCCAAAAAAGTGCGCTTGTAAGACCACTGCGCAAATACGGTGTGACAGAAAGTATTGCAACGACTGCCATTTTATTCTCTAGGGTGTTAGAATAAAAAATATATATAATGTTTGGGGGTTCTAATTAGAGGGAAGGAGATGGCAGTGAAAACAGACAGGGAAACTCCATTAGCATTGCTGTTTGTCTTGTCATACCAACGGCCACCACAAGATGGCGGTAGATCACAGAAGGAAGGCTAGGCCTGCAGAAGGCCGCAAAGCCGCGGCCTCAATTACCGGCCGGCGCGGCCCGACGCGATCCCGTGGTGCGGAGGGGGGGGGGACACGGAGACACAGGATACCCCAGCTGTGCTGCCCCAGGCGCCAGGTCGCTAATTCTAGTCGCAATGGCGACCTGGCGACCGGGGTTTGTCGAGCCCTGTTTTAATTCATGAAACTACTTTTTTTTAAAAAAAAAGGAGTTTGAAAAATGATTGCGCAAATACCGTGCAAGAAAAAAAGTTGCAATGACCGTCCCTAGGATGTCTGCTAAAAAAACCTATATAATGTTTGGGGGTCCTGAGTAATTTTTTAGCAAAAGAATGATGATTTGTACATGTAGGAGAGAAGTGCCAGAATAGGCCCGGTATTGAGGTGGTATAAAAAGCCCGGTGTTGAAGTGGTTAAATTGACGTAGTGCCGTTTTGCAAAAAATGGCCTGGTCAGTGGGTAAATCCTTCCGGGGCTGAAGTGGTTAATCAAAAATGCTATATGTTTGAGAGGGAGAGGTAAGGTCCAGAGAGGCCAGGAGGTACATTTTGCCCAGAGATGAGAAGGTATCACTGTCAAAAATTATTTCTTTTTGGATAGTAAACACAGCCATATAAATGATTGCCATATATGCCTCTTGCTGGATTATAGCACAGATACAGGCTGGAATGGCTTGATAACCATACGCTGTATTTGATATGTAAAGTAGCATGGTTAGCTACTGAGGCATAAAGAAATCATTAGAATCATTTACCCACTTACCTAAAATGAGGATTAACTCCCTAGTATTCACATTTGTGATGGAGTCAATGCATGTAAATAATGTCGGTTTTAAGAAAGCAATATTATGTTCACAGGTTAGTGGGTCAAACACTTAATGAATACAAGACACAGAGGCATCCTAGAATGTACACTAATTGGCTGACCTGTGATATCTTATGATAACGATGTTTAGGTTTGGGTAAACATAATCATCTTGAATACATTGTTTGGTATTGTACAGATTCTTCTCGGAACAAAAACGTGATTTTTACCTCTTACAAGGAAAATCTTTGTCAGGTAAATGAGCTGATCATTCTGTTCTCATATTTGATGAAAACCTGACCTAGATATCCTGAAGAATAAACTGCGACACTTCATTGTGCAAAAGTAACAAAAAGAATATCGTATCTATACAGAAAGCACAGAGCCGCTGAACGAAAAAAAAAAAAAATGAGAACAAGTAGAATTGGGAATGCAAATAGCAGGCAAGACAGAAGGCAGAGTCATGGCTGGAAATGGGATATCAGCAGAATCATGGTAATAAACAAAAAATGGGGCGTCTAGCTCTAACCAGTTACATATAAAAAAGTGTAGCTGCCCCTTTACGTGTATGTAACACTTATGTAGTATAATCAAAGTGCAGGCGCTTCATTTATATTACAAGTGTATATCAGAAAGTCCACATACATTAGTAAGTGCAGACAATTAAAAGTTCATAACAAACAGAAATGAAGTCCAAAGTTAAGTGACCCAACATCAGAAGAAATGTTTTGTGCACTTGTGGTTCTTCCTTTCTTGCTCTCACATTGGCATGCTTGTGTGTAAAATGCACACTCACCACGTGGAGATGACCGCATTATTAAATAATGTCATTAAGCACTTTATCCAGATGTGGGAAATCACTGTGTATAAGAATTCTTCTACAGTCCACTATCTGCTGTTACATCGATTAGTGTTCATGCACACATCAATTGCCAAAAAAATGCCAAGAAATAATATCATAGGGCAGTATTTATTGTAGTATACAATATCCCCCAAAACATACAATGGGCATTCACATTTAAAAGTGCCTGGAAAACCGGAACCAGTGTATACAGCGTTATGATCAGGGAAACCGCTACGCCGCTCCACTCCTAGAGCCAGCCTGCGTTTCAACCGCCAGAGGTCTATATCAGATGTGGCGTCACTCAATGACCAGAAATGATGACTACGGTCCGTCTCCTAATGTCAGAGGAAAAACCACAAGTGCAGAAAACATTTCTTTTGGTGTTTGGCGATCGTGCCGTTTCTAAAGGAGGTCATGCCGTGACTGGCGGCTCCGGCCAATTACAGCTTTGGAGCCGCGATACCCGGAAGTAACTCCAGGACGTCATGTCGCTGGCTGGTGCTGTGTCGTGCACCACAGCGGGGGCTTCGATCCCAGGTGAGTATTACATAATGAGCTAGGATGCTATGCATCCTAGCTCATTATGTGTTTGTTTTGCAGGTGTTCGTTTTTTTTTGTTTTTTTTTAAGTGGCTTTACAACCACTTTAACCACTTCCCTACCGGGCACGAAAACCCCCTTCCTGCCCAAGCCATTTTTTAGCTTTCAGTGCTGTCACGCTTTAAATGACAATTGCGCGGTCGTGCGACGTGATTCCCAAACGATATTTGCTTCCTTTTTTTCCCCCACAAATAGAGCTTTCTTTTGGTGGTATTTGATCACCTCTGAGGTTTTTATTTTTTCGCTATAAACAAAAGAAGAGTGTCAAGTTTGAAAAAAAAAAAACTGAATATTTTTTAGTTTTTGCTATAATAAATATCCATTTTTTTTTAAAATATTTAAAATTTTCCTCAGTTTAGGCCGATACGTATTCTTCTACATATTTTTGGTAAAAAAAAAAAAAAAATCGCAATAAGTGTATATTGATTGGTTTGCGCAAAAGTTATAGCAGATACAAAATAGGGGATAGATTTATAGCATTTCTTTTATTTATTTTTATTAGTAATGGCGGCGATCTGCGATTTTAATCATGACTGCGATATTGCGGCGGACACATCGGACACTTTTGACACATTTTTGGGACCATTCACATTTATACAGCGATCCCTGCTATAAAAATGCATTGATTATTGTATAAATGTGACTGGCAGGGAAGGGGTTAACACTAGGGGGCGAGGAAGGGGTTAACACTAGGGGGCGAGGAAGGGGTTAAATGTGTTTCCTAGATGTGTTCTAACTGTCGGGGGAGGGGACTGACTGGGGGAGGTGACCGATGGTTGTCCCTATGTACAAGGGACACACCATCGGTCTCCTCTCCCTGACAGGACGTGGATCTCTGTGTTTATACACACAGATCCACGGTCCTGCTCGGTTACTGGGCAATCGCGGGTGCCCGGCGGCCATCGTTGCCATCAGGCACGTGCATCGGGTCCCCAGCGACGCGGCGGGCGCGCCCTAGCTGCTTTTAAAGCTGCAACGTCATATGACGTCCGGTCAGAACAAGAGAGTCTTCCGCCCGCCGTCATTTGACAGTGGGCGGTAGACAAGTGGTTAAATAGGCATTCTGGCGCCAAGTTTGGAATAAGGCGTGCATGTCCATGTGCCTGCATGTTCAGACATCTGCGCAACCTGCCTCCGTTGTTTAGTGTGCAGACGTGTTCTAGCATGCTCACTCAAATGAACGCTCACACGTAACCAACTAGCAAAGATCCTGATTTGGGGTGTCAGCACACATGCACATACACTTCGGAAGCAATCTTACAATGATTAAGAAACTGACAATTCATCAAGTAATATTGCAGCATTAATCACACAATACAAAAGTCTCTTCAAAATGCTTATATATAGATATATTTTATTGTGCAACGCTTTATAAAATAGGGGGGGGGGGGACAGTAGAGTTACAATACAATGTAATACAAGCAGGATTAGAGTGCCCTGCTCATGATGATTGAGAGAGCCAAAAATCTAAAAAAAAGGGGGGTTAAGTGATACAAAAGATAATAATTGTGAGAGATAAGCTGATTGAGAAAGCAAAAGTACAGATTAAAGAGTTTTCAAGAACCACCTAAAGTCGCACAGAGTAGAAGATAGCCAGACAGATTGGGGTATGGAGAGGCTCTGGAGAAATTCAGAGAAAAAGAGGATGGTTTGGTTGATATCTTTAAGCTTCAGGTCCATAAACTGTCTATATATGTGTGCAGAGTGAATTACTTGAATCACAACAGGATGGAACTGTGGTATTGAGCAGTTTCTATTTACTAAAATATTTGTGTAGCGGTACCCCGTAGGAGCTGCTGGTTTCGTTTTGGGTCTGCATGTTACTTTACTGTTTCAAATGTTCGGCTCAGGGGTTCTCCTTGAAGAGTTTATCCGGAAGAAATGTCTGCACCAACACAAAGTCTCTTTCAAGGGTTTTAGTGAATAAACTTTCCAACAGAGGGGGTAAAGGAATGAGGAGGACTCAGGTATCTTACTTGTCGATCACGGAAATTTCCTAGGTCCAGAGGAGCAACTGTCTTTACGCTGGACTCAGCAACCACTGGATAGGCCCACTCTCACCGGCCTAGCAACCGGCGCCAAGCTCGATCAAAGATAGTCTCTGCCACAGACTTGGTATTGGAATTTGTTCAATAGTCTCTGCCACAGACTCGTATAACCCCTCACTGGGTTAGCTCCCTCAGAAAGAACACAGCTCTCAGTGCCAGGATCTTTCAGCCGCTCCGGCAGCACTGTGAGGTAGATTTTTGGGATCCTCCAATTGAGTCCTCAATTGCTCAGTCCCTTCCTTTAGGCAAGGCGACACAGGATCATCCCTGGATCAGTAGGCCCCAGTAACTCCTGGGCCTACATCTCAGTTGCGAGGCCTCGGACCAATGTAGCCCCGAGGCAGGAACTGCCAACACATCCCTGAGGCCAGGAGGGCCCTCAGGTGAGGATCGAAGAACGAACCCCACAGAATGGCGTCCGTCCCTTAAGTACCCTCTCCCAGCATGCACAGCGGGTTCACCACACCCCCTGGGCTGCTTCTGGGAAAGAGGTACCCAATACGTCCAGTCTGTTGCCTTTCCAACCCTGACCCGCGGTGACGGCGACACCCACCGCTGGGGGGGAAATCATGCAACCAGCTGAACTGAAACAGTGCCACAATTTGAATAAAATCTCTCTGGGCCAAACTAATGCCCAGACAACTCTAATTTCAACATATAGTGCCCACTCATTAGGAGCAGGGTGCTACATTTGCATTTCCATGTTGTGTGTACTGTGAGAGACCAGATATAGCGAATGCAGACTCCAGGGTTTAGTTACACTTTAAAGGAGATTTTCACAAAGCACTTTACGCATTCCTAACAGATGCCATACTATGCAATTCCAGTGCAATCACAGGAAAACAACAACCATGTCTGTCTATGGGGGACTGCTTTTAACAATTTTGCACATATAAAAAAAAAAAACAACGTATGTGGTCACTCCTCCTCCTTGATTGTTGCTACTAGGGAGAAAAACTCTGTTCTCATGATGTCGTAGCAACATCACATTTCACAAAGCAAATTATATGGTCATAATTGTGTAGCGGAAACAATGGGCAGAGATGTACATTTTCTCAGGGTGTCAGATCCTGGAAAGCATATTAGCCCCTCTCCTCTTGAAGCAAAATTTCTATAAAAGTATTACCGTATATACTCGAGTATAAGCCGAGGTACCTAATGTTGCCACAAAAAACTGGGAAAACTTACTGACTCGAGTATAAGCCGAGGGTCAACAATGCCTCACTGTTCCCATCCTTACTGTTCCCATCCTTACTGTTCCTATCCTCACTGTTCCCTATCCTCACTGTTCCCATCCTTACTGTTCCCTATCCTCACTGTTCCCTATCCTCACTGTTCCCTATCCTCACTGTTCCCATCCTTACTGTTCCTATCCTCACTGTTCCCTAGCTCACTGTTTCCAATCCTCACTGTTTCCTATAAATTTTACATTGTAAATAGTACCTGTAAAGAAGTTGTGGCTGCGGCGTCCATCGTTCAAATTCCGCGGTCTCTTCCTGTTCCTTCCGTGATAGGCGATTCTCATCAGACACTCTCGGCCTATCACGAACGTTCTCTCATCCTCAGTTTCCCAGCAGACACTGTGTTGGGTGTTCCGCCAATCACAGACGTCTGCTGGGAAACTGAGGATGAGAGAACGTTCGTGATAGGCGGAGAGTGTCTGATGAGAATCGCCTATCACGGAAGGAACAGGAAGAGACCGCGGAATTTGAACGATGGACGCCGCAGCCGCAACTTCTTTACAGGTACTATTTCCAATGTAAAAATTTTGCTGACTCAAGTATAAGCCGAGGGGGGGACTTTCAGCCCAAAAAAAAGGGCTGAAAATCTCAGCTTATACTCGAGTATATACAGTAATTGGTTACATTTAGCAGGTACAACAGCTTTGTTTAAAAACAGCCAACCAACTTTATTATAGCAGATCCCTTGTTAAACACATAACATGAGCAAATCCCCAACGGTACCTTCCAAAATGTACTTGTTCAGTGTTCTGTGCATTAAATAAAGAGCATTCTTCCTTTACGGTAGAAGTGGAGAACTGGGAACTATATATTTATGCATTACCAAAAGCTTTTCTAAGAGATAAACTCTGTTCCTTGGGTCAAACTGTAGAGCGAAACAAAAGGTTTCAATACTTGGGGAACAAATAAGGCAATCATTAGAAAGAAAGGACAGTAAAATAAAACAAACAGCAGTAAATTGTGAAGAGCCTAACATTTGAGTAGAAGGTGAGTGTTGAGACTCATCTTCAGAATAAGACATAATAAAAACTGTTCTGAAAGTCTTGGATCCGTCTCACACATATTGAGCTTTATGAATATTGCACGCACTCCAGAAATGAGGGATTTTAAACAACTTCAGAGCTGTAAATCTGGGCCAGTCTCAAGGTTTCACAACAATACAGGAAAATCAAACCACAAATCCTCTTTTATAAAATCCAAGTTCTGTCAACAAATGTGATGAATAATAAAAAAAAAAAAAAAAACAGATATTGGAGATATAAGCACACAAACATAATTTTAGTTGCTGATGTAGCTCTGTTCTGACTAATAAATTATGACATTGAAGGAAAAGAACAAACTATAATTCTGGTACAGGAAATGTGCCTTATTAAAGAATACAACTATTCTTAGTACAAATTTCTGCAACAATACCAAAGCACTATTCTTACATTATAAGATACAGCAAGTAGAAGGATGAAAAGGTTTCAGGCAGGTCAGAAATATGGATTTTTCCAACCTCCTTTGCTGTTATTCTTCACTATAAAGTATATCCCTTGAATTAAAAATTACATTGATCAACCATTGCATTATGATCACTGATAGGTAAAGCGAATAGCATTGATAATCTCGTTACAATGGCAAATGTGGATGGGATACATTAGGCAGCAAGCGAGCATGTTGTCCTTGAAGTTGATGTGTTGAAAGCATAAAAATGGGTAAGCATAAGGATTGACCAACTTTGATAAGGGCCAAATTGCAATGGCTAGATGACTGCATCAGAGCAACTTTAAAACTGCAATTCTTTTGGGATAGTCTCGGTCTAGAGTGGTCTGGACCTACCAAAAGTGATCCAAAGAAAGAAAACCAGCAAACTGGTGACAGGGTCCTGGGCAGCCAAGGCTCATTGATGCAAGAGGAGAGCGAAGGCTGGCCTGTGTATTTTGATCCAATAGTAGTGCTATTGTATCTTAAATTTCAGAAAAAGTTATTGCCGGCTTTGATAGAAAAGTGTCAGAACATGCAGTTTGTTGTGTATGGGGCTGCATAGCAGCAGACTGGTCAGGGTGCCAATGCTGACTCGTGCCCACAGCCAAAAGCTCCTACAATGAGGATGTGAGCATCAGAACTAGACAACAGAAAAATAGAAGAAGGTGGCCTGGTCTAAAGAATTCAAGAATGGCTTGAGGAACACAACAAGTTTGAGGCGTTGACTTGGCTTCCAAAATTCTCCAGGTCTCAAACCAATCGAGCATCTGTGGGATGTGCTGGAAAAACAAGTCCAATTCATGGAGGCCCCCCTCGCAACTTACATGACTTAAAGGGACTGCTACTGGCGGTTTGCTGCCAGATTCCAAAGCATACCTTTAGAGGTTAGCTGCCTTATGGCCCGTACACACGATCCGAATATCGGATGACAGATCGTCCGACTTTTTTCGCTTAATAGTCGCAAGTAGACATTGAATAGGTTACTAAAGTCACGAAAATTCTCGTATGACAGGGAAAAAAAAATCGTAAGTGATGTCATGTGTTGTAATGTATTTGTATTGTATTTTCGAACGACAACTATACTGACGAACGAAAATTGTACGATCTGGTATCGTACGAGGAAAATTTTCGTGCATGTCCGATAAAATATCGATTTTCAGATCGTGTGTACGGGCCATTAGGGGAATTTATCATATCAGATTAAATGGAGCTTGAATTCCTGGTTAATATAGAAAAGGAGAGCACCAGCAAATAAATTATCTTTATGCACCTGTCAGCAATCAGGCGGGTAGGCTGCCCGAGATCAGGTGTCATTGTTTTAGGCTAACCACACAAGTTGTCCATAGCTAAAGCCAACTGTCATGGATATGTAGTAATGTTTGTCTGCCATCTTACCTTCCTCCTCATGTGTTCACCTTAGAGGCCAGACTCTCTCACCTGGCTGCTTTTATAATCTCTCCTCCCAGCATGGCCCCACCCCAGGCCCTATCAGGGAACACTATATTAACCTGTGCACTGCAGGCCAGCCGTGCTGATCAACATTGTTTGTTAAGCATTGTGTGTTTGGGTTCCTGCTTGCCGTGTACTACATTTATCTCTGTGTAACGATCTTGGCTTGTTCTCGACTATCCCTGTCTGCTTGTGACCTTGACCTTTGGCTTGTCCTTTGTTTTTCCTTGTCTGCTCGTCGCCCTGACCTTGGCTGATCTCCTTACTACCTCTTGTATCCTGAGCTGATGCTTCCCCTCTATCTTCTTTACCCTACGGAGTGTGAGCTACGGGACTCTAGGGGCCGCGACCTGGATCCAGCTGCAGCTTAGGCCATCCTCACCACTAGAGGCTCTGGTGAACACCTGCTGGATCTTAGACTCCGCGCCCTGGGGAATCTTGGGCTCTAGCTCCCTGTGGGATCCCTGTTGTGCTCCACTGATCCCGCTTTCCACAACCACCCAGTGTTCCATACGCAGCAGTCAGCCATAGGGTTCACTACCTTGTGGTGCACTCCTGACCTACGGTGTGCATCTGTCATCTGGCAACTCAGGTGACATGACACCAACCCTGCTCTCATGGTTTCATTGTCAAACAAAAAAAAAATCGCCAAAATTACAGAAATTTCAGGTTTCACACAATCCAACAAAATACTAAAAACAACGTATTAAATAACCAAATGCAATTGCTCAATAAAACAGCACGCAGGGGAGAAATACAGAAAATTGTAATAAAGCAAAAATGAGCAAATTAGATTACATAAGAAGCAATAATACCGTCCCACCTTGTTTATGACTGCATTTTAGAACACTTATACCCATATGCCTTCAACCGTGAGTTAATATTTCCAGATTCGCTGTAATGAATTGCTCAGTGCACTATCCAGTTCTAACATGCTTGTCCTAGAGGGGCTACATCAAGATGAATACCTAATTAAATATTCTTGAACAGCCTATAAAATACAATTCAAAGTCTGTAACAATGCTGACAATCATTGCTATGCTTTATGGAAGGCAATGTAAACTAGATTAAAGTGAAACCTGATGAATGAGTTGGCCTCCAGCGAAAGAAAGGTTGCAGCATTCTCAATTGTATACAACATAGAGGGGTAGGAAAGATTAGAAATGAAGACAAGCAGATAAGAAAATCAATAAGAGGAAAAGGAAAAATAAAAAAACATCAAGTGAACATTGGCTAAAGGTGCCCATAGTTACTAGATGGGGATCTTTAGGCACAATTCAAGCACTGAAAAAAAAAAAAAAGATACGCATTTCACCTCTTCACTGATAATGGAGAACAAACGTTCATGACAACTTCGATGACAATGGAGAACAGTTGGCTCTCAGACCAAACCTTCCATTGTTGCCAACAGGCTTTTGATTAAATGGAGGTACCCTGAGGTTTTCTGTTGTGGTTGAGATTTTTATATTCTGCCCAATTGTCATCTGACATTTGCAAAGAAGCGTTGTGTCAGTCTCAAATCCACTCTTCGGAAACGGAAAAAGGGAATATGATGCCCCACAGCATAAACTGCAAACATTACAAAAAGATAGGACTTCCAAATGCCAGTAATAGGAAAATCCAATTTATGTCTTTAATCAATAGCTATATGGGTGATAATAATGTTAGTAGCAAATGTTCCCTATTTATTATAATGCAGGGCTTGACAAATTTGCTTGGAATCTAGGAGCCAGCTAAAAAAGTTAGGAGCCAGGTTTTTTTTAAACGACCAATGCGTGCAGAAGCGAACGCATACGTGAGTAGCGCCCGCATATGAAAGCAGTGTTTAAATCACACATGTGAGGTATCGCCGCGATCGGCAGAGCGAGAGCAATAATTCTAGCCCTAGACATCCTCTGTATGGGGGTAATAAGAAGAAGAGTCTAGAAGACGATAGCAAATAACGAAAGTGAAAGAATATGGTTTAAATAAGGTTTTCTTTATTGATTTATATATGGCGAATTAACCGTCCTTTTTCTTTCCTAAATGGTAATGTTATATCTGTATTCCCTGTTTTAAAAAAATAAAGAATTGAAAAAAAAAACAGTGGTGATCAAATACGACCAAAAGTAAGCTCTATTTGTGTGGAAAAAAAAATTACAGAAATTTATAAATTAATAGCAAAAAATAGCCTGGTCATGAAGGGGGTGAAACCTTTCGGAGCTGAGGTGGTTAAACAATACACATAAAAAAATATTATGAAATGTTGATGGAAGTAAGTAGTAGAGAAAATGGATCACTAATAGACCTTGCTGCTTTTTCTAAAGCAGGTCCAAGTAGAAATAGATGGAGTGCCAATGACCAGATTAGCTTCTTGTGTAAAGCAGACTGTGGCTGTGAATATCTAGCAGTCGCAGTGTAGTAAAAAATGTTGTCCCTGTCTGCCAACAGACAGATTAAACATGGACAGTCATATTCAAAGCTGCGGCTCATCAGTTGCTGCCTGGGATGTCTGAAAATAAAAGTAATGTAGTGTGGATGCAGGAGCTGGAAATATCAGTTGACTGAATTATCTGCAAGGCTAGAGCATACAAACTGACATTCAGACTGGTGTCATATATGACATCGGAGTATATGAGTACACATCCTGAAGACGTGACATTTACCCCTTGTACTTTATAGAAAGATCATTGCATAAGCCTATGCTGTAGCCAGCAAGTTACATGTAAAAAACTGACATGTCCAGAAGGCAACGGCATCTCATGGAGAATCTGAAACTGCAACTTCAGACAAGTGAAACCAATCAGTGAATAGATAATACAATACAGGGAATACAGGAACATTACAAATCTGTTTACGTTTTTGGCTGCGTTAACGTGCAGTAAAACGCATGTTTTTCGGAGTGTTACCACAACACGTTAATACATGCACATTTGTGCATGTTGTGGCGCTATTCATTTTGAATGGCACCCTTGATGGCAGCTGCGGCTATTATCTAGATATCATTCTTTTCAGCTAGCAATTCCCTTTGTGGTAAAATTGAGCCGAGCAGCTAAACAGCTGATCGATCACTTTTACAAGTGGCGGAAGGGGCCCCCCGTAAATATTTATTTTTCCAAAGTGCCCCCATCCCCCTGTGCTCACACGCATGTGAATGTACACATTGGTCCCACACTCAGGGCCGCCATCAGGGGGGTACAGGCAGTACACCTGTAAGGGGCCCAGAGGTCCCCAGGGGACCGGATGACAACCCCCCGTTTTTTATTCTTTTTTTGTAAGGGGCCCAGAGGTCCCCAGGGGCCCGGAGGTCCCAGGGCCCCGGATGGCAACCCCCCGCCCTTTTTTATATATATATATATTTTTTTTTTGTAAGTGGCCCCGAGATTCCCAGGGGCCCGGAGGTCCCCAGGGACCCGGATGGCAACCCCCTTTTTTATCATTTTTTTTATTTTTATTTTTTTTGTAAGGGGCCCAGAGGTCCCCAGGGCCCCGGATGGAAACCCCCTTTTTTTTCCAGAGGTCTCCAACAAGGGTCCCCAAATGATGATGGACGGCGGGACTGAGGAAGACTATGTACATTAATGAGTGTGTACACTGAAAAACATTGAAAAAGGGTAAAAGGAGCAAATTAGCAGGCCCACAATTAGTACTTGAGAAAATTTCAATGCAAGAACCACCCTATCTTGGCCTAAACCCAGGCAAGGGGGGGAGGGAAAGACAAATTACAATATGTGCAGAGACACCTACCAGTATAATGGAACACCTCCTGATCATAGGGTAGGAGAGGGGACTAACGAAGACTTCACGAATGGAGGAAGTCCTCAATTTAATGAAGATGCATCAATTATGCATAAACATAGAGGTGAAGCGACTGTGACAAAATCCCGCTCTTCCACTCCAAGAGAAAAATATCTAAAGAATATAAAAAATCATAAGGTCCAAAACATGAATGGTAGGTAATGTTGTAGCGTACTGCCCCAAAAGCTATGTCTCAAGAAAATGTACCTGTATAGATCCTCAGTGTAGAGTCGACCGCCGTATCCAATGCCTCGTGTGAACCGATACTGGTCACCGAGGGTTTTAAATGGCATCAAATGGGTAGCCGCGCATGCGTGAAGGAGACGAGAAGGAACGGAAACGTAATGACGTCATTACGCAAAGCGTCGCATGGTGATGACGCGTTCCATGTTAAGATGAAAATGTGCGACAGACCGTCGTGGACGAAAGTTAACTTGTAAGAAAGAAACACCAATATCCAAAGGCGATGCCTAGAAACACACAAGCGCAGTGAAAAATATAAGTAAATCTGGTTGCGAAAACCTGGGCCATAGAAGGAGGGAAAGAAATTCCTGATTAATAGGAAATATTGAATAAATCGCCGGACCTAGCTAAGCCGATTGAACGCAATACATATCATGGTCAGAGACCATATTATGATCAAAGGTAACCACCATGAATAATTATATTCATATTGCATGTGGTATTTAGGCAACCCCTTTGTCTGCTGAGTGGGGTCAACTATTGTTTAGCTATGGACTTTACCTTTCTGACATGAATGCCTCTCTTGCTAGCTGGAGCAGTGGTATGCAATAATAACTCTACCTCCACTGTGGGTTGTGCTATATGTATATGACGATGGCATATATGATCTACAATAGCAGTGTCCAATCAGGAGCCATCATCATGAAGAGCACATCCCACAATGAAGGAATAGTCTTTGTTGCAGAGAACTGCCCTGGCCAGAGTATGGAGAGTTCATGTCAGAGAGGAAAGCAGTGCAGCCACATGCTCTCTCACAGCGCTCGCAGATCGTCCAAACACTGCACAGATCAATCCATAGTTTACCCATTTAAAGAGCACCTGTCACAGTGGCAGACAGCAGTGGGCACAACTCCCACAGCCCTAAATAGTTTTAGAGTGAAACCAATGTGGAAGCATTGTACCACAGTAGAGCTGGGAGATTCTAAAAAAAAAAAAATCTGCGATTTAAAAAAAAAAAAAAAAACGCGATTCACGATTCGAATCAAGTTTTTTTTGATGGACATGGCGCCGATCCTGAGGAGCTGCGGGCAGGAGTCTTTAGGCGAGGCCGCAGCTTCAGCCTAGTCCGCGGCGTCTGGCCTTGCAGACTAGGCCGAAGCCGCGGCCTCGCCTAAAAACTCCTGCCCGCAGCTCCTCAGGATCGGCGTGGTGTCAACGCCAGTTCTGGTGAAAAAAATAATTGATTTGCTGAAATTTTGAATCGATTTGACCTCTCAACTCGATTCAAGATTTTAATAGATTTTTCCCCAGCCCTAACTCACAGTGCTCTGCTTAAATTGCACTTCTGTGGAGCACTTTGTAGCAGGAGCAGAAGCCCCTGAGCTGATCAGTTCAGCCTCTGGGCTCCTGCTACAAAGTGCTCCACAGAAGCACATTGTAAGCAGAACAATATGCATAAATACCCACGTGGTTTTAGTACTTGCTTTATGCTGTTTTTGGATAATCAATTTAGAAAGTATTGAAGCCATTGGCTTGGCATGACAGCCGAGCAAACATCAATTTTCACAAGAAACTCAGTGATGGCAGCCTACATATACCGAGCAGTAATACATCACAACCACTCAAAAATGGCCTCTGATATGGATGTAGTAATCTATATTATGGTTTCTTGAGTTGCTATGAGATTTTGTGCATTGTTGTTACTCTTTCTATTACCTTGAATGAGACAGAAAGGGGGGAATCCATAAAGGTTGCTCACGTCTGATTCATGTACCTGTCAGACAGGTACATGAATCTGCCCATGTCTGAACTTATGTTGAAGTTTCCACACTGAGCACTTCTTCTTTAGTGCACTCCTGCAGTCCCTTCCTTCCCGGCCACTGTGCCCATCAAACTGAGAGGCACGTGTCAATAGGAAAGTATTGCCGCTACTCCCGATCAGCCCAGGTGAATAAATAAGGAGCGACCTCAGTCTACAGTATATGTCTCCACCAAACCCCACACTCTGACGCATTTCGCCCCACCCACCAGCGCAAAAAGCAATATGACAGGCACATGGCTGGGGAGTTTGGTGGTGATGTTGGGCGAAGCACAACGCAGTGGTCAGATCCATTGCCACCATTCAATCCAATAAAGGCTTTTGAATCCACCTGTTACTGTGCATTGTCAATCAAGAGAAAGACAGACCTGATGGCTAGCTTCTCTGTTACACATCAGGGTCTGCCTATCCAATGACAGGACATTTCTCAAATACGGGCATTGCCATATTTGGCTAATGGCAACACCTGTATCTCCATTTATATTTTGCTTCCCATCCAGCAGCTAGAAGAGGCTGGAAATACAAGCTATGAGTACTGGAATATTTCTGCAAGCAAGCTCAGAGTTGGTTTAGGGTTCATTTACACTTGCATCGACTTCAACACACATTAAAGTGCCTACGGCTTCAACATGCTTTTTTGATGTGTTTTTGATGCTTCTGTGATGCTTCAGTGGTGGTTCGATGATGCTTTGGTAGTGCTTCAATGATGCTTTTTTGAAGCTTTAATGAAGCTTGGCAGATGTCCTGTGTGTTAATATCTCATACCTGCAATACTGCCAAAACAAAGCAAGGCTAAAACTGAATAAAAGCCTCTCAAAAGCTGCAGGTGCTTCAAGGCGAGTTTTGTCACAGACTTCTATGGAGGCTTTGTAGACACTTTGAAGCACCACTAAAGTGACATGGGGTATCATTTTTAAAGGGAAGCAAAGTAAACGCAAGGTATAAACAGGACTGTAAGCTAACCATTTTATTTTATTTAGTGACACAGGTGCTTTGACTGCCGTTCAGAGAGCTTTAAAAAACCGTGCCCGAAGCAATGGTTTGAAGCAAGTGTAAACGAGCCCTTAAAGTGTTACTAAACCCAGGACCCTGCATTCCCTATATCTGGTCTCCCACAGTACACAGAACATGGAGATGCAATTATTTTAGAAAATATAAACTGATTAATAGCTTTTCTCATCATCAGTATATAGCAGTCTTATGACTTTTATGAGTGTCTGGTTAAAGCTTGTAGAAGGATTTTTCATTCTCCTTGGATTGTCCTATTAGGCTGCAGGACCCCTGACCCTCTCTCTGGACAGTGGTGATTGGCCCTGTGCTGATCAGATCCACCCTCCCAAGGAAAAAAAACTCTCTAGCATACACACCGAACTGAGCATGTGCAGAGTGTCCCCAAGGCTCTGTTGTCTCAGCAGATGGATTGGGGACAGTAAAAGAAAGGGGGGATCAAAGAGGCCAGGATCAAACAGCCTTTTTACACAATGCGAAGGATTAACTCCTTAGGTTCCATAGTGAGTATAACAAGCATGCTTTACTGGATATACAGACTGATTTTAATGTTGTGGGTTTAGTAACACTTTAATTAAATCTGTTTTCTAATCTGGGACCTGGCAGTAAATCTTTAAGAATTTGTTGCTGCTATAGTGACAGATTCTTAAAGTGTCATAAGAACTACCTGAATGTGTCACATGTAATATTACCAACACTGGCACAAATGCTTGTTTGAATTAGATGCAGGTAGTTCTTAAGGGAACTACTGCCAAAGGGCAATTCTGAATTTGCCTGAATGTGTTTTAAAAATGACATCACTTCATTTAAGATATACCAAACACCTCATGTTGAATGTGACCTAAATATGATGAAATGATAAAGCTGTTTAAATAGGGCATCTGGAAAATCACGGCCAATACTACATGGTGCTGCTTTAAGGCTGCACCAGTGGTAGTAAAAAGCCAAGGCAGCTGTCAAATAAAGCGAAACCTACATGCTGCTGACTGTATTATTACCATTGAAATGACCAGTTTTGAATCATTTACATAAGCATCTTGGATGGAATTGGCACTCTGTAAATAATTCAGAGGTTTTACTGAATCTGCAGCCGAGGCGTACGCTTCCTGAACATTAAGCTGAGAATTTTCAAGCCAGGGCCTTATATCAGCCTACTGCTGTACAGCAGTTTAACATTACAGTCAGGGCTGCTTATGAAAATGAGCTGTCTCTATATATCAACTATGTTTTCATACAGAGGATAAATTCCCCAGTAATTTATGACATTGTTTAAAAGTAATATTAAAACTTAAGTAATTAACATAGTTAATAGCCTATTTTTTTTAAAGTTTACTTACAGGGCAATTCACTAGCAGGAACCTGTTAACAATGCAAACATATAAAATAAAAAACATCTTTTGCAAACCCATTCCTGTTTGCTTGATGGCTTGACTAATAGACAGAACTCTCCTAAGTTCGCCCCTCCACATCCCTTTATCACTCTTTAAAAAATAAAAACATGATTTGCACAATAATTTGCAAAATTCACAATGAAATAGTAGATCTTGAAGCAGGAG
The DNA here is from genome assembly GCA_029206835.1 of Rana muscosa. Taxonomy (NCBI): domain Eukaryota; kingdom Metazoa; phylum Chordata; class Amphibia; order Anura; family Ranidae; genus Rana; species Rana muscosa. Next base: position 1,018,253,801 of record CM055116.1, read on the forward strand.
AACCTATTTTAAGATGTTCCAGAATGACAAACAGGGAATCTGTCTGCCTAAAGGAAGCCGAGTCACAATGGTAGAAAGGTAAAATGATGGTGGCCCTCACAACATTCAAGCAACGAATAGAAATGTCCTTGGCATGAATGGGTGCCAACCACAGAGAGGGCAACACAAAATTCTCATCAAGGTAAAACACAAAGACCATTTTGGCCAAAAAAGGAGTCAGCTTGTCCCTATTTTAAATCAAACTGGCTTCTCTACAGGACAACGCTGATAAGTTTGAAACCAAAGTGATGGACACAGGAAAGGCTACAGGATAGCAACGCCAAGAAGATGTCTTAAATAAGTTCAAAGAGTAGACTTTGTAGCATCAGCGATACTGGATTTAGATCTTAGGGAGAGTAATGTGTGTAACACCTTGTATAAAAGTAAAGCCTCGTACACACGGGCGAAAATCCCGTAAAAAAAAAACGTCGGTTTTCTCAACGGGATTCCTGGCAAGCTGGTCTTGCCAAGCCCTGTGTACACACGCACATTCATAAGAACCGCTGTTCTTTTGAATGGCAAGAACGCAGTGATGTCATCGACTACAACGAGCATGCGCTCATCACATTCCATGCCCTCGCCGCCATCTTGCTACACCCTACACTACCCTTGTATGCTACCGCGCACGCGTCAAAGTCTTTTTGAGCATGCACTGGTTTACCTGAAGACAGGTAAGCATACACACGCACGGTTTTCTCGTCAGGAAACAGGCCGACAAGAATCTCGACGAGAAAATAGAGAGCAGGTTCTCTATTTTTCTCGTCAAGATTCCTGGCAGTTTTCCCAGAACCTGGGCTTTAACAGCCAGGCTGTTAAAGCCAGCAAAAAAGAATCAAGGTTGAAGATCAGTCTTTCAGATAAGAGCTGCCCAATCTGATAGAGGCCTCAGACAACCAACAGATGGAAAAGGTCAACATACAACATTCTCCAATGCCAATGCAGAGCTATGAGAATAACTGGAATGGCCTTAACCCTGAGAAGACCCCCACAAGACTAGGCAAAAGCTTAAGTGGAGGAAAGGCATGGATCAGGACATACTAATCCCACAGCGCCATCAGGGCAACTTCTGCATCTGCAATCAGGACTTACATCCTGGACAAAAATATCTCTTGCTTCTTGTTAAATCGAAAAAGTCAAGTTTTTCATACTGCAGAGATCACTGGAACATAAAGCTCCTTCCAGAACAGAATAGACTTAACCTCCACCACAGCTGCAACACTCCTGGTGCCCCCCTCATGTAAACAGCTGTAGCAATTTCCAACTGAACTTAGACCGGGTGACCGGTTAGAAGGGGGATGTTGTGAAGTAACCACAGATGAATTAATTGTAATTCCAGAATGCTGATTTTAGGTGTAGCTTATTCCTGAGACCAACATCCCTCAACAGACAGAGGACCCAAACTTTGCCCAACCCAGAACACTGGGTTTTCCATTGTAAGGGGAGAAATAAGAATGATACTGGAGACGGAAGCCACCATGACAGAGACAACTTGGTGTAACCAAATCACCTTATCTAGGGGAAGACTGGATTATTTCAATGTCTTAAGAATGTTTAATTGAAAGGAGGAGGATTCTGGAGTTGAATCAAGCAAATGAAACCCCTTTGAAGGTGGACATCATCAATCCCAGCACTTACTGTAAATGGAGCTCCTCTGGGAAGACCGATATTGGGATCAAAGATGCCAGACCTAACCCTGCAGCTTTTCCGACTTCTGAAACAGGAATAACTTGACCCTAAGGGTATCCAGGAGAAGGGCCAAGTAATCCAAGTGATGTGACAGGATCAGAGACATAATTTCAATGTTCAGGTTCTATCCAAAGCCCTCTAAACGCCACAGCATGTTTGAGAAACTGGAATCCAGGGCCAGGGAGGTCAGCCCTTGCAACGAATTTGAGCTGTCTTCAGGCCGGTCACATGTCTCGCGGCGGCTTTACAGCTCCGCAGGATGGCTTCTGCGGGAGGGGCCATAATCTCCCTCTGACGTCAGCCGGAGGGATCACGTGGCCGCTCGCCTCCTCCCACAGAAGCTCTGTCTCGTAGCTGTAAAGCGGCCGCGAGTCACGTGACCGGTCAGAAGACATCTCAAAATCGGTATTTAAAACGCTCGTATTTTACAACAACTTACATAGTGTGCTATGCCAGCCTCTAATAGAGGGGCTGGCAGTGACAATTTTAGTTTTTTTTTTTAAGAATATCGGCGGGGGGGCGGGGCTGCCAGAGACAGACACAGAGAGGGAACTGACAGGCAGGAAGGAGGGGGTGAGGGGAGAGAGGAGACAGCAGCGTATGATGCAGGGACATACTCTGACCAGTGTTTAGGGCTCAGCAGCCCTGATTTTCGTGGTAGCATAGAGAGGGCATACAGGATGTGGCAGATTCAGGCAGGTTTATTTTACAGTTTAAAGGGGGGAAGATTGCACAGCACAAGCACTGTGCTGTGTAATCTGCTTTAAGGGACCAGGATCTGTGTTTTGTTTTTGTTTTTGGGTTATTAAATACTTTAAGGGAGCCAATAGCCGACCAAAAAGATTCCATCTAAAACTTTTGAGGTGGACCTTTAAATGCAAGATGGGGCAAATACCTTGGGTTTCTGAACAGTATACAGATTAAAAAGAGTGTAATCTTTTGGCTGGGGGAATGGGGATGATAACCTTCTGTTTCAACAACGCCTGAATGGCTAAAAGGAGGTCCAGCTGGCATTGCCGATACAAGGGAAGACATAAAGGGCAAAACTGAGGCAAAAAAAGTATCTCTATTTTGAAATCTTTTGATACGACTTCCCACACCCATGCATCAGCTATGCAAGTTTTCCAAATCTCCAAGACAACTATCAAGCATTCCCCCAATTCTGATGAAACTAGTGGGGGTGGACCTTAATGCAGTGCAGGATTTATTCACAGGTTTGCCCCAACCAAGCCAGAGGGGGTGAAAGAAGACCCATGGGTCTGAAAACTGGTACCTGATTCGAAGAATAAAAGGAACATTTTGATGTAGGGCAGGAAGGTGTCAAACTTAGCAGTGCATGCCTGACATAAATGAGAAAACATCATAAACAATTGATTTTTTTTTATTTTATAAATACTACTTGTTTCCCTCTTTTTTCAGCTTTTGTTACATCTCAGTGCTGCTGATCTCCTGAAGCCTCTTGAAGGAATTTCCTGTCTACATGCATGTACTTCATAACATTTCTGGCGTGAACAGTGGAACATGCATGCAGGCTTTGCCAACTTGGCACTGGTTTCAATAAAAAGTACCAGTCTGCACATTTCAGCACAGCTATCTCTAACTAACTAAAATACACACAATTCAAAATCTGAGCACTGTTATTGTTTAAAAACAGGTTTGTTACTGATATTATAAGAATTTGACAACGCACATGACGAATAAACACATTCTTCTTATACACAAGGAGAATGTAGTGCTTACCACTTTCTATACATTCTATATGGCAAGGAGACTAAAAATAAGGCAAAAACCCATAACAAATGACCAATCAAAATTCATTGTTCACAGACCTGATTAAGGAAAACAGAAATCTGATAACAACGTATAATTAACCACAGCATTTGACTATGAAATATTTAAGAAGGAAGATGACAAATCACTATCTTGAAAACTGAATTCAGCTTGAAGCCCCTGCTGTTCACTTTCAAATATATCCTAAAATCGATATTACACAGTTAACATGTGATAGGATACGCTAAATAGATCAATATGGCCCTTCAGGAACAGACTGTCACTGCATAGGGATCGAACAGACACCCAAGCATGAAAGAAATGTCACATTCAGTTCAGGTCCAATATTGCCACTGATCACATTCATTCCCAAAAAGGGAAAGTCTTGAGCACCACTTGGGTGTAACTTTATGGTTGTTGAAGTGATTATTAATTTTACAGCATAAGAAAACCTATGATATTCTAAAAACAAGATGAGTTTTGTTGGGTTCAGCAGATTAGTGCATTGATCCAGTCATTCCTAACCATACTGGGCTGTTAGATCAATGCAATTCCTTTTCCTTTTGATACACCTTTAATCATGTAGCCCCTATGTTGGTGCATGCGCAAAGGACTGGAAATTGCAGCACCCTAAGGCTGGGTTCACACTATACGACACGACTTTCATCCTACTTTGCTCTGCGACATCTGTCCTACATTGGTCCGACATTGGTCCGACATTGGTCCGACATTGGTCCGACATTCATGAACAGGATACTACTTTGATCCGACATTGTGCTAGTCTGACTTGTCCTTTGACCAATCAAAACAATCCCAGGGTGAGATAAATTCCTTTTACTGCTGTTGTAATCACAATGTCGGATGCCAAAGTCGTATGGTTAGGACAAGGATCCGACTTTGATCCGACTTCAATGATAGTCAATGGGCTGAAGTCGGATCAAAGTCGGACAGAAGTAGTACAGGGAGCATTTTTAATGTCGGACCGACATGTGTCGGACCAGTTAAGACGGCTCCCATAGGGAAACATTGATTTTCACACGTCATGCGACATGAGCTCCTAATGTCGGAGCGTTTGTCGCCCCAGTGTGAACCAGCACTAAAGAATCACAGTGGTCCATCACTCACTGTTGCATATAAATGATACAGTACATTTATTTTTCCAGTAACATAGCAGACGTGACCCAAACAGCCTAACAAGGCATACTGTGGCCAAGACAAGATTCTTTTAACCAGTTGAGACAACTTTTTATACAAAATAAATAAAGCAAAGGCCATCAAATGAAGGACTTTCCTCCTTGAGAACCAAATGCAATGGGCAATTAAAGTGGATGTAAACCCTCCATACACCCGGTGAAGTGAACAGCCTCAGATGATACACAGGGATGAACCAAATCTCCCTACATAGGTTTTACATCCATATCTGCTGTCTTCACATTTATATACTGTTTAAAAAGTTCAGATCAAGTTGGCATACAGCCAAAATACCTAAATTGCTGATTGGAGGAAAGGCACACATCCCCTCTCATCATAGGCAGAGACTCTCAAGTCTCGTACACACGACCGAGTTTCTCATCCAAAACCGGCAAGAAAAGTGCCGCGAGAGCTTTTTCCTCGAGAAAACCGTTCGTGTGTATGGTTTTACGACGAGAAAATTGCCGTGAATCTCAACGAGAAAATAGAGAACCTGCTCTCTATTTTCTCGTCAGGATTCCAGATTTCCTCGTCGTGTTTCTCGTCGGCCTGTTTTGTGACGAGAAAATGGTTCGTGTGTATGCTTTTACGACTCTTCAAAAAGCGCGCATGCTCAGAAGCAAGTATGAGACGGGAGCGCATCTTCTAGTAAAACAAGCCTTCGTAATGGAGATAGCACATTCGTCACGCTCAAAATTATTGCATCGTTTAAATGTTGTGCATTGAAATCTTCTTTAGAATGTTACATTAATCCAAACGAATGAACTTCTTTTGCTGATGATATTCACACAGAGTTATGACTATCTTTTTTTAACCTTTTTCATGCTGCTCTTAAGAAGATTTAGGTGTATTATATCGTGCAAGATCTTCTGAATATTTTACATTTTTAAATTTTTCAAACTGATGTTAATTGTAATTTGGCAATGTTTTGATAGTGATCTCCCATTGAATATTTTAATATATATTTGTTAAATTTTACACCCTATTTTTTTTAAATAAGATTGTTATTCTTTTTTTGGGGTTGTTATCTGTCCCTTTTTTTGGCTGTCAAATGTCTCTGCTTACTCCAAAGCTAAATTTAAAATTTTTAAAAAATACACATAGTCAAGTTTGAACTTGAACAAAAATAACATTTATTCATGTTTGAAATAAAATAAAGAGAAGGCAGCGCTGGAGAACCTGCTGCCATTTGTGCATCCCAGGGACCCCAGAGCACACATCAACCCTGTGTGGACACTAAAATTGGGAGCTTGAGAGAAGGCCAACATTTCTGAGCACAATCTGATGCTGGCCTCCCAGAGGTCAGGAACAGCAGCAGGTGAGATATATGTCCCAAGTGTGTGATACTACAACAGGCTGCCTTCTGTCCGACCACAATGAAGCAAGGCCATCACTTCCTCGTCTTCCTGGCAACCTTCCCTGCAACCTTCCCTGAAGCCTTCCCTGCAGCCTTCCTTCTTCGTTTGGCTGAAGGCTGGGCCACTGCAGGGGTACTCCTGTCAGGAGGAGGAGGAGGTGGAGGAGAAGGGGGTGGGGCAGAAGAACAAGGTGGAGGTGGAGGAGAAGGGGGTGGGGCAGAAGAACAAGGTGGAGAAGGGGTTGGGGCAGAAGAACAAGGTGGAGGTGGAGGAGAAGGGGGTGGGGCAGAAGAACAAGGTGGAGGAGGAGGTTGAGGAGAAGGGGGTGGGGCAGAAGAAGAAGGTGGAGGAGGAGGTTGAGGTTGGGACAGTTGTGCCACCTCACAAATAGCGGTATTGGGGGTAATTTTTTCCATCACCCCCTTGTTCAGCAAGGTGATGAGCAGGGGCTTGCATAGGAGGCGTTGCTCCATGCTCATCACCTTGAACTTTGCCTTCACTAGGCCGGCAATGGCCTCTTCAGGGGATGTGGGCTCCTTGAGGGTGGCATGGGCCTCTCGAATAAGGGCCATTGCTGCCTCACTGGTGGTCCTGTCCCTCCTGCTTCTTTTGGGAAGTCGGATGGGAGGCACCTGTGATCTGGTGCTTCTCCTTTGCCCTGCCACCTCCTGGCTGCCACTGTGTCCTGCCACCTCCTGGCTGCCACTGGGCCCTGCCACCTCCTGCCTGCCACTGGGCCCTGCTTCCTCCTGCCTAAAAGTTTCCAGACCCTCCTCCTGGCTGATTTCATCCTGTGTATGAAAAAGGGACATAGTTTAATCTGTTGGTTTAATCTTTGCATCCAAAATTCAGATCATGATTGAAGCAATTCGAATGTAAATCCAGAAATCATTTTGACCAATTTACAACTACATCAGATTGACTATTTAGCACCCAATTTAGGCCAGACTAATGTCTCGAGATCTTGATTTCACTTGTGGAACCCAAAATAGTTTATGTTTGTCATCTTGACATATTTGTCAAACATTAATTTTATCCCAATACATTTTCTATAAATATTATACCTGGCTCCAGATGGCCAAATCAGGTTCATCCAGGATGGCTGCCTCCTCTTGCTCCAGAGAAGGCTCAGGTTGGCTGCAGGGAAGTCTGGGGGGAAGAGTGGAGAGTGATGGCCTTGTCTCAATGTGGTCATCCAGAAAGGACATCCTGTTGTAGTACCGCAAATTGGGGACATACACATCATCTGCTGCTGCTCCTGACCTCTGAGAAGCCAGGACCTTAGAGCGTTCATTCCTGTATGTGCCTCTCAAGCTCCCAATTTTAGTGTCCACCTGTTTTGCTGTGGCTGTGGGCACCTTGGTATGCACAAATGGGAGCAGGGTCTCCAGCGCTGCTTTTTTCACCCCTTTTTTTTTGTGTATGGGGTTTTTGGTCTCCCACAGAGCGGGCTGCTCCCTTACCCGGTCTATAAATTCCGCCAGGAATTCTTTGTCGCTAATAAAGACATTCATATTGTATCTGCAAGTAAAATAAATAATATATAACTAATGTGAGGCACACAGTCTAACCTCCTTAAAATCGTAGTCACCATATATATCCTACAACATTCTCCAGACAGTATAGGCCAACAATTTGTCAAAGTCACAAAATCACATACCTTCGTTCGCACGTCCGTCACTTGAACTCCTCTCTCCGCACAACGAACGTAGTATAGTCACATGTGTGTTTGCTATATATACACCACGCATGCGTCAAACTACGCACACGTCGCTCCGCACACGTCGCCCGCCCATGACGTTCTAACTAACATCTTTTCCCCGCCCCTTCTCTTTCGGCGCGCAGACAGATATGGCGGATTTACAGCAGGTGTCTGATAATTCCTCAAATAACGAGGAGGAGACAAGCCCGGAGTCTGAGAAAACGTCACGATCAAGGAGGAGATTCAAGGCATCTAATATGTCTTTTGCGGAGATGGCGGAGATGGTGGACATATTGCTCATGTCGGATTATGACGCAAAGCATGGGCCGTAGAGCAAACCTAATAGAAGGAAGGCCAAAATCCTGAAGAAAGTCGTGAAGAGTCTGAAGAATAATTTCGGGGTGAAACGCTCAAATGAGCAGCTCAGAAAGAGGTGGTCAGACCTCAAACTGAGGGAGCCAGAGCAGTTAAGGTGCATTAAGAGAATGCTAGCAAAAAGTAAGTAAAATGTACACTTTTCTGCTATTAAGATTTTTCTCAAATTACATGTTGCTCCTTTTTTTTATTTTCATATTGGACTCCCTTCCAAAATTTCCTAATTTGGACTTGGTTTGGCACAGTAATCGTTCGTTACGTTACAGACACTTCGTTCGGCCACTATCCGCTGTTTTGGCTTATTTTACAGCCACAAAAGAAAATAGACATCTGCCTGTTTTTTACAAATTGTTGTTCTTAAATTTTCGCCTAGATGATGTGTTTGTAAAGAGAATGAAATGCAAACTTTAATCAGTGTAAAGGAGAGGACACTCAGCAGCTGCTTCCACATCTGTACTTTGGAGCACTATAGTGTGGGCCACCATAACCACATTTTTTGGGTGTCCCACACAGGTGCATCAGTGAATTTTTGTGGTGCCTCCATGTCTAAAAATTTACATCCAAAAGGTGAATACTAAACATATTTTTGTTTCCAAATAATGCATTCATCTTTAAAATCCGCACAAACACACACTTGTACCCCACTTCCAAACAATTTAGCCTGTTTTTATTTTTCATAGAGAATTTCAGTGTGATAAATAGACCTTTTGTTTGATTCTCATAGGGGAGAGAAGACTGGGAGGAGAACACTCCAGGGAGCACAGGAACCCCACAGCTTCACAACAACCCCAAACTCCCAAAGACCCACAACCGAAGGATGTTGAGGAAGTTGAGGTGGAGGAAGGAGAGGTGGATGACGTTGTGGAACTGGTCACCACAACAGGTCAGTATCTGTCACCACAGCTTCAGGTAAGAGATGTAGGCCTGCAGAGTTATAATACCTTTTTATTTTGTTTTTAGGGGATGTAAATGTTGTGGTGAAGGATAGTACACGTTTCTCTGCTGACAGTGCCCTCCGAATAATACAGCAAGTGATGGAATGTAGCACGGAACTGGACAGAATAAAACAAAGAATTCATGTGATGGATCAAACATTTAAAGACATTCTAGATGTATTGGGGAGAATCGAATAAGTCAACCAAACCCCCATTTTTGTTTCAGGAATGACTGTTCTTCAAACTTTTAAACTCTTTTTGACAATCAAACCAGCCAAAAATTGAATATGCACACAGTGTGTCAACATGTGCTATCTGCCATCAGGGGATATCCATGTACGTCTTTTGGGGGTGCAACCCCTTCCTCGTATCTAAAGTAGGTGAACTGAGGAAGGGGTTGCCCCCCAAAACACGTCCATTGATCACCCCTGATGGCAGATAGCACATGTTGACAATAGGGATCAGGAGTCTAAAATCCCTATTGGAAATTACTACAAAATGTGTGCATATTCAATTTTTGGCTGGGCAAGGGGTGGCAAGACCCCATATTAGGACGGGCACATAGAGACATAGTTTGTGTAAGTGAATGTCTCAGATTGCTCAGAGATATCCAAAGTTGTACTTTTTGGAATGCAACTGTTGTTTTTGTATTTTCCTAAGAAAAGAATTGGCGGTTTGTGGCCAGGACAAAAAAATAAAATAAAAAAGTAAACATGTGTGTGAATGTGCACAGAGTAAAATGTTTGAACACAAACAACGTGTAGCTTCTTTTTTCAATACGCTCTTATTTGTGTTTTTTTTTAAGGTTACATAGTGAAATGGTTGTTATTTACTAAAGGAAAATACACTTGGCACTACAAATGCACTAAGACAAACTAGGAGACAGGAAACAAACAAAAGTTAAAAGTTGAAATCAGATTTTTATTTAGCTCATTCTCCATGAATCTTTAGGCATAGCCTGGCATAGAAATTGCCCCCCTACCCGTGAAATATTGCATATATTTCTCCCGAACCTCACAGGCATTTTGGGGGGGCAAGCCAGGACGGGCAGATTCAAGGCCCGGCAGGGGATTTGCAGATGAAAGTCCAGCCTCAGGCAATACTGTGGCCATATAAGAAGTGGGTTTTCTGCTGAGAAAGTTGTGTAGCACACAGCAGCATAAAACTACATAGTTTATTTTGTAGTCCGCCAAGTGGATGGAAGTCATAAAAATGCGGAACTGGCTGGCCATTATGCCGAAGGCATTTTCAACGACTCTTCGGCCCCTGGCCAGCCGGTAATTGAACACCCTCTTCTCTGGGGTCAGGATCCTCCGAGGAAATGGCCTCATAAGATGCGGTCCGAGCCCGAAGGCTTCATCAGCCAAAAAAACAAAGGGCAGTCCTTCAACATTCCCTGCATCCAGTGGCAATGCAAGGTCGTCACTCTGGAGACGGAGGGCAAACTCCGTCTGGATGAAGGATCCCCCATCGGACATCCGGCCATTCTTCCCTACATCAACATAGAGGAATTCATACCGTGCTGACACCACCGCCATCAGCACAATGCTATGAAACCCCTTGTAGCTGAAGTAGTAGGACCCAGAACGGGGTGGCGGCACGATGCAGACGTGCTTCCCGTCTATGGCACCACCGCAGTTGGGGAAGTCCCACCGCGTGGCAAACTCCGATGCCACAGTCTGCCATTCCTGTGGCGTGGAAGGAAGCTGGGGAGTCAAACAAGATGAAAGAAAATTAGAATTTTAAAATATTACATTACAAGGAGATTATAATAAAAAACATTAGAGGCCAACATCAATCAAATTCTCTGTTTATTAATCTGTTTTTAAGAAGTATAATGGAAGGCTCATGTTTCATATTCATCAACCCCTCTGATGGTCCATTAAAAAAATATTTTGGGGGGGGGGGGGGGGTAGATGTGTTTGGCCACAGGATAGCATTGCAGTGGCGGTGCGTCCAGAGTGGGCGCTGGAACACTGCCCCCTCTCTCCTGTGCCCGTCACTCCGAACAATACACATCGGTTCATGCCTTGCATTAACCTATGTATTGTCAATGCCGCCCACTATTCAGGTGGATGGCCCCCTGTTAAGCGACAAACATATGAATAACTGCAGCATTTATGGGGTGAAAATTGCATATCAGAAACAGGGAGGCAAATAGGCTTGCACATTACAGCCTGAGGGATGTAATTGGCTTCATAAAAGTTAAATAGGTGACACAGGGGGGGGACATTCCTTGGGTAAACACTGACAGGCTGCTCTGCCAATCATGTTCACCAAGTCTGTTTAATGGTAACATGATTGGCTGATGCAACATCAAGGGCAGGAGAAGACATCAAGGACAGAAGAAGGATGGCGCGGACCACAAGAAGGTAAGTGCAGGGCTGGGGGGAAAATGGCTGCATTGGAGGGAACAAAATGGCTGCATTGGAGGGAACAAAATAGCTGCATTGGAGGGAACAAAATGGCTGCATTGGAGGGGGCAACTGGGGGCGTTTAATAGGCACAGTCGCAAAAAAGGAGGAAGTTTATTTCCTAAATTGGGGTTGGACCCCCAATCATTTGGAGCAACAGGCGCCCCTGCTGGAAAGCTTAGTGAAGGGAAATATGCATGGAGGAGAAAAAAGGGGCATTTAAAAGCTTCCAACATGCATGGGGACAAAGGGGATATTCTCAGCATATTACAATCATGGTAATTAGGGAAGGATGAAAGAAATACAATACATTATCATACATGAAATACATAAAATGTGATGTTAATGGAGAAAACTTACCCTAATATAGTTCTCCTGCAGGACTTGTATAATGGCAGAACAGGTGTCTGGGATTATGAGGCCCAGAGCCTGGGGGGAGATGCCTGTCGTGAACTTCAAGTCCTGAAGACTTCTCCCTGTCGCCAGATAACGTAACGTGGCGATGAGCCTCTGCTCAGCACTGATGGCTTCCCGCATAATGGTGTCCTTCCTGGTAATATAGGGGGACACCAAAGCCAACAGTTCCTGAAAAACGGGGTCAGACATCCGCAGAAAATTCCTGTAGTCCTCAGGATTATTCTCGACGATCTCCCGCAGCAGAGGCATATGGCAGAATTGGTCCCGCTGGAGCAACCAATTCTTGGTCCATGAACTCCTCCTCACACCGTTCATGGACTGGTCTTGGTCCAAAACAAGCAGACCAACACCAAGCGCACGCACAGCACGAACTCGACGACGAGAACGTCCAGGCGACATGGCTAGGAAACGGTCATCTTATCAGAACGTACAGAACAGAACGCACTTTAGAACAGCAAGGCCTATGAATAACAAACTGAAAATCAGAAACGAACGGGCAAGAACGCACTGTAAAACAGATACGACCTGCCTAGACGCCCTGAAAGTCAAGATACGAACTCACAAGCACAAACTGAACCTCAGAAAACGAACTGAAAAGCATGAAGACTGAAAAGCGCGAATCGTCTCTTCCCAAACTTTTACTTCACACGCGGTAACACGAGATCAGCAAAAGCAGCCCAAGGGGTGGCGCCAAGGAAATCGATCTTCCCCTTTATAGTGCTGTCGTACGTGCTGGACGTGACCGCGGAGAACAACGAGGAAATTTGGAATTGTCAGTGTGTACGCATGGAAAGCTTGACGAGAAACTCGTCAAGGTTAACAAGAATCTCGTTGGAAAAAACTACGAGATTGTTACGACGAGAAACTCGGTCGTGTGTACGAGGCTTCAGAGGTGTTTTGTAACAGGGCCAGCTGCCTGCTAATCTATTTATAGCAACCTCCCCCGACAGAAATGTCAGGCTGCTTTTATCTGATGTGTCAGAGAATTTGTCAGAAGTTCTCATGCTGATAACAGAGGAACTGTTCAGGAGAGAGCTACAGGACATAGCTCTTTGAAGAGAGATAACAAAACACTGCAGATATATGTGCCCAGCTCAAATTTCATGAATTGAGTTTACATCCACTTTAAAGTACCAAACAATACAGGATTCTTCCTTGCAGTGTTTCTTTAAACTATTTGGCCACTTCCAGAGCGCTTAACCATTACAAGCGGCATTACACTAAAGTCTGTTATTATATACAGCTGTGACGTTTGACCACGTATTCTGGAAGGTAACCAGGCGGACAAAGACACTTTTCTTCATTTTATCTCCTAATTATTTCATTGGGCCTCTGGCAGCTTTTAGCACACTGCATTTAACTGACAAATATTTTGTTACTGGAGCCTTATGGAGAATGGCTAGTTTATGAGTGCCCATATTTCTGGGTTGCATACCTCTCATGCCTACCAAGCAGACCATAACAGCCGAGAGTACAAATCTCTGCTCCATGTTCATTAACTTTAGTCTTATTTGTGCCTATCATCTTTATTGTCCTGTGGTTTTATGGACTATTGAATGGCTTTTTATTTGCAACATTTGTTTTGTAGTGAAATCATATAGGCACATTATCCCAAGCTCCGGAGTACATCATAGTTCTACACAATGTGGATACATCATACTCATTACAGCAGAAGACGGCTTGTCATAGACAGTGTGGATTCTACACAGAAACAATGGAACAAATACTCACAATACCATCAATGCTATCACAATAGCATTTCTAACATGTATACCATGATGTCACTGCTGCTACTGAAATGCTTCTGTTACATCTTCATTCACTTTTCTTTTAGCTTATTAAGATGTCCATGAACTCAGGATCATTCAGCCTATATTTGAATTAACAATAGACTATAATAGAAATATTTTGATTGTGTTACGAGAATATGCATTTGGATAGATGGTACAGATAATTATAAGGGGCTCCATTTAATATTTATGTGCTTAAGTGTCCTTCGTGACCATATACATGCCAGTTTTCTACCACTTTGAAAGAGCTTATTATGGTTTCAATTTAATTAATCAACACAATCAACATCCCTGTCATAAGGATATAAATATGGAAACTTGGTGGGGGTAGGTTGCCTTGGTCCATTAGATATATTTTTTTTAAATCAAAAGTTATTTGAAAGTGGTTGCAAAGGCTAGTAAGTTGCCATGTGTATGGCTTACATGAGACCATGTGGCTGATTAACATGAGAGTTGAGAACCTTCACACAATAAATTGTGTGAACATTCTCTTTAATGACCCAATTATGTGAAAAGCAAATTTTAGGCTGGATTCACACCAGTCCGGTGTGAATTCCAGCTCCGCTCTCTGTGCGAAGAGAAAAGGCAGCTGTTCAGCGGTGCCTCTCCGTTGTAGCTGCGGATCAGCTGAGCAGGGAGAGGTGTAGTGAGGAGGGGGAGAGAATTCATGTTCACAATGGAACGCACCTGCGAATCAGATGCATTCCCATAGAACAGGAATCATCAAACTACGGCCCTCCAGCTGTTGCGGAACTACAATTCCCATGAGGCATTGCAAAACTCTGACATTCACAGACATGACTAGGCATGATGGGAATTGTAGTTCCTGAACACCTGGAGGGCCGTAGTTTGAAGACCCCTGCCATAGAAGATAATGGGCCTGAATTTGCACATGAGCCGGACTCCACTGCCTAGAAAACGCACACGTTTTTTGGGCAATACGGAGTGCGAATGCACCGCAGATATGTGAACCAGCCTCATTCAAATGAATGTATTTTAAAATGTCCTGCGAATTGGATGCGGTGTAAGCCACATCCAATTCGTATAGGTGTGAACCCAGCCTAAGTGTACTTATATTTAATGTGCACATAATTTGGTATTTAAAGTGAATAGGAGTTTATTGTGTGAAGATGCTAAATGGCCTTAGTAAATCAGTTGAAATGATGCACAAAGGGACCACAACCGAGACTTTAATCCTGACCATTCCCTACTCTCCCTCTTTGACTAGGCATAGGACTAAATAAAAAGCTGCACCTTGTTGGACCCCCACTAAAGCCAACCGTAGATGATTTGAATCATCCATTGATCGACTTGGGTACAACCTAGATGTAATTTTACATGTGATTATCGCCAGTGGCTATGGCTGCAAGCAATAGTCACTGTGTGATCTCCAGGCAGGGACAGCTGAGAGAACACAATAGCTCTGCCGGGAGGGACTTGCTGTGTTGATGGGGGAATCACATCATCTGTAGCCTGCCTAACTTTTCATTCCCCCTCCGTCAAACCTTCTCACATCCCGTCTCTCCTCAAACCTTCTCACATCCAGTCTCTCCTCAAACCTTCTCACATCCCGTCTCCCCTCAAACCTTCTCACATCCCGTCTCTCCTCAAACCTTCTCACATCCCGTCTCTCCTCAAACCTTCTCACATCCCGTCTCTCCTCAAACCTTCTCACATCCCGTCTCTCCTCAAACCTTCTCACATCCCGTCTCTACTCAAACCTTCTCACATCCCGTCTCTCCTCAAACCTTCTCACATCCCGTCTCTCCTCAAACCTTCTCACATCCCGTCTCTACTCAAACCTTCTCACATCCTGTCTCTCCTCAAACCTTCTCACATCCCGTCTCTCCTCAAACCTTCTCACATCCCGTCTCTCCTCAAACCTTCTCACATCCCGTCTCTCCTCAAACCTTCTCACATCCCGTCTCTCCTCAAACCTTCTCACATCCCGTCTCTCCTCAAACCTTCTCACATCCCGTCTCTCCTCAAACCTTCTCACATCCCGTCTCTCCTCAAACCTTCTCACATCCCGTCTCTCCTCAAACCTTCTCACATCCCGTCTCTCCTCAAACCTTCTCACATCCCGTCTCTCCTCAAACCTTCTCACATCCCGTCTCTCCTCAAACCTTCTCACATCCCGTCTCTCCTCAAACCTTCTCACATCCCGTCTCTCCTCAAACCTTCTCACATCCCGTCTCTCCTCAAACCTTCTCACATCCCGTCTCTCCTCAAACTTTTCTCAACCTATATTCTCTATTCTATTTCCTCTGCTATTCAACTTAATTGGATCACTAGTTTCAACATGTTTAATGATACTTGCTTATTCCAGCCCCCCTGAAATAATAAACGACACAAGCAACATGGGAGCTCTCACTGTCGCTTGTAACACCCAACCTCTGCCCCTCGCCCCAATGGAATTGAATGATATTTGAGATGAGTTTGGCGGTACACTTTGCCCTTGTGTATCTTCTAAAGCGATAGTTTATTCATTAGTGTAGCAACTTGCTGCCTTATTGCCATACTGCCACTTTGTAATCAATATTTTATCTATACAACCTTCACCCTAACTGTACCCACGTATTTAAAACTCCAATAACAAATTCAAATACAAAGAAATGTGCATAGAGATATTAAATAGAAGATCTTGTGAAAGATAACAAAAAATGTGCCAATATGGCACCTTTTAGACTACCACTGGGCACTATTTGCATGGCTCTCCTCTATAAATGTTATCTATCTTTAAGAACATAGCAGTTCTAACCACTGGTAACACTGCATGTATGCAGGAGATTTCTTGTTCTATATTCTCATGAATGAAGACCCTCTTTTATAAATGAAGATCCTATTTACCCCTTATCCCAGGACAAGCACTCCACTTTTGCTGCACTTAGATGCCCTTTTGACCAGCACAAGGAGTATCCCAGTTTTGACCTGGAGTGACTTCAGCTTTAATTGGGAGCTTATCAATGTATTCATTCTATTGTGAAACAACGGAATGTACCCGACTCTCCCGCTAGGGGAGGCATGGGTAAATAAAGGATATAGAGTGCCTGATGGAAATAATATGCAGGAGAAGGCACGCTAAATCCCTTATATACCCGTACCTCCCCTAGCGGGAGAGTCGGGGGAATTGTGTCTTTCAGTTTCTCTTTTTTTGTCACAAGTTCCCGAACCCAACTTTTTCTATTCATTCTATTCTGCACCAGTGCTATATTGGTCACAAAAGACAGAACAATTCATGGATTTACACATGGATATATAAATCTCTTTGTGAAGTACCTTTATTACTTTGTAGAACTTTTTTGGTTTGTTGGCTGGATACAGGTCCTTAAAGTATACACATAAATCCAGAAAAATAATGTAAAATATTGCAGCTTTCCAGTTTAGATGTAGCGGCTGCATTTTTTTATTTTTTTTTCAGACTAAGAACATTTTATGCGAGTAAAGATTTTTGATCGTGCCTAAATTCTAATGTAATGTATCTTCCTGTGTACTGAACTGAGATTTCAAGAGGAGAAGTTGTTTGCAGTCCAAATAAGGAGATTGGCCTGGAGTGACAACAATGCTTTTCCATAGGTACTCATGGGAAGTGTTATGAGCCTAGGATAGAGGAAGTGTGGTACTGGAAGGATCATTGGGTGTAAAGTAGAAGAAATGAGAAAAAAGTTAACAAATGTAACCACTACATTGAAGGACTGGTTTTGTTTTCGGACTAGATACACTTTATATTTCCCATCCCAACAATTTTTGTGATACAGTTTCTTTGGCGTGTTTATTTCTTTATGGTATATAAATACCACACACTGTACACTGTGTTGCCTCTTACGTTGTCCTGCCTAGTAAGCTTAAAGTGGTTGTACACCCTGTACAACCACTTTTACCTACATGTAAGCCTAGATTAAGGCTTACCTGTAGGTGCTGGAAATATCTCCTAAACCTCTGCAGTTTATAAGATATTTACAATAAAGACATGCGCCAATGTCTACGGCGCATGCGCCGTAGATAACGGCGCACTTTAGAAACGGCGATCGTGCCGGTTATAAAGGAGATCATGGCGTGACTGGCAGCTCCCGCGTGCATGCGTGGGAGTGACGTCATCGCAGCTCCGGCCAATCACAGCGCCGGATCTGCGATACCCGGAAGTATCTCTCTGCTTCGATCCCAGAGGAGTATTATATGCATACTAGCTCATTATGCCTTTGTCTTGCAGGTGTTATTTTTTTTTTTTTTTTTTTCTAAAGTGGGTTTATAACCACTTTAAAATCCAATTCCAGGTTGCTTCCAATCCCCTTTTCCTGCCTCCACCCCCTATGCAACAACCTGAAAACTTTTTTTTTTTCTTCTTTAAATCATTGTGTACATCTTTTTCTTTTAAAGTTCTGACATAGATCTTCTTACTTCTTTTGTGCCTCTGATGGTGGGTCCTGAATGCTGCAGGGACCAGTGCCATGTGATGATTCTGACTTCACTGACTGCATGCTTGTCCTGAATGAGTGATTCAGAAAGCGCAAGAGGCTAAAGACAGCCCGGAAAATAGCATTTTCAGAAGGAGACTATGGCAGACTATACATTTCCATTACAGATTTGCCGGTTTAAAAATCTTCAACTTACATCACTGCAGTGAATGGCATAAGCTCCTGTAAACTTCTACATGATTACCAACAAAACCTAAGAAAAAAACCTGCACAGTAGTCCAACATTTATTTTTACATCCTTTTGTACCTCTTCAATGCAAAATGTACAATGTTTGCACTTTTGGAGAGCAAACCTACAATGAATTAACATATAATTGAAACCACTACCATGGCTGGTTAATACAGAGCTGTGTGTAGGAGAGGATGACTGCCAATAGCCTGAGAACGGATGTTTCCTGTGCACTTCATTTGCTATGCACAAGTAAAAATAAAACATCAAACGAAGGTAACAGAAGCTGAAGTGGCTTAAGCAACGTGACTGATGAAAGTGGAAGGTTTATGCTAAACATTAGCTGGAAAACAGAGTGAAATACTGGGTTTCAAAAATAAATCCTCTTAAGCAAGGATTTGGAATTGTAAATTTGCAGGTGAGAAACCTATTGTGAGTAGAATAGGAGTTTACAGGAGCTATAATATTAAATAACATTGTTTGGGATGTCATAGCAATAATGGGTGTAATGACATAAACACATGCATAGTTTCCTGCCCTGGACTGACAAGCTACCAAAAACAAGACCAAAAATGGTTTTACTTACTTTCCGTTAAACGCATCAAATAAAAATGCCCGGACGGTGTGAAAACCCCCAAAATGACCTGTTTTTAGAAAGTAAGGATGGCATTTTTTGTATATGAAACATTGGTATTGAGGTAGTGAAATATGAAGCTTGGTAACGGTGCACTAGATACAACACATCATAGATCATAGGCCTATAGGTGTAGGGGTTTAAATAGAATACCAGGTATAGATTTTATTGTATAGTTAGGTTGGTCCAGCTTGAGCCAATGTAAGCATGCATTATTCCATACCTGTAGGATACCTGTGGAAGCCTCAAATCACTGTAGTGGTTGCCGCATCTACAGTGATCACCGCTGTCTTCCGGGTCCTGTCCCAAGCAGCGGCCCTGCTACATAGTATTCACAGGGGGTCGCCATCCCCAACTACCGTATATACTTGAGTATAAGCCGAGTTTTTCAGCACATTTTTTTGTGCTGAAAATGCCCCCCTCGGCTTATACTCGAATCACCTTTTTGTGCCTGATCTCTCAGAATTTGGGGACCCAGTACTGGCCGGCCGTAGGTCCCCTGGACCCCAAACTTGGCACACATGTAGCCTTACTCTTCCTCTACAAGTGTGCAAAGTTTGTTGTCTGGGGAACCTACAGCCGGGGAGCACCGATTTTTGAAAGCCGGGTACCCCCTCCATAGACTCTAATGTTAAATGGTAATTTCTCCAGAGATTTTGGGGACCCGGTACCGGCCAGCCGTAGGTCCGTCAGGTCCGGTTTTGAAAATTCCCCAAACTAAGAGGGGGTCTTAAAGCGATTGTAAAGTCTAATTTTTTTCTAATAAAATAACAAACACATCATACTTACCTGCTCTATGAAAGTGTTTTGCATGGAGCTGCCCCGATTCTCTTCTTCTGGGGTCCCTGGCTGGAGCTCCTGGCCCCTCCCTCCTGTTGCTATGGGGGCACCTAAGCTGAGCTGCAGCTCTGTGTATCCATTCAGACATGGAGCCACAGTTCGGCCCCGTCCCCTCTATCTCCTGTTTGTCTAACTGAGTTTGACTGACAGCAGTCAAATATGGCGCTACTGTGTCTCAGCCAATCAGGAGGAAGAGTCCCGTATGGCTGAAGTACTCATGGACATTGCTGGATAGAGATGCGGCTCAGGTAAGTATTAGGGGGCCTGCTGCACACAGAAGGCATTTTTTCTTAATGCATAGAATAAATTAAAGGGGTTGTAAAGGCAATTTTTTTTTTTTTTTTAACTAACAAACATGTTATACTTACCAGCACTATACAGCTCGTTTTTCACAGAGTGGCCCCGAACCTGGTCTTCTGGGGTCCCTCGGCGGCTGTCTCGGCTCCTCCCCGCAAGAACAAACCCTCTTCATGGGAGCTCTCTCGCATGGTGGTTAGTTCTTACGGGCGCGCTTCCGTGATACAGCCGGCGGCTATAGCGGCTCACTGTATAACTCGGCCCCGCCCCCCGGCGTGACGCGTCATTGGATGTGATTGACAGCAGCGCGAGCCGATGGCTGCGCTACTTTCAATCCATCCACTCTAGCCAATCAACGGCCAGGCTAAGCGGCGAAGAGGACGTCGGGGGCGAGCGCAGCAGGTGAACGGGCTCAGGTAAGTAAAACAGGGGGGCTGGGGGGGCGGTATTGTCTTCACCTTAATGCAGAGGATACAACCCCTTAAAGATAAAAAACTTAAAAAGGCGGTGCTTCTAAGTGCAGTAATAAAACACTTTAAAGACAAGGAAGGGTTAAAAACACTTACAAGATGGGAGTGAAAAGGCATTTAAATCAATCCATAATGTCCAGCTGAATGCCTCCTGGGAGTAAAGACAGCTGCAGGTGGAAATTCCAGCCAACCAGCGGTGGGAAACACTGTCTTACTGATCCAAGATGGAGGGCCGTGCTGTCAGGACCAGCATGGAATCCATCCAACAGGAAGTGACGTCAGAGTGGGCGGTTACATGTTTCGGAGCATGCCCAGTCGTACCTTATAGAGTAACGGAGTCAGGGGTGGGACAAAAAGGCAGGGGTGGTGCTTTACTCTCTCTTTGTTTGATTTAATATGATGAATACAATACAAGGAGTCAGAACACAAAGTGGGAGCCAACTGTGCAGGAACACCTCAATTTAGACACAAAATTAATAACTATGGCAGTATTTGGTTGTTGGAGAACCCAAGAAGTATAAGAAGCCAGTTGGGTGACAGTTTATCATGTTCCACCCACAACCATGTCTTGGGTAGACTGACCTTTAACGCACTTAAAATTAAATGAAAAAAAGTCATGTAACTACATATACAGCAAGAACATAGTGCTAACAGCTATTGTGCTCTTTACACTTTATTTTGCACGTACATTTATGTCCACATTCTTAAACCTGAACTTCCTGAACTTCAGGCATATAAAAAAAGACATAAAT
This sequence comes from Rana muscosa, assembly GCA_029206835.1. Taxonomy (NCBI): domain Eukaryota; kingdom Metazoa; phylum Chordata; class Amphibia; order Anura; family Ranidae; genus Rana; species Rana muscosa. Next base: position 1,018,275,115 of record CM055116.1, read on the forward strand.
GCGCATCATTAAAAGTATTGTTAAATGTAAACCATATAGGCTTCTGAACTTGACTTGGTATCTGCCTGCCTCTTGCAGTCTCTTTAGAGCAGGTCTCAGTCCAGAAGAGGAAGAAGCGGCACAAGTTATACTGCAGTGTTTGTGCTACAAAAGACATGCTGATAGGAGAAGAAAGCAAAGTGACAGAGAGGAGCTCATCAGTCTACTGCTTCTCTTTTCACTGTCCAGTCACAGGCTGTGGGACAAGACTAATAAATAATAAACTGCAGGTTAAAAAAGTTAGGTTACTTGCCCTGCCAGACAGAGCTGTATAAATTTCAAGGCTGAATAGACAGAAACAGAAACCTACTGTCAGGTAAAAACCACAAGGTATATGGTGCAATCAAAGATGTACACAAACTCAGTAACCCTATACATACCTCCCAACATTTTGAGATGGGAATGAGGGACACCTACTAACAAACGTATGTAGGCATAGGACACGCCCCCTGCCACACCCTCTTAAAGGAGAATTAACAAAAAAAAAAAAAAGGTTAATTAAATCCACAAGGACTTTTTTTACCACTACTATTCCTTTATATTGGCTTTTAAAATGTACAAATGCAGCAAATTAGAATTTGGATGAAAAGTTTAGCACTGGGAAACACCTTTTGAAAGATAAAAAGTGCATTTTATATACAACTATATAGATCAGACCAAAATTAGGGACAAATGAGGGAGAAAGAGGGACAGATCAGGGACAGTCCCTCGAAATCAGGGACAGTTGGGAGCTATGCCTTTACAGTCCTATAGCAAGGTGCTATACAAATTTAAAAAGTCCATAATAATGCATAAAGTCCATCATAAAAGTTTGGGCACAAAAGAGACAGGAACAATTCTCTGAAATGGGAACAAGGGGCAGAGAGGGGCGCCACTAAGTGCAGCATTAAAAACAGTGTTTAATTAGACAGCTAAATGTGTACTCACAAAAATCCACAAGAAGGAACACCTGTAATGTAACAGCAGCAGTGTCTATGTTTGGACCGTCCTCTCCATAGTCCTCCATGGCTCTCCCATCCATGCGGTTCTCCCACAGTTGCTGAAATCCTAGACTATGGAGAGGATGGTCCATACATAGACACTGCTGCGGTTAAATTACAGGCATTCCTTCTTGTGGATTAATGTGCGTGCACATTTAACTGCCTAATTAAACACTGTTTTTAATACTGCACTTAGTGGCGTCCCCCTCTGTCCCTCATTGTCAGGTAAAAAAGCTCCCTAAATCTGTGTATTTTTCTGTTTGTCCGGAGTATAACTTTAAATAATAAGCAGGAAAATTACGGCCAGACAATAAAAAGAAAATCTGTAACAGTTCTTGGAAACAGTCTGTGGGAAAGTAAATTAGGAAATGGCTGCATATATAAGAGCTTGGAAACTGGAAACTGTTTTCTAACAACAAAATCAGAGCACAGAATTCCTCTTCAGCATTCAAGCTCAATCACTTTAGAACGCAGGGCATCAACGTGCAGGCATATTCTTGTACTGATGTGCGTTGCAGTGCACTGCGTCAGGCATCCTATTCAAAATGTATATAGCATGTAATGCACCTCAATGCATGGAAAGAAATAAGTAATGCTGCATTTTTCTGCAGCACAGCTCACATTGTGCTATCATGCAGCTGTGCTCTGGACAAACATTAAAATAAAATGGCAATACAACCCACTAATGATTGGTTCTCTGAATAAGCCCTTGAAGTAAGCCTGTAGTATGGACAATCACTGTAAATCTAACAACAGTGTCCGAAAGTAGACATTGAGGAGTTCCTTCATCATTACTGCTCTACGTAGAAAAGTGACGGCAGAAAAAAAAACAAAGTGATCCATCGAGTCTGCCGTTCTTTTTTTTTTTTTTTTATACATGTTTTGTATTTTTCTTATGTGTTTTTTTTTTCTTTGTTAACTTCGTTGTATAGATCTATGTTTGTCACAAGCATGTTCAAAAGCACATAGGCCCCTTTCACACTGAGGCGTTGCAATAACGCGCTAAAAATGATTAGCGTTATTACCGCGTTTTTACCAGGTTAGCGCTAAAAAGAGCGCTAACGCCTATGCGTTTTTAGCGCGTTTTTGCGGAAAAACGATTATTTGGTATCCCACAATCCTCCACTCTACTGCGGTCATGTGACCTTCCCACAGCTTCAGGGCATTTTTACCGCGGTACTCATTCATTTCAATGGGGATAGGCGTTTTTGGGGCCAGTACACACCACAAGCAGTCCAGTGCGTTTTTTTACTGCATCAAAAACGCATGGAAAGTAGGTTACATGGTTTTCAATGGCATAGTTCACACCAGTGCTTGCAGTTCCAGTGCGTTCCAGTTCCAGAAAAAAAAAGCATTGAACATGCTGCATTTTACCTGCGCTGGACTGTACTGGAACGCTGTAAAACGCATCAAAAATGCACTGGAACGCACCTAAATGCACAAAAACGCACTGGAACACACTTGTCCTTATCTAAGATTAATAAAAAAGAGGGGTTAAAAAAAGCACTGGACTGCATTAAAAACGTACCAAAAACGCACTGGAACGCATCAAAAACGCGTATGCAAAAAAGCACCTGGAACGCATCCGGATTGCGTTTCTATGGTGTGAACTGGCCCTTACAGCGCTATTTTATGCGCCCCAAAGATGCTCAAAAAAAGCTGTTTGCAGGATTTTTTCCAACGCACAGCCAGCACAACGCCTCAGTGTGAAAGCCCTCAGGGCTTTCACATTGAGAATGCTGGGGCAGGAATAATTCAGGCGTTTTTACAGCGCTATTTTTAGCGCTAAAACGCCTGAAAAACGCCTCAGTGTGAAAGGGGCCTTACTGTTGGCTGACCCACTACCTCTGCTGGAAATCTTTTCCAGGCTTTCAGTAAAATAATACTTTCTAAGATTAGTTTTGAAGTTCCCTCCCGTTAGTTAGTTTGAGGTCATATCCCTGTGATCTTGATCTTGGTTTCATATAGTGCGCTCCTGAACCATACTTACCCCCATGATGTATTTAAGGGTTTCAGTCATGTATCCCCTGTATCTGCTTTCCTCCAGACCGTACATATTAAAGTGTTTGCTACCCCAACACTTCATATTCCTGATTTGTGGCTACTGTACCATGTACTTGTATGAGAAAGTATCCTGTTCTCTTTGTATTGCTTCCTTTATGTGAAATCCCTGGTGTTCCTGCCAGTCCCACTGCTTTCCTAATAAAAACTGACCGCAGGAGAGCACAACGTGATCAGTTCTCTAGCTATGTTGGGAACTTAGTGTACTCAACTCCAATGATCAGACATGTCCTGACACACCTCCACTGCACAGTCATTCACTGGCAAGCTCGTGTACTGCTGCTTCTCTTCCCCCCAGCTCTTATGCAGCTGTGAACAGAGGGAATGTGATTACTATATATTACTATTATATAAAAAAAGGGAAACAAGGTATTTATATATTTTTTTTTTATATATCTATACAAAAATGCTTTGCCTTTCATTTCTATTTTAAACTGAATGGGTTGTTTTACAAGATGATTGTTTACAATCACTTTACATTTCGGAAGTCTCTCTTAGTTACATAGTAGGTGAGGTTGAAAAGAGACACAAGTCCATCAAATGACTCTCTTGATATGTTTTATCCCCCAAACCTTTCACCATTTTTGTTACTCATCTCTGCACTCATTCTATCTTATCAATATATTTTATTATCTCTTATTCATTATCGACAGGTTTAGGTTTCCTGAAAAAGATCAGAGTTGGCAAAAGTGCAGAGATGCCACATTACAAAATTCTAGAGCGGACATTTTAGTATTGACATTGGTTGGTTCATTTATTTATTGGTTTCTTCTCTGGGAGTTCATTCACAAGATCACCATGGCGGCATATCCAGTTCCGCGTCACCATTACCTTTACACCATGCAAGATGGTCATCTTCTTTACCATAAAAATAGATGGAGAATTCAGCCAAGCCTGGGCAGGAAGCCCACACTCTTGTAGGACCCGTAAAAGGTAGATATGATGCCTGATCCCTGAAAGGTGGGCTGATAGAAAATTCTGATTGTAGCGGGTACTTACTTTCCCGGGGTAATTTTTGAATTTTTCGGTGACACCAGTGGTGTGTCTCCGGCGGTCCACTGGGTGGCGCTGTCACCATGGGCCGACGGACGGATACCACTGTGTGCTGAGCCTACTTTTGTCCTCTCTTGACAGCGGTATGGTGGGGCACGGAACCCGCCGTGCTTGCTGGGAGAGGGGATAAAAGGGGCCGGCCATCTTGGTCACGGGGAGTTGGTCCCTGGCACCTTTAGCCTGTGGACGGAGTTCGTGCTCGTCCTCTAGGCGGACTAGGCCTAGAGGACCACCGGAGATCGTGTTCCACCTCTGGCACCTTTAGCCTGGGGTGAGGTACTCGGACGGCGGTCCGGAGCTCAGTGCCCAACACTGAGTTCCGCGAGGGAAGGATCCTAAGGTACTCCGGAGATGGATGCCTGAATCCGAGGTGGGCGTAATGGACCGGGAAGAGCTCCTCATCTGAAGACCCGGTGCAACATACTGCCGGTGACGGGTGAGTCTCTTGTCGGAGACCGTCCGGAAGGTGAATTTCCCTCGTGCAGAGACCATAACCCACTCTTTGGAGGAGAGTGGAGGATCGAACTTGTGTCTGGGCCTATTCGCACCCACACCTCCTTTTCTGTTCTATAGCCAAGGGAGTCCATGTTATGTGTTAAATAAAGGAGTGTTGGACTTTAACGGTGTGGGGCTCAGTTCCTGGCAGACGAGGTTCTCGGAGACTCTTGGAGGGAGGATCCGATGCACAACACAGGCCCGAAGGTAAAGAAAGGCATTGCTGATACCACTTTTACACCTGTGGTGGAAGCCAGGCGTAGCGCACCCTCTCCCCCCCCTGTCATACCCCTAGACCAGAGACATTGCGAGCAGAACTTTAATAGAGGGGACGGGGAGAGGGGAGGAACTGTCCGCTACACGTGGGGGCTCGTCCGGGATATGTGTTGTGCATCACTTGGTAGAAGGTGTCTGCCGGACAGAGTTAAACGAATAGGCCAAAGTGCAGCCCTGCTCGAAAGTCGTGGACATGACCTCAGAAGGGGAAAGGCCCGCGCAGGAAGAGTGGGGAAAGGGGGAAAGCCCAGCCATGTGATGGACTACACGTGGGGTTTTTTAATTGCACTGCGCCACCAGACACAACCCCCACCGCTTAGTTCGTGGGTGTGTCTCAACCAAGCCAAAGTGAAAAAGACCGCGAACTGGAGCAAAAGGGGAGGAGTCCAATACGTGTGATGGACTACACGTGGGACATTGGCGCGAAAACTCTGCAGTGTGAGATGGAACAGCAACAGGTCGCCATGTTTGGACCCCCCTCATGGATTCCGGTTCACCCGGCGACTACAACATTGACTGCTGCTGCTCCGATAACGGATACGGGGATCCGACTGAAGCCGAGGGGTCGATTCACCCTATGCTCATGTATGGACGTTGAGGCCCTGGGTATGATTTGCCCCGGGTGTTCGGGACTGGTGTGCCTGTTGAAGCCGTTCGGACGTTGTGAGGCCTGTGGGGAGTTCACCTTCGAAGTGGATCCGGAGGTTGAGAGGCCGAAAACCATCTACCCAGGCCGGGCTTCAGGTACCGCCACTCAGAAGGGAGGAATCGCGGCTGTGAGAGTCACCCCTGCGCACACTGCAACGACCGCGGAGGAGGTCGTGAAACATCAACGGGAGAAATCCGAGGATGCTGACTCGGTCACCACTGTCTCACAGCGTCCGCCACCGAAGAAAAGAACCAGCGTGGTAGCCCCGACCAGCGGTGGTGGTGGACCGTCTCGCATGCTTACGCCAGACCCAGAGGGATCCGTTGACGGGAGTTCCGGACGTCCCAGGAAAGGCCAAGGTAAGCCGGCAGAGAAGACTTGGTGTGAGGGAGGAGGTGTCGAGAAGGCATGGCCTAGCAAGTCCCTAGCGTGTGGATGTTCTGTTTCCACACAGGGCTACATACCCGCGGAGGAGTGTGACACCTCCGACCTGGAATCTCTCTCTGATATGGGAGATGATGCCCTGATAGATGACTTGTTTGCCAAGAAGGGCTGGGACAAGATACCGCTTGCTTCATTCCGTGGAATTGGGAATTCACCTATGTCCATAGGAGAGAGCACACCCCGGGTGGAGGCGTCAACGCCTGAAGGAGAATCCCTTCCTCAACTTGTCCCTGCATCCCCGGCGCCATCTGTATCTGACGCTGGGGTTAAGAGACTGTTGCTGCGGTCCCCACTGCCCAGAATGGAGGTGGTCAAGGCACCTCGTCATCCAGACTCAGTTGTTTTGCCTGGTGAAGGGGACAGAGCTACCATGCCTCCTTTGGCAAGACTACAGCGCTTATTTAGCAAAAAGGTTGCAGCGGAGTACGGATGGGAGTACCCCTACTTATCGAAGGACTTGCTATATGAGGTGAAAGTGTGCCGGGAGCGCTGGTACAATGACTTTGTGTGGACCCACCTCAAAGTTCCACACGCCCGCAGATACCTAACATGTTCTCCAAAGGCTTCACAGCGCTTCAAAGACTGCAAGGCAGAATGGATGGTGGGAAGACACATCGACGCAGACAAAGTAGTTATCAGACGCAAAGAAGGCGAAGATGTAGAATACCATCTAGAGACTATGGATCAGCACTTGAAGCCACTGATTCTGTCACATCCCCGCTTTTACCTTTAGGAGAGAAAGACTCCAATATTATCATGCTGCTGAACTTTCTGGGGTAGATAGGGTTAGAGAGAAAGGAGAAGAAGTTTCACGGGTGCAGTTACCGCGAGGCTGTCACCAGGTGGCAGTGTCGCGCAACGTTACAAACACTTTTCACGCACTCACTCTTTGGAGAAACAGGGATTTCTTTTAGGAGAAGTTTCTTTTCCTCATATGATACATGTGTCAGGGTTTTACATGTTAATTCTATTTCTTTTCCCTCTGCAGGAGAACATCCCAGCAAGATTACATACTCTGGGGAGGTCTTTAGTTAGGATGGGGAGGGAAAAGTAAAATGTTGAAATGTGATTTTCATGTTGAATGTGTTGTCCTTCACTCCTCTTTTGTTACAGGGGCTCAGACACAACTTCTTCATTAGGAGAGTTTCCAAAAAGTTTTTGTTTTTCAATTGTTAATGGTTTCTGGACTGGATCATGTCAGTTGTTGAGGATGTGGTTTACTCCAGACACTGGGGACCAGTGTCAAATGACAGGGGGGAGTATGTAGCGGGTACTTACTTTCCCGGGGTAATTTTTAAATTTTTCGGTGACACCAGTGGTGTGTCTCCGGCGGTCCACTGGGTGGCGCTGTCACCATGGGCCGACGGACGGATACCGCTGTATGCTGAGCCTACCTTTGTCCTCTCTTGGCAGTGGTATGGTGGGGCGGGGAACCCGCCGTGCTTGCTGGGAGAGGGGATAAAAGGGGCCGGCCATCTTGATCACGGGGAGTTGGTCCCTGGCACCTTTAGCCTGCGGACGGAGTTTGTGCTCGTCCTCTAGGCGGACTAGGCCTAGAGGACCACCGGAGATCGTGTTCCACCTCTGGCACCTTTAGCCTGGGGTGAGGTACTCGGACGGCGGTCCGGAGCTCAGTGCCCAACACTGAGTTCCGCGAGGGAAGGATCCTAAGGTACTCCGGAGATGGATGCCTGAATCCGAGGTGGGCGTAATGGACCGGGAAGAGCTCCTCATCTGAAGACCCGGTGCAGCATACTGCCGGTGACGGGTGAGTCTCTTGTCGGAGACCGTCCGGAAGGTGAATTTCCCTCGTGCGGAGACCATAACCCACTCTTTGGAGGAGAGTGGAGGATCGAACTTGTGTCTGAGCCTATTTGCACCCACACCTCCTTTTCTGTTCTATAGCCAAGGGAGTCCATGTTATGTGTTAAATAAAGGAGTGTTGGACTTTAACGGTGTGGGGCTCAGTTCCTGGCAGACGAGGTTCTCGGAGACTCTTGGAGGGAGGATCCGATGCACAACACAGGCCCGAAGGTAAAGAAAGGCATTGCTGATACCACTTTTACACCTGTGGTGGAAGCCAGGCGTAGCGCACCCTCTCCCTCCCCTGTCATACCCCTAGACCAGAGACATTGCGAGCAGAACTTTAATAGAGGGGACGGGGAGAGGGGAGGAACTGCCCGCTACATGATGTAGGTGGTAGGTCCGTACAGAATACTTAAAGCAATGTTACAAATACATCTTGCTATCACTCGATGTGTTCATAGTCCAACTGTCCTTTCACTGACAATAAAATGCATTGACACGGGCAACAGAAGGAACTCTACAGAGCAACTGCTGGGATCTGTTGTAGAGAAATCAATAACCGAGAGCAGCTTCTAGCCTTTTTCATGGCACATCTGACATTTCTCCAGGTATACCAGTACAGCTTTGGACACAAAAAGTAACTAAAACAAATCTGTTTCTAACAATGCCCATGTGAAAAGTCTATTCATTCCTGAAATAATAGTGTCACTCCCTGACTATTAAAGTCTCAGTCAAAAACAGCACACCATTTCAGGTACAAACAATGTACTTTAAGCATTGTGTTAACTATGATACATCAGTTAGAAAAATGTAAGCGTTTATTACAGTCAAACTTGAAAAGTAAGCATTGACATTCATACAGTGAGCAAAGCCTCCCTACTCTCTACTTCAAGGTGAACTTATATTTTTTTACATACTTACATTGGGCCAGCTTTGCTTGATGCATTCATGCATCCATATCTGATGTTGACCAGACTGTGTGGACTGCACAAAGATAACAAAAACGCATGTAGAGTGAAATATAATGGGGTTTATTGAGAAGGTGATATAGATAAATACACACAGTGCAAACTAACCAAACAACCCACAAACAACAAATAATACATACAACAAAGGGCAGTACCAGAATCTTGAATGTAAGCCAGGCCGGGGTCATACACAGCAGATCAGGAGATTGACAAAGGAGTGTTCAAGGGGCATAAACGTAGCCAGGCCAAGGTCATACACGGGGAGTCAGCAGATGGGAATAGGGAACAAAACCAGGCAGGGAGACGACGGATGGATAGGCTCAGGACGGGGATCAGGTCAGGACGGGACAGGACAGGTACAGGCTCAAGGTCCGGATACAGGCTACAAGGACAGGGCTCCAGGAGAAAGATACCAAGGCAAGCATGTAAGGGCTCGCCGGGTATTTATAGGACTGCTATAATTGCCCTCATGTAACAGCTGATTGAAGGACGTACTGCCTGCCCCAGACTGCCGGAATACCCCCGCTGGTGGACGTCGGTACTACGGCCCATGGATCAGGCATTACCACCAGCAGGTGGGATCCTCTGTCAAAGATACAGGCTGCGAGAGGACACCTGCTGGTGGGCACTAGTACTGCAAACCATAGGACCAACAGCGCCACCAGTGGGTGAAGCCTTCCCTGACAGGCAGCCAGTAAAAAATGGGCACTTTTCTCCTGACTGTAAATGCCAGTGACAGAAAAAGGTTGGCAGTTAAAAATATGGCTGTGGCGCTCGGCTCGGAACTGCACATGCACAGTTTTGGTGCAGAGCCGGCCAAGACCATCCGAGTGCCTGATACAGAGTGTTTGGGCAGTGGCAGCAGGGGGCGGGTCTGGTGAAGACGGTGCCTGAGTGTGTCGTGTGATGTCATGGTGCAAGAGAGCTGAGCGGAGCGGCCAAAGCCTCGTGTGTGGGTCTGCAGGACGGGAGCGGGGCTGTCAATGTTATTTGGACTGGAGTGGATTGAAAGGACCACCTGGCGTGGACAGAGACTATCACTGTGACTCAGGAGGGGACGTGTCATCATCATCTGTGCTGCTGCACACTGCTGTCAGTGTCATTGTGAGAGTCAATTTCATGTATGTGTGCCTTCCCATTCTATTTCTTGCCCTCCTGGAAAACTTGGCTGTGCCAGTAAATTTTGGGTGTCGTGTCAGTAAATTTCAATCTGGTAGGTTGGCAACATTGGCCGAAGGCTGAGGATGCTGTAAATCCTTGTAATAGTCAGTGCCACATACAGTAATAGGAATGATTTTCTGGATTCTGTGTGAGTGTCTTCCCCTATAAACACTGACCTCACTTGGCACCCCCACCATTCATGAAATGCCATGTATTTTTCAATGAATACACAGAATTTCCTGATTGGATGAGCTGGACATGGTGACTTTTTGACCTTTTCTTTCTACCTTGTCCAATCAGAGAATGCCTTTTATTCATGGAAAAACAACAACAATGGGTTTTATGAATGTTGGAGGTGCCAAACAAGTGATCCCATGTGGTCAGTGTGCAGAGGGGAAGCTGCCTATATAGAACCTGGAAGATCACAGCTATCACTGTATGTAATGCAGGATAGCCACCACCCCCTCTTTCAGATGCTCCCTGTTGTCCCCTGATAAATGTTAAATTGCCGCGGCTGTATGCGGCTCCACCAGCACAGCCATGTCAATTAGTCATTCACGGGAATCTGTGAACTAAAAAACTACAAGCCCCATCTGCCACCACGTTCTCAATGGAGCACTTGTAGTCCATTGACACTTATTAAGCAGAGAAGGCGCTTCTAAGTGCAGTAATAAAACACTGCATCAGAGAAACAGTGTTTCCCACTGCTGGTTAGCTGGAACTTCCACCTGGAGCTGTCTTTACTCCCAGGAGGCATTCCGCTGGAGGGTATAGATTCATTGATATGCCTGTTTTTCACTTCCATCTTGTAAGTCTTTTTAACCCTTCTTTTTCATTGAAGTCTTTTATTACTGCACTTAGAAGCGCCTTCTTCTCTGCTTAGGAAGTGTCAATGGACTACAAGTGTGTTGACATCACTGCACTTGTGTTCCATTGAGAAAACTTAGAAGCGCCTTCTTCTCTGCTTTGTTTTTCCTATAGAGTGTGCTTCTCTCTTCTGAAGTGCTGCTGTGGTACATTAATTACATTTCAAGAGCCAGTCATGTACTGTTTGTCAAAGTCTCCTTTCTATCCAGAGCGCCCTATTCTCCACACTCATTGACACTTCCTCCAGCCCTACAACTGAAGGTCTGTACCTCAGTACGGAACAGCAACTGTAAAAGGAATTTTCAGGAGTCAGAGCATTTTGCTCCTTACCCACTGATTGTGGTCGCAATGCTTTCCAGGCCTATGCAAAAAAATAAAAAATTATAAATGCATTTTGTTTCCATTGGTTGCATGTATTAATATATATATTAATATATATATATATATATACACATATACAGTGGGTACGGAAAGTATTCAGACCTCCTTAAATTCTTCACTCTTTGTTATATTGCAGCCATTTGCTAAAATCTTTTAAAGTTAATTTTTTTTCCTCATTAATGTACACACAGCACCCCATATTGACAGAAAAACACAGAATTGTCTTTCTACTACTTTCTCCCATCTCCCGACTGCATCTCTGGATCTCAGCCACAGTGATCTTTGGGTTCTTCTTTACCTCTCTCACCAAGGCTCTTCTCCCCCGATAGCTCAGTTTGGCCGGACGGCCAGCTCTAAGAAGAGTTCTGGTCGTCCCAAACGTCTTCCATTTAAGGATTATGGAGACCACTGTGCTCTTAGGAACCTTAAGTGCAGCAGAATTTTTTTTGTAACCTTGGCCAGATCTGTGCCTTGCCACAATTCTGTCTCTGAGCTCTTCAGGCAGTTCCTTTGACCTCATGATTCTCATTTGCTCTGACATGCACTGTGAGCTGTAAGGTCTTTATATAGACAGGTGTTTGGCTTTCCTAATCAAGTCCAATCAGTACATTCAAACACAGCTGGACTCAAATGAAGGTGTAGAACCATCTCAAGGATGATCAGAAGAAATGGACAGCACCTGAGTTAAATATATGAGTGTCACAGTAAAGGGTCTGAATACTTAGGACCATGTGATATTTCAGTTTTTCTTTTTTAATAAATCTGCAAAAATGTCAACAAGTCTGTGTTTTTCTGTCAATATGGGGTGCTGTGTGTACATTAATGAGGAAAAAAATGAACTTAAATTATTTTAGCAAATGGCTGCAATATAACAAAGAGTGAAAAATTGACAGTGCTATATACAGTAAGTACATGTAATAAGAATAATAATAATGTTACATGTTAGCCAATTAAATTATTTTTATTAAGAGGTCTTTTCATTGGAAATGCACCCAAATGGGGAATTTATAACATATAGTGCAAACGGAAAAGTAATATATGGGAGAGGCACTCTGTTAAGGTAATGATGGTTAATCCAACTTTATTTACATTTAGAGGTTATCAACCCAGTAAAGTACAATCAAAAGCGAACCAATAAAGAAGAATGGGTGATCAAGGATAACCTTTTAGTATACCTATTCCAACAAATAACATACATAATATATAAAAAGTCATATCTTTATTACAAAAATGTTAAAAATGTACAAACGATGGGGAGTACATTCCCACCATACGTTACATAAACTCATAAGCGCAGTAGTCAGATAGATAAAAGAGTATCCAATGGGCTTCCACAGCTGCTTCCTCCGGGTTTCAAGATCTCTTCATTTCACAAAGTGCCTAAATGATTCAGCGTATCCATTTAGGCCAGTGATGGCAAACCTTGGAACCCCAGATGTTTTGGAACTGGATTTCCCATTTTATTTTTTTTAAGCCCATGGCGTGTGAAACACACCCAAAAACTCCACCCGGTGCCAAAAAAAGTGCACACACATAAAGAGTGACACAAAACGTGCAACGGGTGTTACACTTGTCCTCCACTAGGAAGGACCTTACCCTGATCCCCCGGGGCGTTAGGCTCCTGACGGGGACTGAGGTACATCACACGGTCCGACTGGCCGAAACCAGACGGACCCCTTTCTCTGGAGGGTCTGCCGAAACAGACCCACCCAAGTACTAGGTGGGGCTCCCCGGAAGGGAGACCCCATGAGAGCAGGCAAACCAGGCCAGAAGACCATGTCCACCTACTCCCAAGTCTTTCAGGGCAGGCCCGAGGACCTACACCCTACTAGACACACTGTGACAAACGTGAACACCAAACAAAAAAATACAAAAAAGTGACAACACAAGGGGATAAATAAAAAGAAAGTGGGGAGAAGGAAGGTGGGAGAGTGAAAAGGTGGCCATTGTGCTATACAATGGCCAGGACTGCCCACAACTGGTCCCTAGGGACCGCAGGTGCTGAAGCACTGCCTGTTGCCCACTGACATTTAAGGGAAGCTGGTGACAGAGACTCCATATTGCCCCCCTCTGAGACTCCTCAGATAAAAAGTCCACCCACATGCTTTGCTGACTGAGGAGGGGGCGCCCAGGGGACTCACCAAACCGGACCAGGGACCGCTCAGTTCCGCTGTCTGTACCGCGCTGTGTCGGCGCTGGTGAGCTGTGAGGAGATTGTGAGGAGATTCGCGCTGTTACAGCAGCGCAGGAGGCCAAAACTAGTGCTGAAGAGCGCGCAGGCTACAAGAAAATGGCCGCCGCACTTCACTGAGGCGATCCGCGGCAAGATGGCCGCCATGACGCAGCTAAAGTGAAAAAAACAGCACACACACAGCGCCACTCGGCGCTCAGGCCCCAAAACACACAAAAAAAGGCCCCAAGCATATCTGCAGACCAGCATGAGCCCCCAAGAATAGTGTGACCCCCAGGCACCCCACACAGCACAGAGCCAGCAATGGTGACAGAGAGTGACAATGAAATACAGGGGGAGACCGGGAAAATCCCCCACAGAGAAACACACAGCTTTTTGTACTCACCTGCAGGCAGGAGAGACTACTTACCTATCCCCTGAGGGACCCACTGGTGTGTTTCTGACAGGACTATCACAGTGCAGTACTGAGTAGCTGTCGGCCCGGTCCACCGCGAAAGATACAGTCAGTCAGGAACTGTTCAGTCTTGAGAGGACCGTGGGAGCAAGAAAGCAAACCCGGCCACTCCTGGAGTCATGGGGCCTGTCGTGAACTGAGTCTCACGCACACAAGGCGAGGATCAGCACGCTCGATGGTCGGACAGGGAAGACTACGAGGATATCCTGTACCCAACCTGTTGCCCAGCCGACAGTTGATAGAAGATTCTCAAAAATAAAATAAAAAAGAATTCCAGAAAAGGAATAAAAATAGGTCAGGAGACTGGCTCCTGAAAGAGCCACGTCTTCTCCTTCTGCTAGGCAGAAAAAAACTGAAGTCTGCTGACTGTAGTGGGAGGGTTATGTCTGGAGGGACCGCCCCCTGGGTGGGGCTGTTCAGCTCTGGCTTTTAGAATGTATGTATAACATCTCACATTCTGCCTAGGTCTTCTCCTGCAAGCAGGGACATAACCCACGTGTAAAGTGTAAAGAGACACCGTGTCAGTCCATGGATTATAAGAGAAATATGTTTTCTTCACCATATACCGGTACTCCCACAAGCCAGCCAAGGAATAATAAAAGTCCCGAGGGCCGCTTACCAGATCTGTAGGATCTCTATTACGGAGATCTTGTAAGCTCATACAACGCTCCACGAGCGATCTCACCTTGACAAGGATCCACGGAGATCATTGCAGCACTTGGAACTGCTAGCGGAGGAGAGGATTCGGATGGATGTGTAAACCTGCCGCCCCTGCCTGAGTGATCCCTCCTGTATGAGCCTACAAGATCTCTGTAATAGAGATCCTACAGATCTGGTAAGCGGCCCTCGGGTCTTTTATTATTGCTTGGCTGGCTTGTGGGAGTATATGGTGAAGAAAACATATTTTCCTTCCGATTGAAGGACCTGCTCACAGTGGAGTTTTACTGAATGTCATCTGTTATGGACGTTTCAAGCCCTCTGTTGATTTTTCTTCATTTTAAGTTTTGTTTAATCAACACCCTTTGATTACACACTTGTTTGCACTTTTGTTTGCATAACTTTGGTTGTGCATCTAATTCCATCTTATACATGGCCAATATACATACCATGATGGAAATACTAATGATATTCACCTCTTGTGACTATATCCTTATGCATAAATAGAACTGTATGTGGATGATGGAAGCTGCCCCAAGCCTTGCCTCGGGGTTGCTTTATTTATGCTGGGCATCATCTTTGCCTTTGTTCCCATTTGTTGCCTCCCCATAGCCTAAACCAGTGATGGCAAACCTTGTCACCCCAGATGTTTTGGAACTACATTTCCCATGATGCTCAACACTCGCTTCTCGGTCTTTTGGCTAAGATCAAGTGTAGTATCTGTTCTTATCAGTTGCCAGAGGGGGCGCTGAAGTACCTCCTATCTGTGGGGGGCTGATGCGAACCCAACGGCGTCATTAGCACCTGGAAGGATGGTTTCAGCAGGGGCCATGCCGAGCTGCTCGACAGTAAACTGGGGGCCGGTGCGGTCGAGTCTGAGCCGTCTGGAAGGGTGCTCCTGGTGAGGATGGAATGCTACATTTGGTCTGGTCTTTTTGCCGAGTCTTATTCTGGCCTTCTGGCTGGATGGTGTAAGTGCTGTCCTTGTTGGCGATCCGGAGGGAGGAGCTGGCTAATCCCTGTTCCTGAGCGGGGTGCGGCCATGCAAATCTGCCGGGTTGATGGGAGTCTGGAAGGGCTATTATCGGTGGAGGCTGTAGATGGGGCAGCTCTCCCAGAGAAAACCTTGAAGGGCTCTCTATCAGCGGGACAGAGGGCTGCACTGACCGGTCGGGGGGTCGGATAGGAGCCGAAAAGCCCATGGTGCATGTGCCCTTGGAGTGGCAGTCCAAGGGTGCCAGACGATCACATGTGAGTGAGGGTCACATTGATATATGGCACCGCAGTCACTGCACCATGTCACACCTTTTTAGCACCTGCCTCCTGGGCCGGGCCTTTTGGCTAGGACCGGAGGAATTTTTTAATCCTGGCCGGAGGGCCTGGCCATTGTATAGCACAATGGCCACCTTTTCACTCTCCCACCTTCCTTCTCCCCACTTTCTTTTTATTTATCCCCTTGTGTTGTAACTTTTTTGTATTTTTTTGTTTGGTGTTCACGTTTGTCACAGTGGCCTTTCAGGGCCTGCCCTGAAAGACTTGGGAGTAGGTGGACATGGTCTTCTGGCCTGGTTCGCCTGCTCTCATGGGGTCTCCCTTCGGGGGAGCCCCACCTAGTACTTGGGTGGGTCTGTTTCGGCAGACCCTCCAGAGAAAGGGGTCCGTCTGGTTTCGGCCAGTCGGACCGCGTGATGTACCTCAGTCCCCGTCAGGAGCCTAACGCCCCGGGGGATCAGGGTAAGGTCCTTCCTAGTGGAGGACAAGTGTAACACCCGTTGCACGTTTTGTGTCACTCTTTATGTGTGTGCACTTTTTTTGGCACCGGGTGGAGTTTTTGGGTGTGTTTCACACGCCATGGGCTTAAAAAAAATAAAAAAAATAAAATGGGAAATGTAGTTCCAAAACATCTGGGGTTCCAAGGTTTGCCATCACTGGCCTAAATGGATACGCTGAATCATTTAGGCACTTTGTGAAATGAAGAGATCTTGAAACCCGGAGGAAGCAGCTGTGGAAGCCCATTGGATACTCTTTTATCTATCTGACTACTGCACTTATGAGTTTATGTAACGTATGGTGGGAATGTACTCCCCATCGTTTGTACATTTTTTACATTTTTGTAATAAAGATATGACTTTTTATATATTATGTATGTTATTTGTTGGAATAGGTATACTAAAAGGTTATCCTTGATCACCCATTCTTCTTTATTGGTTCGCTTTTGATTGTACTTTACTGGGTTGATAACCTCTAAATGTAAATAAAGTTGGATTAACCATCATTACCTTAACAGAGTGCCTCTCCCATATATTACTTTTCCGTTTGCACTATATGTTATAAATTCCCCATTTGGGTGCATTTCCAATGAAAAGACCTCTTAATAAAAATAATTTAATTGGCTAACATGTAACATTATTATTATTCTTATTACATGTACTTACTGTATATAGCACTGTCAATTTACACAGTGCTTTCCATACACTGTATATTGTACATTCACATCAGTCCCTACCATCAAGGAGCTTACAATCTAAGGTCCCTAACTCACATTCAACATGGCTTTTTCTTTTCACAGGTGGATGTGCTATGTACACTTTAAATGTCTGACCAGTGTGAGGGGGTTAGCTCGGCAGCGGGTGTGTGTGACCCCCGGGATGGGCTCCCCACACAAAAACAGGCCCAGCAAACGGAGGTTGTGGTTTTCAAAATCAAAAAAAGGTGCGGTTTATTTTCTATTTACAGTGACAAAACACAGCAAAGCCAAAAGAAACATAAACAAAATAAATCCTGGTCAACTTGACCTCTGACTAAACATACAGGTTTCCTAACTAACAACTGGGATCAGCCTAGTGCTGTCCTAGTCCCTAAGTCCCTGGTTTTAAATGTCCAAGCAAATAGCCACACAGGCTTTGTCTCACCGCACAGGGGTTCACTCTCCCTAGACAGTCCACACAGGTCTGGGTCCAGGCATGAGCTAACACCTAATGAATCTGGGAGTTCTTATAGAGGCCTAAATGAGCTGACAAGCTTCAGCTGGTCTCATCAACTCCCTGTCTGCACGACGCCCCACACTCTCCCTAGAGGTATGAGTCATCCATGAGCCCACTATCCTCAGCTGGGCTTATACAACTCTCCACCTAGTTGTATAAGTCGGCGTAAAGCCTGAATCTGGGCGAAATATATCTACCCCCCTGGATGCAACCAGGTGACTTTACCTTCCTGCTGTCACATACCCCCCCCTCTTGTTTTAACCTCGGGGTTGGAACACCAGCAATCAGGCATTCATGTACTCGAGACAAAGCATCCACATTCCCCATTTGAACGCCAGGGCGATGCTTTACTGTGAAGTTGAATTCCTGGAGGGTCAGGAACCACCTATTCACTCTTCTATTTGTTTCCTTGTTTTGAGCCATCCACTTTAACGGAGCGTGATCCGTAACCATGTCAAAGTGCCTACCTAGCAGGTAGTACCGAAGGGAATCTAGAGCCCACTTCACCGCTAAACACTCCTTTTCAACGGTGGCGTAATTTACCTCATGGGACTTCAACTTCCTGCTGAGGTAAATGACTGGGTGCTCTTCCCCGTTCCAGACCTGGGACAATACTGCTCCTAACCCCACATCTGACGCATCACTTTGTACGACAAAGTCTTTAGAGAAGTCGGGTGAGTACAACACTGGCTGGCTACATAAGGCTTGTTTCAAGAATTGGAATGCTGCCTCAGCCTCGGGGGTCCATTTAATCATGACCGACCCTTTCCCCTTCGTTAGGTTGGTTAGGGGCACAGCCTTAGAAGCAAAGTGGGGAATGAATCGCCGATAATACCCAGCGATTCCCAGAAAGGCTCGTACCTGCTTCTTGCTGTTGGGACGTGGCCAACTCTGGATGGCCTCGACTTTGTTGAGTTGGGGTTTTATTACTCCCCTCCCAATGGTGTACCCAAGATATTTGGCCTCCTCCTGCCCAATGGTACACTTCTTGGGGTTAGCCGTAAACCCCGCTTCCCGAACAGAGTCCAGGACTGCTTGCACTTTTGGCAGATGTGAGGCCCAATCTGTGCTATGGACAATTACGTCATCCAGGTAAGCCGCAGCATACTTCCGATGGGGCCTCAGCATCTGGTCCATTTTCCGCTGGAATGTGGCCGGCGCATTCTGTAACCCGAACGGCATTCTTTTATATTGGAACGCCCCGTCTGGGGTTACAAATGCGGTTTTCTCTTTGGCCAATTTGGCCAGGGGGATTTGCCAATACCCTTTTGTGAGGTCAAGAGTCGTCATGTATCGGGCTGTTCCCAGCCGGTCGATCAACTCATCTATACGTGGCATGGGGTAGGTGTCAAATTTTGTAACTTTGTTCAACTGACGAAAATCGTTACAAAATCGCCAGCTCCCATCCGGTTTAGGCACCAACACAATGGGACTAGACCAATCACTTTGGGACTCCTCTATCACCCCTAAGTTCAGCATTTTCTGTACTTCCTCCCGTATTGCCTCCCGTCGGGCCTCTGGGATCCGATAGGGTTTTAACTTCACCCTTTCACCGGGCGGGGTAATGATGTCATGCTCTACCCCAGATGTTTGTCCCGGCAGCTCAGAGAATACCTCCTTGTTGCGAAGCACAAACTCCTTAACCTCCTGTTGTTGGGGTTGTGACAAGGTGGCTGCTATTCCAACCTCAGGAATCACGCAACCAGTTTGAGCTGGTGACCAAGTGTCTGCGACTAGGGACTCTCTATCCCTCCAGGCTTTCAACAGATTAACGTGATAGATCTGTTCGGGCTTTCGCCTTCCTGGTTGTCTGACCTTGTAATTCACTTCGCTCACTTTTTCCATTATCTCGTAGGGGCCTTGCCATTTGGCAAGGAATTTACTTTCAACCGTAGGGACAAGTACCAGTATCCTATCCCCCGGGGAAAAGGTACGGGTCTTGGCTCCACGGTTGTACACTCTCTGCTGTGCTAACTGCGCTTGGGCCAAATGTTCCTTCACGATGGGCATTACCTGTGCAATTCGGTCTTGCATCAGGGCGACATGCTCAATCACACTCCTGTGGGGAGAACTCTCACTTTCCCAAGTTTCCTTGGCAATATCCAACAGCCCTCTTGGGTGTCTCCCATACAGTAACTCAAAGGGGGAGAATCCCGTAGAGGATTGGGGCACCTCCCTAATAGCAAACATCAGATAAGGAAGTAGACAGTCCCAATCCTTTCCATCTCTATCCACCACTTTCTTCAACATTTGTTTTAGGGTTTTGTTGAATCTTTCAACCAGCCCATCGGTTTGGGGGTGATACACAGATGTACGTAATTGCGTCACTTTGAACAATTTACACAGCTCCTTCATAACCCGGGACATAAAGGGTGTACCTTGGTCCGTAAGCAGTTCTTTACAAATACCCACCCGGCTAAACACAAGAGATAGCTCTTTGGCTATGGTTTTGGCCGAGGTATTTCGGAGAGGGATCGCTTCTGGATAACGGGTGGCATAGTCCATTATAACTAATATGTACTGGTGCTCCCTAGCGGACTTGATTATAGGACCTACCAAATCTATGGCGATCCTCTCAAATGGGACCTCAATGATGGGTAGAGGGACCAGCGGGCTACGGAAATGTGGCATCGGGGCCGACCTCTGACACACAGGGCAGGAGGAACAATAATTTTCTATGTCCTTCATCACCCCCGGCCAATAGAATCTCTGTAATACCCTCTCTCGGGTTTTCTCTGTCCCCAGATGACCTCCAAGAATGTGCCCATGGGCCAACTCCAACACCAACTTCCTGTAAGGTTTGGGCACCACAAGCTGCTCAACGGTTTCTTCTGCCCTTTTTGCCACCCGATACAGTAGGTCCTTCTCTACGCTGAAGTATGGGTAAGTGCAGGTATTATCTGGGTTCACTAACTCGCCATCTATTTTCACTACGTTTTCCCGTGCCTTTATTAGGGCGGGGTCTTTCAACTGTTCTGTGGCAAAGTTTTCCCTGTGAACCTCAAGATCAGAAAACTCCACAGACGGTAGGTTTTCGTCTGAGGAGGTGGGCTCCTCTCCAGTTTCTTGAGTCTCCCCTGCCAATACTGATAAGGGAAATTCCGGAGAGTCCTCACCACTCTCAGGGGAGTTCTGGCTATCACATTCCTGGTACATAGGGGCACCAGTGGGGGGCTCAGGATCATCCCACAGTTCCCAGAACTTCGGAAAATCCCTTCCCACAATGGCGTCATACGGTAACTGAGATACTAAGCCCACTGGATGAGAGAGGGTACCTTTGGGGGTCTCGAAACACACTGTAGTCACTGGATACTCTCGGGTGTCCCCATGCACACAAATAACAGCTACCTTGCTATTCCCAGAGACCTCTGTTTTAACTAACTCAGCCTTTATCAGGGTCACAAGGCTACCTGAATCCAGCAATACCACAACATTTCTACCATTAACACACTGTGAGGGGGTTAGCTCGGCAGCGGGTGTGTGTGACCCCCGGGATGGGCTCCCCACACAAAACAGGCCCAGCAAACCGAGGTTGTGGTTTTCAAAATCAAAAAAGGTGCGGTTTATTTTCTATTTACAGTGACAAAACACAGCAAAGCAAAAGAAACATAACCAAAATAAATCCTGGTCAAGTTGACCTCTGACTAAACATACAGGTTTCCTAACTAACAACTGGGATCAGCCTAGTGCTGTCCTAGTCCCTAAGTCCCTGGTTTAGTAAAAGTCCAAACAAATAGCCACACAGGCTTTGCCTCACCGCACAGGGGTTCACTCTCCCTAGACAGTCCACACAGGTCTGGTTCCAGGCATGAGCTAACATCTAATGAAGCTGGGAGTTCTTATAGAGGCCTAAATGAGCTGACAAGCTTCAGCTGGCCTCATCAACTCCCTGTCTGTACGACGCCCCACACTCTCCCTAGAGGTATGAGTCATCCATGAGCCCACTAGCCTTATACAACTCTCCACCTAGTTGTATAAGTCGGCGTAAAGCCTGAATCTGGGCGAAATATATCTACCCCCCTGGATGCAACCAGGTGACTTTACCTTCCTGCTGTCACATACCCCCCCCTCTTGTTTTAACCTCGGGGTTGGAACACCAGCAATCAGGCATTCATGTACTCGAGACAAAGCATCCACATTCCCCATTTGAACGCCAGGGCGATGCTTTACTGTGAAGTTGAATTCCTGGAGGGCCAGGAACCACCTATTCACTCTTCTATTTGTTTCCTTGTTTTGAGCCATCCACTTTAACGGAGCGTGATCCGTAACCATGTCAAAGTGCCTACCTAGCAGGTAGTACCGAAGGGAATCTAGAGCCCACTTCACCGCTAAACACTCCTTTTCAACGGTGGCGTAATTTACCTCATGGGACTTCAACTTCCTGCTGAGGTAAATGACTGGGTGCTCTTCCCCGTTCCAGACCTGGGACAATACTGCTCCTAACCCCACATCTGACGCATCACTTTGTACGACAAAGTCTTTAGAGAAGTCGGGTGAGTACAACACTGGCTGGCTACATAAGGCTTGTTTCAAGAATTGGAATGCTGCCTCAGCCTCGGGGGTCCATTTAATCATGACCGACCCTTTCCCCTTCGTCAGGTTGGTTAGGGGCACAGCCTTAGAAGCAAAGTGGGGAATGAATCGCCGATAATACCCAGCGATTCCCAGAAAGGCTCGTACCTGCTTCTTGCTGTTGGGACGTGGCCAACTCTGGATGGCCTCGACTTTGTTGAGTTGGGGTTTTATTACTCCCCTCCCAATGGTGTACCCAAGATATTTGGCCTCCTCCTGCCCAATGGTACACTTCTTGGGGTTAGCCGTAAACCCCGCTTCCCGAACAGAGTCCAGGACTGCTTGCACTTTTGGCAGATGTGAGGCCCAATCTGTGCTATGGACAATTACGTCATCCAGGTAAGCCGCAGCATACTTCCGATGGGGCCTCAGCATCTGGTCCATTTTCCGCTGGAATGTGGTCGGCGCATTCTGTAACCCGAACGGCATTCTTTTATATTGGAACGCCCCGTCTGGGGTTACAAATGCGGTTTTCTCTTTGGCCGACTTGGCCAGGGGGATTTGCCAATACCCTTTTGTGAGGTCAAGAGTCGTCATGTATCGGGCTGTTCCCAGCCGGTCGATCAACTCATCTATACGTGGCATGGGGTAGGTGTCAAATTTTGTAACTTTGTTCAACTGACGAAAATCGTTACAAAATCGCCAGCTCCCATCCGGTTTAGGCACCAACACGATGGGACTAGACCAATCACTTTGGGACTCCTCTATCACCCCTAAGTTCAGCATTTTCTGTACTTCCTCCCGTATTGCCTCCCGTCGAGCCTCTGGGATCCGATAGGGTTTTAACTTCACCCTTTCACCGGGCGGGGTAATGATGTCATGCTCTACCCCAGATGTTTGTCCCGGCAGCTCAGAGAATACCTCCTTGTTGCGAAGCACAAACTCCTTAACCTCCTGTTGTTGGGGTTGTGACAAGGTGGCTGCTATTCCAACCTCAGGAATCACGCAACCAGTTTGAGCTGGTGACCAAGTGTCTGCGACTAGGGACTCTCTATCCCTCCAGGCTTTCAACAGATTAACGTGATAGATCTGTTCGGGCTTTCGCCTTCCTGGTTGTCTGACCTTGTAATTCACTTCGCTCACTTTTTCCATTATCTCGTAGGGGCCTTGCCATTTGGCAAGGAATTTACTTTCAACCGTAGGGACAAGTACCAATATCCTATCCCCCGGGGAAAAGGTACGGGTCTTGGCTCCACGGTTGTACACTCTCTGCTGTGCCAACTGCGCTTGGGCCAAATGTTCCTTCACGATGGGCATTACCTGTGCAATTCGATCTTGCATCAGGGCGACATGCTCAATCACACTCCTGTGGGGAGAACTCTCACTTTCCCAAGTTTCCTTGGCAATATCCAACAGCCCTCTTGGGTGTCTCCCATACAGTAACTCAAAGGGGGAGAATCCCGTAGAGGATTGGGGCACCTCCCTAATAGCAAACATCAAATAAGGAAGTAAACAGTCCCAATCCTTTCCATCTCTATCCACCACTTTCTTCAACATTTGTTTTAGGGTTTTGTTGAATCTTTCAACCAGCCCATCGGTTTGGGGGTGATACACAGACGTACGCAATTGCGTCACTTTGAACAATTTACACAGCTCTTTCATAACCCGGGACATAAAGGGTGTACCTTGGTCCATAAGCAGTTCTTTACAAATACCCACCTGGCTAAAAACAAGAGATAGCTCTTTGGCTATGGTTTTGGCCGAGGTATTTCGGAGAGGGATCGCTTCTGGATAACGGGTGGCATAGTCCATTATAACTAATATGTACTGGTGCCCCCTAGCGGACTTGATTATAGGACCTACCAAATCCATGGCGATCCTCTCAAACGGGACCTCAATGATGGGTAGAGGGACCAGCGGGCTACGGAAATGTGGCATCGGGGCCAACCTCTGACACACAGGGCAGGAGGAACAATAATTTTCTACGTCCTTCATCACCCCCGGCCAATAGAATCTCTGTAATACCCTCTCTCGGGTTTTCTCTGTCCCCAGATGACCTCCAAGAATGTGCCCATGGGCCAACTCCAACACCAACTTCCTGTAAGGTTTGGGCACCACAAGCTGCTCAACGGTTTCTTCTGCCCTTTTTGCCACCCGATACAGTAGGTCCTTCTCTACGCTGAAGTATGGGTAAGTGCAGGTATTATCTGGGTTCACTAACTCACCATCTATTTTCACTACGTTTTCCCGTGCCTTTATTAGGGCGGGGTCTTTCAACTGTTCTGTGGCAAAGTTTTCCCTGTGAACCTCAAGATCAGAAAACTCCACAGACGGTAGGTTTTCGTCTGAGGAGGTGGGCTCCTCTCCAGTTTCTTGAGTCTCCCCTGCCAATACTGATAAGGGAAATTCCGGAGAGTCCTCACCACTCTCAGGGGAGTTCTGGCTATCACATTCCTGGTACATAGGGGCACCAGTGAGGGGCTCAGGATCATCCCACAGTTCCCAGAACTTCGGAAAATCCCTTCCCACAATGGCGTCATGCGGTAACTGAGATACTAAGCCCACTGGATGAGAGAGGGTACCTTTGGGGGTCTCGAAACACACTGTAGTCACTGGATACTCTCGGGTGTCCCCATGCACACAAATAACAGCTACCTTGCTATTCCCAGAGACCTCTGTTTTAACTAACTCAGCCTTTATCAGGGTCACAAGGCTACCTGAATCCAGCAATACCACAACATTTCTACCATTAACACACATTTTGCATAAATGTTTCTCAGTTCCTCGAATGGCAGTGCATGCGACTGTCGCACACAGCGACTGACGTCTGCCCGTCAGAAAGTCACACTGCATGGGTTCCTCCACAACCGGGCAATTGGCTGCAATATGTCCCGCTTGCCGGCAGCGGTAGCAAACGATCCTTCTTGCCGCCTCTTGAGCCGCTGATTTCCCAGGCTGTTCTCGCCAAACTTGGGGTAGAGCTCCCATCCTCTCACTCTCTCCACCCTCACCCCTTGGAATCCTCTTATCCGCCCCTGGGGATGGTCTGGTCTTAGGGTGGAAAGTCCGAGTGTCTCTGGAAGAGGCCGTCAGGTTCTCTGTAGCCAAGTATTTCTCCACACGATCCACAAGACCATCGGCCGTCTCTGGGTCTCCATGGCTTACCCACTTTTGGATGGCAGTAGGAAGAGCTCTCAAAAACCGATCCATTACAACACGTTCCACAATCTTTGGTGTGGACAAAGTCTCTGGCTGTAGCCACTTTCTGCTCAGGTGAATGAGATCATACATTTGAGACCTGGGGGGTTTTCCAAGCTGGAAAGTCCAGTTATGCACACGCTGAGCCCGGACAGCCTGGGTGACACCCAGCCTTGCCAATATTTCAGCTTTTAGCATCACATAGTCTTTTGCTTGGTTAGGCTCTAGGTCATAGTAAGCTTTCTGCGATTCACCAGTTAACAGAGGAGCCACCAGTCCAGCCCACTGCTCCTCAGGCCACTTTTCTCTTTCAGCGGTCCTTTCAAATGTGGTCAAAAATACCTCTGGATCATCCTCTCCAGTCATTTTTGTCAATAAACGACTCACCCCAAAGGACGCGGTATTAGTGGGACGGCTTTCCTCACTGGTCTGCGGACGTTGCTGCATTACTGCTTCCATCTGTTGTTGTAGTCTCTGCTCTTGCTTCTGCAACAGGTCTATGAAGCGGGCCTCAGATTGCTGCTGGGCTCGTTGCTGAGCCTCCAGACTCTGTTGCAAAGTTGCGTTTGTCTGCTGCTGGGCTGCAAGGCTCCTTTGCAAACCTGCATTTGTCTGCTGTTGATTGGCATTTGCTAGAGCCAGCTGCTTCAGTATCTCCTCCATGCTGGCTTAAAAAAAACTGCCACTGGTTCTCCACCAACTGTGAGGGGGTTAGCTCGGCAGCGGGTGTGTGTGACCCCCGGGATGGGCTCCCCACACAAAACAGGCCCAGCAAACGGAGGTTGTGGTTTTCAAAATCAAAAAAGGTGCGGTTTATTTTCTATTTACAGTGACAAAACACAGCAAAGCAAAAGAAACATAACCAAAATAAATCCTGGTCAAGTTGACCTCTGACTAAACATACAGGTTTCCTAACTAACAACTGGGATCAGCCTAGTGCTGTCCTAGTCCCTAAGTCCCTGGTTTAGTAAAAGTCCAAACAAATAGCCACACAGGCTTTGCCTCACCGCACAGGGGTTCACTCTCCCTAGACAGTCCACACAGGTCTGGTTCCAGGCATGAGCTAACATCTAATGAAGCTGGGAGTTCTTATAGAGGCCTAAATGAGCTGACAAGCTTCAGCTGGCCTCATCAACTCCCTGTCTGTACGACGCCCCACACTCTCCCTAGAGGTATGAGTCATCCATGAGCCCACTAGCCTTATACAACTCTCCACCTAGTTGTATAAGTCGGCGTAAAGCCTGAATCTGGGCGAAATATATCTACCCCCCTGGATGCAACCAGGTGACTTTACCTTCCTGCTGTCACAACACATTTTGCATAAATGTTTCTCAGTTCCTCGAATGGCAGTGCATGCGACTGTCGCACACAGCGACTGACGTCTGCCCGTCAGAAAGTCACACTGCATGGGTTCCTCCACAACCGGGCAATTGGCTGCAATATGTCCCGCTTGCCGGCAGCGGTAGCAAACGATCCTTCTTGCCGCCTCTTGAGCCGCTGATTTCCCAGGCTGTTCTCGCCAAACTTGGGGTAGAGCTCCCACCCTCTCACTCTCTCCACCCTTACCCCTTGGAATCCTCTTATCCGCCCCTGGGGATGGTCTGGTCTTAGGGTGGAAAGTCCGAGTGTCTCTGGAAGAGGCCGTCAGGTTCTCTGTAGCCAAGTATTTCTCCACACGATCCACAAGACCATCGGCCGTCTCTGGGTCTCCATGGCTTACCCACTTTTGGATGGCAGTAGGAAGAGCTCTCAAAAACCGATCCATTACAACACGTTCCACAATCTTTGGTGCGGACAAAGTCTCTGGCTGTAGCCACTTTCTGCTCAGGTGAATGAGATCATACATTTGAGACCTGGGGGGTTTTCCAAGCTGGAAAGTCCAGTTATGCACACGCTGAGCCCGGACAGCCTGGGTGACACCCAGCCTTGCCAATATTTCAGCTTTTAGCATCACATAGTCTTTTGCTTGGTCAGGCTCTAGGTCATAGTAAGCCTTCTGCGATTCACCAGTTAACACAGGAGCCACCAGTCCAGCCCACTGCTCCTCAGGCCACTTTTCTCTTTCAGCAGTCCTTTCAAATGTGGTCAAAAATACCTCTGGATCATCCTCTCCAGTCATTTTTGTCAATAAACGACTCACCCCAAAGGACGCGGTATTAGTGGGACGGCTTTCCTCACTGGTCTGCGGACGTTGCTGCATTACTGCTTCCATTTGTTGTAGTCTCTGCTCTTGCTTCTGTAACAGGTCTATGAAGCGGGCCTCAGATTGCTGCTGGGCTTGTTGCTGAGCTTCCAGACTCTGTTGGTGAGCTTGCTGCTGGGCTGCAAGGCTCTGTTGATGAGCTTGCTGCTGGGCTGCGAAGTTCTGTTGTTGAGCTGCAAGGCTCTGTTGATGAGCTGCAAGGCTCTTTTGCAAACCTGCATTTGTCTGCTGTTGATTGGCATTTGCTAGAGCCAGCTGCTTCAGTATCTCCTCCATGCTGGCTTAAAAAAAAACTGCCACTGGTTCTCCACCAACTGTGAGGGGGTTAGCTCGGCAGCGGGTGTGTGTGACCCCCGGGATGGGCTCCCCACACAAAAACAGGCCCAGCAAACGGAGGTTGTGGTTTTCAAAATCAAAAAAAGGTGCGGTTTATTTTCTATTTACAGTGACAAAACACAGCAAAGCCAAAAGAAACATAAACAAAATAAATCCTGGTCAACTTGACCTCTGACTAAACATACAGGTTTCCTAACTAACAACTGGGATCAGCCTAGTGCTGTCCTAGTCCCTAAGTCCCTGGTTTTAAATGTCCAAGCAAATAGCCACACAGGCTTTGTCTCACCGCACAGGGGTTCACTCTCCCTAGACAGTCCACACAGGTCTGGGTCCAGGCATGAGCTAACACCTAATGAATCTGGGAGTTCTTATAGAGGCCTAAATGAGCTGACAAGCTTCAGCTGGTCTCATCAACTCCCTGTCTGCACGACGCCCCACACTCTCCCTAGAGGTACGAGTCATCCATGAGCCCACTATCCTCAGCTGGGCTTATACAACTCTCCACCTAGTTGTATAAGTCGGCGTAAAGCCTGAATCTGGGCGAAATATATCTACCCCCCTGGATGCAACCAGGTGACTTTACCTTCCTGCTGTCACACCAGCTACGTTCAAGAGAATGGAAGAAAACTGCTGACTGGTTCCTGTGGGTTAGTAAATATGAATCCAAGTAACTAATCAAAAGTTAAAACACACAAATCCACTACACATATTTATTATTTTCAACTTCAGTTCCAAATAGCTGAAGCCCATTAGTTATTCTGCCTTAGCACTCTGAAAGTATTGTGTTACTCTTATTTCCTATTACCAGATCAATTTTCATGTACTGCTGACTATATGCAATGAAATAAAAATCAATAGTCATACAAAAGACCCTGTCCTTCTAATTTGATAGCCAGTTAAAATATGGAGGATGAGCTTATACATTTTTAAAGATGTATCGTTTAATTCTGGGTCCTATTTTGAAAAAAAAAAAAAGAAATTTTTCCATTACAGAAGTGGATGGGGGAAATTACCCAAATGAATTGGACTCTAGATTTCTATTACTTTATAATTTGCTTGTGTCAGGGAGAGAAACAGCTAGCAAATTTCATTCAGTGTGATTCTGCAATAGAATCATATTCCTAATAGATCACGTAACATCTTGTCATTCTGATGATGGGCACATCCAGAGAAGACATGCAGAAGAGTGATGTCATTGTAACTCATGTCTTCTCTAAATAAATGATGTCACTACTCCACCAGTAGAAGACAATAACTGACAGGCTGTGCTAATAAAGTTGCTCAGGACACACAGAGCATTGGGAATATATAGCTGGATGAGTTAAAGGTGTTTTATTAGGCTTTAACCACTTGACAACAAACCCCCTTAATAACCAGACCAATTTTCAGCTTTCGGTGCTCTCACATTTTGAATGACAATTACTCAGTCATACAACACTGTACCCAAATTAAATTGTTGTCTTTTTTTCACACAAATAGAGCTTTCTTTTGGTGGTATTTAATCACCATTGGGTTTTTTATTTTTTGCGCTATAAAAGAAAAAAGACTTAAAATTCTGTAAAAAAAAATCATTTTTCTTTGTTTCTGTTATACAATTTAGCAAATTCGTAATTTTTCTTCATACATTTTGGCCAAAATTTATACTGCTACATATCTTTGTTAAAAAGAAGTACAAATTGGTGTATATTATTTGGTCTTTGTGAACATTATAGAGTCCACAAGCTATGGTGCCAATATCTGAAAATTGATCACACCTGAAGTACTGACGGCCTATCTAATTTCTTGAGACCCTAAGACTCCATTCACACAGGGGCAACACGACTTCCAGCGCGACTTTGGGAGGCAACTTGGATACGACTTGAGTATGAATCACAGCGCGACCTGGAGCTACTTACAAGGCAACTTCAAGTTGCCTGCAGGACAGGAGACATTCCAGTGGCCAATCAAACAAGAATCAGCTCTGTGGGAGGGAGGGGGGAGGGAGGGGTTTGCCTGAGAAATGTATGTTTTCTTCCTGGAAAGTTGCTCCTGTTAAGACAGGGGATCCGACTTCTGAGCGACTTCCATTGAAATCAATGGGTACAGGTTGCCTAGCAGTTGCCTAGAAGTCAGATTGAAGTAGTACAGGAACCTATTTTGAAGTCGGAGCGACTGCAGTAGTGTGCATTAAGACGGCTCCATTCACTTACATTGATTTTCTCATGCAGCGCGACTTGAGGTGACTAGGGGCGACCTGGGGCGATTTGAAGTCGGATCCAAAGTTGCCCCTGTGTGAATGGGCTCTAACATGCCATAAAAGTACAAATACCGCCCAAATGACCCCTTTTTGGAAAGAAGACATTCCAAGGTATTTAGAAAGAGGCATGGTGAGTTTTTTGAAGTTGTCATTTTTTCCCACAATTCTTTGCAAAATCAAGATTATTATTTTCTTTTCTTTTTTTTTCACAAAATTGTCATATTAGCAGGTTATTTCTCACACACAGCATATGCATACCACAAATTACACCCCAAAACACATTCTGCTATTACTCCTGAGTATGGCGATACCACATGTGTGAGACTTTTACACAGCGTGGCCACATACAGAGGCCCAACATACAGGGAGAACCTTCAGGCGTTCTGGAGCACCCAGGCCAATTCTGACATATCTCTCCTACATGTAAAAATCATAATTTATTTGCTAGAAAATTACATAGAACCCCAAAACATTATATATTATTTTTAGCAAAGACCCTAGACAATACAATGGCGGTCATTGCAACTTTTTATCTCGCGCTGTATTTGCGCAGCAATTTTTCGAACGCGTTTTTCTAGGAAAAAAACAGTTTTGTGCTTTAAAAAAACAGTAAAGTTAGCCCAATGTTTTTGCATAATGTGAAAGATGAAGTTACACTGACTAAATAGATACCCTTCAAAATTGCACGCGCTCGTGGAATGGCGCCAAACTTCACTACTTAAAAATCCCCATAGGCGACGGTTTAAATATTTTTACTGGTTACATGATTTTAGTTACAGAGGAGGTCTAGGGCCAAAATTATTGCTCTCGCTCTAACGTTCGCAGCGATACCTCACATGTGTGGTTTGAACACCATTTTCATTTCTTGTTCATACATCACGGGACACAGAGCAGCATAGTCATTACTATGTGGGTTATATAGAATTACCTTCAGGTGCTGGCACTGGCAACTTCCAAAACAGGAAGTACCCTCCCCTATATAAGCCCCTCCCATCCGGGAGTACCTCAGTTTTTTGCCAGTGTCTAAGGTGTTGGCCAAGGTTAACATGTATTCATCTGGGCTTGTGTACAGGTTCTCTGGGCCTTAGCAAGCTATTCCGGATCCGACCAAAAAAGCTTCATAGCTAAACGGTCGGTACCCGGGCCTTGCAGAGAAGAGCAGGGTTTTGCCTGTAATGCCTCTCTTAGGAGGGCTGGACCCTGGGATCCAGAGCTCTGGTCATACCCAAAACCAAGAGGCTATCTGTGCAGGGTGCTATACAGGTCCAGGGGAGTGGAATCCTTGGGAACCCGGTCCCTGAAGGTCTAGTACAATGCCTGCCGTGAGAGGTGAAGTTTGGGCTTCTGTGGACCAAACAAAGTCCTGCGGCGGGTAAAAGGTAAGTGGGGGCCCCTCAGGAACTTGGTTCTATTGAGGGGACCCCCAAGCCTAATATGTCTTTCTGCCTGTTACCTAAAGGGTATTCCCGCTAATAGCTGTATATGCCTAAGAAATCCTAGAAATGTTTTTTCATAAGGGAAGTTTTAAAAAAACTGTAAACCTGGAAATGTTTTTTCATAAAGGAGGTTTTAAAAAAAAAAAAAAAAGACAAAAGTGCGGTACCTGTGTTTGTCCACTAGAGGCCGCTGTGGAACGTCTTTTTTCTTGGGACTATTCCTTCCATGGTGAAAGTCCAGGCAGATGAGTGAGCTCTCTATCAGGGAAGCTGCATTCCTCTGTCATGCTGCCAAGTAGTTTCCTTCCATCCCCGAGTCCTGGTGAAACAGGGACCCTGGCTCCTCTCCCTACATGGCGCCAAGAGCGCACACGTGCACGCGCGCACGCACACATGCTTTCCTTTTATAAGGTTTAGCTTCAAAAAAGGGGGCGGAGCCTGGCGGATGACGCGCTCTGTGCGCCCAGCGCTTCTGCGCATGTGCGGGCGTCCCAGCAAGATAAAAGGACTCAGTCCACGCTGCTTGCTATGGACACAGAGCATGAAAAGGAGCTGGTAGCATGGTATAGGGGCTTACAGCGGGCGGTTGATACAGGCATCCCCAGAAAGACGCATTAGTAGACACCCACTGATGTACATAGCAGCAAATTGCATTAGACTATTTCAGTAAGGGGTGTATTGCGGCTGGAATACCTCAGCTTTGAACTAAGGAATATGCCGCCTAAAAAACTCCGAGATATACCTCTCAGGAAGTGTAGGGGGTCTCCATCGGGCTCTGAGGATCTGGAGCAGTCATCTGCACCCTCCTCCCCTGAGAAATCAGAGGTTAATATCCATAAGGAACCCCCGGGAGTGCCAGGTACTGCGGCTGTCCTCAGTCCACCTGCTCCTGCATATATAACAGAGGAGGTTTTTTCCTCAACTCTGGAGGGATTGGAGCAGAGATTGGCTGCATTGATCGCTTCTTCTCTACAGGAAAGAAAGCGCGCCAGATCTCCATCACCTCCATTAGAGTGCCTGTTGGCAGAGCAACAGTCCCAGGAAGGGACCGACCTACCTGAAGGGGATCAGGAGGAGGTTAGCTCTGTTTTTGAGGAATCGACAGTAGATGAACCATTTTCAGCATCACAGACTGAAAGATTGTGGGTCCAGACCCTAACTGACATGGTTCGATCTGCATTTAAAATGCCTCTTGTTGAACCATCAACTACTGCTGTCTCCTCATTGGGGTCGCTAAAAGCTCCCCAGGTTAATTGCTCCTTTCCAATACATCCATTATTGGAAGGACTTATATACCAGGACTGGGAACATCCTGATAAACTATTTGTTCCGCCTAAAAGGTTTCCGGTGATCTATCCCATGGAGGAAAAGTTCACCCAGAGATGGAATGTTCCTACGGTGGATGCAGCCATCTCTTCTGTGAACAAATCACTGACATGTCCAGTAGATAATGTTCAAATGTTCAAAGATCCAGTGGATAAAAAATTGGAATCTTTATTAAAATCTGCTTTTTCCACAGCAGGGGCTGTTACACAGCCAGCAGTGGCAGCTATTGGGGTCTGCCAAGCTTTAAAGGATCAAATGAAAATGGTCCTGAGGGATTTGCCAGACCAGCAGGCCCAGGCTCTGGCTGATCTGCCTAGAGCATTATGCTTTGCGGTTGACGCCATCAAGGATTCTATCCATCAGGCCTCCCGCCTCACGCTGTCTTTGGTACATATGCGTAGGCTTCTGTGGCTCAAAAACTGGTCTGCTGAAGCTCCCTGTAAGAAGCTCTTCGTTAGCTTCCCATTTCATGGGGAACGCCTTTTTGGCGAAGACCTGGATAAGTATATCCAGAAGATTTCCAGTGGTAAAAGTACTCTCTTACCGAGTAAAAAGAGGTCTAGGGGTCCATCTTTTAAGAGGACTACCTCTCCTATCCCTGCGTCGTCTGCTACTAAGCAGTTCCGACGGCCTCCTCGGTCAAACTCAGGAGGTAAAAATCAGGGACAGCCACAGGGTAATAAAAAGCCCTGGATCCGAAGAGGTACTAAACCAGCCTCCAAGTCAAGCCTATGAAGGGCTGCCCCCACTCAAACGGGTGGGGGGAAGACTTCAGTTGTTCGCAGAGACCTGGCGGGAGACGATCAAAGACAGATGGGTGCTCTCCGCAGTAACTCTGGGATACAAGTTGGAGTTAAAAGAGTCTCCTCCGTCCCATTTTATGTGGTCAGGCATGCCAAGAGACCCTCTGAAAAGAGGGTCTCTCCTATTGGCGTTAGAACAACTATTGCTCCAAGGAGTAATTATGGAGGTTCCTATGGAAGAGTGGGGGTTGGGTTTCTACTCAAACCTTTTCACAGTCCCGAAGCCAAACGGGGACATAAGACCCATATTGGACCTAAAGAGTCTAAACAAATTTCTAAACGTCCGGTCTTTCCGGATGGAGTCGATCCGATCGGTCACCGCTGCCCTACAAGGGGAGGAATGGTTAGCCTCGATCGACATCAAAGATGCTTACTTGCATGTTCCCATCTTTCCAGGTCACCAAAAATTCCTACGCTTTGCAGTAGAAGGGCGCCATTTTCAGTTCAGAGCCTTACCATTCGGTCTGGCCACAGCACCACGAGTGTTCACAAAAATTCTGGCCCCACTGTTGGCCGATCTAAGAACACGGGGTGTAACGATAATGGCATACCTAGACGACCTGTTGTTGATGGACCACTCAGTTGCCAAGCTAGAAGTGGTAATTGTCGATACAATCAAGTATCTAGAGTCTCACGGTTGGGTCATCAACCTGGACAAGTCAGCCCTACAGCCAGTGAAAAACCTGGTATATCTAGGGCTACGGCTGGATTCAGACCAGAGGAAGATTTTCTTACCTCTAGACAAGGTATCCTCTTTGAGGGCCTTGGTCCGTCTGCTTTGTGCAAAAAGACAGCCGTCCATACGCCTGTGCATGAGGCTGCTAGGAAAGATGGTAGCATCATTCGAAGCTGTGCCATACGCCCAATTCCACTCAAGAAATTTACAAAGGGCCATATTGTCAGCCTGGAACGGAAAAGTTCAGGCTCTAGACTTCCCGATGGCTTTGTCCCCTTCCGTTCGGAAGAGTCTCTGCTGGTGGTTGATCCCCCAGAATCTCCAGAAGGGAAAACCCTTCAGCCCGATATCTTGGAAGGTGGTCACTACAGATGCCAGCCTTATAGGCTGGGGGGCAGTACTGGAGCAATGGTCTCTCCAGGGCAGATGGTCAAATGTAGTAAAAACCCTGCCCATCAATCTCTTAGAGATACGAGCAGCCCGGTACGCCCTAGTAGCCTGGACATCCAGACTCCAAGGGTCCCCTGTCAGAATTCAATCAGACAATGCCACAGCAGTGGCATATATCAATCATCAGGGTGGCACCAGGAGTCGTGCAGCCCAGAGGGAAGTAAGTCACATCCTGGAATGGGCAGAAAAGCATGTCCCATGTATATCAGCTGTCTTCATTCCAGGGGTGGAGAATTGGAAGGCGGACTTTCTGAGTCGCCAACAGTTATGCCCAGGGGAATGGTCCCTTCATCCCGAGGTCTTCCGTGCAATATGTCAGCGGTGGGGAACACCGGATGTAGATCTGCTAGCATCCAGATTCAACGCAAAGGTGGACAGATTTGTCTCCCGGACAAGGGATCCCCTCGCTTGCGGCTCGGATACTCTGGTGTTCCCTTGGGATCAGTTCAGACTGATATATGCATTCCCTCCGCTACAATTGTTGCCTCGACTCCTTCGCAGAGTCAGGTTGGAGAAGAAGCCGGTGATCCTGGTGGCTCCAGCGTGGCCCCGAAGGGCCTGGTACGCGGAGATCATCAAAATGTCTGTGGGGAGTCCTTGGACCCTTCCACGTCGTCCGGACCTGCTTTCGCAAGGACCGATATACCACCCTTCCTTACTAACTCTAAGTTTAACGGCCTGGCTATTGAATCCCACATCCTAAAGAAGAGAGGTCTCTCTAACTCTGTGGTATCAACTATAATCAATGCCAGGAAGCCTGTATCCAGGCAGATCTACTATAGAGTTTGGAAGGCGTACATCACTTGGTGCGAGGCCAGAAAATGGCATCCACGTAAGTACGTTATAGGCAGAATTCTGGACTTCCTGCAGTGGGCTGTAGACAGGAAGTTTGCCTTAAGTACTATCAAGGGCCAGGTTTCGGCCTTGTCAATACTATTTCAAAGGCCCCTGGCTATGCATTCACTTGTCAAATCCTTTATGCAAGGTGTGACTCGTATTATTCCACCGATTAAGGCTCCCATATGCCCATGGGATCTAAATTTGGTTCTGTCGGTTCTGCAGAAGCAGCCATTTGAACCTTTGCGGCACATTTCCTTGGTTCTACTCACCAGGAAATTGATATTTTTAGTAGCCATATGCTCGGCTAGAAGAGTGTCGGAATTAGCCGCCATGTCCTGTAAAGAGCCATATCTGGTTATCCATAAAGACAGAGTAGTATTACGTCCTCACCCAGCCTTTCTTCCTAAGGTGGTATCGAGGTTTCACTTGAACCAGGATGTGGTTCTTCCTTCTTTTTTCCCCAAACCAAGCTCGGTAGAGGAAAAGTTATTGCATTCTTTGGATGTAGTAAGAGCAGTTAAAGCTTATCTAAAAGCCACTGCTCAGATTCGTAGAACGGATTCTTTGTTTGTTCTGCCGGAAGGCCCCAGAAAGGGTCAGGCAGCATCAAAATCTACTTTAGCCAAGTGGATTCGACAGGTCATAATACAAGCCTATGGCTTGAGAAGTAGACCGCCTCCGTTCAAAGTTAGGGCGCACTCCACGAGAGCAGTTGGAACTTCATGGGCAGTGCATCACCAGGCCTCCCTGGCGCAAATTTGTAAGGCCGCAACATGGTCTTCAGTACACACGTTTACTAGGTTCTACCAGGTGGACGTTAGAAGTCAGGAGGATGTCGCCTTTGGGCGCAGTGTGTTGCAGGCCGCAAAAGATCCTCATGCCTGATGGCGCCCAGCTTATGTATGGTGTATCCCCCCCCTCATATGGCATTGCTTTGGGACGTCCCACATAGTAATGACTATGCTGCTCTGTGTCCCGTGATGTATGAACAAGAAAAAGGGATTTTTATAACAGCTTACCTGTAAAATCCTTTTCTTGGAGTACATCACGGGACACAGAGCGACTTAGTCATTACTAATGGGTTATATAGATTACCTTCAGGTGTTGGCACTGGCCAATTCCAAACCGGAAGTACCCTCCCCTATATAAGCCCCTCCCACCCGGGAGCACCTCAGTTTTGTAGCCAAGCAATAAGTGTCCCAAAAAGAGGGGTGGGAGCTCTGTGTCCCGTGATGTACTCCAAGAAAAGGATTTTACAGGTAAGCTGTTATAAAAATCCCTTTTTCTTTTTCGTACATCACGGGACACAGAGCGACTTAGTCATTACTAATGGGACGTCCCAAAGCAATGCCAAATGAGGGGAGGGATACATAAGCTGGGCGCCATCAGGCATGAGGCTCTTTTGCGGCCTGCAACACACTGCGCCCAAAGGCGACATCCTCCTGACTTCTGACGTCTACCTGGTAGAATCTAGTAAACGTGTGTACTAAGGACCATGTTGTGGCCTTACAGTACTTGAGCCAGGGAGGCTTGGTGATGCACTGCCCATGAAGTTCCAACTGCTCTTGTGGAGTGCGCCCTAACTTTGAACGGAGGCGGTCTCCTTTTCAAGCCATAGGCTTGTATTATGACCTGTCGAATCCACTTGGCTAAAGTAGATTTTTGATGCTGCCTGACCCTTTCTGGGGCCTTCCGGCAGAACAAACAAAGTATCCGTTCTACGAATCTGAGCAGTGGCTTTAAGATAAGCTTTAACTGCTCTTACTACATCCAAAGAATGCAATAACTTTTCCTCTACCGAACTAGGTTTGGGGAAAAAGGAAGGAAGAACCACATCTTGGTTCAAATGGAACCTCGATACCACCTTAGGAAGAAGGCTGGATGAGGACGTAATACTACTCTGTCCTTATGGATAACCAGATATGGCTCCTTACAGGACAAGGCGGCTAATTCCGATACTCTTTTAGCCGAACAAATGGCTACTAAGAAAATCAATTTCCTGGTGAAAAGAACCAAGAAAATGTGCCGCAATGGTTCAAATGGTTGTTTCTGTAGAACCGACAGAACCAGGTTTAAGTCCCATGGACATATGGGAATACTAACCGGAGGGCTAATACGCATCACTCCTTGTATGAAAGCTTTGATTAATGAATGCAAAGCCAAGGGCCTTTTGACCCTTGATAGTACTCAAGGCAAGCTTCCTATGTACAGCCCACTGTAGGAAGTCCAGAATCCTACCTATTACGTACTTACGTGGATGCCATTTCCTGGCCTCACCCCACGTGATGTACGCCTTCTAGATCCTATAATAGATCTGCCTGGATACCGGCTTCCTGGCATTGATCATGGTAGATACCACAGGATTAGAGAGCCCTCTCTTTTTTAGAATGTGGGCTTCTATAGCCAGGCCGTCAACCTAGGGCTGGTAAGGAAGGGTAGTATATCGGTCCTTGCGAAAGCAGGTCCGGACGATGTGGGAGGGTCCAAGGACTTCCCACTGACATTTTTACAATCTCCGCGTACCATGCCCTTCGGGGCCACGCTGGAGCCACCAGAATCACTGGTTTCTTTTCTACCCTGATTCTGCGGATTAATCGTGGTGGGAATGCATATATCAGCTTGAACTGATCCCAAGGGAACACTAGGGCATCCGAACCGCAAGCTAGGGGATCCTTTGTGCGAGACACAAATCTGTCCAGCTTTGCGTTGAATCTGGATGCTAGCAGATCTACATCCGGTGTTCCCCACCGCTGGCATATTGCCTGGAAAACCTCGGGGTGAAGAGACCATTCCCCCGGGCATAATTGCTGGCGACTTAAAAAAGTCCGCTCTCCAATTTTCCACTCCTGGGATGAAAACCGCGGATATGGCTGTGACATACCTTTCTGCCCATTCCAGGATGCATTTCGCTTCCCTCTGGGCTGCACGACTCCTGGTGCCACCCTGGAGATTGATATATGCCACTGCTGTGGCATTGTCTGATTGAATTCTGACAGGTGACCCTTGGAGTTTGGATATCCATGCTACTAGGGCATACCGGGCTGCTCGTATCTCTAAGAGATTGGTGGGCAGGGCCTTCTCTGCTTCTGACCACTTGCCCTGGAGAGACCATTGCTCCAGTACTGCCCCCCAGCCTATGAGGCTGGCAACTGTAGTGACCACCTTCCAAGAAACCGGACTGAAGGGTTTCCCTTCCCAGATTCTGGGGCACCAACCACCAATGGAGGCTCTTGCGAACGGAAGGGGACAGGGACATTGGTAAGTCTAAAACCTGAACTTTTTTGTTCCAGGCTGACAGTATGGCCCTCTGCAAGTTCCTTGAATGGAATTGACCGTAGGGTACCGCTTCGAATGAAGCCACCATTTTTCCCAGCAGCCTTATACACAGGCGTATGGATGGTTTTTCTTTTTTGTACCCACTAAGTGGGTCAAATCTTTCAAAGACGACACCTTCTCTGGAGGTAAGAAAATCTTTCTCTGATTTGAATCCAGTCTTAGCCCCCAAGTATTCCAGGCTTTTGACTGGTTTTAGGGCTGACTTGTCTCGGTTGATAATGCAACCGTGAGATTCCAGATACTTGATTATCTTGTGAACGACCACTTCTAGTTTTTTTCACTGAGTGGTCTATCAGCAACAAGTCGTCTAGATATGCCATTATCGTTACACCTTGTGTTCCTAGTTTGGCCAATCGTAGGGCCAGAATTTTTGTGAACACTCGTGGTGCCGTGGCCAGACCGAAAGGTAAGGCTCTGAACTGAAAATGGCGCCCTTCTACTGCAAGGCGTAGAAATTTCTGGTGGGCCGGACAGATGGGAATATGCAAATAAGCATCCCTTATGTCGATCGAGGCTAACCATTCCTGCCCTTGTAGGGCGGTGGCCACCGATCGGATCGACTCCATCCGAAAAAAGTCCTGATATGTAGGAACTTGTTTAGCCCTTTTATATTCAATATGGGCCTCATGTCCCCGTTTGGTTTGGGGACTGTGACAAGGTTCGAGTAAAACCCGAACCCGTTTTCTTTCAAGGGAACCTTCATGATTACCCTTGGGGCAATAGTTGCTCTAGTGCCAGAAGGAGGGATCCACTCTTCTGGGGATCGCTTGGCACGTTTGACCTTATAAAATGGGCAGGAGGAATGTCTTTTAACTCCAGCCTGTATCCCAGACTTACTGCGGGGATCACCCATCTCTGATGGTGTCCCGCCAGGTCTCTGTGAACAACTGAAGTCTTCCCCTCACCCGACTGAGTGGGGGCAACCCTTCATGACTTAGGGGGAGGTTTTGTACCTCTCTTGACCCAGGGTTTCTTGATACCCTGTGATTGTCCCTGATTTCTGCCCCCTGGATTTGAACGCGGAGGCCGTCGGAACTGTTTCACAGCCGATGTGCCAGGGACTGGAGAAGTAGGCCTCTTAAAAGAAGGACTTCTACCCTTGTTCTTAACCGGTAAGAGTGAACTTTTACCGGCAGAAATTTTCTGGATATATTTGTCCAGATCTTCTCCAAATAAGCGTTCTCCATGAAATGGGAAGCTAACCAGCAGTTTTTTACAGGGAGCTTCAGCAGACCAGTTTTTGAGCCACAGAAGCCTACGCATATGTACTATAGACAGCGTAAAGCGGGAGGCCTGTTGGATTGTATCCTTTATGGCGTCCACCGCAAAACACAAGGCTCTAGGCAGGTCAGCTAGGGCAAGAGCCTGCTGATCTGGTAAGTCCCTTAAGACTTGTTTCAACTGATCTTTCACTACTTGGCAGACTCCAATCGCTGCTACCGCAGGTTGTGTCACCATGCTTGCTGTAGAGAAAGCAGATTTTAGTAAAGACTACAATTTTTTATCTATTGGGTCTTTGACATTGGAACATTATCTACTGGACATGTCAGTGATTTGTTAACAGAAGAGATGGCTGCGTCCACTGTAGGGACCCTCCATTTTTTTATGAACTTATCCTCCATGGGATAGATCACCGGAAATCTCTTGGGGGGAGCAAATATTTTATCAGGATGCTCCCAATCCTGGTAAATAAGCCCTTCTAATAAAGGGTGGATTGGGAAGGAACAGACAGCCTGGGGAGCTTTTAGCGACCCCAGCGAGGAAACCGTAGTGGATGGTGGTTCCGCCAGAGGCATTTTAAATGCTGATCGGACCATATTAGTCAGAGACTGAACCCATAATCTTTCAGCCTGAGATGCTGAGAAAGGTTCTTCCACTGTTGATTCCTCCATAACTGAATCAACCTCATCCTGATCCCCTTCAGGTAGGTCGATCTCTGTGTGGGGCTGTTCCTCCACTAACAGGCACTCTGAAGGAGGAGACGGAGATCGGACGCGCTTTTCCTGAGACAGGGAAGCAGCGATCAATGCTGTTAATCTCTCTTCCAATCCTCCCAGAGTTGAGGATAAAACCTCCTCTGTTATATATACAGGAGCAGGTGGACTGGGGACAGCCGCAGCACCAGGCATTCCTGCGGGGTTTCTACGGCTACTGACCTCTGAATTCTCAGGGGAGATTGGTGCAGTACAAGCATGCCCAATATCCTCAGAGCCCGATGGAGACCCCTTTGGCTTCCTGGAAGATCTATTTCCGGAGCGTCTGGACGACATATCCTTTAAGCACAAAGCTGAGGTATTCCCGTCATCATACACCAATTTTGCTGGTAATAATCTAACACAGGTGCTGCTATATACCAGCTGGTGTCCACTAAAGTGCCTTTCTATGGGGATGCCTGCATCAACCACCTCTGTGTGCCACTGTTTGTTGCTAGCTCTGTTTGCATCCAGCTGACACTTGTACTGTGTCTTTTAACTATGCTGGGACGCCCGCACATCGCCTAGTCCCCTGTTTGATTTCGAAAAGGGCGCCAATGGCGCACGGGCGCGCGCGCGGGCGCGTGCACGCGCCTCCTATGAAAAAAAGGGGCGGGGCGGGTGGATGACGCTCGATGGGACCAAACAGAAGTCCAAACTTCACCTATCACGGCAGGCATTGTAATTAAACCTTCAGGGACCGGGTTCCCAAGGATTCCACTCCCCTGGACCTGTATAGCACCCTGCACAGACAACATCTTGGTCGTGGGTATGACCAGAGCTCTGGATCCCAGGGTCCAGCCCTCCTAAGAGAAGCATTACAGGCAAAACCTTGCTCTTCTGCTGCAAGGCCCGGGTACTGACCGTTTAGCTATGAAGCTTTTTTGGTGGGATCCGGAACAGCTTACTAAGGCCCAAAAGAACCTGTACGCAAGCCCAGTGAAAACACATGTTACTCTTTGGCCAACACCTTAGACACTGGCAAAAAACTGAGGTGCTCCCGGGTGGGAGGGGCTTATATAGGGGAGGGTACTTCCGGTTTGGAATTGGCCAGTGCCAACACCTGAAGGTAATCTATATAACCCATTAGTAATGACTAAGTCGCTCTGTGTCCCGTGATGTACGAAAAAGAAAGTAGGATTTTTAAAACAGCTTACCTGTAAAATCCTTTTCTTGGAGTACATCACGGGACACAGAGCTCCCACCCCTCTTTTGGGGACACGTATTGCTTTGCTACAAAACTGAGGTACTCCCGGATGGGAGGGGCTTATATAGGGGAGGGTACTTCCTGTTTTGGAAGTTGCCAGTGCCAGCACCTGAAGGTAATTCTATATAACCCACATAGTAATGACTATGCTGCTCTGTGATGTACTCCAAGAAAAGGATTTTACAGGTAAGCTGTTTTAAAAATCCTACTATGTGGGCGGGACTTACGTATGTGTTCGCTTCTGTATGCGAGCACACGGGGACAGGGGCGCCTTAAAAATGTTTTTTTTTTTTATTGTTCATTTTACTTTATTTATTTTAGTTTGACACGTTTTTCCCCAAAAATAATTTTATTGATCGCTTTTATTCCTATTACAAGGAATGTAAACATCCCTTGTAATAGGAATATGGCATGACAGGTCCTCTTTACAGTGAGATATGGGGTCAATAGGACCCCACATCTCACCTCTAGGCTGAGAAGCCTGAAATAATAATAAAAAATAAAAAAACGACCCTGGCTTTGATCGTAGCGGTGAGTCGGTAGAAGCACCGGAGGGCGGCGGGAGGACGTCCCCTCTCGCCTCCCGTAAGAACTATCAAGCGGTGGAACAGCCGCTATGATTGTTCCTATGGTGTAGGGAATCGCCGGCTGAAAAAGCTGATATCTGAATGATGCCTGTAGCTGCAGGCATCATTCAGATATCCCCGCACAAAGTCAAGGACGTCATATGACGGCCGGCGGGCGGGAAGTGGTTAAACCGTTTTTTTTTTTTTTTAACACAAAGTTGTTAATTTATACAATATTTCTAACACATAGCATGTACATACCAAAAACGACACCCCAAAATAGATTCTCCTACTCCTCCGGAGTACAGCGATACCACATATGTGAGACTTCCACAGCCTGGCCACATACAGAGGCAGAGTACAGCCGGGTATTGCAGAGTATGGCTGGGTATTGCAGAGTATGGCTGGGTATTGCCGGGTATGGCTGGGTATTGTAGTGTATGGCTGGGTATTGCAGTGTATGGCTGGGTATCGCAGAGTATGGCTGAGTATCGCAGAGTATGGCAGGGTATCGCAGAGTATGGCAGGGTATCGCAGAGTATGGCAGGGTATGGCTGGGTATTGCAGAGTATTTCAGGGTATGGCAGAGTATTGCAGGGTATGGCTGAGTATGGCTGGGTATTGTGGGGTATTGCAAAGTATTGCAGAGTATGGCAGGGTATTGCAGAGTATTGTAGAGTATTGCAGGGTATTGCAGAGTATGGCAGGGTATTGCAGGGTAGGGCAGGGATCGATGGATCTCTCCCCCTCTCCTACTGTACCGATCGGTACAGGGAGGGGAGAGAGGAACTGGCGTCATGACATGACGCCGGTTTCTTTACAAGTGATCGCTCCGTCATTAGATGGAGCGATCACGTGGTAAACGGCCGCTATCAGCGGCAATTTACCATGATCCGTGAAAGGACTCGGCGGTCACGGACACTCCCGTGTGCGCGCCCCAGGGGGTGAGCGGGAGCGTGATTCTAGGAGGACGTTTTATAACGTACTCCCAGAGTTAAGGTTAAGGTGATTAAGTGGTTAAAGGTATTTGTAGTTATAATACCCTTTTTGAGGGGTTAAAACAGACTAGATGTATAGCAAAAACATGTAAAAGAAATTCCTGATTTCCTTCCACCCCAACAAAGCCTATGAAGTGTGGAACCCCCTTACAGTTCACTACTTCCCATCTGCTGCCCTCTTGTATGCAGTGGTTGAGTGGGGAGGTACAGCCAGTGATATACTGGTTTACCCACTGCTCTCCAGGGTTAGTAGCGGATGGGGGAATTACTGCAAATTAAATTATAAATGTCAAACAGCTTTAAAAGGTTACTTGTAGTCTTTTTCATTTCCATAAAAGTTTCTTCTTTACATACAATTTGCTTCTGAACACACCAGAAAACTTTACTGCTTCAGAAATAGTCAATCCTATAGCAAAGTCCCCTTTCCTTGCACATCTTCTGGAAGTGTCAAATTGTTCTGTGCTGGCCAAGCTCCTCCACCCCTCCCCTTCCTATAGTATAACCTTTTATGTAAAGGTCATGGGGAGAAAAGAAAAGAGGACTACTATAGTGTCACTGGATTGTCTGCTGAGACTGCCAACATCACATCCAAGATGTGCCAGATGAAGCCAGTAGCAGTTTCAGGGCTTTTGAATGTCCACACAAGGGATGCTTTTACAAGTTAAAGTGGATGTAAACCCCATTCATGAAATCTGACCTGGGCACATATATCTCCAAAGCCCTAAGTCCCGTGTCTTTCTGCTGCTCTGTTACTCTGTTATTAGCATGATAACTTCTGACAAGTTCCTCGACACAGGGGATAAAAGCAGCTGGAAATTTGTGTCGGGAGGGGACTTAGAGACAGATAAGCAGAGAGCTTGTCTATTCACAGCACAGCTCTGCAAGTTTCTTCATTCTTTTGCCTATGTGGAGGGGGGAGCCTTTCCTCCAATCAGCTCTCACACAGTGTATGCCCAGACTCCACACCCACTGCTGAAACAGGAAGAACAAATAACACAATGTGCACTTTCTAAAGAGTATAGAAAGCTGAAGAC
This sequence comes from Rana muscosa, assembly GCA_029206835.1. NCBI lineage: Eukaryota > Metazoa > Chordata > Amphibia > Anura > Ranidae > Rana > Rana muscosa. The sequence goes on from CM055116.1 coordinate 1,018,319,711, forward strand.
AGCAGATACACATGTAAAACTTATGAAGGGAGATTGGTTTCATCTCTGTATATCACCTGAGGCTGTTTCACTTCACTGGATATATGCAAGGGGTTTACATTCACTTTAATGACATGCCTAAGAAGCATTACATGCACATATAATCCCATTACAATAGCGCTAACTGGAGCTGAAGGGTGTTTTAAAGGCTCCAAGAAAGCTGCTTGAACCATGCTAAAGAATTATGCAAGTACGTTGTAAAAGCTTTCTGTACGCACTTCTCTTTTACAACCATAGTATATGTGTACAAGACCTTAGATATGCCTGGAGGAAGTGTTAACAACACAGCCTACTACAGCTGTGCCAGGCATGGGGATAAATGATCTTTCCAGATTAATGAATAAAGAACCTGGCAGAAAAGCAAAACCGCACCCTTGTCTACCTTTTGGAAACCCATTTTGGGTAGAGCTGTCCTTTGATACACCTTAATGTTCATATTGGGTAATTAGAAAAATGTATGTAGGAAAAAGACAAACCCACTACATGCATTTAGCATGTCCCTTTTTTAATTCAAATTTTCAAGTGCCTGCCAAAAAGAAAAATGAAGGATTCGTTTCGCAGAAGTGTTATGTATTTTTGGATGTAGTGCACTATAATTATAATGTGGAGAATATCCCCCCCCCCCCCCGGTATTTTATATCTGTGTGGTGCCCTTTGCTTTGTATCAAAGACATATCCTTATTGTGCCAGTAGAAACCCTGGGAAGATGGCATCATGCCAATACTGCTTAAAACAAACAAAACAAGAACATTATTATTTTTCCAAAGCCGTACTGCTTTCTTCCAGTCATTGACTGGTTAAAGTAAAGCACATTTTTGAGGATATCATGGCTTTCCTGTTTAAAATATGTTTACATGATTGGAAACCTCTATGACAAAGGTGTTAGTGTGAGCAAAATTCCATAAAACAGCAGAACGCAGAGGATTAGCAGGATGCGGAGTCCTTCAATTGTCTCCAGCCTATGCACTAAACAAGCTGTTTCAATGGGAAATCCTTCCACACTACCCCTTTCCAGTTTCCTATCTTAAGTGCCAAACTTATTTCAGTTTATTCGGGATATAGCAGTCATGCACCAAACAAAACAACCACTCGCATTTAGTTTGATTTAGTCACACGCAGTAAATGAATACAAAACAGACCTACAGCCAATAGCACTGGTCTCCTATTAGGCAATGAAATCATTTCCTTTTTAAGACAAAAAAGTTTAAAGCAACAAACAAATCTGTAATGCTGTCTAGGAAGCGCTGTCACAATTTTAAATTAATTTCCTATGATTCCCTATCACTTTCTTATGGTTTCTTGCAGTTAGGATAAGTAAGGTCTTTGCGCTGCTTCTTGGCTTGAAGTGATTGTAAAGCTTCGTTTTTTTTTGTTTTGTTGTTTTTTAAAATAAAAAACATGTTAGACTTATCTCCTCTGTGCAAGGGTTTTGCACAGAGCGGCCCCAATCCTCCTTTCTGGGGTCCCCCCGCGGCGCTCCTGGCTCCTCCTCTTCTCGAGTGCCCCCACAGAGAGCTGCATTCCATGGGGGCACTCGTGTGGGCACGCTTCTGAGTCCTGATGCTGCGTCCATTGACACAGACAGCAGGTCTCTGCCCCGCACCGTGTCACTGGATTTGATTGACAGCAGCGGGTGCCAATGGTTCCTGCTGCTGTCACTTTATCCAATGAGGACCCGAGACAGTGGCTGGAGCTGCTGTGCTCGTCCCCGTCGCTGGAACAATCGGGCTCAGGTAAGAAAAAGGGGGGGTCTGGCAGCACAAAATGTTTTTCACCCTAATGCATAGAATGTATTTTACAACCCCTTTTACTACAGCCTCTTGCCAATGAGAAGCCTCTATAAAGCTTATGCCGCGTACACACGTACGTTTTTATTGTCATTTTAAAAAACAACGTTTTTCTCGACGTGATTTTTCTTGTTTCCTCTCAAGCCTGTCTTGCATACACACGTTCATGAAAAAAACCACTCGAGCAAATCGCTTTGACGTACAACGGCACTATAAAGGGGAAGTTCCGTTCGAATGGTGCCACCCTTCATGTTAGTAAAGTTTGTTGAGCGGCGATTCGTGCTTTTCAGTCCGTTACAGCGTGACGAATGTGCTATATCCATTACGAACGCCAGTTTTACCAAAACGAGCGCTCCCGTCTCATACTTGATTCTGAGCAAGCGCATTTTTTTTCCCCTCGTAAAAGCATACGCACTACCGTTTTTCACGATGTTAAAAAGAACGACGTGAAAAACAACGTGAAAAAATGGAACAGGTTCTCATTTTTTTTAGGCCATTTTTCACGTCGTTAAAAATGCTCTGGAGCCTACACACGATAGTTTTTAATGCCCAATTTAAAAAATTGCATTTTTAACGTCGTGAAAAACGGTCGTGTGTATGCGGCATCACACATACAACCAACACACAATCCTTCCTGGAGATTTTAGTCAGGATGGACACTGGGTATAAATACCTTTCTTCTGAGCAATCAAGTGTGAGATCGACATGCAAAATAAAGCAGACCTTTGCTGAATCCCATCCCTATGAGTTCCAATAGGGAATTCATGTGACCGGTGTTACCGGTAACAAAGAAAATCTCCTAAGTGGGGTAGTCTGGTTTTCGGTCTTATATGTCACTTTTTATAAAAGTCATGTTTCCTGAGAGCAAGTGTTTATGGATAGTATGGTAATTTGCTGATTTCATAAGATCAACAGACAGTTTAAATTGTAAGTAAACCCACCTATCGTTTTCAGCCAAGGAAGCTGCCATCTTTGCCTCTTTTTAATCTACAACTGCCATGATGCTGCACATGTGATCAGTTATGACACCAGCCATTGGATGGTTTGACAGTTTGGTTGAGAGCACAACCAATGGGAACGTTTCATTTCCAGCACGTGACGGAAATGAAACTGTTTTACAGATGGGTTTACTTCCGCTTTAACTGACCAGAAGACTCAGAAGTGGAATCCATAGTAGTCTATTCCATCTTAAACATACTTGGCACCCCTGCATTTCTGTCAGAAAATGCACCACTTCGCCCAGAAAACTATTGCAATTACAAATGTTTAGGAATTCTCATGTTTATTTATTTTATTTGTATTGGAATGACACAAAAAAAGTGGAGAAACAAAAAGCCAAATCTGATACATTCCATGCAAAACTCCACAAATGGACTGGACAAAGTTACTGGCACCCTCAAATTTAATATTTGGTAGCACACCCCTTGGAAAAAATAACTGAAATCAATCACTTCCTATAATCATCAATGAGTTTCTTACACCTCTCTACTGGAATTTTGGACCACTCTTCTTTTGCCAACTGCAAAGGTCTCTCAGATTGAATGGGTTCCTTTTCCCAACTGCTGTTTTGTGATCTCTCCACAGGTGCTATATGGGATTTAGATCTGGACTCATTGCTGGCCAGTTCCAGTACTCTCCAGTGCTTTGTCTTAAACCATTTCTGGCTGCTTTTTGAAGTGTGCTTTGGGTCATTGCCCTGTTGTAAGACCCATGACCTCTGATGGAGACCCAACTTTTTGACACTGGGCCCTACATTGCACCCCAGAATTCTTTGGCAATCTTCAGATTTCATAATGCCATGCACACAGTCAAGGCATCCAGTGTCTTAAGTAGCAAAGCAACCCCAAAACATCAGATAACCTCCACCATGTTTGACTGTAGGGACTGTATTCTTTTCTATAAAGACCTCATTTCTTTTTCTGAAAACAGTAGATTGATGGGCTTTACCAAAAAAACTGTAATCTTGTTTCGTCTGTCCACAGCACATTCTCCCAAAATTATTTTGGCTTCCTCAGGTAAGTTTTGGCAAACTCTTTGATTCATTTTTGTCTTTCGTCCATGTCCAGGGAAATAAGCTACAGTGCCATGGGCTGGACACTTCTTGACAATGTTGCACAGAGTGGACACAGAAACATTTAGATCTCTAGATAGGGACTTGTAACCTTGAGGTTGTCCATGCTTTTCCACAATTTTTGTTCTCAAATCCTCAGACAATTCTTTATGCTCTTTCTTTTCCCCACATTTCGTGTGGCAGACAGAGACACACACAACAGAAAGGTTGAGTACATTTTTCACCATTTTAACTGGTTGACGGTTTGATTTCTATATTGTTAGCACCTGTTAATTGATTTGAGTGAGTTTAATTAAAATTACAGAAGCTTCACAAACTTGGAATGCAATTTTTTTCAATTTTGGAGACGGTGCCAATAATTTTGTCCAGTCCATTTTTAGAGTTTTGTGTGGAATGTGTCAGATTTGGCTTTTTGTTTCTCCACTTTTTTGTGTCATACCAATACAAACAATAGAAATTAACATGAGAATGCCTACACATTTGTAATTGCAACAACTTTCTGGGCGAAGTGGTGCATTATCTGACAGAAATGCGGGGGTGCCAATATTTTTAGCCATGACTGTAGGTCGTTTCGTGGGTATTGCTTGTGTGGAAACATTCTTGCCCAGAAGTGGGCTTTAGGATATCCTCCCATTAGAGGTTCACACAACAAAAATGTTCAGTTGATCTAGAAAATCTGCATTTTATAGTTCTTGTTGGCAAGGCACTGCAGGATTTGATTTACAATATACCGCAAAGCAGTGGCGTATCCAGGGTATGGCACTCCATGGCAAGTGCCATGGGCGCCCTGGGGGGGGCGGCAAAATAAACTAAACGAAAAAAAAAAATCCCACTTGCACCTGTCCTCCTGTGGGCCGCCTCCCGCACTATAGCCCCCGGCGGCGGCACAGCACTTCACTCTTACTTGGCTGGAACTGGATGGCAGTGTATAGGAGAGTGACAGGCACGGGCGCCCCCATGCTTATAGATGAGTGGGACCGTCCACTGCATCTCCAGACCGTCATTCGGCTAACTGGCGGAGGCGGAGCTTTCCTCCTCTGCGCTGGTGGACTGGGCGTGGGGATGGGTGGAGATTTCCCCCCAGGAAGCCTACCTTATTGATAAAACGGCCGCGCTGCCTTAGCCTGTGTTTACTTTTTTTTTTTTTCTGTCTGTGGCTGTGCAATGCGGCGGTACTAGTTGCAAGTATTGTGAATGTGTATGCGGGGGGCGGGGCCGAGGGCGGGGGTAGTACAGAGCGGCCTCCTCCATTAGCAGCCGACATATTCGACTGGCGGAGGCGGAGCCTATAGCTCCGCCCACCCTCCCCGTGCGGCTGTGGTCCACTGCATCCTCTCTTGGGGAGGGGTCTGTCTGATGACAGGAGGAGGAGGAGAGAGAAGCATGAGGAGAACCCCCTGGCAAGGACAGAAGGTAAAATGTAATAAATTACTCTTATGATGATACACAGTCAGATCATGATTTTGCAATAAAGTGATCCATGCTGCAAACTCAACAGTCTCCCTTCAGTGAAAGTTCATGTTTTGCAAACTTTTCAGTACATGAACTTTCACTGAAGGTGGACTGTTTAATAAGTTTGCAGCATGAATCACTTTATTGCAAAATCATGATCTGTATATTAATGAACTTTCAATGAATGTGGTCTGTTTAACAAGTTTGCATTGAGTTCAGCATGTGCAAAGTGTTCCATGCATGCTGAAATCAATGCAAACTCATTAAGGAGGTTAAGGCTGCACTCATTGCCACTGATTAGGCGGCACTCTAAGGCTACTTTCACACTGAGGCATCAGCGGTAAAGCACTGCTATATTTAGCGGCGCTTTACTGTCGTTTTTGTGGCACTATTTGGCTGCTAGCAGGGTTTAACCCCCGCTAGCGGCCAAAAAAGGGTTAAAACCGCCCGCAAAGCGCCGATGCAGCGGCTCTTTGTTGGTGGCTCGGCAGCGCTGCCCATTGATTCCAATGGGCAGGGGCGCTGTAGGAGCGGTGTATACACCGCTCCTACAGCGCCTCAAAGATGCGGCTTGCAGGACCTTTTTTACCGTCCTGCCAGTGCACCGCTCCAGTGTGAAAGCCTTCGGGCTTTCACACTGGAGTGAAAGGAGAGGCTCTTTCGGGGCACTTTGCAGGCGCTATTTTTAGCACTATAGCACCTGCAAAGCGCCTCAGTGTGAAAGTAGCATTAAGCTGCACTGATATGCTACACTGATGGGCACTGATGAGGCCGCACTGTTGGCCACTGATAAGCTGCACTGGTGAGGCTGCATTGTCGGGCACTGGTGAGGCTGCGCTGATGGGTACTGGCGAGACTGCACTAATGGGCACTGGTGAGGCTGCATTGATGGGTACCAATGAGGCTGCATTGATGGGCATTGGTGAGGCTGCATTGATGGGCATTGGTGAGGCTGCATTGATGGGCATTGGTGAGGCTGCATTGATGGGCATTGGTGAGGCTGCATTGATGGGCACTGGTGAGGCTGCATTGATGGGCACTCATGAGGCTGCATTGATGGGCACTGGTGAAGCTGCATTGATGGGCACTGATCAGCCTGCGTTGATGGGCACTGATCAGCCTGCGTTGATGGGCACTGATCAGTCTGCACCGATGGGCACTGTCTGCACTGGTGAGGCTGCATTGATGGGCTCTGATAAGGCTGCACTGATGGGCACTGATCAGGCTGCACTGATGGGCACTGTCTGCACTGGTGAGGCTGCACTGATGGGCACTGTCTGCACTGGTGAGGCTGCACTGATGGGCACTGTCTGCACTGATCAGGCTGCACTGATGGGCACTGTCTGCACTGGTGAGGCTACGTTAATGGGCACTGATCAGGCTGCATTGATGGTTTAATGGGCCACTTGACTGGACTTGCCCCCCAGGCCTAAGGCTGCCAGCCCTCCCCTGGAGCCTGCTTCCATCTTCTCCCCGAGCGCGAGCGGGTCGGTGATGCCACGTGAGGTGAGGTCGCCGTCGCTGAGGAGGATCCCTTGATTGATTGCCGAGCTCCAGCACGTGTACATCTCCTGAGCCATGGGCCTCTGCTACAGCCTCTGACCATGGCTGTTCGGTGATTCTAGCGGCTCCATCTCCAACGCCCCCACCAACTCGGACACCGAGCAGCCCCCTGGAGCTGTTAGTGCCTGTGAGAGCCAGGGACCTGAGGATCACAGCAGCAGCTCAGGGGGGGGGGGGGGGAAGCTCTGTAAACCGACTAGAGAGGGGAAAGTTCCAGACGGGCTGCTTCTACTACTGCAGAACTGGGGAGATAGCACCAGCGGCACTGGGGACAGCAATAAGCAGCAGCATAAGCCCAGCAAGGGCCAGCAGGTGCACCATCAACAGCAACACTCTCTGCAGAAGGGATGGGACAAACTCTGACTGGAGGAGAAGGAGGCCAAGAAAGTCAGCAAGAGCATAGATCGGGTACTGAAGGAGCAGAAGAGGGAGTACAAGCAGACCCATAGACTGCTCCTCCTAGGTAAGTGCCTCTCCTTCCATTTCTACACTAACATGGGGGATAGGTGGCCGGCCATGCCTGCTGACACTGCCTGTCTGCTTTATGTTGTCCTTGACATTTTATGGTTGGCCTGCATCCTGGGCATGCCTCTGGACTCTACATGCTCTATATATATATATATATATATCCACTTCTCTACTGTGCACGAAAACCCCCTTCCTGCCCAAGCCATTTTTCAGCTTTCAGTGCTGTCACACTTTGAATGACAATTGCGCGGTCGTGCGACGTGGCTCCCAAACGAAATTTGTGTCCTTTTTTTCCCACAAATAGAGCTTTCTTTTGGTGGTATTTGATCACCTCTGCGGTTTTTATTTTTTGCGCTATGAACAAAAGAAGAGCGTCCAGTTTGAAAAAAAAACTCAATTTTTTACTTTTTGCTATAATAAATACCCATTTTTTTTTTTTAAATGAAATTTTCCTCAGTTTAGGCCGATACGTATTCTTCTACATATTTTTGGTAAAAAAAAAAATCGCAATAAGCGCGTATTGATTGGTTTGCGCAAAAGTTATAGCGTGTACAAAATAGGGGATAGATTTATAGCATTTTTATTTTTTTATTAGTAATGGCGGCGATCTGCGATTTTTTATTGTGACTGCGATATTGCGGCGGACACATCGGACACTTTTGACACATTTTTGGGACCATTCACGTTTATACAGCGATCCCTGCTATAAAAATGCATTGATTACTGTATAAATGTGATTGGCAGGGAAGGGGTTAACCACTAGGGGGCGGGAAGGGGTTAAATATGTTCCCTCAATGTGTTCTTACTGTGGGGGGAGGTGACTGACTGGGGGAGGTGACCGATGGTTGTTCCTATGTACAAGGGACACACCATCGGTCCCCTCCCCCTCACAGGACGTGGATCTCTGTGTTTACACACAGAGATCCACTTTCCTGCTCGTTTCCCGGGCAATCGCGGGTGCCCGGCGGCAATCGCGGCCGCCGGGCACGCGCACCGGGGCCTTGTGAACGCGGCGGGCGAGCGCGCGCCTCCTAGCTCGTTTTAAAGGGAGGACGTCATATGACATCCTCCCAGAACGAGAGTATCCTCCGCCCGCCGTCAATTGACAGTGGGCGGGGGACAAGTGGATATATAAGGCTTCACTCCTGCCCAGCACACTAGCTGCATGGAGTTTGCATGTTCTCCCTGTGGGGTTCCTCTCCCACTCCAAACACATGCAGGTAGGTGAATTGTACCCTGTGTACAGACTGGCAGTGTACATGGCTGATCACATTCTACACTGACCCTACAATCCTAGAGAACCCTACACATGTCTATGTATACTTCCATTCAGTCCTGTCCAGCTCTTGGCAGATTTTGGGCCAGAGATCATCTTAAATCATTTTTCGGACATGGGGGTGGCATGCAGAATGTGATTGGCCATATACATTGCCACTTCATACAGACAGGTGACCATCACCTACCAACATGGCTTTGGAATGTGCCAGGAAACTGGAGTACCTGGAGGATGCCCACACAAAGAGAACATGAAAACTCCATGCAGATAGCTTCCTGGCCCAGATTCAAACCAAGTGAGGCAAGTGCCAACCACTAACCTACTGTTCTCCCTATATAACTGTATATACTGACAGCATTATCTGAAAGTAGGGTTTCAAATGTTTTAAAAGGGGCGCATTTTCAGTGCTTGCCATAGGCGCCATTTTCGCTAGATACGCCTCTGCCGCAAAGAGACTGGTGTTTAATCCCTGGCCACTACCCTTCCTGGCAGCGTTACCTGTTGTTTAGGAAGAAAACCAACTAAGCTGAACACAAAACTGTAGCAGTTTCCATGCAGGCATCTCTGAAACATATGCATGTAAATAGAAAGTGGGTGCAAAAAAGCCTACAGGAGATCAACAAAATGATGATGCAAAAAAGAATAAAAAATAAAGATGAAAACAAGCACGTTCTTAAAAAATGAAAATAGTTTATAAAAAGCAGTGCTTCAGTAAACTATCGTATATACTCGAGTATAAGCCGAATTTTTCAGCACATTTTTTTGTGCTGAAAATGCCCCCCATGGCTTATACTTGAGTCACCTTTTTGCGCCTGATCTCCCGGACTTTGGGGACCGGCCGGCCGTAGGTTCCCTGGACCCCAAACTTGGCACACATGTGGCTGCACTCATCCTCTACAAATGTGTGCAAAGTTTTTTGTCCGGGGGACCTACGGTCGGGGAGCACCGATTTTTCAAAGCTGGGCACCCCTCCATAGACTCCCATGTTAAACAGTAATTTCTCCAGTGATTTTGTGGAAGTGGTACCGGCCAGTCCTAGGTCCCCTGGACCCGGAACTTGGCACACATGTAGCCTCATTTCTCCTTTACAAGTGTGCAAAGTTTGTTGTCTGGGGGACCTACGGCCGGGGAGCACTGATTTTTCAAAGCCGGGCACCCCTTCCATAGACTCCCATGTTAAACGTCAGTCTAGTCATGGCACAGTGAGGCATGGGCACATAGAGACAGTGAGGCAAAGTGAGGTACAGCGAGGCATGCACATGGACACAGTGAGGCATGCAGATGGACACCCCAGGCTTATACTCGAGTCAATACGTTTTCCCAGTTTTTTGTGGTAAAATTAGGTGCCTCGGCTTATATTCGGGTCGGCTTATACGAGTAAATATGGTAAGTGTTATTCAGTTCGGGTTTACAAGTACTAATTATTCTTATGCCCCAGTTGAAGAGCACTAGCTCGAAACACGTCGGGTACATAAGCTTGCACTAGCTTCATACTCCACGCTCTACTTTTATGATCACCCTTGTACCTTCTTCCCGGCTGCTTGTGTACTTGCTATGTATATATTTTAATTTTTGGATTTTAAGCCAAAAAATGCCTCTTTTTTACTTCCCATCCTGGAGTGACCTGCACTATGTGGAGCTGTTTTTTTGTCTCTTTCTATGTCATTATATTGTTTTGGATCATCGCATGCCTCTGTCTGCTGAGATTTGGTCAGCTCCATCCTGCACCTGGCACCTGAGACTGGTAACATCGGAGTATTACAGCGTTCTTGGAGACGTCCAGGGTTCGGTTTGTTATACCACCGTTTAGAAGTCCAGCCCAGGAAATCCTGTCTATGCCTGATTGGCACACCGTCGATGACGTGTGTGCCCCCGACCTCTGGTAAGAGTATTTATTTTTCACCTTTTGTCTCGGATGCTGGATTACACATATATGCTAAGCCCATGGTGGATACAGTTCTCCTAGCAAGCTTATCACAGCCGCACATCACAGATCTCTGATCTCCATTGTCTTATTTCAAGAAATACACCATTTGTAACATATTGGGGACTTGAATACATGTTGCACATTTTATGCCATCAGACTTTTTTTATTGATCTCTATTATAGGTTTTGGTTCTTCAAACTATTTGGACCTAAAATTCCTTTACATTCACCAGCACCACTTACTAGTATTGGGACACTGTGACGCTCACAGTGGTTGCTGGACACATTTGTGTTGTTATCCGGGGTTAGCGCTTAGTGCCCCTTTGTCACTAGCACTGCATTTTTTTGTGTTTTCATTTTTTGGGCAATATTGTCATATTGTTTATTCTGGCCACTTTATTTTTACACCGGTAGCGCAACTTTTTCTTTATTTTGTACAATTATTCTTATTGCTTCTTTGTGACTTCATGGCCATAGGACACCTGTTGCCATCACTCTTTAACAATTGCAAGCTCACTAAAGCTGATTTAGCTTATTCAGTATCTTATTTGTTTCAATTCAACCCTTCCCTGTGTCTAATGTTTCACATTCATACTACATGTTTATTGGGGGACTTTGTATTTATATTTTTCTTAAGTGGAGATATGATGTAGCCTGTAGAAATGCATAGAGAATTGAAATTCGTTTTGCAGCACATGATAGGTAACACAATCAGTGCTTTATCTTCCCACTGCTAACACATTTGCCTGAAAAAGTGAAGAACAACAAATAGCTGTCGGCTGCTCTCTCTGATCTTATTTCTTTGGGTTGTGATTGAATGAAAAGACAACATAATGTAGTGTAAAAGCACTACCATTAGGTCCTAAAAAAGTGGGATGCAATAAGTGACACACTCGGTATGTCCATCAGTGCCTTAAGGCATTTATAGAACTGATGCCTGCAATTTGAAGGTTATAAGACGTGACAAAGTCTGACATAGCCTCAGCACTCCTCTATAAAACACCTGGCAAGAAACCTTAAAGCCCTGTACACACGATCGGATTTCCTATGGTTTTTAAACCGATGGATTTTTCCATCGGAAAACCGATCAAGCTGACTTCCATCAGTCTTGCCTACACACCATCAGTCAAAAAACCGACCGTTCCAAACGTGGTGACGTAAAACACTCCGATGAGCCGAGAAAAATGAAGTTCAATGCTTCTGAGCATGCGTCGACTTGATTCTGAGCATGCGTGGGTTTTTTAACCGATGGACTTGCCCATAGACGATCGGAATTTGCTATCTGTTTTTTATCCATCGGAAAAATTTAAAACATGTTCTATTTTTTGACACCGATGGAAAAAAGACCGATGGGGCCCATACACGATCGGTTTGTCCGATTGAAAAAAATCCATCGGACTGTTTTCATCTGTAAAACCGATCGTGTGTACGCGGCTTTACAGTATTTATTTCAAAAACAATATGCTGAATTTTTAATAAACACAAGAACTGTAATATAATGCTTATAATTGTACTTATTATTCTAAAAAAAACATTCAACCCTAAACACGGAAGTGGTTCAGATGAAAGCATACCTCCTTTTTTTTAGCTTACTGTTTGCAAATGAATATTTTGAGATTCTAGCGAGTGACTGGTGGAAATGAAAATGCCATATATCTGGTAATGAAAGTAATTCCTATCAAGAATCATGCCTCGTACACACGACCAGATTTCCCGTCGGAAAAAGTCTGATGTGAGCATTTAAACGGAATTCCGACCGTGTGTATGTTCCATCTGACTTTTTCTGGCGGAATTCCCGCCAGAAAAAGTTTGAGAGCAGGTTCTCTATTTTTCCGACGGAAAAAAATTCCTATCGGAAAATCCATTCGTCTGTATGCAATTCCAACAGGAAAAAAACACGCATGCTCGGAAACAATTCGACGCATGCTTGGAAGCATTGAACTTCTTTTTCTCGCCTTGTCGTAGTATTGTACGTCACTGCGTTCTTAACGCTCGAAAGTTCAGAGAACTTTTGTGTGACTGTGTGTATGCAAGACGAGCTTAAGCGAAATTCCGTCGGAAAAACCATCCAAGGTTTTTCCGACAGGAAAACCAATCGTATGTACGCGCCATAAGAATGCATAGGTGAGAAATAAAATGTTACCAACATCTCACTATGCACATATTAAGAAAATTATGTATTGCCAAAAATAGAAAAAAAAACAGGATGGAAACTGCAGTCTACCGGTGTTCATCACTAGGTACAACGGTCATCAGATTTGGTAAACTGTATTGGAATGAGCGAGGGATTAGCCATTAGCTTTACTTTGGCTATACATGGAGTACATCCTTTCAGAAATCATGTGTAATCTCCTATGTTGATCTTAATTGGTAGAGCAGCACCAGACCGAGCTCCACTAAGGCCCCTTTCACACGGGGTGGAATCTGCCCAAGCGGATCTGCCTGCTCAGCGGAGGATCTCTCCAGGGATTCACGCTAAGCAGGCGAATGACAGGTCCTAAGTCTGCTCCACTATGCAGAGTGGACACAGCCCTCGGTTTTCTATGGGGTGATCAGATGGAAACAAATTGCATGTTCGTTTCCATCCATTTGTCATTCAATCTGATTCACCGGATGGATGGTGAACGTATCCCCATTCGTCTGATTTTAGTGGACCGGATCTGATCAGATGCTGGCGAGTGACAGCGGACACGTCTGTTGACTTCTGCCGCCCCATAGAGAAAGTTTTTCAGTTCAGTCCTGCCCAGTCCGCTAGTGTGAAAGGGGCCTAAACCAGAAACTTTAGCATATTGCTCAGCATGGTGGCAGCAATCTTTCATTGTCACCCATTGGTTCTCATCCTATTTAAGATGAGTAAGGCCTCGTACACACGACCGATTTTCTCGGCAAGAACCAGCAAGAAACTTGCTGGCAGAGAGGTCTTGCCGAGTAAATCGGTCATGTGTACGCTGCTATCGGGTTTCTCGTCGAGAAAACCGACAAGAAACCTCAAAGAGAAAATAGAGAGCCTGCTCTCTATTTTCTCGTCGAGATTCTCCTCGGCATGTTTCTCGACGAGAAAAGTGAGTGTGTGTACACTTACCTGTCCTCCCGGAAGCCTGCGCATGTTCGAAATGAATTCGATGCATGCGCGGTAGCTTCCTAGGCATACGTAGGGTATACCAAGATGGCGGCGACGGCATCGAATGTGACGAGCGCATGCTCGTCGTAGTCGATGACGTCACCGCGTACGCTCCATTCAAAGAACCGCGGGTTCTTTGAAACGAGCGTGTGTACACTCGGCCGGGACAAGTTTCTTGTCCAAGAATCTCGTCAAAAAAAACGACATGTTTTTTTCAACGAGAATCTCGGCCGTGTGTACGAGGCCTAAGGGTCCACTAGAAAAGACACTGGCTTCAGTCTGATTCCAGTTACCAAGGAGCAACGAGAAGGATGATGCCATAAATACACAAGGAAGGAGCGAATTAAACCCTTGTCATTCTCTTTCATGTAGTACACTTCTAGAAGATTTGAACTTATGTTTTGTGAAAAAGATTAATTCTAGCTATCCTCTAAAAGTTAAAAATTGGCACAAGGGAATGTGTTAAGCCGTGTACACACGATCGGTTTTACCGATGAAAACAGTCCGATGGACTTCTCTCATCGGAAAAAAACGATCGTGTATGGGCCCCATCAGTCTTTTTTCCATCGGTGAGAAAAAATAGAACATGTTTTAAATTTATCCGATGGGAAAAAAAACGATGGCAAATTCCGATCGTCTGTGTGGAACTCCATCGGACAAAAAACCCACGCATGCTCAGAATCAAGTCGACGCATGCTCAGAAGCATTGAACTTCATTTTTCTCGGCTTGTTGGAGTGTTTTACGTCACGGCGTTTGGGACAGTCAGATTTTTGACTGATGGTGTGTAGGCAAGACTGATGGAAGTCAGCTCATCGGATTACCGATGGAAAAATGCATCGGTTTAAAATCCATAGGAAATCCGATCATGTGTACAGGGCTTTAATCATTTGTTTAGTAGCAGCTATTTTACAATCATACAACCCACATTTATTTCTTAAAGAGCAACATCATTTTGGGTGGAGTAGTGCTGAATATCTTTCCCCACCTGGCTTTCTAGGCAGTGCTAGCCTACTGCTAAGCACATGAAAGGAAGCATTGGATCCACAGTGTACCTTATGGTAGGTAACTATGGTAAGAAAGCACCTGCAAGCTTTTTTTTAGCTTTCACAGTTATGCCGCGTACACACGATCGGAATTTCCGACAACAAATGTTCGATGTGAGCTTTTGGTCGGATATTCTGACCATGTGTAGGCTCCATCAGACATTTGCTGTCGGAATTTCCGACAACAAATGTTTAAGAGCTGGTTCTCAATTCTTCTGACAACAAAAGTTGTTGTCCGAAATTCCGATCGTGTGTATCCAATTCCAACGCACAAATATTCTACGCATGCTCGGAATCAATTTGACGCATGCTCGGAATCATTGAACTTAATTTTTTCTCGGCTCGTCGTAGTGTTGTACGTCACCGCGTTCTTGACGTTCGGAATTTCCGAGCAACATTTGTGTGACCGCGTGTATGCAAGATAAGTTTGAGCCGACATCCGTCGGAAAAAAATCTACGGTTCTGTTGTCGTAAATTACGATCGTGTGTATGCGACATTAGGCTGCATTTACACGTGAGCAGAGTAATTTTCAGGCATTTTTATTCAAGAGTTTTTGAGCATTTTTTAAGGGTAATATAAGCATTTTACAGCTTATGGGGTTTTTATTATTATCCAATAGAAAACACTAGGTGGGAGGAGAGGTGGCAGAGATTAGGGGTGAAGAGCTGCTGTTTGAGCAGAAAATGTGCAACAAAACTCTTGTAAATTGATTATGTCGAGCGATTTCAGACGTTCAAAATGAAGTTAATGGGTCCCAATCTGCCTCCAATCTGCCAAAAATAAGCTCATGTATTTTTCTGAGTGACAGGCATTTTGCTATAGGGGACAAAACACTCAGATGTGAACAGGGGCCCTTGAAATTGATAGGATTTGCCTTGTTGAGTGTTTAGGAGCTTCAAGCAGAAAATGGCTCAGGTGTGAATGGGGCCTTAGGAAGCAGTATGGAGTGGGTGTTGGCTAAAGCCATTTTATGACACAAAGTGCTCTTCAAGAAGAAGTGTGTATCGAACTACTTAAATGTGCTCACACCCGGCCTGCTCCTGATTCAGGCTTACCTCAGGATAACTTTACACTTTTCTGGCATACATGTTAACAGACCCTAAGGGCATTTTAGGTGGTACTGTTTCTTTGTGTATATGTTTTGCCTGCTAGGACCCATGTCTGCTTGACTGCTCAGTAGGCTTGTGCAATTCGTTTCGTAACGAATCGGAATTTGTCTGAATTTAGCAACTTTCGGACATTCGGAAGCATTCGAATTTCCGAACAAAGCAATTACGAATAAAACCGAATCCGAAATAAATTATACCGCAAAATAGTGAATGCCCGAATGTCTTCGGCATAATTCGTTATGAAAAAAGTTACAAATGTACGAATCCATTCGAAGCACAATAACACTCTGCTCTGCTCTCTGCTTCTCCCTCACCGTGCTGAACTCCCTCTCAAAATGGTGTACAGGGGGCGGAGGCTAAAGCCGCATGTAAAAAACGAAAGTAAAATACGAGATTTCGAATCGTTACAAATAACCGCTATGTATTTAGAAAAGTACAAATCCATTCGAAGCACATTAGGCATAATAGGCAGCGTCGTTGTGAGAGAGACACGGAAAATTACGAATCAACTAACCCAAAAAAAGTTAGGAAAGTAGGAGTTGTGTCCAGAATCAACGAAAAACAATGTACCCTAACGAAAGTACGAATTATAAATCAACTAAAAATTCAACGAAAAATGACGCTTGCGAAAATACGAATTAGTCCGAACACGAAAAATCCCGTCTAGCAAAATTACAAATGATTACGAATCAACAGGACCGAAAAGAAACAAACCGAAACTAAACAGATTTTTCCGTGGTGCACAAGAAACGAACCGAAACTAAACAAATTTTTCCGTTGTGCACAAGTCTACTGCTCAGTACCCCTCCAACCCAGGGGACATAGGAAGAAAGATAATGCTAAGTTTAAGGCAGGAACTAGTCTGTTCTTAGTGCAGGATACAACTCTTTAGATTGTGATAGACGGGAAAAGAGAGGGAATGTTATACTTCTGAGGGTGGGAACAGGGTATGTGTATTCTAACAGGGGGAGAGTAGGCTGCTTGTGGGAGTAGATGGATCTGGACTCTGCTGTGAAGGAAAGGAGAGACGTACAGTATCTCACAAAAGTAAATAAACCCCTCACATTTTTGTAAATAGTTTATTCTATCTTTTCATGTGACAACACTGAAGAAATTACACTTTGCTACAATGTAAAGTCGTGAGTGTACAGCTTGTATAACAGTGTAAATTTGCTGTCCCCTCAAAATAACTCAATACACAGCCATTCATGTCTAAACCACTGGCAACAAAAGTGAGTACCACCCTAAGTGAAAATGTCAAAATTGGGCCCAATAAGCCATTTTCCCTCCCCGGTGTCATGTGATTCATTAGTAGTACAAGGTCTCAGGTGTGAATGGGGAACAGGTGTGTTAAATTTGATGTTATCGCTCTCACTCTCTCATACTGGTCACTGGAAGTTCAACATGGCACCCCATGGCAAAGAACTCACTAGGGATCTGAAAAAAAGAATTGTTGTTCTACATAAAGATGGCCTAGGCTATAAGAATATTGCCAAGACCCTGAATCTGAGCTGCAGCCCGTGGCCAAGATCATACAGTGGTTTAACAGCACAGGTTCCACTCAGAACAATCTGATCAACATTTCTATCGCACACGTTCCTGGTAGATATGGCTCATAAAAAACTTTTTGGACGAAAATTGTCGATCCATGGTGTGCTGGCGAATATGTACGCTTCCACTCAGAACAGGCCTCGCCATGGTCGACCAAAGAAGTTGAGTGCATGTGCATATCCAGAGGTTGTCTTAAGGAAATAGATGTACGAGTGCTGCCAGCATTGATGCAGAGGTTGAAGGGGTGGGGGGTCAGCCTGTCAGTGCTCAGACCATACACCGCATACTGCATCAAATTGGTCTGCATGGCTTTCGTCCAAGAAGGAAGCCTCTTCTAATGATGATGAACAAGAAAGCCTGCAAACAGTTTGATGAAGACAAGCAGACTAAGGACATGGATTACTGGAACCATGTCCTGTGGTCTGATGAGACCAAGATAAACTTATTTGGTTCACATGGTGTCAAGTGTGTGTGTGGCGGCAACCAGGTGAGGAGTACAAAGACAAGTGTGTCTTGCCTACAATCAAGCATGGTGGTGGGAGTGTCATGGTCTGGGGCTGCATGAGTGCTTCTGGCACTGGGGAGCTACAATTTATTGAGGGAACCATGAATGCCAACATGTACTGTGACAAACTGAAGCAGACCATGATCCCCTCCCTTCGGAGACTGGGCCGCAGGGCAGAATTCCAACATGATAACGACCCCAAACACACCTCCAAGACAACCACTGCCTTGCTAAAGAAGCTGAGGGTAAAGGTGATGGAGTGGCCAATCATGTCTCCAAACCTAAACCCTATTGAGCATCTGTGGAGCATCCTCAAATGGAAGGTGGAGAAGCGCAAGGTCTCTAACATCCATCAGCTCTGTGATGTTGTCATGGAGGATTGGAAGAGGAGTCCAGTGGCGACCTGTGAAGCTCTGGTGAACTGCATACCCAAGAGGGTTAATGCAGTGCTGGTAAATAATGGTGGCCACACAAAATATTGACACTTTGGGCCCAATTTGGACATTTTCACTTAGGGGTGCACTCACTTTTGTTGCCAGCGGTTTAGACATTAATGCCTATGTGTTGAGTTATTTTGAGGGGACAGCAAATTTACACTGTTATACAATCTGTACACAATCTACTTTACATTGTAGCAAGGTGTCATTTCTTCAGTGTTATCACATGAAAAGATATACCGGTAATAAAATATTTTCAAAAATGTGAGGGGTGTACTCACTTTTGTGAGATACTGTATATAAGTGAGAGGGGGAGGGGGGTCAAAGTTTACCGTCAGGAATATTATTTCATGTGTATACCCTTCATGGATATAAACAATTATGCTGTCAGCATTGTGTTGACTGATATACATTGACAAATTGTACTGCGTGGAAGATTTGTACAAAACATCAATACATGTCAACTATAATTTATTAATGTAAGATGAAGAATGTTACTTTGATTATGTAAAATAGTTGTTGTGAACACATTGAATTAAAAAAGTAATTAAAAGTTGTATGGGGTTTACAGGTCTCTGAAGAGCAAGATTATTTAAAAACTCAGCATTGAGTTTTGCTAAATGTTAATATACTGTAAACTAGGCTTGTGCAATTCGTTTCGTAACGAATCAAAATTCGTCCGAATTTAGCAACTTTCGGACATTCGGAAGCATTCGAATTTCCGAACAGAGCAATTACGAATAAAACCGAATCCGAAATAAATTATACCGCAAAATAGCGAATGCCCGAAGGTCTTCGGCATAATTCGTTATGAAAAAAGTTACGAATGTACGAATCCATTCGAAGCACAATAACACTCACTCTGCTCTCTGCTTCTCCCTCACCATGCTGAACTCCCTCTCAAAATGGTGTACAGGGGCGGAGGCTATAGCCGCATGAAAAAACGAAAGTAAAATACGAGATTTCAAATCCATTCGAAGCACAATAACACTCACTCTGCTCTGCTCTCTGCTTCTCCCTCACCGTGCTGAACCCTCTCAAAATGGTGTACAGGGGCGGAGCCTATAGCCGCATGTAAAAAACGAAAGTAAAATACGAGATTTCGAATCGTTACAAATAACCGCTA
The DNA here is from genome assembly GCA_029206835.1 of Rana muscosa. Lineage (NCBI taxonomy): Eukaryota > Metazoa > Chordata > Amphibia > Anura > Ranidae > Rana > Rana muscosa. Next base: position 1,018,339,187 of record CM055116.1, read on the forward strand.
TGTATTTAGAAAAGTACAAATCCATTCGAAGCACATTAGGCATAATAGGCAGCGTCGTTGTGAGAGAGACACGGAAAATTACGAATCAACGAACCCAAAAAAAGTTACGAAAGTAGGAGTTGTGTCCAGAATCAACGAAAAACAACGTACTCTACCGAAAGTACGAATTATAAAGCAACAAAAAATTCAACGAAAAATGTCGCTTGCAAAAATACGAATGAGTCCGAACACGAAAAATCCCGTCTAGCAAAATTACGAATGATTACGAATCAACAGGACCGGAAAGAAACGAACCGAAACGGAACTAATTTTTCCGTTGTGCACAAGTCTACTGTAAACTGACAATTATCAAACTGATCCTGCATTAGTTCTGTGACTATGTCTGGTGTGTGTTCCCCTTTAAATCATTGACTGTGGTTTGGTTTTACGGTCAGTGCTGTTCTGTCGGTGGTTCTACCCTCCTTTAACTGTGTCTCGCCTGTTATATGCTTGTGGCTTTTTAAGTATAGTGAAACCTCGGATTACGAGTAACGCGGTTAACGCGCATTTTTTTTTTTAAATCCTGACTCGGTTTGCGAGTGTTGTCTCTCAAAACTAGCAGGATTCAAGACACAGCGGTGTACAGTAGAGAGCTGAGCGGAGCCGTTCGGAAATACTCGAAAATACTCTGTTCCCGAGCCTTCTCAAGGTTTTCTGAGTTCAGCCGAGCTGTCCCCGAGCCTCTCCGAAGCTCTCTGGCGCCCCCCACCTCTGGCCACATGCGGTATTGCATACCATTGAAGTCAATGCGGAACAAATTATTTTCGTTTCCATTGACTTCTATGGGGAAACTCGCTTTGATATACGAGAGCTTTGGATTACGAGCACTCTCCTGGAACGGATTATGCTCGTAAGCCAAGGTTCCACTGTACTCCACCTTTATTATTCAGTGCTAATGCACTTGTCTAAGGCTGCCCATACATTATACAATTTTCTAATTCAATTTCTTTTTTTATATTTAGCTTCAACTATTTATTGCAAGGGCCTACCTGATTGCATACAAATTTATAATCTTTAGGTCTCAACTCATATTATATGGTTTTGGTAAAGCTAAACAAAAATTGTACAAGAAATTTGTATAATGTATGGCCACCCCAAGGCTTCACTGACGCTTACACTGCACACTGTGTCTGTTCCTGCATTCCTCATAGATCCATCTGTTGTGTACAACCTCAATTCCCAAAAAGTCAGGACATCTCTGTTCTCAACTGCATAAGAAGCTCAGAGAGCTGGGGGAGGAGAAACATCAGTACACTGACATTACCAGTGAATTGCTGTGCAGAAAATCGGGGTCATGTCAGTAGAGGTCTGATCATTGGAGGAGAGCATTGTAAGTTCACAACACAACCAGAAAAATTACCACGCTGTGCTCCCAAGCCTAGGTTGGTCAGTTTTTAACAGGAAAGCAGAGGGACGGGCAGGAACACCAGGGATTTCACATAAAGGAAGCAACACAAAGAGAACAGGATATATTTTCATACAAGTACATGGAACAGCAGCCACATATCAGGAAATTAAACGTTAGGTTTACATTTTCTTTACGCTTTCCTGTATCCAAGTGAAGGGTGTATCATTATTATAGATCTTTGCATTTTAATATCAGTCTATGACACACAATCCATTAAACTACAACTATTCTAAAACTACCTATGTTTTCTTGCTCTACCTAGCAATTTTCTATTTAGCAGTTTGGAGGAGAGATTGTGCTGGCCTGGTATCTTTCTACCTTTTACAGTCTTCCTGAAAATAAAAAAAAGTTGGCATAAATTGACAATGAACAGCTAAAATTAGAGATGTCAGCATGTGCAACCTTTGTGAAGAAACATGCATATAAAATGATGCCAGGGTGCTGCCTGCATACAAAAACTCAGCATTAATCTCAGAGCTTATATTACATTTACTACCATAAACAATGACTTGCAAGGCTGCTCATTAAGACAGTAGGCCTTTAAAGTGATTGTAAAGGAAAATAAATGTATTTTTAAAATAAAAAACATGTTATACTTACCTGCTCTGTCCAATGGTTTTGCACAGAGCAGCACCAATCCTCTTCTTCTGGGGTCCCTAAATGGTGCTCCTGGCTTATCCCCCTTTACAAGTGCCTCCATAGCAAGCCCCTTGTTATGGGAGCACTCATGTAGGCTTGATCCTGAGCTGGGCTCTGTGTTTCTATTGATTCACATTGGCGTGGCTTGGCCACGCCCCCTCTCTCCTCACAGGTTGTGATTGACAGCAGCAGGAGCCAATGACTCCTACTGCTGCCTCCATGTGCAGTGAGGCGGGAGGGAGAGACACTGCTTTCGGGTACAGCGCTGGTTTGAGATCAGACTCAGGTAAGTATAAGGGGGAGCTGAACACTGAAGGTTTTTTTACCTTAAAGTGGAAGTAAACCCTCCTATCATTTTCAGGCAAGGAAGCTCCAATCTTTGCCTCTATTTAATCTTCAACTGCCATGATGCTGCACATGTGATCAGTTATGACACCAGCCATTGGAAGGTTTGACAGTTTGGTTGAGAGCACAACCAATGTGACAGTTGGCATTCCCGGCATGCCGGGAATGTAACTTATTTTTTAAACTGTTAAATCGATGGGTTTACTTCCGCTTTAAAAAATAGAATGCATTAAAGTAAAACACTTTCTGCCTTTAGACAAGCATTGTGTGTGCATGTGTGGACATGTGGGGGATGATTATAAAGCCACTCTTTAGAAGAGCACACCAATCAGGAAGCAGCTACAATAGCTATTGCACAAAATAAACTGCAGAGGGGTTACAGGTAAGTGCCTTGCTTATATAAAGTTGACCCATGGCAATCAACTAAAATTGGAAAATTGGGTTATTATTTCCGCCTCTGAACATAAACACAGCTGATACTTTTCTAAGGGACTCCTGTTCATAAAAAAAGATAACCTAACTTCGAAACTTAAGACATGTTCAAGAAGTTGGCTTGCTGTCCAGTCAATCTTTATTAGAAAGGAGAAGGTGAGAACCTAAATGAACAGGACCATGGAACCATAGTCCGCTTCAGATGTGATAGTTGTACCATCTTTTTTTTTTAAACCATAGATTTTTATTTTTTTATTTTTTTTTCACAGTGTATACAGAATATATGTACATTTTACAGTACAGAGTCATACAATGTGATTAACAAGTATAGATCCTAAGGAGAAGAGTATAACTTGCAAGATATGTATGGAACTACACAAGCAGGGATTGGCATAGGCCTCACTAGGAGGATAGGCCTGTCACCCCTTTAGGGTTCACACTGTGAGCAGGCTACTTGTATGGATGATGCTGTGTAGTTCGTCCTGGACCTTAATGAGGGTCCAAGGACTTCAGTTAAACAGTAGGATCAAGAACGCTTAAACAGCAACCAATATTAAACAAGGATAAGTCTAAACTGTGCGGGTAAGCATATTTGGACAAGCATTCCTAGTCATACCTTACTATTAGTTCATACCACTAGACGTTGATGGAGATCATTCATCAATTCATAACATAGCATATCCTGTCATATTTGCGAGGAGGCGTATTTGGATGTTTTCCATATTTCCCAGTTTCTATGGAAGTTTAGGGAACGTCTTTCGGTGTAAGCAAGCATCCTTTCCATAGTATATTGTGAATTTACTCTAGCTATAACTACTGAGATATTGGGAGGCGCTTGGGAGCGCCATTCTTTTGCAATCGATATGCGCGCTGCGAACATGACGTGGGTGACCACTTTTCTCATTAGAGGAGGGAAGTTTTCTATACCAAGGTTCAATAGCGCAAGTGCAGCGTTAATAGTATAATCTATTCCGGTGATTTTCCGAATGAGTGATTGTACTTTTAACCAGAATGTGTGTAGGACATCACAACTCCAGAAAATATGGATTAGACTACCTTTGGATTTGCAATTTCTCCAGCATAAAGGTGAAGTATCAGAGCTCATTTTGTTAAGGCGGACCGGGGTAAAGTACCATCTGTGTAGGAGTTTTTGAGCATTATCCCAGTGGTCCACGCATGCCGAAGATTTACTGTTGTATTGTATTGCTTTATGCCACGGGTGTAAAGGGAATTCTTTCTGAAGTTCTTGTTCCCATTTATGCATACATGGGAGCTTAGTTTGGACATAGAGTGGGGATGCGTATTTGTAAAAGAGGGATATACCTTTGAGGTTATTTGGGGGTTTGCTCATAAGAAATTCCCACAGTCTCTGCGGAATTTCTATTGCTTTAATTGGCGTACTACGCCAATAATGATGTATCTGGAAGGCCCTGTAGTTATCTATTACACTCTTTGCATTCAAAGTTGGGACTGTGAAGTGCATTCCCACCTTTCTCCAAGATTGTGCCGAGAAGTTAGGTATTAGATATTCATAGGATGCAAGTGGAAGAATTAGTTTGTGGGTGGGGGTATCAGTGAAGCGGGTATTGGTTAGGGAGGACCAAGCATCTATGGATGCTTGTATAGTTGGGTACGATGGAGCGATGGTTCTATGATTAATGCTGGCAGCAAAAGCTAATGCTGGAAGATTATGTCCAGGTGTGACTGTGCGTTCAATGTCTGACCATCGGTTGTCTGTTTGGCAGGAGAACCAGTATCGTATTTGGTCTAAAATTGCAGCCCTATAGTATAGTTGGGCAATCGGCAGTCCCACCCCTCCAAGGTGTTTAGGTTTGTAAAGCTGCGCTAGTGCAACTCTTGGCTTTTTACCCCCCCAAATAAACTTTTTCAGAGATGCCTCTAGTTGCGTAAAGAACTTTTGGGGTACTGGGATGGGCAGTGTCCTGAAGTAGTAAAGGAGTTTAGGCAATACCTGCATTTGGTATGCGGCTGTCCTCCCCAGCCATGTGAGATGTAGAGTGCCGATTTGATTAAGTTCCGTATCTACTTTACTCAGTAGCGGGGGGTAGTTAGTCGGGTAGATTTTGGCGGATGATGAGGTTAGCTGCACGCCCAAGTACGTGATAGCCGGGGGATCCCAGTTGCATGGGAATATGGTTTGTAATCAATTTTTTTCATCATTTGGGATGTTAAGTGTTAGAGCGTAGCATTTAGATGTGTTGACTTTGTAAAAGGAGATCTGCCCAAATTTGTATAATATATTTTGGATGGCTGGTAGAGAGGTCGATGGGTTGGAGACCGTGAGAATGATGTCATCCGCGAAAAGTCCTATTTTATGGGTTCCAGAACCAGATTCTATGCCTGTGATTTCTACATTGGACCTGATTGATTCCGCTAGAGGTTCTATAACTAGGGAGAAGATAATTGGGGATAGTGGGCATCCTTGACGGGTGCCATTTGACAATTTAAAGGTGTCAGAGAGCATACTGGACGAGTATACTCTGGCAGTAGGGTTAGAGTACAGGGACATTATGGCCATGTGAATTGGACCTGATATTCCGAATTTGTGTAGAGTCTTTGACAGATAGCCCCAATGGACCCTGTCAAAGGCCTTTTCTGTGTCAAGAGCTAGGAAGGTGCTAGGTGTTCGCGTGACCTCTGCTAAGCGTAGAAGGTTTAGCATTCTTCTAGTGCCATCTGGTGCTTGCCTACCTTTCACAAAGCCAACTTGATCCAAACCTATAAGAGAGGGAGTTACATCCATCAGTCTATTTGCTAGAATTTTGGCATAAATTTTCAGGTCGGAGTTTAACAGTGATATAGGCCTAATATTTTGTGGCAGCGACGAGTCTTTGCCAGGTTTTGGTAATGTAACTATCACCGCTTGGAGCATTTCATTCGGGAAGGAGCCTGATGAAGCTGCAATGTTAAAAATTTTCACTAGTTCAGGTGTTAGGAGCGAAGAAAACGCTTTATAATACTCAGCTGAGAAGCCGTCCGCGCCTGGGGATTTATGCATGGGTAATGATGTAATAACATCCTCAACTTCCTGGGTGGAAATGGGAGCATTCAGTTTTTGCAGGGAAATTGGATCTATGGACGGAAGGTGAACACTACTTAAAAAGTCATCAATCTCTTTGTCTGAAGGTTGATGAGTAGATGAATCTACATTTAGATTGTACAAGGACTCATAATAATCCTTAAACGCATTGGCAATATCTTTAGGGTTGCTAAGCGTCTCATTGGAGACGTGGTGCTTGATGTGCTTAAGGTTGGAGCGTACCTGTCGTTTCTTAAGTTGGGAGGCTAGGATTTTACCCGCTTTATTATTTTGGGAATAGTATGAAACTTTCAATCTTTTAAGATAAGTGTCATAGTCTGCTCTAATTTCCTGTCTTAGTTCCTCACGGCAAGCAGTGAGGCGTTTAAGGATATTGTCAGATTTGGTGACTGTGTTTTTGTACTGTGTTTCAAAATCTGCTATGGATTCCTGTAGCTGTGTCATGCGTTGTAATTTTTTCCTCTTTTCCCTGGAGGCAATTTGGATAAGGGTACCCCTAGCAAAAGCTTTGTGTGCACACCAGGTGGTCATAGGGGAGCATTCCCCATTATCATTGAACTTAAAATATTCTGTCAACCTTTCTTCTATCTCATCCCTGATCTTGGGGTGTGACAGGAGGAAGGTATTGTTACGCCACAGAGGCCTGTGAGAGAATTTGCCGGTATCCACAATCCCAATAGTCACTGGCGCATGGTCCGACCATGTGATATTATGGATGTCAGCAGTTTGGACATTTTGCAATGTGTGTATATCAGTTAGGAAGTGATCAATTCTCGAATAGCTATCATGTACCGTTGAATAACACGTATAGTCTCTTTCATTAGACCTAAGGCAGCGCCATGGATCAAAGAGCCGTTCTTCATGACACAATGATCCTAATGAGGGCCTCCGCCTATGGGCTACTGAAGACACGTCTAATTCTTCGTTCATAACCATATTGAGATCACCACATAATATCAGACCACCCTTTTGTAGTTTTTTTAGCCAGCTTAATAATCTTGCGAATAAATTTCAAAGGCCTTACATTGGGCGCATAGACATTCACTAGTGTGTAGATGGTACGGTTCACTTCAACTACTAGTATAAGGTAGCGTCCAAGGGGGTCAGCATGTTCCTGTAAAAGAGAAAAGGTTAAAGTGTCCTTGAAAGCAGTCATTACCCCATTTTTTTTGGTAGAGTTTTTGGCAGTAAAGATATGTGGGAATCTGACGTGTGTACACTTTGGGGGGTTCACACTAGAAAAATGAGTCTCTTGTACACATATGATCTCACACTGTGAGTCCATGGCGGATTTCCAGAGGGCTCTCCTTTTATGCGGGCTGTTCAATCCCCTCACATTATATGACATAAGCTTAAGGGTCATTCCATTGAAGTGTTGCGCATTGCTACCATCTAGTGGTGGTTCCTATTAGTAGTATTCTTATTCCAGGTAAGTTCAGAATGCTTGAGATCCGAAAAAGAGAAAAGTAAAACTGTTTTGTAACTTGAGAAGTAACAAAAAAACTAATCAGAGTCAACTGAAGAAGAACTGTACATGCGTTGGAAAGGACAGGCCGCTTGGCATGCGGCAAACAGGTTACGGAAGGCATCTCGTAACTTATGTGGGGGAAAAGGTGACTAGACATTCAACCATATAGCCGAACATCGGGCGTTTTGATTAGTCACTCATAGAATATGAGAAGACCAAAAGGTATCAGGCGTGCAATGTCCCTGAGGGAGAGAAAAAGGCAGTCCAAGAGAGACACTGGACATCATGACAAACTTGAATACAGTGGTTATTTACCCTTTTTCTGGCGAGAGTTGTTGCGGCTTTGGCGTGGAGGATTCATTTCCGCAGGGATTCCATCCGCGGGTAGTAGACGCCATTTACGGAGAAGCTCTAGCCCTTTTTCCAGAGTCGCAATTGTATGCGATTCATTATTCATGTCCACTATCAATTTAGCCGGCAAGCCCCATTTGTAGAGGATTTTCTGATTGCGCAGCATTTTGGTAATCGGAACCAGGTCTCGCCTGGCGGACAGGGTAGCCTGCGACAAGTCAGCATATAGTGCAATTCCAGCAAATGGATCAGGGAGAGCAGGGTGTTGTCTTGCAAAACGCATGAGCTGATCCTTTACATGATAAAAATGTATTCTTGCAATAACATCTCGGGGGATTTGATCGGGCAGGAAAGAGGGTTTAGGCAGTCTGTGGGCCCTGTCAATGGTGATGTCTGCTGAGCTCAATGACGGAAGGGCTGTCAGCATAAGCTTTTGCAGGTACGCTGTGAGTTCAGCAGGCTTGACGGTCTCAGGTACCCCTCTAAATTTAATATTATTCCTTCTTGCCCTGTCCTCAAGGTCAGCCATCTTAAGGCGCATAGTTTTAATCTCGTCTTCCACCTCAAAGTGAGCATCAACAAGCTCATTGTGTGCCAATGTAAATTCCTCCATTTTTTTTCCCCACATATTCTACCCTGCTAGCCACCGCAGCAACTTCTTTTTGTGTAGTATGCATAAACGCTGCCATGTCATGTTGGAGGGCCCCCCGCAGGGTTTGCAGCATTTCTTTCATTGTGGTATCTATAATGGGCATCCCTGAGGTGGGAAATGCATCCAGCTGCTGGTTATAGTTGGAGGATTCCTCCATTTCTTCCCCTGCAGTTTCCGTGTCATTCAGAGGCTCCCCTCCATCCCCAACCCTTCTCCTTTGTTTAGCAGGGCTGTTAAAAGGGGATGATGCTGTATTAAGGGTATGGGGATGTGACTCACCGAGGATTGCAGTGGATTGCTGGAAGGCTGCATCGTGGAGGCTGAGGAACGGCTCCCGGCGCGGGCGCCATCTTGGATTTCTCGGCCCGCTAATGGAGGGAAGAAATCCGTTAATTTTCGGGGTCCCTCTCTCTCCTTGCGTTTCAGCATTGTTGCAACACTGGACCCCTCGTCCTTCCCAGTCGATCGATATGCTTTTTGTGATGCCTGTACCGCTGTGAGCCGCGTTAGTACACCCGGTGTGTCAGAGCTCACCTAACACACATCCATCAGCTCTGGCTGCCGGCTCCGCCCCCCAGTTGTACCATCTTTTAAACTACTCACCGCCTAGGATTTTCACCCATTAAACTTTGTAGAGTTTACAGAGGGTAGTGGGGAAAAAAACATTCCGTGAGTGACAGTTTAGTGGTCAAAATTAAAGAGAACTAAAAAAAAAAAAAATGGCCAAACTTGGTCAAGCTTTGAGTGCTCAAAACAACTCTTTAAAACCCTGGTGTGTAAAGGGCAATTCAAAGTCATTAAAACTGTAACCCCTTCCCTATCGTACTATAGCTGAAAGACAGCTACAGCACAGCTCTCCAGCTGACCACAGATCGTGGCACAGGGCCAATCACAGCGACCCTTTACCATGTGATCAGCTTTGTCCAATCACAGCTGGGCACATGCAAACAGACCTGCCGGTTACCGTCATTCTTTTGCTCACACGCTGTCTGTTTGTGAGGAATGGAGAGCTGATAACCGGAAAGTCTGACAGGACACAGTGAGTACATTGTTTACACTGATAATCAGTGCAGCTTATTGGTGTCCATCAGTGCAGCCTCATCTGTGCATCAGTGAAAAAGAAAAATTACTTATGTGCAAAATTTTATGTAGCGGCCTCACCCTCTCTCTCTTCTTTAGCGGTTACTTTGGCTTCGGTCTAGGGGTACCTTGAAGGGGAGAGCGAGGTACGCCACGGCCCATGTCCTCTAGATTACTGCATGTAGAGGTGAAGGCCAGCATCAGATTACATTCGGGCTGTGTATACGCTCAGAGCCAAGTCTGTTCTGCTGATAACCCCCCTTTGCACACAGTAATTGGAGTACCACACACTGAAAAAGGTCCAACACGTATTTATTCTATAACGGCAAACAAATAGTCCTTTGCGAGCAGACAGTTTGAGACCCATAGAACAGTTCAGTATTGGTGGGGAGTAGGTCAAGGCACAATCCTCAAAGAAACGAAACCGTTGAGGTTTCACCAACGGTTGCTAAGCACAGTGGCTGTAAAAATTGACTTTTTGGCTTCAGAGTCTCTTCCAGCGACTCTAGTGAACAGGATCTGGAGTTACCTTCGCTACGTTGCAGCCCCTGTCAGGGGGAAGACATCCCTCCAAGAGAGTTACCAGAGGCCCCGCCGTCACCGGATTAATGCTGTACCGGGCTATTCGGAAGGGTTACACTCCCCGGCCTCCTCACCTCAGATACGGGTCCCAACACCTTAGGGCCCCTCGGACTCCTCCACCCTCGCGGAACCCAGTCGAAGTTACTGGGTCCCAGGCCTTGGCCGTAGTACCTCACCCCAGGCTTAAGGTGCCTGGGATGGACTCCATCCCTCGCTCCGGCCAGGTCAAGGGCACCTGGGCCCGGAACTCCGGAACGCCAGCACCCAGGCTGAAGGTGCCTGGGCGCGGCCGCGTCCTCCAACTCTGAACCCCGAGGGTCAGGGCGTCCGCCCCTTTTATCTCCTCTCCCTTTGCATCACAGCGGGTTCCCCGCCCCGCTGTACCGGCGCCAGGAAAGGACAAAAAGGAACAGTCTTGCGGTGCAGGTTCAACTCCGGCCCAGGGTGACAACGCCACCTGCAGGCCACAGGGATACTTGCACCACCAGAGTCCTCCAAGAACCACAAAAGGGATTCTCAGATTCCCTAACAATTAGTACATCTGGGTTAAATAACCCAGATGCCCCCCCCCCCCAATTTAAATGCCCTCTACATTTATAACAGAAACTAAAAAAAAAAAAAAAAATTTACTGTTGTCTTATTTTTTAACTAAAAAAAGTGTATTTTTTCCCAAAAAAGTGCGCTTGTAAGACCGCTGCGCAAATACGGTGTGACAAAGTATTGCAACAATCGCCATTTTATTCTCTAGGGTGTTAGAATAAAAAATATATATAATGTTTGGGGGGTTCTAATTAGAGGGAAGGAGATGGCAGTGAAAACAGACAGGGGAAGCTCCATTAGCATTGCTGGTTGTCTTGTCATACCAACGGCCACCAAAAGATGGCGCCAGATCACAGAAGGAATCCTAGGCCTGCAGAAGGCCACAAAGCCGCGGCCTCAATTACCGGCCGGTGTGGGCCGACGCAATCGCGCGGGGGGGGGGGCGCACGGAGACACAGGATACCCCAGCTGTGCAGCCCCAGGCGCCAGGTCGCTAATTCTAGTCGCAATGGCGACCTGGCGCCCGGGGTTTGTCGAACCCTGGGTTAAAGCATACTTGTGGGCACCGAACACAAGCTGACACTGCTGTACAGCCCCTGCAGATTTTGTAAGTTTGCCCACTTACAAAGAAATGAAGAGTCTATAATTTTTTATCATAGGTGTATTTTAAATGATAGAGAGAGAATATCAACCAAAAAAACAGAAAAAAACACATGATACAGATGTTAGAAATTGAGCTGCAGTTTGGTGAGTAAAATAAGTATTTGATCCCCAAGCAAAACATGACTTAGTACTTGGTGGAGAAACCATTGTTGGCAAGCACAGTGGTCAGATGTTTTTTGTAGTTGGTTACCAGGTTTGCACACATCTCAGGAGGGATTTTGGCCCACTCTTCTTTACAGATCTTCTCTAAATCCTTAAGGTTACTTGGCATTTGCTTGGCAACTCGACGTTTTAGCTCCCTCCATAAATTTCCTAAAGGGTTAAAGACTGGCTAGGCCACTCCCTGACTTTAATGTGCTTCTTCTTGAGCCACTTCTTTGTTGCCTTGGCAGTATGTTTTTGGGTCATTGTCATGCTGGAAGACCCATCTATGACCCATCTTCAGTGTTCTCGCTGAGGGAAGAAGGTTCTCATCCAAGATTTTACAATACATGGCCCTGTCCATTGGCCCGTCAATGCGGCAAAGTCGACCTTTAGCAGAGAAACAGCCCCAAAGCATCATGTTTCCACTTCCGTGCTTGACTGTAGGGATAGTGTTCTTATGCTGTGTACACACGATCGGTTTTACCGATGAAAACAGTCCGATGGACTTTTCTCATCGGACAAACCGATCGTGTATGGGCCCCATCGGTCTTTTTTCCATCGGTGAGAAAAAATAGAACATGTTTTAAATTTATCCGATGGGGGAAAAAAAACGATAGCAAATTCCAAACGTCTGTGTGGAACTCCATCGGACAAAAAACCCACGCATGCTCAGAATCAAGTCGACGCATGCTCAGAAGCATTGAACTTAATTTTTATTGGCTTGTCGGAGTGTTTTACGTCACGGCGTTTGGGACGGTCGGATTTTTGACTGATGGTGTGTAGGCAAGACTGATGGAAGTCAGCTTCATCGGATTTCCGATGGAAAGAATCCATAGGAAATCCGATCGAGTGTACAGGGCTTTAGGGTCATAGTCAGCATTTTTCTTCCTCCAAACACAACAAGTGTTTGGAGGAAGTTTTCAGAGGATCAAATAATTATTCTCGCCACTGTATGCGCAAATTAACCAAGCCACCGTGTTCATTGAATCTGAACCACCCTTTCCTACACCTCACAATTGTCCCATCTCTGTGATAAGTTGCTTATCAAGCCAATAGTAAGGCGGAGAAGTAGTTTGGTCGATTGTTCCATAAAAGTTCCCTGGGGTTCAGGGACCCCAGTGCACTCTAGAAACAAAGCGAGTGACAGCTGACTAATAGAGATGCCCACTCTTCAATGAAAGTGCCAGATTGTTTGCTGCTTTGTAAAGGACAGTTTGATGTATTTAGCAGCACAGTGCCTTGATTTGTGAGCCATACTAGCAGCTTGGCAGGGTTATCCCTCCCTGTTCTGTTTGTAAGGAACTGGTACCACATGGCTGGCAGACATTTCATCATTAACATTTTTGATACTCTGCTCTGGTTTCATTGTTTATAGGTTTATTTGAGGGCAACATCACCATCCTTGGAACTCTGAAATAGAAAGGCTTGTACAACATTTTTAAATGTATTTGAGTGAGGCATCTGCAGCAGTCATTTGACTATAGCAGAAGCTACACCAGTCTACTATGATGACTTAAATACAGGGGATTCCAGCACTTTGTACTCACCCACCTTTCACCCCCCAGTTACCGTCCTGGCTGTGGGAAAGCCATATTGTCAGCTAGACATAAATAAAAGAATCAGCCAGTTTTTACAAAACCCCTCTGTTCTTCCAGTTCACTTAAGGTTAAATAATGGCTTTTTCATTCCCAAACATGCACGTGAAGTGCATACTCAATTATTTATACAACTTTAGCCAGCTCGACAAGTTGAGCGTTCCTTCCCATCTGCTGTTTCAGGTTTATGGCTTTTCTTTTAAAAGTGATATATCTATTAAGTGTGGTCGAGCACATATCACAGCCAAGGGAATATTAATACACAATAAAAGTCAGGCTGTAATTTCACTAAAATCAATTGGAAGGTTAAAGTACGTGTGGTTTTCTAGCACATAATCACTAGGTTATGGCTCTTTACACACTAATGGAGCCCTATCTCAGGGCGCTGTATGGGTATTAGATATATGATAGTGCTGACATAAAATATTTCTCACTTGAATAAACAACCGTGTATAATTATAAAAAAAAAAAAAAAAAAGTGTGACTCCTACAAAGGTGATCCATATACTCCTTACTTTGCTCTTTTATTATGCCAGGAAAATAATTATTCTTTCATGGAAAAAACCTGCAGCTCCCTCTACAATGGCATGGAAAGCGTTAAAGTGTTACTAAACCCAGGACCCTGCATTCACTATAGCTGGTCTCCCACATTACACAGTACATGGAAATGCAATAGTTTTAGTAAATATAAACTGCTAAATACCTTGCCTCAGAAGCAGTATATAGGAGTCATGTGACTTCTATCAGTGTCTGGGTAAAGCTTGCAAGAGGAGTTTTCATTCTCCTCTGACTGTCCTATCAGGCTGCATGACCCCTGACCCTCTGTCTGGACAGTGCTGATTGGCTCTGTGCTGATCACATGCACTTTCCCAAAAAAAAAAAAAACAACAACTCTAGCATTACACACCAAACTGAGCATGTGCAGCTTGTCCCCTAGCTTCTGTTCAGGAGATGGATTAGGGAGGAGAAGGAGGATCAAACAGCCTTTTTACAAAATGCAGAGGATTGACCCCTTAGGTTCCACAGTGAGTATAATAAACATGCTTTACTGCATATACAGACTGATTTTACTGTTGTAGGTTTAGTAACACTTTAACCACTTGAGATCTGCGCTATAGACAAAAGAGGCCTACAGCGCGGCTCTCAACTGCCGGGTGGACGCCCCTGGACATCTTCCTGTTTACATTCCCCCCCGCACGCGCGCGGATGGGAAAAGCTGTGCCTGCCATGTCACATGGTGCCGATGCGTGTGCCTGGCGGCCGCGATGTCCTCCAGGTACACGTGATCGGCTGTTACAGAGGCAGGACGTGGATCTCTGTGTGTGAACAGAGATCCACGTCCTGTCAGGGAGAGAGGAGACCGATGCTGTGTCCCTTGTACATAGGGACACAGATCGGTCACCTCCCCCAGTCAGTGCCCTCCCCCCACAGTAAGAATCACTCCCAGGGAACATTTTTAACCCTTTGATCGCCCCCTAGTGTTAACCCCTTCCCTGCCAGTCACATTTATACAGTAATCAGTGCATATTTATAGCACTGTTCGCTGTATAAATGTGAATGGTCCCAAAATAGTGTCAAAAGTGTCCGATATGTCCGCCGCAATATCACAGGCCTGACAAAAATCGCAGATGGCCGCCATTATTAGTAAAAAAAAAAAAATAATAATAAAAATGTCATAAATCTATCCCCTATTTTGTAGGCGCTATAACTTTTGCGCAAACCAATCACTTTACGCTTATTGCGATTTTTTTTTACCACAAATATGTAGAAGAATACGTATCGGCCTAAACCGAGAAAAATATTTTTTTTTTTTTTTTTTTTTAAATTGGGATATTATTATAGCAACAAGTAAAAAAATATTGTGTTTTTTTCAAAATTTTCTGTCTTTTTTTGTTTATAGCGTTTCTCTCCAACACTCAACCTTTTTTGTAGATTTCTTTGGCTTTACTGTTTGTTCCAAAGACTTTAGATCAGGTCTTGGGTGGGTGAGTGAGTAGAAAATGCCCCGGGGTCAGTGGGAGTAAACAATGCTCCATCATTCTTATTAGTAGGACGAATAGTGCCCCATTGTTGGTGTCAGTTAGAAGAATGGTGCCCGTCATTGCTGTCAGTTGGAGGAAAAGTGTCCCAAGAGCCAGACAAAGGCAAGCAAAGGGCTGCATCTGACCCCCAGGCCACAGTGTGGAGACCACTGCTTTAGATGATAAGCCACTACAGTGCGTGTACTTATGTAACATTAGGGTTCTCTGTTATGCTCTGCAGTATATGAATGAAATGAACACTACGCATTTTGTAGCATTAGAAATCAAAATGAGTCTCCTGATCGTTGATCAAAGAAAAGAACACGGGCGTGCAATGAAAGAGAATATTTTCCCTAATGCCGTGTACACACGTCCGTTTTTAATGTCATGGAAAAAAATTAAGTTTTTCTCGACGTGATGCCTCTCAAGCCTGCCTTGCATACACATTATCGTGAAAAAAAATGCTTGAGCAAAGCGCGGTGAGGTACAACACGTACAACGGCACTATAAAGGGGAAGTTCCATTCGGATGGCGGCACCCTTTGGGCTGCTTTTGCTGATTTCGTGTTACCGCGTGTTAGTAAAAGTTTGGTGAGAGACGATTCGCGCTTTTCAGTCTCTGTGCTTTTCAGTCCGTTACAGCATGATGAATGTGCTATCTCCATTACGAACGCTAGTTTTACCAGAACGAGCGCTCCCGTCTCTTAACTTGCTTCTGAGCATGTGTGTTTTTTTCCTGTCGTTAAAGCGTACACACGACCGTTTTTCACAACGAGAAAACCACCGACGTGAAAAACGACGAGAAAAAATAGAGCAGGTTCTAAATTTTTAATGTCCGTTTTTCTCGTCGAGAAAAATGCTCTGGAGCCTACACACCAATGACCAAGACCTATGACCAATTTAAAAAATGCCATGTTTCTCGTCATGAAAAACGGTCGTGTGTACGCGGCATTACAATCCACTCTACATAATTCCACATCTACGCTGTTTTTTTTTTTTCCAAGCAATGTGGATGCAGGGATCTCACCTAATGCTCGATTGTATTCTGACAGCAGAGACACCTCCCCTCCTCAGAGTACACCGATCAGCACTACAGCTATTGCCTGCAGCAGCTAATTGAATACAGTTTTTTTCAGCAGGACCGTTTAAAAGAAACCAGTCTAACAATCAGCTTCTGTTAAACAGAGAGGGCTACACACAGATCGAAATTCGTCTGGTCCCTGCTGAACTGGCCAAATTTCGATATGTGTGTACCAGGGGTGGCCCATCCAATAAGGGCACACGGGCACCGCCCCCCCTATCAATGCGTCCAGCCCTTGTAGGATGCTGGATGCATGGATTCAAATGGGGGGGGGGGTTTGAACACCAGATTAGAGCCAGAGGCTCTATTAGGCTTCAAACTAGAGTGGGCTCGGGGCGCAGAGAATGCAAACCGAGCCCACCCAGGTGTGTTACAATAGCGAATGAATATTTGCTATTGTAACACTGACCCTCCTCCGGGGCAATTAGGAAGCGGGTCTTGAGACATGTCACCAGATTAGCTGAAAGGAGAGGCGATCCTATTGGACAACTAGGAGGAGGGGAGGAGATGTATGGCAGACTGACTGGCAGACAGCGAGAAGGGGGAGAGTGGAGGTGCCACTGGCCGCCACTGGTGTATACCCAGCTTTACTGAAGACATCTCTCTAAACTCTCCATCCTGCTTACTAATGATGATTATGTGAGGATCTGGATCTTTTAATAATATACCATACACCCATGGTTCTCCCAAGCACTTCAAATGCACTCAGATGTATGCTAGTTATAAGACATGTAATCTTCCAATATCATTTTGTATTATGTATGGTTGATGCTTCTCGCCTTAAGATGTTCCAATTCTTTTAATTGTGTTCTCTATCAGATTGAAAGCACCCCTATTGCTGTGCATGCATATTTATTCTAAAGCTTAAAGGGGTTGTAAACCCTCGTGTTTTTTCACCTTAATGCATCCTATACATTAAGGTGAAAAAAAACACCTTGCAGTGTTCGGCCCCCCAGCCCCCCCCCCCTGTTTTACTTACCTGAGCCCAGAATTTCCATGGGCGCGTCCCCACCGTCCTTCTCTCCACGGAGTCCCGGCTTTAAATGGATAGATTGATAGCAGCGCAGCCATTGGCTCCCGTTAATGTCAATCAAATCCAATGATGCGGGCGCCGGGGCCGAGTCATACACTCGGCATCTATGGACGCCGAATGTATGACAGGAGCGCGCCTGCAAGGTAACCCCCTCGGGAGAGAACTTCCCAGAGGGGGTTATCTAATGCGGGGTAGAACCGCTGTGGGACCCCAGAACAGGTGGATCGGGACCACTCTGTGCAAAACGAACTGCACAGTGGAGGTAAGTATGACATTTTTTTTTTTTTAAATAACAAACAACACAAACCTTTAGTGTCACTTTAAATAAAGAGCTGCAGAGCATAGGTGTGCGTAGCCTTTGGCATTAGGGTGTGCACCCCAAAGCTCAAACACACTCTACCAATCACTCATGATGTTCATTCAGAAAGGGAAGGGGCTGCTAAATGGAATATTTACTGGCCCCTTCCCCCACTCATCCTAAAACATCCACAGCAACAAGCGGTGGGAGAGGAGGGAAGCCGGCAGTGCTGTGGGGGAAGGAGGAGGAGCCAGGTTAGTAGTGGGAATCTGTTCTGCACAGGGTGATTAGGGTCTGCCTGGGCACACCTGGCACACCCTGGGCGCCTATGCTGCAGAGTATAATGTGTCTGTATGAAATAGGTAATAAGAAGAGTAAAGGGGTATCACAGGTGTCATAATATCACATAAATGCTCATCAGGTAGGACTTATTATATGTGAGTGTTGAGGTGATGAATCTTTGTGCTAGAAGCAAAAAGATCTTTTGGCTGTTACTGTAGGTAGTTTCCTAGTATGAGACTTTGAGGCACTGCTATGGCCAGCTTTACTGTATAATATATCAGAGCACAGGGAAATAGTAATAGATTAGAAAACTTTGTCCTGTCACTATTGTTTCCCCAAAGAAGAACTGGTGGAAGATGAATCTGTATACTCCTTTATCTTCTCTGCTCCAAAGGCATAATCATGATCGCTCAAGTAACGGGTGTTTACCAGAAGCATGCCATCGTCTGTTATGTGTGATGAAAGCAATCAGACCTAAACAGCTTTGATAGCACTGATGAATGGGTTTGCATGCAACAATCCTTTACCTTTATTGTAAAAGAAAGACGCTGCGTCATAACAGGTTAAGTAGTGTGAATAATTGCCATGACATGAAAATAAAGAAACATTTTCTGATAATTTATTTATATATCCACATTATCCCCAGAATAGGAGGGAAGTTTAGCTTTACTTATCAGACTTGGCAAAATAGGCCTGCATACTGGCTCTTCTAATCATATAGTCCTAGAATAGTCCCACTGCTACTCTGTTATTATTTCATTATTGGAAATTCCTGAGCCACCTAAGATGACAGCTATGGAATTTCAATTAAAGCACCAAGCCAAGTGTTTTGTTTGCCTAACAATTACATGCACAGGAAAATTGCTTTTAATGGACCTAAATAAAAATACCACTTTATTTTCTCCCTTGGAACTGTGAAAACAAACATTCTACCTGTCACAAAAAAAAAAGCTCTAGAATCTAAAAAACAACAAATACATAAACGTGATCCATCCCAGGCATGCTGCAAAAGTCAGTGTGATACCTTTCTCTTTACCGTAGAATAGTCAGACTAACGCTGGACATACATGGCTCACATGTCAGACGATTTCTGCTGAATTTGGAAAATTTGACTTGTAGGTGGTCTTGTCGGTATTACCCAAATCAAAGAACTTCAATCTGAAAATCCAAGGAGCTGGGCTGAAAATTCTCAGCTTAACAGTGACTACAGCCAATCAGATGCAGTGAGGCCTCGTACACACGACCGATTTTCTCGTCGTAAAAAACACGTCGTTTTTTTCGACGAGATTCTTGTTAAGCTTGTCGATTTTCTCGTCAAGCTTTCTATGCGTACACACTGTCATTTTCCAATTTCCTCGTGGTTCTCTGCGCTCACGTCCAGCACGTACGACGGCACTATAAAGGGGAAGATCTTTTTTCTTGGCGCCACCCCTTGGGCTGCTTTTGCTGATCTCGTGTTACCGCGTGTGAAGTAAAAGTTTGGGAAGAGACGATTCGCGCTTTTCAGTCTTCGTACTTTTCAGATCGTTTTCTGCGGTTCAGTTTGTGCTTGTGGGTTCGTATCTTGACTTTCAGGGCGTCTAGGCAGGTCGTATCTGTTTTACAGTGCGTTATTGCCTGTTCGTTTCTGAATTTCAGTTCGTTATTCATAGGCCTTGCTGTTCTAAAGTGCGTTCTGTTCTGTACGTTCTGATTAGACGACCGTTTCCTAGCCATGTCGCCTGGACGTTCTCGTCGTCGAGTTCGTGCTGTGCGTGCGCTTGGTGTTGGTCTGCTTGTTTTGGACCAAGACCAGTCCATGAATGGTGTGAGGAGGAGTTCATGGACCAAGAATTGGTTGCTCCAGCGGGACCAATTCTGCCACATGCCTCTGCTGCCCCACCCCCTTCTGCTACCCCTCCACCTTCTGCCCCACTCCCTTCTGCTACACCTCCACCTTCTGCCCCACCCCCTTCTGCTACACCTCCACCTTCTGCCCCACCCCCTTCTGCTACACCTCCACCTTCTGCCCCACCCCCTTCTGCTACACCTCCACCTTCTGCCCCACCCCCTTCTGCTACACCTCCACCTTCTGCCCCACCCCCTTCTGCTACACCTCCACCTTCTTCTTCTGCCCCACCCCCTTCTGCTACACCTCCACCTCCTCCTCCTGACAGGAGTACCCCTCCAGTGGGCCAGCCTCCAGCTAAACGAAGAAGGAAGGCTGCAGGAAAGGCTGCAGGAAAGGCTTCAGGAAAGGCTTCAGGAAAGGCTGCAGGGAAGGTTGCCAGGAAGAAGAGGAAGTGATGGCCTTGCTTCATTGTGGTCGCACTGGTCGGACAGAAGGCAGCCTGTTGTAGTACCACACACTTGGGACATATATCTCACCTGCTGCTGTTCCTGACCTCTGGGAGGCCAGCATCAGATTGTGTTCTGAAATGTGGGCCTTCTCAAGCTCCCAATTTTAGTGTCCACACAGGGTTGGTGTGTGCTCTGGGGTCCCTGGGATGCACAAATGGCAGCAGCTTCTCCAGCGCTGCCTTCTCTTTATTTAATTTATAAACATGAATAAATGTGTTTTTTGTTTAAGTTCATACTTGACTATGTGTATTTTTAAATAAAAAAAAAAAAGCTTTGGAGTAAGCAGATACATTTGACTGACAATAAAAGGCACAGATATCACCCCCCCAAAAGAATAACTAAATCTGATTAGCTCAAAAACATGGTGTGAAATTTTAAAAATATAGATTAGAAAATTAAATGTGAGATCGCTATCAAAACATTGAGAAATTATAATTAACATCATTTTGAAAAATCTAACCATTTAAATTATTCCTAAAAACTTGCACGATATAATACACATAAATCTTATAAAGAGCAGCATGAAAAAGGTTAAAAATAAGGCAGAACTCTGTGTGAATATCAGCAGCAAAAGAAGGTCTCTCGTTTTGATTAATGTAACATTCTAACGAAGAATTCAATGCAGAACATTTAAACGATGAAATATTTATGAGCGTGACGAATGTGCTCTCTCCATTATGAAGGCTTGTTTTACCAGAAGATGCGCTCCCGTCTCATAGTTGCTTGTGAGCATGCGCGCTTTTGGAAGAGTCGTAAAAGCATACACACGAACCATTTTCTCGTCACAAAACAGGCCGACGAGAAATACGACGAGGAAATCTGGAATCCTGACGAGAAAATAGAGAGCAGGTTCTCTATTTTCTCGTCGAGATTCTCGTCAAGTTTCTCGTCGTAAAACCATACACACGAACGTTTTTCTAGACAAAAAAACTCTCGCGGCACTTTTCTTGACTGTTTACGACGAGAAAATCGGTCGTGTGTACGAGGCCTCACTGTTATTCTGGGAGCAGAAGGAGCGCCGACTGCCAGAATACATAACATAGCAGCGGAGATTCCTTTTCTATTTCTTTTTGCATTCTTTTATTTAAGAGAGTTAAAGTATTACAATGTAAAGAAAACACTCGCTACGAAACAGCAGTAATATACACTATATTATCAAAAGTATTGGGACGCCTGCCTTCACACGTACATGAACTTTAATGGCATCCCAGTCTTAAGCCCCATACACACGGTAGGACTTTTTGACAACAAACTTCAAAATGAGCAAGTTTTCAAAAAAACCAGAGCGTGTGTACGCTCCATCGGACAAACTTTTGCTCTGCAAACGGACAAACTTTTCGACAACAAAAGTCCCACGGTGCAAAGTTCTATCGTGTGTACAGAAATCCATCGGACTTTTGTCCGAAGTACAAATACGCATGGCCAGAACCAATTTTAAAATCAACCAACAATAGCAGAAGTTGACCAAAGGGTGGCGGTAAAGAGCAGAAAAACCATGTGATATTGGGAAAGTTTACAGAAAAGTCCTGCCTTGTGTATGCTATGGGTGTGCCCAGCCAACTCCCTTCGGACAAAAATCCACGGAAAAGTTTGTTTGAAGTCCGACCGTGTGTACGAGGCTTTAGTCCGTAGGGTTCAATATTGAGTTGGCCCACCCTTTGCAGCTATAACAGCTTCAACTCTTCTGGGAAGGCTGCCCACAAGGTTTAGGAGTGTGTCTATGGGAATGTTTGAGCATTCTTCCAGAAGCCCATTTGTCAAGTTAGGCACTGATGTGGACAATAAGACCTGGCTCGCAGTCTCTAATCTGATTAATCCCAAAGATGTTCTATCGGGTTGAGGGTTGAAGTTCATCAATGTTTTTATAGACCTTGCTTTGTGCAGTGGTGCACAATCATGTTGGAACAGGAAGAGGCCATCACAAACTGTTCCCACAAAGTTGGGAACATTAAATTGTCCAAAATGTCTTGGTATGCTGACATCTTAAGAGTTCCCTTCACTGGAACTAAGGAGCCAAGCCCAACCTGGAATACAACCCCACACCATAATCCCCAGTCCACTAAATGATTTGAACTAGTGAACAAAGCAAGGTTCATAAGGACATGGATGAGGTTTGGGGTGGAGTAACTTGACTTGTCTGCACAGAGCCCTGACCTCAACCCGATGGAACATCTTTGGGATGAGTTAGAGCAGAGACTGTGAGCCAGGCCTTCTTGTTCAACATCAGTGCCTGAGCTCACAAATGTGCTTCTGGAAGAGTGGTCAAACATTCCCATAGACACTCCTAAACCTTGTGGACAGCCTTCCCAGAAGAGTTGAAGCCGTTATAGCTGCAATGGGCCAACGCAATATTGTACCCTACGGACTAAGACTGGGATGCCATTAAAGTTCATGTGTCCCAATACTTTCGGTAATATAGTGTATAAACAAATATTGGAATAAAAAAGTTAAAGTAAATAAATAATAATAATAGAAAATAATGTAAAACAATAAATGAATTGATTTTATTAACCACCAATAAATCTTAACATGTATTGCTAACCTAGGAAAGTGATTATCTGAAGCTACATTTATTTTTGGCCCACTGCCAGACTAGGATTAGGAAGCGGCCATGACATGCAAAAGCTGCCTGTCCAAGTTTAATTTTCTGACCAAATTTTACCAAACTAGGTGGATAGGGTACAGCAATGACCAAAAGTTTTGAAAATGACACAAATATTAATTTTAACAAAATCTGCTGCTTCAGTGTTTTTCAATCTTTTTGTCAGATGTTACTACGGTATACTGAAGTATCATTACAAGCATTTCCTAAGTGTCAAAGGCTTTTAATTACAATCACATTAAGTTTATGCAAAGAGTCAATATTTGCAGTGTTGACCCTTCTTTTTCAAGACCTCTGCAATGACATGCTGTCAAGCAACTTCTGGGCCACATTCTGAATGATGGCAGCCCATTCTTGCAGTTTGTCAGAATTTGTGGGGTTTATTTTGTTCACCCGCCTCTTGAGGATAGACCACAAGTTCTCAATGGGATTAAAGTCTGGGGAGTTTCCTGGCCATGGACCCAAAATGTTGATGTTTTATTCCCCAAGCCACTTAGTTATCACTTTTGCTTTATGGGAAGGTGCTCCTTCATGCTGGAAAAGGCATTGTTGGTCACCAAACTGCTCTTGGATGGTTGGGAGAAGTTGTTCTTGGAGGATATTTTTGTACCATTCTTTATTCATGGTCGTGTTCTTAGGCAAAATTTTGAGTGAGCCCACTCCCTTGGCTGAGAAGCCCCTCCCCCCCCCCCACACACACACATGAATTGTTTAAGGATGCTTTACTGTCGGCATGACACAGGACTGATGGTAGCGCTCACCTTTTCTTCTCTGGACAAGGTTTTTTTCTGGATGCCCCAAACAATTGGAAAGGGGATTTATCAGAGAAAGTGACTTTACCCCAGTCCTTGCAGTCCACTCCCTGTACCTTTTGCAGAATATCATTCCCTAATGTTTCACCTGGGGAGATGTGGCTCCTTTGCTGCCCTTCTAGACACCAGGCCATCTTCCAAAAGTCTTTGTACAGATGCTCCCACACCTGCCGACTGCCATTCCTGAGCAAGCTCTGCACTAATGGTGGTCTGATCCCGCAGCTGAATCAATTGTAGAAGACAGTCCTGGCACTTGCTGGACTTTCTTGGGCGCCCTGAAGCTGTCTTCACAAATGAAGTGGTTCATCAGTAAGTTCATTTTCATGGCAAAAAAGGACTTTGCAATTAATTGCAATTCATCTGATCACTCTTCATGACATTCTGGAGTATATGCAAATTGCCATCATAAAAACTGAGGCAGCAGACTTTGTGAAAATTTATATTTGTGTCATTCTTAAAACTTTTGGCCACGGCTCTAGTGTTAAACGCACTAGCAGAAAATAGACCTTGTTCATATGGGTGTACTTAAGCAAACATCTGTGCAAAGGGCTGTGTTTGCCTGCCTGGGATGCAGAGATGTTTTGTGCATCCACATGCAGGCAGTCCCATGCACTTGTATTGAGATGTAGTGGCTCCACTGCTACCGCTTTGACATCTGTGTGGATGCATGTCGCTCAGTACTCACCCTCCTCTCTGAGCAGAGAGTCGGGACAGTCAGTCAGCAGTTTTTTGCCCTGCCCCTCCAGGGCTCACTGCAGTGCCAGGCTGTGGAGGGGGCAGGAGGGTCTGGCTCAGCCTATCAGTGGATCGCTGAGAGGCTGAGCCAGCTGCTGGTCCAGGCTTCTGGGTGGATCCCGAACATATGGTCGGGGTTTTTTCAGAACCTGGACTGGGTCTATGATGTCAGATAGCTTTGGCTATGCTTCTCCTTTAAGTCCTGCTGGATCACTTCAGGCTGGCCCCTTTTGCAGGTATAGTTATGTAAAACAATAAAAATATGTGCCTATACAGTTTAAAACCCAGTAATATTCTGTCTAACCCTGCTATGCACATGCTCAGTTGCTCTCTATTTTTCTGCACTGTGACTAAAATCAGAGTCACTAGAGGTCGACCTGCTGACAGCCTAAAGATTTACTGCTGTTCAGGGGCTCTGGGCTGCAGCAAAATGGCAGCCTACAGCAAGAAGAATCATAAGCAGTTTACAACACAGACTGAATTTGATAGCTCAATTATTAATGGAGAATGCATGTTCCTTACTAAAGAACATTATTTTTCTTGTCAAGTTGCTATGGGTAAAATTTAGCTTTAAGTACAACCCTGTAAACAAGGCCTAAAATGAAACTAACAATCTAAAACCATGCTCCAGCTAAGGCCTCGTGCACACAGGTCAGAAGGCTTTCCTCCTGGCAGCAGCGTTTTGGCAGAAAAACACCTTTGTAAACAGACACGTTTGTAAAAATCTCCAACGTTTAGACATGATTACAGGCATCAAGCGCTTGGATGTTACCGTAATTCATTGCATTGGCCAGAATAATAATTTATTTAGACCATTGAAATTGATTAACGCTGAAGCGCTAAACGCACCTAGATTTGAAACGCGTTTGCACGGGCAGTCGTTTTTTTTCTGCGTCTAAAATCCCCAGCTACTAAACTCTGCTAAACATTGACACATAGGCTAACATGCAGGAAAAAAAAAAATGCCCATTATACCGTATATCAGAGCAGCTCCCGACGCTCACATGGCTCCTCGGCTCTCTCCGGCTGACAGCTATAGTGGGCGGGCCGAGCACTGCCGCTGAATTTAGCCGGGGAGGAGAGAGGAGAGAGATCTGAGGAGTCGGGTGAGTGGCGGGAGCCGCTCTGATATATACGGCAGAAATCTGCATCTCTTTTATACAGCACAGACACTGGGACACATAGCATTATATAATAGAGTAGGGTATAGATTTGAGTGCACAAGGTGGGGAGGATCGTGGAGTGGACAGTGCTGACAGGCAGGGAGGGGAGGGGGGAGGAGGGCAGAGGAGAGCAGAGAGCAGGGCTGCCGATGACGGAGGCAAGTAAACTGACCACGTGCCAGGGCTCAGCAGCCATGATAAACCGTGGTCCGTTTACAGAGGGGGGGGCCTAGCCAGGCAGGATCAGCCCGGTTTTTTAGGTGATACAGGGTGCCAAGTTACACAGCACAAGCACTGTGCTGTATAACATGCTTTAAGAGAACAGGATCCATTTTTCTCTTTTTTAGGTTAACAAACACTTTAAGTAGTTACAGCAACAGTATTTCTTTATTTTTTTGGATAAAGTTTTTACGTATACAGTATATTAAATAAAAGCTTACCATTGTAAGCACCCCTGCCAGTGGTAAAGGGCTTGTCTCCATGTACTAACTGCCACTTTTGCTGGGCAGCTTGTTCTGTTGAAGGAAGTTGAAAAAATAAACTTCCTAGGTGGATCAACAGGTGATAGTAAAGGAAAAACACATATAAAACAAAGGCCCCTTTCACACATGCAGACCATTCATTTCATCAGTTTAGTCACGTTCAGTTGCATTCAATTGATCAACAGTTTACATCTGTTTTTCATCATTTGCTCATTAGCTGCGCATCAGTTTTTACATCCACTACCAATGCAAAAACAGATGCAAAAATTTACAGTTTGAGTGTTTTTTTGTCCATTCCGTTTAACCACTTGCCGAACAGCGCACGCACTTTTACGTCGGCAGAATGGCACAGACAGGCAAATGGGCGTGCAGGAACGTCCCTTTAAATTTGCGGCCATGTGGGCGCGCGTGCCCCTGCCGTGAGCTCCGTGACCGTGGGACCTGCGGACTCAATTTCCGCCGGTGTCCCGCGATTGTGTCACAGAGCAGCAGAACGGGGGGGTGCCTGTGTAGACAAGGCATCTCCCGGTTCTGCCTAGAGACAGGACACTGACCGTCTGCTCCCTCTTATCCGGAGCAGCGATCAGTGTCGTGTCACATGTAGCCCTGCCCCCCTACACTTACAATCACTCCCTAGGACAGACTTAACCCCTTCCTAGCCCTCTAGTGGTTAACCCCTTCGCTGCCAGTCACATTTATATAGTAATCAGTGCATTTTTATAGCACTGATGGCTGTATAAATGTGAATGGTCCCAAAATAGTGTCAAAAGTGTCCGATTTGTCCGCCATAATGTCGCAGTCTCAAATATCGCTGATCGCCGCCATAACTAATTAAAAAACAAACAAAAAACAAATGCCATAAAACTATCCCCTATTTTGTAGATGCTATAACTTTTGCGCAAACCAATCAATAAACGCTTATTGCGATTTTTTTACCAAAAATATGTAGAAGAATACGTATCGGCCTGAACTGAGGAAGCATTTTTTTTTTTATATATTTTTTGGGGATATTTATTATAGCAAAAAGTAAAAAATATAGGTTTTTTTTTTTCAAAATTGACGCTCTCTTTTTGTTTATAGCGCAAAAAATAAAAACCGCAGAGGCGATCAAATACCACCAAAACGAAAGCTCTATTTGTGGGGGAAAAAAAAGACAGTCAATTTTGTTTGGGAGCAACGTCGCACGACCGCGCAATTGTCAGTGAAAGCGATCGCAGTGCCGAATCGCAGAAAGTGGCCCGGTCTTTTGGCAGCCAAATCCTCTGGGGCTGAAGTGGTTAAAAAAGAAAAAAACTGAGAATTTAATCCGTTTAAAAAATGGATGGACAAAAAATAAAAAAAACTTTACTGTTAAAAAACAAAAACGGATGTTGACGGATGCGGATATAAATGGATGATCATCCGTTTATATCTGGGGTTTTTTCATAGAGATGCATTGATGTTCGTTTTTCATCTGTCAACAAATGGATGAAAAACATACAAACGGTCCGCATGTGTGAAAGGGGCCTAATGCAGCCATCACTGGTAAGCTCCAATGATATATATTTGTTTGTTTTTGGGGTTTAATACTGTTTTAAATGTTTGTGTTGAGATACTGAATGTGTATAAAGCTGGAGAGAGTCTCTCTATACAGTGCTGTTCAGCATCTGCTACTCTATTGCTTTATCCTGATTACATTTTGCAAGTGTCACACCTGAGTGAGTAATTGTACATAATAATTTCATAACATGCACCATTGTCGTAAGTGGGCACAACAATAATGCAATAAAGGAAAGGTTTTGAAATGCTAATGTTATAACATTCTTTCAGCGGGTACAAATATGATATTCATGTGTTAATGAAATGTGACAATTCAAGTAATTAATGGTCTCGCAGCAAAAAGCGATGGAATTACATCATTGTTCCTAAGCGCAACAACACAGACAGTAATAATTCCTGGCTTGAGTCCTACGCTGCTCCACAGGTTCAGTAAATAACACTAAACTGGATTTATTTGAATAATTTATAGCACTGCTTGGACACAAGTCAGCCTGGACACTCTCTGCAGGTAAGACTGCTTGTAAATAAAATACAAGGGAGCTCTGCCTGTATAATTGAACAATACAGCATCTTAAACCCACGTATATAAAGCAAACTTGTGCTTTGGCCATTCAGGGCGAGCAACGGGTTTGTTTTATACCCCTGCCAGCATATTCTGAGCCGACTTAAAGCTGTATTAAGCCCAAAAAACCATAAATGTAATATATTGCAGCTCCAGATCATTAGATGTGGTGGCTGCATTTGTTTTCTTTTATAGGTCCCCCCCGTTTTCATCTGGTGATTTTTTTGAATGGGCTCAAATTGCACTGCATCACACCAAAGAAGTACATTCACCTTTTTTGAGCCACACCGCAACACATGGTCGTTTTGTACCATGCGATCTGGTGCACGCAAACGCATTGTGTTTGCGACATGCATTTGGCGTGCTGTTAACTTTGTCTTGACACCAACATCAGATCACAAGGGCAGTGCGATTTGCATATGGTGCGGGAAACACACACACGGATCGCAGCGTTTCCCACGCCGCATAAGTTACATAGTTAGTCAGGTTGAAAAGACAGGATGAGGAGAAAAAAAAACAACGATTACCGAGCTTTTGTTTACATCACGTGATCAGCTGTCATTGGCTGACAGCTGATCACGTGGTAAGGGGCCGGGACCGGCCCCTTACTCGGATCTGTGATCACCCAAATCTCAGCGACTCGGTGATCACACTGTGCGCCACGCGCACCCTGCAGGGACGCGTGGGGAGCGTGCGAAGGGGAGGACATCTATTGACGGCCTCCCGGCAATTGGAGTCCGCGCTGTGGCCGTCATTCGGCTATAGCGCGGGCGCCAAGTGGTTAAGGCTTAGGTTGGTTTTATCTTTTGTATTATTCTCACGATCTATAGACAACTATAGATGAACCTGTAGCAGAAATACTAATGCCGCGTACACACGACCGTTTTTCATGACGAGAAAAATTCCATTTTTTTAATTGGTCATTAAAAAGGATCGTGTGTAGGGTCCAGAGCATTTTTCTCGATGTGAAAAATGGGCATTAAAAATGTAGAACATGCTCTATTTTTTCTCGTCGTTTTTCTCGTCGTGAAAAAACGCCCGTGTGTACGCATTAATGACGGGGGAAAAACGCGCATGCTCAGAAGCAAGTTATGAGACGGGAGCATTCATAATGGAGATAGCACATTCGTCACGCTGTAACGGACTGAAGAGCACGAGGCTGAAAAGCGCAAATCGTCTCTCACCAAACTTTACTAACACGAGGATCAGCAAATGCAGCCCAAAGGGTGGCACCATCTGAATGGAACTTCCCCTTTATAGTGCCGTCGAACGTGTTGTACGTCACCGCGCTTTGCTTGAGCATTTTTTTTCCACGATAGTGTGTAGGCAAGCCAGGCTTGAGAAGAATCACGTCGAGAAAAACTTAGTTTTTTTCAATGACATTAAAAACGGTCGTGTGTACGCGGCATAAGTGTACAAACCACATGAGCAGCAGTCTAATGAAAACATTTATTTTCAGCATTCATATGCAACTAGACTTGTTAAAAATGTCTGCAAATAAACATTAGAAATAATGTAGTCTTTTTACCTTGTTACGTAGCATTCGAGTAAGGAACCTTTCAATAGAACTTCATCTAATAGGCATAATTATCTCTGATAAACATGTACTCATCGCTACAGCATTATGATGCGGACTATTAGCTTCAAGTCGCACCGACGAGTCATCAGCTGTCAGCGGGGTTTACATTCCTTGTAATAGGAATAAAAGTGATCAATTTTTTTTTTTTGTAAGAGGAGGTGTAAAAATAAAAAAATTAAACGTAAAAATGAACAATAAAAAAAATAGGATTTTTGACTCACCGTAAAATCCATTTCTCTGACGTCCATGGACTGACACAGCTGGATACTGTAAATGTGTGGGTATATGTCCCTGCTCGCAGGAGAAGATCTAGGCAGAATGTTAGATGTTAGAAACATACATTCTAGAACAAACCAGAGCTGAACAGCCCCGCCCAGGGGGGCGGTCCCTCCGAACAATTCCCTCCCACCTGCAGTCAGCAGACCTCAGTTCGTAACAAAGCAGTACAAACCTTAAAAAGGAAGGGTGGGTGCTGTGTCAGTCCATGGACGTCAGAGAAATGGTTTTTACGGTGAGTCAAAAATCCTATTTTCTCTTACCGTCCATGGACTGACACAGCTGGATACTGTAAACGTGTGGGACGTCCCAAAGCAGTATCAGAAGGGTGGGAGCAGTAGTAAAGGAACAACCAAAACTTCACTCCAAACAAGCAGAGCTCCTCAACGGAGGAGTTGCGACATTAAACAGCGGCCTGCAATGCTTTGCGGCCGAAGGGAGCATCCGAAGATGCAGCCACATCAACCTTATAAAATCTTGAAAAGGTATGAGCGGACGACCAGGTCGTCGCCTTGCACACTTGTGCAACCGACGCTTGATGTCGGAAGGCCCAGGAAGCACCAATTGCCTTGGTGGAATGCGCCGCAACCGGAAAGGGAGGCGCCCACCCCTTAAGGGCATAGGCCCGTATGGCGGTCTGCCTGATACACCTAGAGATGGTGGCAGACAACACTGCTCGCCCCTGTTTTGGACCAGACACAGACTTCCGAATGGAAACAGTAGCAGACAGGTACACTCGTAAGGCTTGTACCCATCTTAATGTATGAAGCGCAAACTCTCAGGGATGCGATGGGTGAGGACACCAGGACGGAAGAACAATGTCCTTCTTAAGGTGAAAGGCCGAGACCATCTTTTGAAAGAAGGACGGTCGTGGGCGCAACACCGCCATATCCTTATGGAGGACCAAGTAAGGCGACTTGCAGGACAAGGCCGCCAACTCAGACACCCGTCTAACCGAAGCAAGGGCCACCAAGAAGGCCACCTTCCGGGACAAGGTCAAGAGAGGAATCTCTCTGATATTCTCAAAGGGATGTTCTTGGAGAACCGAGATGCATCAAATTCAGATCCCAAGTAGGGAGAGGAGGCTTGACAGGGGGATCACATGGCGAACCCCCTGCACAAAAGGTGCTATCAAGGAATGGCCCGGTAGCGGTCATTGAAAAAGACAGCCTGGGCCGAAATCCGACCCTCAGAAAGGTATGCAAGGCCAGCTTTTGGGTCACACCACGCTGTAAGAACAGCAAAATCCTGGGAACGGAATACATCCGAGGACGCCACTCAAATTCCTCACACATAGCGATGTAAGCCTTCCAGGTACGGTGAGATATCTTCCTGGAGGAAGATTCCCGTGTCAACAACATAGAAGAGATGAGCGAATACCAGAGAACTCGGTCCTTCAGCACCTGGCTTTAAACAGCCATGCCATTAAAGCCAAGGACTGTAAAGCAGGATGAACTATGGGATCATGAGACAGAAGGTCCACCCCAATAGGCAGTCGCCAGGAACGTCTGCGACTAGCCGAAGTAGATTGGCGTACCAATGTCGCCGTTCCGGAGCAATGAGGATCACTGGCGTGGCCTCAGCCCCTACTCTGTGAAGCCGGCGAGGCAACAACAGTAGCGGAGCGTAAACATATATCAGGCGATACTGCCCCCATGGGGCTTCCAACGCGTCTGACGCGTCTGCCCAGGGGTCCCTGGACCTGACCACGATCTTGCCACCTTGCGAGTGAGTCGAGAGGCCATAAGGTCCACTTCCGGTGCCCCACCTCCGGTAAAGGAGGTGGAAACACCTCCGAATGCAAGGACCCATCTCCTGCAATGCACACGGCCGACAGGACCGTCTTGCAGCGAGATGTATGAAAATCCCAAAGAGACTCCGCAATGTATAGGAGAAGAGAGGCCCCGGTGTACAGGGTGCCTCAACTGTTGGCCAATAAAGGCAACTTTACAGAGCTTCCCTAGAAACTCGGTCAGAGGACCAGTACCTCAGCCTCCACAGGTGGCGCAAACCCACCCTGGGCACAGAGACCCTAAAGGCTGAAACAGTTGCAGTGCACCTGCTAGACGACTGATGGATGAAGCAGAGGATTTTGCCCAGTCATTGAGCTACAAAAAACGCCAGAGACGCAGCCACTAACGGGCGAAATGCTATGCTCAGCCTGGCGAACACAGTCCAAGCCAGCGCTTCTGATCACCACTGAAAGCAGGTGGAAAGTGGTACCCCTGAAACCAGGGATCCTTGTGACAATGCTCCATCCAGCAGCTACCCATGGATAAGTGCTGATTGTACAAACACATAGTTTATACTATGTATTGCGTCAAACGCGCAAATAGAGTGTGGGAGGAAACCCACCCAGCCACAAAGAGCATAATACCACCACATACGGCGTATGTAGTTTAGTATGTGTGGATAAACCTATTAAACACGTTTATACTGTGCCAGCGACAAAGGCACGCACATCATCGGGGCTTGGACGTAAACCAGCCACGCAGATTGCGTACACAACCGTGTAGGTATGTTAGCCTGCGAATAAACAAATTGCACATGTTTATACTGTGCATAGCGCTGAAAATGCGCACACCATTGGAACGCAGGGGAGAAACCTGAGCACCCGGATGAAACCCATGCAGACTGCATACGCATACCGTGTAGGTATTATAGTATGTGTGCTAAACATTTTGCACAAGCCCATGTGTGCATAGCACCGAAGGCGCGCACACCGTTGGCGCGTGGGAGGAACCAAAGTACCCCACGCATACTCAGAGAATGCAATACCTACAACTACTGTGAATGTATTTAGTGCAGTGTATAGACATAATGTGTATGTTTACACCGTGTATTGCACCAAAGGCATGCATGTCATGTAGCGTGGGCGGAAACCCATGCAGACTGCATACGCATACCGTGTAGGTATTATAGTGTGTGTGCTAAACATTTTGCACAAGCCCATGTGTGCATAGCACCGAAGGCGCGCACACTGTTGGCGCGTGGGAGGAACCGAAGTACCCCACGCATACTCAGAGAATGCAATACTTACAACTACTGTGAATGTATTTAGTGTAGTGTATAAACATAATGTGTATGTTTACACCGTGTATTGGACCAAAAGCATGCATGTCATGTAGCGTGGGCGGAAACCCACGCAGACTGCACAGACATACCGGGTAGGTATGTTAGTATGTGGATATCCAATCGCACAAATTTAGACTGTGCATAGCGCCGAAGCGCCCATACCAATGGAGTGTGGGAGGGAACCGGAGTACCCGGAGGAAAACCACACAGACTGCCTACACATACCGTCTAGGTATTATAGCATGCGTGATAAACATTGAACATGTTTAACTGTGCAGAAGGCCAAAGGCGCACATACCGTCAGCGCGTGGGAGGAAACCGGAACACCCAGAAGAACTCCATGCAGACAGCACACAGATACCGTGTAGGAATGATAGCATGTGAATAAACATATTACACATGTTTATGCTGTGCATTTCCATTGGAGCGTGGGGGGAAACCGGAGTACCCGGAGGAACCCCACGCAAACAGTATACCCATACTGTAAACATATATAGTATGTGCAATAAACATATTGAACATGTCTATACTGTGCAGAGAGCCGAAGCGCACATACCATGAGAGCGCGGGAGGACACCGGAGCCCCCGGCGGAAACCTGCGCCAACCCAGAGAGTATAATACATACATATACTGTGAATGTATCTGGAGTCGTGCATAAACATATTTTGTACGTTTATATCATGTATGGCACTGAAACACAGCATTGGAACGTGGGGGGACACCCACGCAGACACAGAGACCAATAACACATACATACACTGTGAATGTATGCAGTGTAGAGGTACAGGATGAGTTTAAATTATGGCGCAGAGGTGCATAATCTTCTCTGTATCATTCCAACCTGCTTGACTGTGCTGCCGAAGCAGCATGCAGGTAACAGGTAACCTCTGACCCTCAGACCGTGTGTCTGTCAGAGCTCAAAGCGTTCCCCATGAAATGGCGGGAAATGTTGCCTCAGGATATCACACAGAAGGCTCACAGGGACTAGAGACATAAATTAATAAAGTCCCCCCCTACACCATGCTGCACCAACCAGGGGGAGGGAAACACTGTGTACCACTGTATCATCCATGCTGCTCTTGACGCAGCGTGTGAGGAAAACAGTGAGGAAGCTGTGTAAAAGAAAGGTTTGAAGGAACCAAGGGAAACAGCGTCCGCCTGAGGTACCACAGCCACAGCAATTCCAGCTTGAGAGTGTTCCTCACATCATCAATGAGATCACTTACAAGCGCCCTGTCATTCACTGACACAGAACTGGAGTCTTCCTCACAAGGGAATGTCCTGTTCATAAACATTAAATATTCAGAGGTAGGGTCCTGAGCACAGTAGCTAGGCCCATATCTGAATCAGAGCACTCCTACACTAAAGATTTTTATGGGGAGAGGGGGCTTATAGCTCCTTTTGCTCGCACACCGCTTCCATTCTGACAGGAATGATTCCAGGACTGCTGACAACTGGTCCATAAGGACTGCAGGTGCAGGAAACATATGAACATGTTTAACTGACAAGTGTGGAGAGCAGGTGTATCAGACTCCATAACGTCACCCTCTGAGACCTTATACACTATACAGTGAATATACAGTCCACCCACTGGCTATGCTGAGGCTGAGGAGGGGATACCCGGAGGACTCACCAACCCTTAAGGACCGCTCAGTCCTGCTGAAGCGTGCTGTGAGCCTGAGGAGAGTGAAGAATCTGTGAGGAGATTGTGAGGAGATTTGCGCTGCAGCTCCGCCGCTAGAGGCCGAAACCGAAAATAAATGCGCGGCGGCCACAAGAAAAAAGGCAGCCGGCCGCAGCTATAACTGCGCCATTGAACCACCCAAGATGGCCGCCGAGCGCGAAATTCAAGCTCTAATGCGCGCTAATGGCGCACGCAATAACCACCTCAAACAGCGTAATGCGCGCGCTAATGGCGCACGCAATAAACACCTCACACACCAGAAAAAAATGCCCCTCTCTCTAGAACCCACTACAGACATGAGCGCCCAGCCAGGCCAGAGTGACCCCCAAGCACTCCACAGCACAGCACCAGTACAGGGTGCAGAGAGCAGCATAACAGGGGGGAGACAGGGAGAAACCCCCCATATAAAGAAACACAGCCAGCATGTACTCACCTGCAGTAGGAGAGACTACTTACCCGTCCCTTTCAGGGACCCACTGGCTTGTTTCAGACAGACCTATCACAGAGCAGTACTGCGTAGCTGTTGGCCCGGTCCACCGCGAGAGACACAGTCAGTCAGGTACTGTTCAATCTTGAGAGGACCGCGGGAGCATGAAAGCAACCCGGCCACCCCTGGAGTCATGGGGCATGTCGTTAACTGAGTCTCACGCACACAAGGCAAGGATCAGCACGCTCGATGGTCGGACAGGGAAGACTACGAGGATACCAGTGTACCCAACCTGTTGCCCGGCCGACAGTTGATTGAAGGTCTCAAAAATAAAATAATAAAATTCCCAAAGGAATAAAATTTAAAAGTAAAATCTTCCAGGAGACTGGCTCCTGAGAGAGCCACGTCTTCTCCTTCTGCTAGGCAGAAAAAAAATGAGGTCTGCTGACTGCAGGTGGGAGGGTATTGTCCGGAGGGACCGCCCCCCTGGGCGGGGCTGTTCAGCTCTGGTTTGTTCTAGAATGTATGTTTCTAACATCTAACATTCTGCCTAGATCTTCTCCTGCGAGCAGAGACATATACCCACACGTTTACAGTATCCAGCTGTGTCAGTCCATGGACGGTAAGAGAAAAAATTATTTAAAGCGCCCCCGTCCCTGCGCACAGAAGCGAACGCAAACGTAAGTCGCGCCCACATTTGTAAACTCTGTTCAAATCACACATGTGAGGTATTGCGTGCATTAGAGCTCAAGACCTCCTCTGTAACTCTAAACTGGTAACCTGTAAAAAAAACAATTCAAGTGTCGCCTATGGAGATTTTTAAGTACCAAAGTTTTGGTACCAAACCACGAGTGTGAGCAATTTTAAAGTGTGACATGCTAGGTATCTATTTACTCGGTGTAATATAAAAAAAGAATGCGTTTGAAATATTCCTGCGCAAATATCGCTGGCGTGAAAAGTTAAAACAATCGCCATTTTATTCCCTAGAGTCTCTGCTAAAAAAAACATATAATCTTTGGGAGTTCTAAGAAATTTTCTAGCAAGTAGGAGAGGAGTGCCAGAATAGGCCCGTATGGAAGTGGTTAAAAAATAAAGTGCACTTTAATGAAGCCCAGTGTAAGTTTCGACTCCAGCAACTCGAAGCTCATACAGGGCTATACTTTAAGTCCTGGCGAGTGAATGGAACAGATGTAATGAAACTAAGGTAGACACAAGTAGATGCGTCTGAGAAGGTCTGTCTAAGGCTACTTTCACACTGAGGCGCTGGATGCGCTGACGGTATAGCGGCGCTATTTTTAGCGCCGCTATACCGTTTTTTTGGCCGCGATTTGCGGGCGCTAGCGGGGGTATTTTAACTAGAGGCGTTACCCCATTGATTTCAATGGGCAGGGGTGCTATAGGAGCGCTATTTTTAGCGCTCCTATTGCGCCTCAAAGATGTGGCTTGCAGGAGTTTTTTGAGCCTCCTGCAAGCGCAACGCTCCAGTGTGAAAGCCCTCGGGCTTTCACATTGGATAGTATTGAGAGGGTTTTTGGGGCGCATTGCAGGCGCTATTTAGAGCGCAATAGCGCCTGCAAAGCGCCTCAGTGTGAAAGGGGCCTTAAGTGAATCTATTGTCTGCACTGCATGGGCAGAGCACAGTTTACTTTTAAACAGCTTGAGAATGCAGTCAGCAGGAATCCAATGCGTGAAATAAGTAGACTTAAAGAGGAATTCCACATATAGACATTTTTACAGTTACAGTAAAAACTTGGTTCGAGAGCGTTTCGCAAGACAAGCATAATTTTTTAATAAATTTTCACTTGATATACAAGCGATGTCTTAATATACAAGTAACATCATGTCACAACTGAGTATAAAAGACAAGAGAGGCGCCTCTAATGCGGCGTACACACAATCGTTTTTCATGCCATTTTTTAAACCAACGTTTTTCTCGTCGTTTTTTTTCATGTTTCCTCTCAAGCCTGTCTT
Source organism: Rana muscosa (assembly GCA_029206835.1). Taxonomy (NCBI): domain Eukaryota; kingdom Metazoa; phylum Chordata; class Amphibia; order Anura; family Ranidae; genus Rana; species Rana muscosa. The sequence goes on from CM055116.1 coordinate 1,018,376,148, forward strand.
GCGTACACACGATCATTTTAAAAAACGTTCAAGCAAAGCGCAGTGACGTACAACACGTACAACGGCACTATAAAGGGGAAGTTCCGTTCGGATGGTGCCACCCTTCATGTTAGTAAAGTTTGTTGAGTGACGATTCGCGCTTTTCAGCCTCCTGCTTTTCAGTCCGTTACAGCGTGATGAATGTGCTATCTCCATTACAAATGCTAGTTTTACCAGAACGTGCGCTCCCATCTCATACTTGATTCTGAGCATGCGCGTTTTTTTTCACCTCGTCAAAGCATACACACCATTGTTAAAAAAAACGACATGAAAAACGACGTGGAAAAAATAGAGCATGTTCGAAATTTTTAATGCCCGTTTTTCACGTCGTTAAAAATGCTCTGGAGCATACACACGATCGGTTTTAATGCCCATTTTTAACGGCATGAAAAACGATCGTGTGTATGGGGCATAAGTGTAGTAATATGGTTACATTTAATGAAGGTACAACATTTACAAACTCACATGGTTGATGATTAAAACAGGCACATCTAAGTATGCAGGCATCCGGGGTAAAGCTGTCCACATAGACCATCCTACGCACCGCCATCGACGTCGTCCCTTCCAGGCTGCGCTCCACGATCGGTTCAAGCCTCGCTTTCAGATCGCTCTACTGCAGGGTAGTCTTCCCGATCATGATTGCAGACAACTTTACCCCGGATGCCTGCATACTTAGATGTGCCTCTTTTAATCATCAACCATGTGAGTTGCTAAATGTTGTACCTTCATTAAATGTAACCATATTTCTACACTTAGAGGCGCCTCTCTTCTCTTTTATACTTTCTATCTAGCTCCTGCTGGATTTTGCTTCTAATCCCCTTGTGGAGGCTTCCTTTTGTGGATAGACATATTATGGTTACACAACCTATCACATTTCTATAATCTTTTTATATGGACTATAAATTGAAGGTCTTATGAATAAATGGTTGTGGAACGAATCATTTGAGTTTCCATTATTTCTTATGGAGAAATTTGCTTTGATATACAAGTGCTTTGGATTACAAGCATGCTTCCAGAACTAATTATGCTCGCAATCCAAGGTTTTATTGTACATTGTTCCAGCTTGGAACATTTTGCACAGGCATCATTAAGAGATCGCTTTGCATCTTCTCAGTGAATGCAAAGCATTCTGTTTGAACAAAGTGAAGCCAGAGGATGAATCATTTATGCAGGAGCCGCTGTGCCTGGATCCTAATTTTAACCCCAGAGTTCAGCTGTCAAACTAAATTCAGGCAGCAGCATGTGTGCAAAATAAATATCAGTTAAAGCAGTGTTTCTCAACTCCAGTCCTCAAGGCCCCTTAACAGGTCATGTTTTCAGGCTTTTTATTATTTTGCACAGGTGATTTGATCAGTTTCACTGCCTTAGTAATCACAACAGCCGTTTCATCTGAGGGAAATCCTGAAAACATGACCTGCTGAGCTGCCTTGAGGACAGGAGTTGAGAAACACAGAGTTAAAGGATAAGTTTACCTGTGGGAACATGTCACATGTTCCACCTGTTTTCAGGGTGAAACCTGTAACGTGTTCCCAATGCTGCAGCCGCTGGCCGATTCCTCCGCACCCCCCCCCCCCCCCGGGGAGAAGTACCCTGTACTCTGTACTAGCTGTCAGTTTTTAAAATCAACATGGCTCCATCTACATCATTCATTCACACAGCTCTGTGTGTAAATGAGCTAAAAGTCCCCGGACATACTTTGCGGCTCTCGACTTTCAACTGTCTCAATGAACTACCATGGCGCTCTTAGTTATGCACTCACTCCTGTGACCCGCTATCGGCTGATGTCACAGACCCGGTGTAGGCTCTGAAAAGATCCCAACCATATGGTCGGGATCTTCCCAGAGGCCTGGCTCGGCAGCTGGCTCAGCCTCTCAGTGAGCCACCGAGTGGCTGAGCCAGCTGCTCCTGCCCCCTGCACAGCCCAGCACTTCAGTGAGCACTGGAGGGTCAGAGAAGAAAGTGATTCACAGTCACCAGCTCTATGCAGGCTGAAGACCGAGAGCTGAGCAATCAGCGGTATTTGTTTGCTCAGTTCTCAGTCTTAGAGGTGGCGGGGAACAGCTGCAGCTGGGATTGGTGCTGCAGCCATTTAGTCAAGTACGATTGTTTATTTTATTCAAAATCCATATTTTTCTTTTAATTTTGAGACAAATCTACCATTAATGCTACTCCAGCTAATATGACTCTAAATTGTGATATACACAACTTTACCTATTGACAGTAATAGTGCCTAAAACTTACCAAATTACAATGTTTACCTTTCCACTTCTGCTGTCCTTTCCGCTCCTTTTATTTTTAAGAGAAGAACCTGTCAGAAAATCTATTACCTGGCACAGCCAAGATCCATCCAGTACTATAAGTTGGCATTGCCCTATTCCTGGAAGTGGCGCTGGTTACAAAGCTGGCAGGTCATAATGTACAATCCTGTCCTAAAACTAACAATGAGTCCGGAAGCCTTGCCATGGCAGTGACCACCACTTGATCTGAGCTTTGTCTATAGCAGCATTGCAAGTCCTGATGGGTTCTCTTTAAATTGCTTAGTAGAGCCGCACACCATGACATACGGGAAGGCACCTTGTCGAGAACAATGTTTACACACACAGAAATAATGAACAGCCACATTAATTCTTATTTGTGAATCTTGTGTGCAACAGTGTTTCCAGATAAGGAGGGAGGCGTTCTCACACATATCCCAGCTTTAACAAATGCATCCCACAGGCCTGAATGGCTCTGAATGCAGCCTGAACAATTTTCACAGTCTGGTCATTGGAAAACAAGCTTGGACGGCAGCCATATTATTATCATAAAAGCTGCAGACAACCAGCACCTTATCACGCTATTAAATAACTCATGAACCAAGGGAACTGGGTAGCTAAATAAAAAATGCACAAGCCAACAGATTTACATTCTGTAAATAACTCAAGAGTACCAAAAAGAAATGCTGAATTAGAAATCCGCCACTATGTTACATGACTGCAGCCTTTATGAGACTGGAAGCAAATCAACACCGTAAAAATCTTATGTAAAAACAAAAGAATACACATGTACTGTAAGTGCTGTGTGTTATAGATTACCCTATAACTCCATGCTGTGCATTTACACCATATTTTGGTATGTAGTGCTGCACCGGACATAGTCTGTAAGTCGGTGACGTTTATTGTGGTTAGCAAAGTCTAAAGCCTCGTACACACGGTACGATTGTTGGAAGGGTATTGTCTGTTGACAGACTGTTGTCCTAAATTCTTACCGTTAGTACTTTTGACTATTGTTGTCCAATTTTCGGCCAACAAATGTTGGATGACAGGCTGGTAAATTTTTGGTGGACAACGGCTCCACGTCTGATTTTCGTATCGTCAGTACACAAATCCGTCACACAAAAGTTGAAAGCACAAGCATGCATGCTCGGAATCAATGCTCACCAAACACGAAATTAGCAGAAGGGGCCCAAAGGGTGGTGCCCAAATGCTGAAATTCCTCGTAGTACGTCACTACGTTCGTGTTTGTGGCACGACAATTGTGTAACGTTAGTATGCAAGACAAGATCCTGGCACACGCTCTTTTGACAAAAATCGGACGCTCGGTTGGCCAACAATCGTACCGTGTGTACGAGGCATAAGTCTATAGTAGACACTGGACCTTGGGCTCTTTCCTGTAAAATTATCTTTGGACCCCTTACCTATTTATTCAACAGTATAAAAAATTCTTCAGTACAGATGTGCAACAGTGCAATATCATCATGTGCTCTAATGCCGCGTACACACGACCGTTATTCATGTCACGGAAAAAAACAACGTTTTTCTCGACGTGATTTTTCGTGTTTCCTCTCAAGCCTGCCTTGCATACACACGTTCATGAAAAAAACGCTTGAACAAATCGCGGCGACGTACAACACGTATGACGGGACTATAATGGGGAAGTTCCATTCAAACGGCGCCACCCTTTTGGCTGCTTTTGCTGATCCTTGTGTTAGTAAAAGTTTGGTGAGACACGATTCGCGCTTTTCAGCCTTGTGCTTTTCAGTCCGTTACAGCATGACGAATGTGATATCTCCATTATGAACGCTAGTTTTACCAGAAAGAGCGCTCCCGTCTCATACTTGATTCTGAGCATGTGCGGATTTTTTCCCCTCGGAAAAGCATACACATCCCGACGAGAAAAACTAAAGCTGGTTCTCTTTTTTTCCCGGCAGTTTTCTCGTCGGGAAAACTGCGATGGAGCATACACACGGCCGGTTTTCCTGGCCAAAATCTTTAATGGCTGTTTTCCCGATGGGAAAACCGGTCGTGTGTACAAGGCATTAGTCTTTATCTATGAACGTGTGCTGGTGCTTCTTATGGTGCTCCGCAATTAGGCGGAAGTTCCACTTGTGGGTGGAACTTGGCTTTGATAAAAAGATGGCCACTGTGAGAAGAACGCGTTGGAAAAATATAAAAAGCCTGCAATTATCTATAAGTATCTGCTTTAGATTGCGATTACTAAACATTTCTGTTATATATAAATAATATCATCCGGCTCCCCAGCAACCACCTGCATATGTCCCTATGCTCATCAATCATGCTGGTGTCTTTTCCCGATATTTACATTACAATTATCAACGTGATCACATATGAGCACAGTCACGGTACAATTTCACTTAAAATAACACCTGCAATTAACCATAAAAGTGTCTGCACCACCTGGCAGATCTCAGCGCTGATCAGAATGTAGTACGAGAGTCACAGTCATGTCTGGACAATATGTTGTGCATGTTGCAGATCTGTTTACAATAACCCTCTTGGTTTCACACTTCAAAACAACCCCCGAGAGAGCTGATTTATTCTAATTACCTCTCACCTAAAAGTCTTGGAAATGAGGTATCTAGGGAGAAATCCAGCAGTACACAACGTGTGTCAGGCTGATTCTAAGATGCACAGGATTTTGATTTGAGAGCAATTTGCCTTTGCATCCTACCAGGCTCATTTAGAGAAGAACTCTGGAATAAACCAAAGTGTTTCTACCATTTTCAGAGCAGAGTTTTTACATCAACCTATTAATATACTTTCTGGGTCTATACGTGTTGTAAAGTTTGGGGATTATAGCTCCGCGAGACTAAGTGCATAAACCGTTTGAAACAAGGCTTTTATTTACAAACCAAAAAGAAGGCTTCACTCAGCATACAGGGAAAACTATAAAACAAAGTCCGCTTATCTTCAGCATAAGAATAAGTTAAAGAAAAACACATACAGTTTGTTTGTAGATGGGTCTTCGCCCCAGAACTTCAAAAGTCCTAGCTGTATCCTTAACAGCTCCCAGCAGACGCACAGGTGCAAACCCCATACTCTTCCTCATCACACCTCTAGCACCACTTCCTGTTTTAGGAGCTGTTCTCTGGAGGTGTTAACCCCCTTTATGCTGACTCCCAGTGGTCAGGGGCGGAGGCTCTTTCCCACCCCAATAGCACTTTAGAGCCTCCGAAATTCCGGGCCCCAAATTACTTCATCAAGACAGAGAGGACTGCGAGACAGTCCTCTCTGGATTAACTCTATCGCCGGGAATCCCTCACCCATTTTGGGTGACCCCCTGAACCCTATCACAGCTCTCTTTAAAGGGACCACAACCCAAATACTGGTTATGTATAGCATCCGTCCAGGACCCAACCTGGGCGTCCTGTACAGTGTATATATATAAATTTGTCAATCTTGCTGTTCCACCAGATTAGTAGCCCTTTCAATTCAGCTCAATATGTTCTCCATTATTACATTTGATGTCAGCATTTAGAGAAACCAGCTTTTAGTTTGTAATCATATATATTTTTACACATTATACATCACTAGATCTTTTTATGCCCCGGATACCATTCAAAGTATTTTCATTTGTTTATCTCTCTGTTTGGGTCCGCTGACCGTTGTAGTTTCACGGCCGCGAACGCCATGCTCCTGAGAGTGTATTTATAGCTGCTCTCCTCCAGAGAGCAGCAGGCCAGTATAAGGAGCTGTGAGCTCCGAGCGCGTAGCCTATTCTTGATACAGACAGTCCTGATCCCTTCCTCCCGCCCCGTGCTTGTGACGTAATTTCCACTTCCGCGGTTCAAGCTGGTCAGCGTGGAGCTTCTTGCTTCGCATTTCCTCTGATGCACATCCATCTATTCAGACTTTCCCCACCAGCAATCCGGAATGTGTGTGGCGCCAGAGGGTCGCATAAGAGCTGCCAGGACTGTACACCCCATGATGAGCATGACATTCACTTATATCTTGTGCTATTAATCTTGTGCAATAAATGTTTTTACCTTAATACTAGACCCTGTTTCTTTACATTAGGAGAAAACTGGCCTTGCAGTTTTCTCCAGGATTGAAAAATCCTGGTTTGGGTTCTGGAGCTTGGAAGCTTTTACGAGTTTTGGATGGGATGAAGCTTTCAACCCAAGTCCACGTTTAATGGTGACCAGAACCTGATTGTGCAATGATATAGGAGGGGAGTAGATTTCAGGGCTTCATACAGCCGAGTTTCGTGTGGAGGACCAGATGAGCCTGAAGCAGGAGGCTGGAGTGAGCTGCTGTTGTTTAGCTTTGAGAGAAGAAGGCTTAAAAACCCCTGCGAGAGTAAACTCTTTTTTGTATTGGACCTGAAGTTTCTTTTATTAAAAAATGGGCGATAAAAGCCTTAAAGCTCAACCCTTGATGCGATTCTTCATAATTATTTGGCATAAGCATCTATATACCTCACAACACTGTAAAACCGAAAAAACTCAGACAGGTCATATTTTCAAAATCATACCACACAACAGTGCAGAGATGTGAACATCACGTGTTTATAACATTAGAACTACAGGTGTTGCAATGTGTTATAGTGGCATAGTAAATCGGCCCACACTGTTACCACCAGTGCCTGGTCTGCTACATTTCCGGCTAGTTGTAGCCTGCCCCTTAAGGGTTATGGTCACCTACCTATAAGTTCATAAGGGCTCCTGTGTACCAGTACGCATGCATAAAGCATCCTCAAAGAATGGTCCTTATCGCCGTTAAAAAAAGTAAGCAACAATGATTGAGGATGCTTTACCATCAACATTAGATATTTTGTGATATATTCTTTTGTCCTATTAATATACTTGACAGCTATAAATGCAAACAGCAGCAGTGAGTGTCTCCTGAAATCATTTCAAAATGCTGTCAGTTATGAAAACAGAAAAAATATAGCAAATAAGGCAAAGGATCTTGCAGGTTTTCAAAAGAGCTTGACAGATTATGGATATATCTCCCAAAGTAAAGCTGCATCTGTATCTTCTTTGTTCTCTTTGAGACTTCCATTAAATCATCAGTTCCAAGAAGAACGCAGCAGTTAAAGCAACATCCTTCGTCCTCCCTCCCAACAATCAGCACAGTTATCATGCATAATTCTGCTGTTGCCATAGCAACTGGGATTCCAGCTCCATTCAGTATCTTTAGTGTGTACCACCTCAACATTGAACCCAATTATGGGGCAGCATAATAAATTGAGCATGCATCTTCCTACTTCCCAGCCTGATTAGAGAGAGGCCTCATAAACATTTATCTCAATAAATCTATCCAATCCGTGTCTTATTGGAATGCTGCATGTAGCGACTAAAATGAAATTTCAGGTTGAGCACATTTTAAAATTAACCTATTAAAATTCAATTCAACTGACTTCAGTATATGCCAGCTTGTTAAAAGATGTGCTCGGTGTGCCTCGAGGTCTATACCTTCCTCCGCTTGCTTACAATGTCAGATAAAATAGCATCCAGAATACAGCTGTTTTACATGGAAACTACAGTTATCTTCATGAAAATGAGTCAACCCTGAAGTGATGATCGTTTTACCTAGAAGAGGCACAAGTGTAATCTGCATTTCTTATGTTTTGTCTGCTCTCTCTCGCCCTTTCCAATAAGCTTAAACTGTGTTATTTAGATTCATTACAATATTTAATATGGGAGGGGTTATAAGGTAAAATCAAAAAGCTGCTCATGGCAACCAGGTTTTACCAAATAGTTTTGGGTGCTGCTTAGAAAATGAACCTTAAATTGGTTGTCATAGGGCCATTTATCTGTGCACTTTACATTGGTTCTAACACATCCTGAAGTATAACTAAAACCTAAAGTTAAACATTGATAAGATAGCAGCTTACCCTCCACTTATTATTATTTGGACCTTTTTTTAAGTCTTTTTTACTTGCTGATTACATTGGGCTATGTAATAATGTGCATATGCTAAAGCGGTTCTTCAGTACGCTTTTAAAAAATGTATTTTTTTTTAACAAGAAGAATTCTCTTTTAAAAATTTAAAAGTCAGCAGCTACAAAAACTATAGCTGCTAACCTTTAATAATTAGACACTCACCTGTCCTAGGATCCAACGGTATCCTCACCTGGCCAGTTTCTTCATACTAACTCTGGGCATGCAGCTATGACTGATTTTGCAAAATCTGACCACCACCAGGCGCTCATGCAATAGTGCAACCAAATATAAACTGCTTTTATTGTTGTAATAAACTGTTTTTATTCGAGTTCCGGCTATTGATGTTACTGGGCTCTGGACTTCCAACCTTTATTAGTGCTACACACATGGCTCATTGACCGTTTATATTTGATTGCACTATTGCATTAGCGCCTGGTGATGGTTTGATTGTGCAAACATTTTTTTTTTCCCCCATCATCCCTGGGGACACTTTGTGGCTGCCCTGCCTTTTGTGCCAATTACTGACTCTTGTGCTTCAGATGTCATCATGACACTATGACGGGGAGACAGTTGTTTAGTGTCCAATCTGCTTGTGTTGTGTGGCTATGACTGATTGTGGCTTCACAGTGGGCTGCTAGGCCCCGCAGCTTTCTGGGACCTGTGACAGTGTCCCAGAAGGCTGCGAGGGGGAGAAAGGGGGCCTCCTGATGGAGAAGATGTGGATGAGGAGGAAGATCAGAACTTCCCCTTTGGGTGAAGTTCAACTTTAAGAAAAGGGTGTATAAGATGGCAATCTATTAGGGAAAGAATACACCTTTGTATACAATCGACATGTAAAGGTAAATTATATATTTATTGCTATTTTGCCAAAATATTTATTTATTAAGAATATTTTTTATAATAAAAACAATTTTAATGGTATTTCTATGTGTTTCTGGCACCTAATAAGTCCCATACATATGTGTTCCCTTTTTTGTTCATGTTAAATGGGGATGTGGTCCCAGCTGATCACCTATCAATCCTCTTCTTCATACTTGCTGAACTCACCAGATTAGCATTGTAGGAATCACAGCGTCCGCCAGCACCCTGATTCTCATAACCTGACTTTCAATAACCAAGCCATCAATGGTAAAACCGGGTGGAAGATTGTCCCTTGGAACAGGAGATTGTGTAGGGGCAGTCATTAAGGTGGGTCCATGACCAGTCACACCATGTTGGCCTACCAAGGATGACAGCCAGTCTGGGGCTACCAGGGTCAAAGCAGACTTCTTGAGCTTCAGGACCCAATCCAAAGTCCTGCAGAGTGAGCATCAAGTTTGCCACATAAGCGCAGGAGTTTCTGCCTGGAGGTGAAGATTGTCCAGATAACCAAGCACGGCAATCACCTGTTGCCTTAGCAATGCTCAAACTGGGGCCAGCACCTTGGTAAAAACTAGGGGGGCGGGCGAAAGCCAGGCCAAAAGGAAAGCTCAATAAACTGGAAATGCGCTCCCTTGACCGCAATGTATATGAAGCATTGTACCCAGCACAGATGGAAACACACAGGTATGCATCTGTAATGTCTATGAAGGCCAGAAAATCCCTTGATGAAGGAAGGCCACCACTGAACGGATGGATTCTATTTTGAACTTCTATACCTTCACAAAGAAATTCAGGGTCAGGGTGGGATGAACTCCCTCCTTCTTCTGAGCTGTAAACACTTTGGAGCAAAACCCTCCGGAACAGAGGCAATAACCCCCTGGGGTAGCAGATCCTGCACTGCCCCATTAAGAGCCTGTAATCTTTGAAGAAACACAACATTTGGAGGGAAAGAATTTCTCTGATGAATAGGAGAAAACTATCTTGTAACCAGACACTATCAGTTTGTGGACCTATCTGTCGGAGACTAGGGATGTCAATGGGCTCATGAACCAGCAGAGACAGCCCCCAACCATAAAAAGGGCTGGGGGCAACCCAGCATGCCGAAGACAATTTGTACACAAGCTTGTTAGACCAGGTCTGCTTGTGCCTCCCACGGGAATCTTTAAATGCTTGGACCCTTTGTCCAAGGAGCCAGAGGGACAAAAGACTTGTGCGCATAGAAGGAAGGATCTTGCTTGAGGTATGACTGCTCCTTTTTCTGTGACTGTGGACGAAAGATACTCTTCCTCCGCTGCGATTCTCAAAGATGTCATCCAGGTGCCTGGTCATATGTGCCCAAGCAAGACGTTTAACTCGCCAGCTGCCCTGGTCCAAGATGGGGCTGTCGTAGCCCACCCAGTGCGTAGCTAAAGGTCTGCGTGCACTCGTTGGCCAGATTTGGGACTCCACTGGATCTAGATTACCCAGTCCGTTGCCTAGTCTAGCTGTTGATTGGAAAAAATCCTAGGAACAAAGGGCTATGGAACCACAGGTCCCAGAGGGGAACTAGGTCCATACTCCTGAAACACTATGCAGAAATAACTGAGCTGCCTATAGCAGAGAGAGGGTTTATACCAACTAGGACTGGCCGTAGGTGGTGCAGAGTTTTCTGCCTAATATCCTGCTCCTGTAGGTGGCGCTAAAACCCCATGGTCCAGATTAAGGAGAGCTGTGTCCATCAATGAACGCAAGAGACTTACAACTTTCACACCCTGGATGCGTTGTGTGCAGAACTTAAACAGCATTCAGTATAGTACAATGTTACTAGTAAGAGACAAGAGGCCTGCCTATGTGGCAGTCTAAAAGCCCTGCAAGGCTGATGGGATTATCATATAATCATATTAAAGGTAAACTAAATAGACTAATATATGTGTAGAAAAACAATAATAGTCGACTGAATAACTTCCTAGCTGCCTATATTAACGCATTTTTGAAGTTAACCTGTGATGTGCAAAGCTTTCCTCCCTCACATGTATACACACACCCCTTTTCTTTTCTCCCTCTTTGGTTATGTGCTATTTCTTAACCACTTTACCTCTGGGAAGGTTTTACCCTCTTCAATTCCAGGTATATTTTTGCTACTCGGCACTGTGCAACTTCAACCGGTCAAGCAACACTGTACGCAAATGAAATTTATATTACTTTTTTCACAGATAGAGCTATCTTTTACAGAAAATTGTGGGAGAAAAAAAAACACATAACTGTTATAAAATGTTGCAAATAAATAATCTTTTTTCATAATTTGAGGCTAAAATGTATTCTGCTACATTTCTTTTGTAAAAACAACCCAAATCAGTGTATATTATTTAGTCTGTGTGAAAGTTACAGGGTCTTTAAACTATTGTGTATGCAGTATATTTGAAAACTGGTCATTCCTAATGTACTGACTGTCTCATTTCTTGAGATCCCAAACTGCCAGGACAGTACATATACCCCTTAAATTACCCCTTTTTGGAAAGTAGACAGTCCAAGGTATTTAGTAAAGGAAACGGTAAGCTCTTTGAAGTTGTAATTTATAAAAAAAAAAATCTACAATTTTTATTTGTTTGACCCGTGGACACAGCAGTTACAGGAGGGCACACTGCTCTCCCAGCCTACCTGTACTACAGTACTTTTACAGTGGCCACTCCTAAAGCAGCTAACGATATTGCCACACATTAAAGAAGAAGCAGTAGCTTTCATTTGGAAGTCAAGGGGTTACTGTGTAACTAATGGCCGCCATACATGGCTCGATCTTCTATCATTTAGCCCACAGACTGAACAAGAGAAAATCAATTAATTCCCCCATCCACACTATAACTAGGTTTACTACTTTTGGTGTTTGCATATTGTTTTAGTATTATTATTTCTTATTGCCATGATATGTTATAAGGTAGGTGTGACAGCAGGAAGGTAAAGTCACCTGGTTGCATCCAGGGGGGTAGATATATTTCGCCCAGATTCAGGCTTTACGCCGACTTATACAACTAGGTGGAGAGTTGTATAAGGCTAGTGGGCTCATGGATGACTCATACCTCTAGGGAGAGTGTGGGGCGTCGTGCAGACAGGGAGTTGATGAGACCAGCTGAAGCTTGTCAGCTCATTTAGGCCTCTATAAGAACTCCCAGCTTCATTAGGTGTTAGCTCATGCCTGGAACCAGACCTGTGTGGACTGTCTAGGGAGAGTGAACCCCTGTGCGGTGAGACAAAGCCTGTGTGGCTATTTGCTTGGACATTTAAAACCAGGGACTTAGGGACTAGGACAGCACTAGGCTGATCCCAGTTGTTAGTTAGGAAACCTGTATGTTTAGTCAGAGGTCAAGTTGACCAGGATTTATTTTGTTTATGTTTCTTTTTTCTTTGCTGTGTTTTGTCACTGTAAATAGAAAATAAACCGCACCTTTTTGATTTTGAAAACCACAACCTCCGTTTGCTGGGCCTGTTTTTGTGTGGGGAGCCCATCTCGGGGGTCACACACACCCGCTGCCGAGCCAACCCCCTCACAGTTGGTGGAGAACCAGTGGCAGTTTTTTTTTAAGCCAGCATGGAGGAGATACTGAAGCAGCTGGCTCTAGCAAATGCCAATCAACAGCAGACAAATGCAGGTTTGCAAAAGAACTTCGCAGCCCAGCAGCAAGCTCATCAACAGAGCCTTGCAGCCCAGCAGCAGACAAACACAACTTTGCAACAGAGTTTGGAGGCTCAGCAACAAGCCCAGCAGCAATCTGAGGCCCGCTTCATAGACCTGTTGCAGAAGCAAGAGCAGAGACTACAACAACAGATGGAAGCAGTAATGCAGCAACGTCCGCAGACCAGTGAGGAAAACCATCCCACTAATACCGCGTCCTTTGGGGTGAGTCGTTTATTGACAAAAATGACTGGAGAGGATGATCCAGAGGTATTTTTGACCACATTTGAAAGGACCGCTGAAAGAGAAAAGTGGCCTGAGGAGCAGTGGGCTGGACTGGTGGCTCCTCTGTTAACTGGTGAATCGCAGAAAGCTTACTATGACCTAGAGCCTAACCAAGCAAAAGACTATGTGATGCTAAAAGCTGAAATATTGGCAAGGCTGGGTGTCACCCAGGCTGTCCGGGCTCAGCGTGTGCATAACTGGACTTTCCAGCTTGGAAAACCCCCCAGGTCTCAAATGTATGATCTCATTCACCTGAGCAGAAAGTGGCTACAGCCAGAGACTTTGTCCGCATCAAAGATTGTGGAACGTGTTGTAATGGATCGGTTTTTGAGAGCTCTTCCTACTGCCATCCAAAAGTGGGTAAGCCATGGAGACCCAGAGACGGCCGATGGTCTTGTGGATCGTGTGGAGAAATACTTGGCTACAGAGAACCTGACGGCCTCTTCCAGAGACACTCGGACTTTCCACCCTAAGACCAGACCATCCCCAGGGGCGGATAAGAGGATTCCAAGGGGTGAGGGTGGAGAGAGTGAGAGGGTGGGAGCTCTACCCCAAGTTTGGCGAGAACAGCCTGGGAAATCAGCGGCTCAAGAGGCCGCAAGAAGGATCGTTTGCTACAGCTGCCGGCAAGCGGGACATATTGCAGCCAATTGCCCGGTTGTGGAGGAACCCATGCAGTGTGACTTTCTGACGGGCAGACGTCAGTCGCTGTGTGCGACAGTCGCATGCACTGCCATTCGAGGAACTGAGAAACATTTATGCAAAATGTGTGTTAATGGTAGAAATGTTGTGGTATTGCTGGATTCAGGTAGCCTTGTGACCCTGATAAAGGCTGAGTTAGTTAAAACAGAGGTCTCTGGGAATAGCAAGGTAGCTGTTATTTGTGTGCATGGGGACACCCGAGAGTATCCAGTGACTACAGTGTGTTTCGAGACCCCCAAAGGTACCCTCTCTCATCCAGTGGGCTTAGTATCTCAGTTACCGCATGACGCCATTGTGGGAAGGGATTTTCCGAAGTTCTGGGAACTGTGGGATGATCCTGAGCCCCCCACTGGTGCCCCTATGTACCAGGAATGTGATAGTCAGAACTCCCCTGAGAGTGGTGAGGACTCTCCGGAATTTCCCTTATCAGTATTGGCAGGGGAGACTCAAGAAACTGGAGAGGAGCCCACCTCCTCAGACGAAAACCTACCGTCTGTGGAGTTTTCTGATCTTGAGGTTCACAGGGAAAACTTTGCCACAGAACAGTTGAAAGACCCCGCCCTAATAAAGGCACGGGAAAACGTAGTGAAAATAGATGGCGAGTTAGTGAACCCAGATAATACCTGCACTTACCCATACTTCAGCGTAGAGAAGGACCTACTGTATCGGGTGGCAAAAAGGGCAGAAGAAACCGTTGAGCAGCTTGTGGTGCCCAAACCTTACAGGAAGTTGGTGTTGGAGTTGGCCCATGGGCACATTCTTGGAGGTCATCTGGGGACAGAGAAAACCCGAGAGAGGGTATTACAGAGATTCTATTGGCCGGGGGTGATGAAGGACATAGAAAATTATTGTTCCTCCTGCCCTGTGTGTCAGAGGTCGGCCCCGATGCCACATTTCCGTAGCCCGCTGGTCCCTCTACCCATCATTGAGGTCCCGTTTGAGAGGATCGCCATGGATTTGGTAGGTCCTATAATCAAGTCCGCTAGGGGGCACCAGTACATATTAGTTATAATGGACTATGCCACCCGTTATCCAGAAGCGATCCCTCTCCGAAATACCTCGGCCAAAACCATAGCCAAAGAGCTATCTCTTGTGTTTAGCCGGGTGGGTATTTGTAAAGAACTGCTTACGGACCAAGGTACACCCTTTATGTCCCGGGTTATGAAGGAGCTGTGTAAATTGTTCAAAGTGACGCAATTACGTACATCTGTGTATCACCCCCAAACCGATGGGCTGGTTGAAAGATTCAACAAAACCCTAAAACAAATGTTGAAGAAAGTGGTGGATAGAGAGGGATAGGATACTGGTACTTGTCCCTACGGTTGAAAGTAAATTCCTTGCCAAATGGCAAGGCCCCTACGAGATAATGGAAAAAGTGAGCGAAGTGAATTACAAGGTCAGACAACCAGGAAGGCGAAAGCCCGAACAGATCTATCACGTTAATCTGTTGAAAGCCTGGAGGGATAGAGAGTCCCTAGTCGCAGACACTTGGTCACCAGCTCAAACTGGTTGCGTGATTCCTGAGGTTGGAATAGCAGCCACCTTGTCACAACCCCAACAACAGGAGGTTAAGGAGTTTGTGCTTCGCAACAAGGAGGTATTCTCTGAGCTGCCGGGACAAACATCTGGGGTAGAGCATGACATCATTACCCCGCCCGGTGAAAGGGTGAAGTTAAAACCCTATCGGATCCCAGAGGCCCGATGGGAGGCAATACGGGAGGAAGTACAGAAAATGCTGAACTTAGGGGTGATAGAGGAGTCCCAAAGTGATTGGTCTAGTCCCATTGTGTTGGTGCCTAAACCGGATGGGAGCTGGCGATTTTGTAACGATTTTCGTCAGTTGAACAAAGTTACAAAATTTGACACCTACCCCATGCCACGTATAGATGAGTTGATCGACCGGCTGGGAACAGCCCGATACATGACGACTCTTGACCTCACAAAAGGGTATTGGCAAATCCCCCTGGCCAAGTCGGCCAAAGAGAAAACCGCATTTGTAACCCCAGACGGGGCGTTCCAATATAAAAGAATGCCGTTCGGGTTACAGAATGCGCCGGCCACATTCCAGCGGAAAATGGACCAGATGCTGAGGCCCCATCGGAAGTATGCTGCGGCTTACCTGGATGACGTAATTGTCCATAGCACAGATTGGGCCTCACATCTGCCAAAAGTGCAAGCAGTCCTGGACTCTGTTCGGGAAGCGGGGTTTACGGCTAACCCCAAGAAGTGTACCATTGGGCAGGAGGAGGCCAAATATCTTGGGTACACCATTGGGAGGGGAGTAATAAAACCCCAACTCAACAAAGTCGAGGCCATCCAGAGTTGGCCACGTCCCAACAGCAAGAAGCAGGTACGAGCCTTTCTGGGAATCGCTGGGTATTATCGGCGATTCATTCCCCACTTTGCTTCTAAGGCTGTGCCCCTAACCAACCTGACGAAGGGGAAAGGGTCGGTCATGATTAAATGGACCCCCGAGGCTGAGGCAGTATTCCAATTCTTGAAACAAGCCTTATGTAGCCAGCCAGTGTTGTACTCACCCGACTTCTCTAAAGACTTTGTCGTACAAAGTGATGCGTCAGATGTGGGGTTAGGAGCAGTATTGTCCCAGGTCTGGAACGGGGAAGAGCACCCAGTCATTTACCTCAGCAGGAAGTTGAAGTCCCATGAGGTAAATTACGCCACCGTTGAAAAGGAGTGTTTAGCGGTGAAGTGGGCTCTAGATTCCCTTCGGTACTACCTGCTAGGTAGGCACTTTGACTTGGTTACGGATCACGCTCCGTTAAAGTGGATGGCTCAAAACAAGGAAACAAATAGAAGAGTGAATAGGTGGTTCCTGGCCCTCCAGGAATTCAACTTCACAGTAAAGCATCGCCCTGGCGTTCAAATGGGGAATGTGGATGCTTTGTCTCGAGTACATGAATGCCTGATTGCTGTTGTTCCAACCCCGAGGTTAAAACAAGAGGGGGGGGTATGTGACAGCAGGAAGGTAAAGTCACCTGGTTGCATCCAGGGGGGTAGATATATTTCGCCCAGATTCAGGCTTTACGCCGACTTATACAACTAGGTGGAGAGTTGTATAAGGCTAGTGGGCTCATGGATGACTCATACCTCTAGGGAGAGTGTGGGGCGTCGTGCAGACAGGGAGTTGATGAGACCAGCTGAAGCTTGTCAGCTCATTTAGGCCTCTATAAGAACTCCCAGCTTCATTAGGTGTTAGCTCATGCCTGGAACCAGACCTGTGTGGACTGTCTAGGGAGAGTGAACCCCTGTGCGGTGAGACAAAGCCTGTGTGGCTATTTGCTTGGACATTTAAAACCAGGGACTTAGGGACTAGGACAGCACTAGGCTGATCCCAGTTGTTAGTTAGGAAACCTGTATGTTTAGTCAGAGGTCAAGTTGACCAGGATTTATTTTGTTTATGTTTCTTTTTTCTTTGCTGTGTTTTGTCACTGTAAATAGAAAATAAACCGCACCTTTTTGATTTTGAAAACCACAACCTCCGTTTGCTGGGCCTGTTTTTGTGTGGGGAGCCCATCTCGGGGGTCACACACACCCGCTGCCGAGCCAACCCCCTCACATAGGTTATTGTGTATTTTGGAGCGCTGTACTTCATTTACTTATTTATTGTATTCAGGGAGTCATGACTGCCTGAATACCTGAATAGTGACTGCATCTGATGAAGTTTCTAGTTTTCTGAGCTGACCTAAACAATATAATTGAAATTCTTCAATATACTGTATTTATTGGCATATAACACTCACTTTTTTACCCTGAAAATAGAGGATAAACTGTGCCTGCGTGTTATACGCAGGGAGCTGTGGAAAGTTTTTTTCCTGAAACTTTCCTCTTAAAGTTAGGGTGCATGTTATACGCCAATAAATATGGTAATTATAGAGTTTCAGTACATTGAGTTTAATTACTCAATGTACTCAAACTCTATACCGTATTTTAGTTGTTTCTCGCTAAAAGAACAAGGTAGAAGAATACATTTTGTTTTGGGCATGCTGTAGAGGGGAAGGGGAGGGTTTATGGGTAAAGTTGGGTACTGTCTTGACCTGTTGCTGAATGCTGCATGAGAAGAGCATGGGTTTACTTTAAACCTAATTGGGCGGCAACTTCCTTTTTCCAGATTTATAAGTTCTCTTTCTAGGAATGATGGAATTTGTATTTCTTTATAATATAAAACATGACTATATTCATTGTATATTTGAAAGTCTAATTGAGTTCTAATACCCAGTAAAGTCAAGCCACAGGCACTGCGGTATTTAGCCTGTGGATTGTGAACCACATGCAGCTGTTCAAAGCCCTCAATGTTGGTCTTTTAATCCAGCGAATGTTAAAACACCGCACAACACAATAGGACAGCTAAGCTGACTACAATTGAAAGGGACTCAGTGAGACTTTGACAGTGCCAGTATCTCATGCTGAATGGCAGCACTGACGTTAAACAGTTTGTGTCCATTTAACACTGAAGACCAGGATTATCAAACACTGAATATGGAAACTTTATATTAGAGAATATTATGTGCATTTTTCGGTTAATCAAGGCTGTGTGTGTGTTAAAACAATTTCTAGTCCCATTGGTGAAAAAAATATGAAAATATGTCCTCTGTAAAAAAAAAACACACTTATTTTTGATGTAGTGTTTCATGTGCCTGTGTCATTAAAATAACGGCAGAGGTTTGTCTGCAACCTGCTGCTATGCTGCATTATTATTCCTTTGTTTTGACAGATTTTGCTGAAATGCCTTTGTTGTGGGTATATTTTTTCAGAGTAGTTAAAACACAGAAAGTGTTCCTGAAGTGATCAGAACATGATCAAACAATGATCACATCTTGTTATCGCCATCTGAATTTAACAATATCCTTCCTAAAACTCAGTGTATGAAGTTAAATTGCCTTAATTATGATGGTGGGAGTTGGTGTTTGTAAGTTCTAGTACAGTAGCAGGAAAAGGATGAATCTTTTGGAATTCCAGCATAAATAGTTTATTGAATGTCGCCTGATCTTCAGCTAAATTACAATAACAGACAATCTGTTTATGCTAATAACTTACAAAGAACTGCACACCTCCATTGACCACAGTGTCAAGTCAACCATAGGTTGGGTGAGGCAGGGAGGTACTGGTGCCAAGGTTGTGTTTGTATCTGTTTCAAATTTATGTTGGCTAAAGGATCTAGGATCTGACTTACTTTAAAGGGTTACTTATGCTGGCCATACACCTATAGATTATCTGCAGATTTTCTACGGTTAGATGGAAAAAGAGGGAGATTCTTCCATCCACACAGTTCAGTGTAGATGGAGGAATCTGTTCCACTTTTTCCATCAGACCATAGAAAATCTGCAGATAATCTATAGGTGTATGGCCAATCTTAAGGATATTTTTTTAAATAACAAACATGTTATATTTACCTGCTCTGTGCAATGGTATTCCATAGAGTGGCTCCAAATCTTCTCTTCTTGAGTTCCCGTGGCACTGTCCGCTCCTTCTCTTCAGGGTCTTCCCCCCTAGCAATTGCTTGCTATGGGGCTGACGTGCATGCTTGCGCCCAAGCTGGACCTTGTGTGTCTACAGACAAACATAGCGTGGCTTGGCCCTCTTAACTGGATTTGATTGACAGTAGCAGGAGCCAATGGCTCCCACTGCTGCCTCTATGTCCAGTGAAGAGAGAGAGATCAGTGACGCTGTTCTCAGCACAGCGCTGGATTGGATTGGGCTCAGGTAAGTATTTAGGAGGGCTGGGGGGGGCTAATCTTGGAAGACTTTTTACCTTAACCAGGAATGCACTAAGGTAACAAAAACTGTCAGCCTCTACAACCACTTTAAATAGGAAACAATTGAACTTTAACTATAAACCTTGGGTGCTTTAGTGGATATGCAGTCAGCTTAAAAATAGACATTAGAGTGTGGTTTAAGATTAGTAACAGAGAGGGGTATGAAAAACAAGGTTCTGTGCTAGGTATTGTTTTATTAAATCTGTTTGTAAATGACATAACTAAAGGTTTGGTGGGTAAGTTATCTTTTTTTGCTGATGACCCAAAAGTATGCAAAAAAGTTGATATTCTTGGAGGTGTCTGTAACATGAATCGTGATTTGGCATTGCTGTGGCACTGAAGATTGGTAAAAGCAGTAGAAACTGCAGTATATTGCTTCTCTCTAGTCAGTTCTCTCTAAATGTAAAATAAAGCTGTTTAAACATGGATCAAAATGTAACCAGTTCAGCAGTAACCTAAAGGAGAAGTATAGCCAAAGCTTGTTTGGCTGTACGTCTCCTATGGATCAAAGGAGTGCAGTTTGTTTTGCACTCCTGTGACCTGTTTTCAGCAGAGAATAGACTGAAGTCCGCTCTCTGCTGACGTCACCAATACCAGTCCAGGCACCGGGTCATCCCGACAATGGGAGTTTGGATCCACCAGATGCCTGGAGTGACACATGGCTCGGCCTCTCAGCGACCCGCTGAGAGCCTGAGACGGACGCTTCACCCCCCTCCGCAGCTCAGCGCTCCAATGAACGAGGAGGGAGCAATTTACAGCTCTCTGCTCACTGAGTTCTGAAAACCGAGCGGTGTTCGATCGCTCGGTTCTCAGTGTAGAGGCGCTGGGGGACAGATTCAGCATCGGACTGATGCTGCATCCACCTAGGTAAGCATTAATCTGCAAAAAAAATATTTCCTTTAATTCTCTTTTAATTTGATTCATGTATGGCTATCCCTGTTCATGAGAAATTGATCAATTTCTCACGAAGGGGACTGCTGGAGAATTTCAGTTAAACCATTGTATTCTGACAGCAGGGATGCGGGGTAGTCCCCCTGCTGTCAAAATACAAAGACACAGTGGGGAGGATTTCTGCATCCACAACGAATGTGTGGATGTCGGGAATCAGGTCCATTTTTTTTTCAGACAGCTGGCAGAGCGAAAAAAACTGACCCTGTATGGGCAGCTTTAGGCAGGGGAAAAAAAAAAAATCTCGTCAGTATACAATATCACAATTTGGGGGGTACGTATTTCAGATGACTGCAAAATGAGTAAACTGCGTGGCCAGGCAGTGAAAAAAGCAAATAGAATTCATCACTAAAGGGGTCACCAGTTGGAGGAAGGAGGTCCTGAATCACCTAAATAGAACTTAACCGCTTGCTGCCCACCATCAAATGATGGAGGGACGGTGCGACTCTCGTTCTGAGTGGACGTCATATGACGTCACCCCAGAAGGGCCTCTCGGTATTGCTAGGACAAGGCACGACCCCAATCTCTTTAAAGAGCCAATCACATGGCTCTTTAGCCATGTGATTGGCTGTGTCCAATCACAGCCGGTCACATGTAAACACGGAAGTGTCGGCGATCGGCTCTCATCGCCTTACACTGACAGAGGTTAAAGTGTTTGTAAACCTCAGTCATGAGATCTAAGTAAAGAAGATATATCTGTAGTGTTTACTTATCTCTCTCCAAAGCTCTAAGTGTTGTTTCTCTTTCACGCTGATAGCATGAGTAACTTCTGAAAATCTGAGATCAAATTTGTGTCGAGGAGGGAGGTCAGTACGCAGCTTGTCTATTCACAACAAAGTTCTTCTACTGTGCGAAGGGTAGTGTGCTCTGTGACGGAAGCATCCCACACTCTGCTTAAGTGCTTCCGTCAGTATACCGCTTCCTCCAGTCTGAACATAGATATTAGATATTATAGCTACCTATTGTAACCAAGAACTAGGCAGGACTAGTTTAGCTGCAAAACTAACTCTTTATTTAACAAGAATACAGGCTTTTTATACACTACAAATCCAGATGAGGCTGATCACATTAACATATGCAAACGCCACTGTATACAGAAATATAATTAACACTATAAACATTAAGTTAATTAAATAACTAGCCACCTGAACAATCAGGGATCTTATTCCAGATCATATTTGCCGGCATCGAGCTCATAAAGTACAATACACATTATTACAAATGTAAACACATCCCCTAGCAGACAATAGGTGAGTTAATGAGCACAATTAACAATACAAAAGTAATATCACCCCACCTCAGACTAGTAGGCCACAGAATATAGCAGGAGACCTACTTACAATAAACACATTATGGCAGGGGACCCCAGTATTTTGAGCGGATTACATTAACATCTACAGTCATTGCTGATTTGAGGCATATAGACCCCAAATATGGATGTGGAACCTCCAGTTCCCAGAGTCTGTGTGTTTTGGGGAGACATGAACTTGAATCAGAGCCAAGATCACTCCATGGAACACACAAGCATACACCTTCCAAAGAGTAGTTTTCCCTTAAATGCCAGGGCCCATAGTCAGTGGGTAAAAGGCTTGCTCCCAGTCCTCTCCAAAAGCACCTGCTCTGGCTAGGCCTGTCACACGTTCCTTTCCTCCAATAAGCTCTCAGACACTGTAACAGCAGCCTCTCTGCCCCCTCCTCTTTGATACGAACAGATGGAGAAGGATTTTAACACAATTCTACCCTTTGAAGGGGTGAAGGAAAGAGAAATGTAGATAAACAAGTAAAACATATGTAGGGGGATTTGTTTTATCTCTGTGTATCATCTAAACTGCTCACTTCACTGGGTATATGTGAGGATTTACAACCACTTTCAGCTAGACCTCATTTAGAATACTGTGACGATTTCTTGAGACCTCACTTACAAAGAGATATTGATAAGATAGAATTAATTCTGAGGCAAGCAACAAAAATGGTGAAAGGTCTTGGGGGGAAAAAACATACCAGGCAAAACTTCAGGAGCTTTATATTTACAGTATTGAGGAATGAAGTGAATACCAAGAACACGACATAGGACATCACCTCAAACTAGCCTGTCATAGAATGCTAGCAAACCAGACTGTGTGACTGCACAGAGGAGACCAAACAGGTGTAGGTGAAAGTGTAACAATTTATTAAGGGAAGTAAACAGACAAATAAACACCTCCAACAGAACACAGTGCAGTAACCAAACCAAATAACAGTGACTTAAAGAAAATATATACAATAAGGGGGAATACCGGAATCGTAGTGAAGGCCAGGCCGAGGTCATACACAAGGGGATCGAAGCAGATGGGTATGGATGGGAATCAAACAGGAACAGGGAGGGGACGAATGGATTGGCTGCAGAGCAGGGATCCAAGGTATCCAGGTAACAGGAGGACAGGGGACCGTGGAAATCAGGAGACAGGAGGGACAGATGCAGGATGGGCTCAAGTTAGGGATCAGGTCGGATCGGGTCAGACAGGATGCAGGCTCAAAGTCCAGATCACAGGTCCTAGGTCCAGGAGAGTGATACCAGGGCAAGGAGTGTTTGTACTTGCCGGGTATTTAAAGGAAGTCTTGTAATCAGGCTTCAGGTCACATCTGTCCGCAGGAAGTGCTGCCTGTCCCACACTGCCGGAATACACCCGCTGGTGGATGCCGGTACTACAGTCCATGCATTACCACCAGCAGGTGGGATCCTCCAACAAAGATATTGGCTGCAAGAGGACACCTGCTGGCGGACACTAGTACTGCAGTCCAAAGGACCAACAGCACCACCAGCAGGTGAAGCCTTTCCTGACATAGCCAGAGGAATATTCAAAACTTTAGAAGGAAAATATTTCACCCAAAGTGTACCAATACTTGGAACAGACTTCTGGCAGAGGTAGTGAGCCAAGTGGATGCTAACATCCTAAGAGAAGCATACTGTAGATCTATTCTCAGAAAAAAAGGGAAAGAAATGGGAAGACTTGATGGACCACTCAGTCCTTTTTCTGTTATCACTCTTCTATGAAGATGAGTATGGGCAGTAGATAAGTGGACCTGTTGCTTTGCCCTGAATGGTTAGATGATTAAATGGTTAATTGTTGAAAATAACAAAAAAATAAACAATTTCTAGGAAAACTGGAATATATGAGCTGTGTTGTGAGTGCCAACAAAGATTCTGTGCAGACTACACATATTTTCTAAAAGATGTCCATGTGGTATATTATACATAGATAGATTTCTCACACTGATATATTTTAGGATATTTTTAGCAACATGTGCGTTAAATAATTTCATTGGTATACATATGTTGATAGCAGCTTACAATCATTTCTCTCTCTGGAGCTGCATTTACTCTATGAAATTTCTGGAATTTAGCACTATTGAGTGCAGTGTATTGTGTTTCCCCAAAGTGGCACCAGTGGTAACATCTGTGTCTGAGTATACTAATATGCCACCCGATTCTCTGGACCAACAATCTGACTCTGTGACAGAGCAGCATTGAGAGAACTATGAACACTGTGTCATCCTATCCAGTTAACATCTGTCCTGCTTATAGCACTTGAGATGCACATTGTCACCATGTATTAAGAAATGTTTACACAAACCATCTGATTGCTTACAGTTCTGGCACTATATAAAACAGGCATAA
This sequence comes from Rana muscosa, assembly GCA_029206835.1. Lineage (NCBI taxonomy): Eukaryota > Metazoa > Chordata > Amphibia > Anura > Ranidae > Rana > Rana muscosa. The sequence continues at coordinate 1,018,400,228 of CM055116.1, forward strand.
AGTGCAGCGCTAAACAAATATGATCATATATAGAGAAAAATGCAATACTGTGCAATCAAGACAATGTGCATACATCAATGAGAATCCATAAAGAGAGACCATAAAGTCTTAAAAAGACATCAAACAGTGTTATAGTATATATAAGTAAGGACAGTCCTGTGTAAGCAAAAGTCCATTAACTACTTCAGGCCCACAGGCCATCATATGACGCCCTTGGGTTTGTGGGGGTATATCTGAATGATGCCTGCAGCTACAGTACCAGGCATCATTCAGATATTGCCGGTTTCAGCCGGCGATTCCCTACACCATGAGAATGATCATATCGGCTGTTTCGCCGCTTGATCGATCTTACGGGCAGCGGAATGGGACGTCCTCCCCCTCCCGCCGCCCTCCGGTGCTTCTACCGACTCACCTGTGCGATCGGTAAGTCGGTGACAGGATCCGCCGGCCCCGGATGTAGATCATAGAGATTTCTGGCGGACCAGATGGTCGCCGGAGTCTCTATGATCGTCGGAGGCCGGGCGCAATGTTATGACGTCACGCCCGGCCTCTGCATTCCAAAAAACTGCGCCGCTCCGGCTTTGAAGCGGTGATGGTTTTTTTTGTTTTTTTTCTGGCTTCCAAGCCTAGAGGTGAGATGTGGGGTCTTATTGACCCCATATCATCTCACTGTAAAGAGGACCTGTCATGTCATATTCCTATTACAAGGGATGTTTACATGCCTTGTAATAGGAATAAAAGTGATCAATTTTTTTTTTTTTTAAAGTGTCAAAATAAAAAAAAATAAGTAAAATTATCAATTAAAAAAACATTTTTTTTACAGTGCCCCCGTCCCCGTGTGCTCGCATGCATAAGCGAACGCATACGCAAGTCCCGCCCACATATGAAAATGGTGTTCAAACCACACATGTGAGGTGTTGCCGCGACTGTCAGGCCTCGTACACACGGCCGAGATTCTCGTTGAGAAAAACATGTCGTTTTTTTCGACGAGATTCTTGGACAAGAAACTTGTCCCGGCCGAGTGTACACACGCTCGTTTCAAAGAACCCGCGGTTCTTTGAAAGGAGTGTACGCGGTGACGTCATCGACTACGTCGAGCATGCGCTCGTCACATTCGATGCCGTCGCCGCCATCTTGGTATACCCTACGTATGCCTAGGAAGCTACCGCGCATGCGTCAAATTCATTTCGAACATGCGCGGGCTTCCGGGCGGACAGGTAAGTGTACACACACTCACTTTTCTCGTCGAGAAACACGCCGAGGAGAATCTCGACGAGAAAATAGAGAGCAGGTTCTCTATTTTCTCGTCGAGGTTTCTTGTCGGTTTTCTCGACGAGAAACACGCTAGCAGCGTACACACGACCGATTTACTCGGCAAGACCTCTCTGCCAGCAAGTTTCTTGCTGGTTCTTGCCGAGAAAATCGGTCGTGTGTACGAGGCCTTAGAGTGAGATAATTCTAGCCCTAGACCTTCTCTGTAACTCAAAAAATGTAGCCAGTAAAAAAAAAATAAAGCGTCGCCTATGGGGATTTTTAAGTACCGAAGTTTGGCGCCATTCCACGAGCGTGTGCAAATTTGAAGCGTGACATGTTGGGTATCTATTTACTCGGCGTAACTTCATCTTTCACATTATGCAAAAAAATTAGGCTAACTTTAGTGTTTTGTTTTTTTTTAAAGCATGAAACTGTTTTTTCCACAAAAAGTTGCAATGACCGCCATTGTATTCTCTAGGGTCTTTGCTAAAAAAACATACCGTATTTATCGGCGTATAACACACACAGGCGTATAACACGCACCCTAACTTTAAGAGGGAAGTTTCAGGAAAATAACTTTCCACAGCCCCCTGTGTATAACACGCAGGCACAGTTTACCCTCTATTTTCAGGGTAAAAAAGTGAGTGTTATACGCCAATAAATACAGTATATAGTGTTTGGGGGTTCTAAGTAATTTTCTAGGAAAAAAAATTATGATTTTTACATGTAGGAGGGAAGTGTCAGAATTGGCCCGGGCCTGAAGTGGTTAAAGAGATCCCATAGGAGAATCCATGTTGAAAGTGAAGATCAAACACCCACCAGTGTGATACCCATCACCAGAGCAAAATTGGATGTTGATCACACTATGTGGAGTCTTGTATTTTACATATACTTTGGTACTGAGCTCCACTGATGGTCTTCTGACACTGCTTCCTGATTCACAGTGAGCCTTCCGGTATACACCATCTGCAGCAATCAGAGATGACATCAGGGCTTCCTCTCAGTGGGTTGTATACCCGATCAAGTGTTGATTGACCCCCCTGAGTAAGGGTGGTGGCTGGCTGTCTGGTAAGCCTCCACATTTTGCTCTGGTGATGGGTATCACACTGGTGGGTTTTTGGTCTTCACTTTCAACACAGATTCTCCTATGGGATCTCTTGAATGGACTTTAGTTTGATATGTGTTATATAAGATGCTTGCACAGGACTGCACCTTACTTACATATACTAGAACACTGTTTGATGTGTTTTTAAGACTTTTTATGGTCTCTCATTATGGATTTTCATTGATGTATGAACATTGTTTTGATTGCACAGTATTGCATTTTTCTCTATATACGATCATATTTGTTTAGCACTGCAATTCATTTATATACTATATAAAACAGGCCTGTATGTACCATAAGGCACTCATGGGCCAGTGCATAGGACAGACGGGCTAGAAGGGGCAGAACAAGTCCAAACCATTAACACATGGGTCTTTGCCTGTATTAAAAGCTCTTTCACTTCATTACAAAATCTTGGCAGTACAACCAGTCAAGTTTCCAATTCACACATTTCGGACCATGTCTAGCCCTTATTCAAGGTAGGAGCAAACTGTAGTGGTCGATATGGATGTGTAAATTGGGAGCTTGGCTGGTTTGTACAGCCATGCTTTTTTAATATAGTGAAAGAGCTTTTAATAGGCACAAAGACCTGTGTGTGGATGCACAACAATTTGCCAGCTTGAGGTTCCTTCGAGTTGCCAAATAATGTTTTATCCAAGCATAAACATTTACAAATGATAAAATATTTTTCCTTAATTTGTTTCCCTTTTCTGTGCAACTCAACACATTTATAATGGGGGTACAGGGGATTTTGAAAGGCGTCATAAGGCTCTTCATAGCGCAAGGAACATTAAACCTTCTGTTCTTTCTCGTGTTTGGTGGTCTGAAGAGTTTAAATTGAACCAGGCATATAAAAGCAGCCTGCATGCTGCATCCAATCGTACATTACAGCAGTAACTTTTTACTAAATCAATCATAGGACATAAGTAATGGAGTTTGATTAAAAGTGCATTATTGTTCAGGTGACCCAGTGGCAGCACAAATACATTCTGATTCTGGTCAATCTGTCAAGCACAAGTAAGGCGACAACCCTGTCTACCCAATAATCTAGCTACTTAAAATAATAATGGCTCCAATTTTCTGCACATGCAGTACACACACTAAGCCAATACTGAGAGATTAATATACAAGAGTGCAGTCAACTGCCAGCCTGATTAAATTCAGCGAATAGTATATTAAAAAGCGCTTCTTTAGCAAAAATGGCTTCCTATGCCAGGATCAAAGATGGCTGCGGTGATTCGTGCATGCAGAGCAGCGTGTGTTTCGGCTCCTCCCTATGCGTTTCGTCAGATGACATCATCAGAGGCACCTCATAACGTATGATGAAATGCACAGGGCAGAGCCATGCTTCTGTGCATGCGTGAATTGCCGCAGCCATCTTTAAACCTGGCATAGGAAGCCATTTATGCTAAAGAAGTGATTGTATATCCTCTGCTCACTGTAAGTGTATTTACCCAATAAACCCGTTTGCACTTGCTTACCTTCACTATGGAGAGTCTCTTTCTTTCCATGCTGCTGATGCTTTGAATTTTGGTCACATCGATGAGCGGAATCCATAGCGGCAACATTGTATATGTTTGTAAATTTCATCAGGCTGGCAGTGTATTACATGTTTTCATACATACTGTATGTATCAATTTATACTTGTTTATTATTTATACATGTATGATTGTTAATTTCTTAGCGCTGCACTCTTGTATATCATTTTGTGGTACTGTGTATTGGAGTATAGTGTTAGCTGTTGCACATTGTTTAGCTTTTGGACCCAAGCACGTTTTTTTTTTCTTTTTAATATTGAGAGATTATAAAGGCTGACATTTTTTACCTATCTTTCTAAAAATACTATTTGTCTATTCTGTTCCAATAGCTTTAATATTTTCCTCACTTTTTTTGGACAATCAGGTATAGGATTACTTGAAAAATCTACTTGTATGTTGTATTTGCAGCCTGCCCTTCTCTTTCAACAACTTCCTGAATTTCCTGCTTACTTTGTGGCTTCACCTCTGCCCATTCCTTTGGTTTACTTATGTTTTCTAAGAAATGCATGTCCCATGGGACCTTGCTGACTTCAAGCAATGATTCCTGTAGTTTAGAATGCAGGCTCTGTGAAATGTGTGACACAGTAATGCATATTTACAGGGCATAGTGAATATGGGAAGTAAATGTGTGGGGATTCTTCACAAAGTAAGTTTACAAACTTCAAGATTGTTCAGATTAATAGGAGTAGGCCAGAAATAATTGAAATGCAATATGAAAATTAATATATGATTTTATATGCACTTTAGCTTACATTTTAGCAGCAGAAGCAAAGCTGTTAAACCAAAAAGCATTGGGCAGGAGTGGGTGTGGCCAGGTCCTGATTGACAAGCTCAGGGTTGTGAATCAGTAGTGACAATACTAATAACTATGCCCATCCGGAACATTTTTCATCCCACATAGGGCAAACAGCCACAGCCTTCGTCAACCACTTCAGCCCCGGAAGGATTTGCCCCCTTAATGACCACGCCATTTTTTGCAATACGGCACTGCGTCGCTTTAACTGACTATTGCGCGGTCGTGCGACGCTGTACCCAAACAAAATTGACTATAATACATATCCCAAAAATATATATATAAAAAAATAATTTATTCATCAGTTTAGGCCGATATATATTATTCTACATATTTTTGTTAAAAAAAATAAAAAATCACAATAGGCGTATGATGATTGGTTTGCGCAAAAGTTATCGCGTCTGCAAACCATAGGATAGATTTAGGGACCTTTTTTTTTTTTACTGGTAATGGCGGCGATCTGCAATTTTTAGCGGGACTGCGACATTTAGCCCCAAATTAAACTTTTAGGGCACCAGTGACATTATTACCTTGATGGGCTGCCAGGAACATGACAGGGATCACTGTTCCCGATACTGGGAACAGAAGATCTTTGTCATGTCCCTAGGCAGAACGGGGAATCGCCTTGTTTACACTGGCAGATCCCCGTTCTGCCTTTCCTCATCGCGATCGTGGGTCACCGGCAGACATCGCGTCCATGGGACACGCAGGCATGCTCCCGCGGTGCGTGCGCGCTATCCTCCTTGCACGGACTGATGTACAGGTACGTCGATTTGCGCAAAAGAGTCGGACTGCCGCAATATATCTGCGTGAGCTGGTTGGCTAGTGGTTAAAGTGGTAACTCTGCTTAAAATTCAGTAGCAGTGTAGCATCGTTGCCACCCCATCACAAGAAGCTGTGAGTGGGGGACATCACTGTCAGGTTCAACAGGTATCTGTGGGATTTTGCAGCAGAACTGTAAAGCCCTGTACACACAATAGGTTTTACAGATGAAAACAGTCCAATGGACTGTATTCATTGGACAAACCGATCGTGTATGGGCCCCATCAGTCTTTTTTCCATCGGTGTTTAAAAATAGAACATGTTTTAAATTTATCCGATGGTTAAAAAACCGATAGCAAATTACTATCGTCTGTGTGGAACTCCATCGGGTAAAAAAACCCATGCATGCTCAGAATCAAGTCGACGCATGCTCAGAAGCATTGAACTTCATTTTTCTCGGCTCATCGGAGTGTTTTACGTCACCGCGTTTGGAACGGTCAGTTTTTTGACTGATGGTGTGTAGGCAAGACTGATGGAAGTCAGCTTCATCGGTTTTCTGATGGAAAAATCCATCGGTTTAAAAACCATAGGAAATCCGATCGTGTGTACAGGGCTTTTGTGTAAATACATGTATAATTAAGTGATGTGGAGCATATTTTTTGTTTTAATGGAAGGCAATAGCTCTTTTTTAAACACTGTGCTGGAAAATTAAAAAAATTGGCTGTAATAGAGCCCTTAAAACAATGGCAGTTTTTTTAAATATTCTTTTTTCTTTTCCAATATTTTTTTTGTTTACAAACGATTTTTATTATAGAAAAGGTCAAGGTATAAACACAAATCACAATGATGGTACAGGTATATATATAAGAATTGTACATATTGAGCATTGTACAGAGGAAGGAGAAAAGGTTCTTCTTTTTTTTTTCTTTCTTTTTTTCCTTAATTTATTTATTTTTCTTATTTCTTAAGACTGGTATAGGAATGTATATTGTTCAAATAAAGTCAATCAAGAGCATTGTATTGGAGAGAGGGCTAAATGACAATTGTATATATTTTAAGAGTGGGAGGCAAAAAAAAAAAATGGGAAGGCACTAGACCAGAGAGGTGGTATCCCAGAGAGTCCATTTTTTTTGGTAAAGGGGCATAGAATCATATAATGTGTGATGAATTCTTTCTGAAAGCTTAATGTTTGACATGCGGTTAAGAATTTGTGGCCAAGGTACCGTAGTGGAGCGCCAATTAAATGCTATGGCCCAGTGGATGGAACTAAGGAGTGTATGTATTAACCTTGTACTAGTCATTGGAATGTCCTGTATAGGGGTGAATAAAAGGCCTATTTGGGGTGTAAGAGAGATCTTTCTACAGGATATTTTATCTATTATAATATTTGCCTTATGCCAAGTGTCTTTAATGTGGGGGCAATCCCAAAATATATGTAAAAGTGTTCCCTGGGTGGGGCAACCCCTAAAGCAGAGTGGGGACACTGAGGGATAAAATGAATTGAGTTTAGCGGGAGTAAGATACCATCTATAAAGTAGTTTGATGGCCGATTCTCTAATCAAGGTTGTTCTGGTACATTTGTGGAGATTTGTAAAAATTGTATCCCATTGATCAAGAGTAAATGAGGTATTTAAATCTGATTCCCATTGTAGCATGGGATGTGATTTATCAGGCATGTTGGTCTCATTTAAATTTTTATATATTCTGGAGATTAAACCCCGGTCACGACGGGAGGAGATACAAATTTGCTCAAATTGTGTATAAGGGGGGTGGAGTGTAAGTGAGTAATATTTCTCATAGAATTTTTTTATTTTCGCATAGATCTCTAGTTCGGTAGGAGAGATATTGTATTTTGTTTGTAGTCTGGTGAAAGTAAGAAATGCATTGTCTTGGGAGAGCGATTTTAAATGTATTAGATTATGTGACTTCCAATATGTTAGCAAATTTTCATCCTGAGCTCTATCTGGGGGGGAAAAACGTGGGTCACCCATAAAGGAAGCTAAGGGGGGAACATCCGAGGATAACTTAAAATTAGAGATTTGTCTGTTCCATAGTTGAAGAGTGTGAGTGACGATGAGGTTTAAGGGCCTTATTTTTTGTGGTGGGATGACATTGGACCAGAGAAGTCCTTGTAAATTGTAGGGTAGGATAGATTCTTCCTCGAACAGGAGCCAAGGAATTTGGAATGAAGGGGCATACCATTGGGCTAATTGGGTGAATCTGGCCGACAGGTAATATAGCCAAAGGTTTGGAATGCCGAGGCCTCCTTTTAAATGGGGTCTAAACATAAGGGAATAACTAAATCTGGGTTTCTTGTTTTGCCATATAAATTTATTGATTTCTCTCTGTAAAGATTCTAGTGTTTTTTTAGGTAGAATAAGTGGAAGGGTTCTGAAAAAGAATAGAAGTTTGGGTAATATCATCATTTTTGTGGCTACTATCCTGCCCGAGAAAGAAATCTGGTATGATGACCATAGTTTAAGTAGGTTTTTAATATTGTTAAATAAAGGAGGGTAGTTTGCTTGATATAGCGTTTTATATGAAGATGTAATCTGAATACCTAGGTATCTAAACGAATCTACGTGCCAATTGAATGAGAATTTGTCTTTAAGTGAGGATATTAAGGCTGGGGGAATGTTGATTGGTAAAGCCGAGCACTTAGATAGGTTTACTCCCAGACCTGTCAAATCATGAAAGACGTCCAGGGTTTTAGTTAGATTAGGTAGGGAAATAAGAGGGTCAGTTATGAATAGAAGGACGTCATCCGCATAAAGACTCAGTTTGTATTCCTTGGATCCCTTAAGATATCCATTAATATTTGTATTGTTTCTGATTGCACAGGCGAGGGGTTCTATTGCGAGGGCAAAGAGTAGGGGGGAGAGTGGACAACCTTGTCTGGTACCTTTAGTCAGGGGAAAAAAGTCAGAATTGTTACCTGGGAGTTTAATACGTGTTTGTGGGTTGTGATAGAGAGCCTTAAAGCCATGTAGAAATTCATTGTTGATGCCATATTTTGGGAGAAGGGTGTCAAGATATGACCAGCAAACGCTGTCGAAAGCTTTGTGTATATCAAGACCAAGAAGCAGTGTGGATTTGGAATGAATGTTGGAGTCTTGAATGATATTTGTGGTAAGTCGTATGTTGTCTGTTATTTGTCTGTTGGGAATGAAGCCTGTTTGATCAGGATCAACTAATGGGGAGATAACGGCTGATAATCTGTCTGCTAATACACGGCCGAATATTTTTAGGTCGTTGTTAATAACTGATATTGGGCGGTAGTTTTGAGGGGTGGAGTGATCTTTATTTGGTTTGGGAAGTAGGGACATATTAGCCAAAATCATCTCGGGTGGGAATTGGCCACCCTGTAAGATATTATTATAAAGTTTAGTAAGGTGTGGTGTAATGGTAGAGGAAATTTTTTTATAGTAAGATGTGGAATAGCCGTCAGGGCCTGGGGCTGTGGATATTTTTAGTGTTCCAATGATTTTGTTAACTTCCATCTCCGAGCAAGGGGCATTAAGAGATTCGATTTGATCTCTAGTAAGAGTGGGTAACGTAATGTTATTAAGCCAGTCTAAGGAGGACTGTTTCGGAGGTGTTTTTGGTGAGGTCAGGAGATTTTTATAGAAGTCCGAGAATAATTTCATGACTTCTTTGGGATGGGATACCAAATTACCAGAAGGGTTCCTTAATTTATAGGTGTGTGGGGGTTTCATAGATTGATTTAGTTTTTTAGCAAACATGGTGGAATAAGAATTGCTGTTGAGTAAGAATCTAGCTTTAGACCATCTGAGAGCTTTTTCAGTATCTGATGTTAATAATGTATCTAAGGTAGTGCGTTTCTCTTGTATCTGTTTAAGTAGGTCACTAGATGGGTTCTGGTTGTTTCTATGATACAAGTGATCTAGATCTTTTGTTAGGGATCTAATGTCTGCAAGTTTGGATTTGTTGTTGATTGAGGCGATATTTATCAGATGACCTCTCATTACCGCTTTATGTGCCATCCATATAGTTGTGGGGGACATGTCTGGTGCTACATTATGTGCAAAATATTGTTCAAGGTAAGATAGAATTTGTTGGTTGCTTGAGGGATCTGTGAGCAAGGAATCGTTTATTCGCCATGAGTGTGCTGTGTTGACTAGACCTATATGTGAAGTATCAAAGGAGACTATGTGGTGATCAGACCAAGGACACGGATGGATATCTGCTCTAGAGGAATTGGCAAGTAGAATTGGGGTGCAAAAGATGTAGTCAAGACGAGCGAAGCAGTTGTGCGGATGGGAGTAGAATGTGTAAGATTTGGATCCAATGTTATGGGCTCTCCAAGTGTCTATTAATTGATGGTTATATAGTGATCTATTCAAGGATTTGGGGAAAGCTTTTGAGGATGGGACAACATTGCTTCTATCTAGAGCTGAGTGAGCAGCTAAATTGAAATCCCCGCCCACTATTACTTTTCCAATAATTTTATTGGGTTTTACAGAGAGATAAAACATGACAACATAACATTGGTAACCAAGTACAGGCGGTCCCCTAGTTACAAACATCTGACTTACAAACGACTCCTACTTACATGGAGGGAGGAAACAGGAAGTGAGAGGAAATCTACCCCTAGGAAGGAAAATTCACTCCTGTAAGAGTTATTAAGGGAAAAACGTATCTCCACTGATGCTTTATCACCAAGGATTGTTTCCACAACAACCCAAAATTTTCAAAATCCAATTGTCATCGGGACAGAAAGTGAGGTGAAATCTTCTGAACAGGGGCACAGACAGCAAAACAAATGGCGTTAACCCTTCCCTATGCTATCCAAAAAGCTTAAAGAGGAGTTCCAGGCTTTTTATGCTTATTAAAAATCAGCAGCTACAAAAAGTGTAGCTGCAGACTTTTAATAAACGGACACTTACCTGTTCCACGGTCAAGCGATGCAGCCGCCCGGAGCGTCACTCCTCTCCGCCGGCGCCTCCATTGCCACTCTGGGCACCCGGCCATGACAGCTTTCGGCTTCACGGCCGGACAGGCACTGCACATTCGCGCTGTGCTCTCGGAGTGGACAGGCGATCTTCTGGGACCTGTCACATGTTCCAGGAGATCACCTAGAGGGAGGGGCTGCCTAGGTGGCCCGTAGGCGGAAGGAGGAAGTAGGACAGGAAGTCCCACTCCTAACAAAGCCCCCATTCCCCCCCAAAAAAAAAATGACATGCCAAAGGAGTGCTTAAAGCGGAAATTCCACTTTTGGGTGGAACTCCGCTTTAAAAAAAATTTTTTGGGCTGGAGCTACACCTAAAAAACTTACCTGTACCGATTTACAAACAGATTCAACTTCAGAACAAGCCTAAAGACCCTATCTTTTTTGTAACCCGGGGACCGCCTGTACACACTGTAGCTTCCAATATTGAGTAGGAACATTGCTGCAATATATAACTTATAATGCCATAAATCTTATTATTCTTATTTTCTTTAATTACTATCAATATCATAACAAAACAGGACAAAATGACTGTCGTAGAGGAATAAGGGGACACAGAGGATGCTACATAGGTTGTTCAATAGCAATATCTATGAATAACTTGATTAATTTCCTGTTTGGCTTTGCCATATTAAGGGAATAGCATGGTATTACCATATCACAAGGCAGAGTTCAAGTCATAAAATATTCTACATATTAAATAATTTACAAGAATAGTTATAAATCATTTCATTAGCTTCTTACATAAGCAATGTGTTCTTTGGACTTAACATGTACTCTAATTTGCAATCCTCAAGGAAGATGTAAAGCAAAAGATAAGTCAAATGTACATTGCAATATAAAAAGCACATCAGACAATCATATTTTTATGCTTTCCTTGAAATGGCAAGGTAGAACATCCCTTACCCATTAATTAGCAGGTAATGCTGTGTCCTATGCATGTAATAACTTAATTGACATAATTATAACGTGGCCGAGAACACAAAGGCGACAAAAGACCCGTTGCGGAAAATACAAAACAGAAGTAATAACAACCCTATCCACACAGGTGCAATGTGCTATTCCAAACTGTGCATGCTACAGATTTTCAGGCTCTCATTGACCAGCTGGTTCAAGCTTCCTCACAAAGCTTCTTTCAGACATTTGCGTGGTGTTAAGAATAAAAAAAAACCTAAGTATTCACTAGTCATAAATTACTAGTCTACCCCCTGTAGATGTATTGCCCAGAGAAGAAGTAAACATTTAGTTATCATGGAGATTTGAATGAGAGGTTGTGGGTAACAAAACACTAATGGGCAAGACATTGTCCTCCAGAGTTTTTCCATACGTCGACGGACCGCAAAAATGAGATCCGACGGATATATCCCATAATATTATCACAATTATAATAAGCTCTAGCATAAGTCTGGAGTATAAGGGTTAAGTACACCTTACGATACCTGGATTCTGATGGGCCGTAATGAGTTGCCAGAGATGGGAATTAATGATCTGTTGCTGAGAGCAACAGGAGAATCGTATAATATATTTTTTGGCGATAATGATAATCCGCATTTAGAAAGAAGCAGATTGTGAATAATGACTTCTGTCCCCAGCAGCAACCTTGCTTCATGTTATGTCTACATGAATCAATAAATATTAGTTATGTTTAGCGGTATGCACATTTATGTCCATTAATCAGCCTTTTCCCCAACTCTGCCTACTCTTATAAAACAAATCATGTATTGTGTATTTAAAAGATTCTCCAGGGAAGATCCAGGAAAACTTGCAGTATGAAGAAAGTAATTGAGATGTAGGGTATGCAAGATGCAGCACTTATATCCTCATTATATCCATGCAATACAGAGACAGACTGCTCTCTCTTACCAGGCTAAATGTTGGATATTTCTACCTAAAATGTACCGTATATACTCGAGTATAAGCCGACCCGAATATAAGCAGAGGCACCTAATTTTACCACAAAAAACTGGGAAAACTTATTGACTCGAGTATAAGCCTAGGGTGTCCATCTGCATGCCTCACTGTGCCTCACTTTGCCTCACTGTGTCCATGTGCATGCCTAACTGTGTCCATGCCTCACTGTGCCCATGCCTCACTGTGCCTCACTGTGTCCATGTGCATGCCTCACTGTGTCCATGCCTCACTGTGTCCATGACTAGACTAACGTTTAACATGGGAGTCTATGGAAGGGGTGCCCGGCTTTGAAAAATCGGTGCTCCCCGGCCGTAGGTCCCCCAGACAACAAGCTTTGCACACTTGTAGAGGAGAAATGGGGCTACATGTGTGCCAAGTTCCGGGTCCAGATGACCTACGACCGGCCAGTACCAGGTCCCCAAAGTCACCAGAGAAATTACTGTTTAACATCTGCATGCCTCACTTTGCCTCACTGTGTCCATGTGCATGCCTCACTGTGTCCATGCCTCACTGTGTCCATGACTAGACTGACGTTTAATATGGGAGTCTATTGAAGGGGTGCTTTGAAAAATCAGTGCTCCGCGGCCGTCGGTCCCCCGGACAACAAACTTTGCATACTTGTAGAAGATGATTGAGGCTACGTGTGTGCCAAGTTTGGGATCCAGGGGACCTACGGCCGGCCGGTACCGGGTCCACAAAATCCAGGAGATCAGGTGCAAACAGGTGACTCGAGTATAAGCCGAGGGGGGCATTTTCAGCCCAAAAAAATGGGCTGAAAAACTCGGCTTATACTTGAGTATATACGGTAATGTGGGACTAATGGGGACCTCCAACTTAGAAAGGAACAGACATACTACCTATGCAACCTTTTCCTATTACAATAAGGAATTAAAAAAAACTACAAGGCTCATCAATAGATTGTTGCAATCTAACCTCTACCCCTTCGTGTAGAAGAGATCACATGATCAAGTACCTGGCCTTTCAGTTTTGTGGATAGCACTGTGGGTAACTTTGAGCAGCATTTCTCCAGGAAAGGTAATTCAGCCTATTCCTCTGTATTTAGCAAGGCTAGTAATGTATCTTTATGCTAGCATTTGAGCATTGCTCTACTTTAAGATCTGAAAAATTCACAATTTCAAATGCCCGCTATAAAATATGGTAGTACTCAACACTGATCTACCGTTAAAAACCACCACTAAAGCTCTCCATAAACAATTCCCATCACTTTGTTATAAAATAAGATTAAAGCGGAGCTCCGCCGTTAAAAAAACACTAAAAGCCAGCAGCTACACATACTGCAGCTGCTGACTTTTAATATTAGGACACTTACCTGTCCTGGAGTCCAGCGACATCTGCAGCAGAAGACAAGCAATCGCTCGTCTATCTGCTGCCCCCCGCCGCCATCCTCGGTGAGGGAATCAGGAAGTGAAGCGTTTCAGCTTCACTGCCCGGTTCCCTGCGGCGCATTCACGAGTCGCGCAGCGCCGGCCTCACTGGTCACCGTTGTGTTCTGGAAGCCGTGTGTTTCCCAGAACGCAATGGGCGTTCTGCGGGAAGTGACGCACTACCCGCAGAATACCCGCAGAGAGGACTCCCGGAAGTGGGTGTAAATACCTGTCTTAGACAGGTATCTTCACCCCCCTGAAAGGTGCCAAATGTGACACCGGGGGGGGAGGGTTCCGATGAGCGGAAGTTCCACTTTAGGGTGGAGCTCTGCTTTAAATAAAGATTAGCTTAGTTCACATATCTGCTCTGCATTTTTCCAAGTGCAGTGATTTAGTAGGTCTCCACGAATCTCCTAAAACAGCAAAAACGTGGCTTTGTTCTGGAGATGAAATTACCCTTTGGGCATCCTGAGCAGTGACATCCAGTTTAAAAGATAAGTTCACCTTTATAAAAAAATATTTGCAGGTAAAAAAAATGTGCATTTATTATAATTTTTTTATTAGGAGCCTGTAAAGCATTGCATCAGCAAATCACGAGTGCAATCTCATGCTCCTGCAGATAGGCAGGCAGTTACTAAATGACAAGAAGCATCAAAGAGCTACCTAGAGCACTCACCGGCGCCCTGCTAGTTCAGTGACAACTACAAGCCATCAGCTACATTGGCTGGTGGTAGTTGTAGTTCCCCCATTGACAGAACTCTGTAAATGAATTACACGGCTGGGTGGGTGGAGCCCCATACGGCCGTGGTTTTTAAAATTGTGACAGTGGGTGCGAGGAGAAGATCCCGGGCCTCTGTCACAACGGGGAATGGGGGGGGATCTCCAAACCCAAAAACATTTCCAACCTTCTCACCTCTATTAAACCATGGCCCCAACATTTTTGCAAATATTTTATTATATCTTTTCATGTGACAACACTGAAGAAATGACAATTTGCTACAAAGTAAAGTAGTGAGTGTACAGCTTGTATAACAGTGTAAATTTGCTGTCCCCTCAAAATAACTCAACACACAGCCATTAATGTCTAAACCGCTGGCAACAAAAGTGAGTACACCCCAAGTGAAAATGTCCAAATTGGGCCCAAAGTGTCAATATTTTGTGTGGCCACCATTATTTTCCAGCACTGCCTTAACCCTCTTGGGCATGGAGTTCACCAGAGCTTCACATGTTGCCACTGGAGTCCTCTTTCACTCCTCCATGTTGACATCACGGAGCTGGTGGATGTTAGAGACCTTGCGCTTCTCCTCCTTCCGTTTGAGGATGACCCACAGATGCTCAATAGGGTTTAGGTCTGGAGACATGCTTTGCCAGTCCATCACCTTTACCCTCAGCTTCTTTAGCAAGGCAGTGGTCATTTTGGAGGTGTGTTTGGGGTCATTATCATGTTGGAATACTGCCCTGCGGCACAGTCTCCGAAGGGAGGGGTTTATGCTCTGCTTCAGTATGTCACAGTACATGTTGGCATTCATGGTTCCCTCAATGAATTGTAGCTCCCCAGTGCACTCATGCAGCACCAGACCATGACACTCCCACCACCATGCTTGACTGTAGGCAAGACACACTTGTCTTTGTACTCTTTACCTGGTTGCCGCCACACACGCTTGACAGCATGTGAACCAAATAAGTTTATCTTGGTCTCATCAGACCACAGGACATGGTTCCAGTAATCCAGGTCCTTAGTCTGCTTGTCTTCATCAAACTGTTTGAGGGCTTTCTTGCGCATTATCTTTAAAAGAGGCTTCCTTCTCAGATGACAGCCATGAAGACCAATTTGATGCAGTGTGCAGCGTATGGTCTGAGCACTGACAGGCTGAACCCCCCACCCCTTCAACCTCTGCATCAATGCTGGCAGCACTCATACGTCTATTTCCCAAAGACAACCTCTGGATATGACGCTGAGCACGTGCACTCAATTTCTTTGGTCGACCATGACGAGGCCTGTTCTGAGTGGAACCTGTTCTGTTAAACAGCTGTATGGTCTTGGCCACCGTGCTGCAGCTCAGTTTCAGGGTCTTGGCAATCTTCTTATAGCCTATTCCATCTTTATGTAGAGCAATAATTATTTTTTTTAGATTCTCAGAGAGTTCTTTGCCATGAGGTGCCATGTTGAACGTCCAGTGATCAGTATGAAAGAGTGAGAGTGATAACACCAAATTGAACACACCTGCTCCCCATTCACACCTGAGACCTTCTAACACTAACGAGTCACATGACACTGGGGAGGGAAAATGCCTAATTGGGCCCAATTTGGACATTTTCACTTAGGGGTGTACTCACTTTTGTTGCCAGCGGTTTAGACATTAATGGCTGTGCGTTGAGTTATTTTGAGGGGACAACAAATTGACACTGTTATACAAGCTGTACACTCACTACTTTACATTGTAGCAAAGTGTAATTTCTTCAGTGTTGTCACATGAAAAGATATAATAAGATATTTACAAAAATGTGAGGGGTGTACTCACTTTTGTGAGATACTGTATCTAAGTTACCTACTGTTCTGGTGGGTCTGATTTTTTTTTTACCTTGAATTGTCTTTATTATTTATTCTTAAACTTACACTCTTGCACGGATGCTTTTTTGCTAAACAAAAACACTGCATGAACAGGAATACCACAGACATAGGTGTATATGCATAGATGGAATACATATGTTTGGATTGCTTTACTTACCAAAGGGGGGTCTGTAATTTCTGTAAACTAGTCTTGAGGGTCATACAATACTTCC
Source organism: Rana muscosa (assembly GCA_029206835.1). Lineage (NCBI taxonomy): Eukaryota > Metazoa > Chordata > Amphibia > Anura > Ranidae > Rana > Rana muscosa. The sequence goes on from CM055116.1 coordinate 1,018,416,729, forward strand.
ACAGGCAGCATCACTGTTTTGTGGCTCAAATTTGTAGCTATGCACCTCTTTATCTCCAGTTTGTTCATTGGGCAATGAATCCTTATGACAACACCGCTCCAATAAACAGGCACGGGAAGCAAGAAACCAAAACGTCAGAATGATCTTCCTGGCTGTGCTTTCTGCCAGGGGTGTGTGTATCACAAGATTCAATTAAATAAATGTCAAATCCTTGGCAGGTAAAACCCTTCTAGCATATGTTTTCCAGCTCTGTATTAAGGATTTTTCATAAGGTACCTAAACTAAAGGGCACATCTGTGTCTGATGAATGCCAGAAAGAGGACACAGAGGACTTATCTTACCAAAACTAAAAGGAGTGGAAAATGGAGGTGTTAAATATACAAATCAGAGTAAAACTTTCAACTCCTAGGTGAAACTGAAATAACAGGAAGGTTGATTCTAATGGGTAAGACCACTTCTAAAAATTGGAAACTGAAAGCATAAAGAGATACCATCTGCAATAGAAAAGGCATCGCAAGTTGCCTCTCATCAGAGAAAAGGCTTTTCTGTGCCCATTTTAACCACATTTTATTTTGTTACTGAGTGCTTTGCACCTCTGTCTTTTGGTCTCATCCGCTAATGCTGCGTACAGACGACCGTTTTTCATGACGAGAAAAATGCAATTTTTTAGATTGGTCGTTAAAAACGGTCGTGTGTGTGCTCCATAGCATTTTTCGCGCCGAGAAAACTGCCCGAATTTTTTTTAGAACCTGCTCTATTTTTTCTCGTAGTTTTTTACGTCGTGAAAAACGGTCGTGTGTACCCTTTTTTTCGAGGGGAAAAAAAATGCGCATGCTCAGAATCAAGTATGAGGCGGGAGCACTCGTTCTGGTAAAACTAGCATTCAGAATGGAGATAGCACATTCGTCACGCTGTAATGGACTGAAGAGCACGAGGCTGAAAAGCGCAAATCGTCTCTCACCAAACATTACTAACACGAGGGTCAGCAAATGCAGCCCAAAGGAATGGAACTTCCCCTTTATAGTGCCGTCGTACATGTTATACTTCACCACGCTTTGCTCAAGCGTTTTTTTTTATGAACGTGTGTAGGCAAGGCAGGCTTGAGAGGAATCACGACGAGAAAAACTTAGTTTTTTTGCATGACATGAATAACGGTCATGTGTACGTGGCATAAGTCCTTTTTAAAGTGGAACTAAAGCCACAAACACTCATCTCCCACCAGCGCTCCTTGACTTCTTCTGGGTGCTGGGTCTTTTAGTTGGCTGGCACGGGGTGACATAAAGGAGCCAGGAGGCATAGGAGTTTGTCCCAGCACACAGCCACTCTGCAGAGAATGTACCATGATCTGATAATGCACAGCCCATTGTAAAGAAGATTGCATACAGGTAAGTTTATTTTTATTGCAGAAGAGACATAGCATGGCTTTTCTGAAAAAAATAGCCTACCTGATGGCAGTCAGTTTGATGTTTTGTACCTTTAATTCTGCTTTAACCGCCATCTTCTTGTTCAGTAAAAGCATCCTTACTGGCCACTAATGCCTTGTACACACAGTTGGATTTTCTGTTGTAAAAAAAATCGGATGGTTTTTCCGACGGAATTCCGCTCAAGCTTGGCTTGCATACACACGGTCAAACCAAATTCCGACCTTCAAGAACGCGGTGACGTACAACACTACGACGAGCCGAGAAAAAATTATTTCAATGCTTCCGAGCATGCTTCGACTTGATTCTGAGCATGCATGGTTTTTAGTGCTTCGGAATTGCATACAGACGAAGGTATTTTCCGATAGCATTTTTTTCCGTCTGAAAAATAGAGAACATGTTCTCTATCTAAGTCCGCCAGGAATTTCCGACGGAAAAATCTGATGGGGCATACACACGGTCGGAATATCCGATGAAAAGCTCCCATCTGACTTTTTCCATCGGAAATTACGACCGTGTGTACAGGGCATAAGGTGTTTTATTGAGCAAATGTGGAGCTGTGCTCTAGGGTGGGACTTACGTTAGAAGTAAAGTATGTTGAGACATTATTAAAGTGATATCAGGACCAAACAGGCGAATAGAGTTTGTTTGTGGCTAAGCAAGAAGCTTATGTTGCCTTCTCCTCTTAGCTAGCGTTTCAACTTTTTCATGTTCAAAATGGCTGTCAGGTTCACTTTAAATGGGCACTCGAGCCTGGAGATAAGGAGGCTGGAGTCTCTTACCCCAGAAATTATAAAACATCTACACCATCCACACAGCTACAGACACAATATGAATTAACCACTTGACCTCTGAAAGATTTACCCCCCCCCCAATTTCCTGACAAGGCCATTTTTTGTGATACGGCACTGCGTTACTTTAACTGACAATTGCGCGGTTGTGCGACGCTGTACCCAAATAAAGTTTATGCCCTTTTTTCCCACAAATAAAGCTTTCTTTCAGTGGTATTAGATCACCTCTGCGGGTTTTTTTTATCTGTGCTATAAACAAAGAACGACCAAAAATTTTGAAAAAAAAAATATATTTTTTACTTTCTGCTCTAAAATATATCTAATAAAATCTTTAAAAAAATCTAATTTCTTCATCAATTTAGGCCAATATGTATTCTACTACGTATTTTTGGTAAACAAATATCCCAATAAGCGTATATTGATTGGTTTGCACAAAGGTTATAGTGTCTTCAAACTATAGAATATTTTTACTTGTAATGACGGCGATCAGCAACTTATAGCGGAACTGTGATATTGTGGGCGGGCAAATTGGACACATAACTGACACTTTTTTGGGGAACTAGTGACACTAATACAGTGATCAGTGCAAAAATATGCACTGTCACTGTACTAAAGACACTGGCAGAGAAGGGGTTAACATCAGGGGCGATCAAAGGGTTAAATAAGTGCCTAGCTAATGTTTCACTGTAGTGGGGGAGGCGCTTTCACTAGTGGAAGACATGGATCGGTGTTCCTGCTTTACAGAAACACAGGATCCATGCCTTCTGTACTGACAGAACGGCAATCTGCCTTGTTTCAGCGGGTGCCGGCGGACATCGGGTCCACGGGACCCGCTAATCACAGCAGGAGCAAGCCGCCAGCGGCCTGCACTTGCCCCCAATAGCAGTAAATATTTTATGGGGTGGTTGGCACGTGGTTAAAGAATATGTAAAACCCAACAATTCATGTTCCTGATATGAGCCTATACCATGTACTTGAATGAAAAAGTATCCTGCTCTCTTTGTATTGCTTCCTTTGTGTGAAATCCCTGGTGTTCCTGCCAGTCCCTCTGCTTTCCTATTAAAAACGGGCCATACTAAGCGGGAGAACACACCATGGTCAGTTCTCTAGTTATGCTGGGAATTCAGCCTGCTCTCCTCCACTTATCACACTTGCCCTGAACCCCCCCCCCCTCCTTTCACAGCTATGCACTGGGAAGCTCAGTGTACTGCTGTTTCTCCTCCTCCAGCACGTATGCAGCTGGGAACAAAGGGAGTGTGATCATTTATAAAAAAGGGGAAAAAAAGGTTTTTATTATATCTATACACAATTTAATTTCTATTTTAAACCGAATGGGTTGTTTTACAAGGTAAGGGTTTACAATCACCTTAAATGTTCAAACTCACTAGACATTTACTTCATTTTTTTTTTTTTTTTTACCTTTTTCTTGCAGAAATAACATCTATATCAACTTATATTCTATTTGTAATAAATGTATTTAGTAGTTCAGCAACTTATTTAACAGTCATAAACCCTTTTGTATTCTTTCCCACAGTCAAATCAACAGTTTTGTTTGTAGCGGTCATAGTACTGCCCCGTCTGTTCAGGACTACAGCAGCATCTTACAGAACAAGCCCACTTATTTCAGGTCCAATGTATTCTGATGACGTCCTCTACCAAAGCTGAGAATACATACAGTACAAATGCCTGAGTGTCTCATACAGTGAGGCATGAGTTTTTAATACAGGTTTTATGCCATTAACTTATCGCAAAGAGATTAGGAAAAAATATAAAGCTATTGCACCAATCTAAAATGTGGCATCCCTGTCATGGGCACCATTACTAAAAGCCTATTTGTGCTTAGAGAAAACGAGGCTTTCAAGCTTTCCTTGACATGTCCAACCTTCACTTTCTGTAATTTGTGCAGGCGCGGCGTGTGGGTCATCAGAAAGCACTCCATCACTATCTCATTCTTCCATGCTCTTGTGGCAGCCTATATTCTTGTGATAGCTGAGACAAATAAACAGACTCCACTTTGCTCTGCCTGACTGAGCTACACAGACCTGTCCTTTAAACTGATGCGCACATAATTTACATCAGTTTTACTTCGTCACGGGCGGCAAGACTGATCTCTATAGTGTGAAGTGAGAATTACTCTCAGTCTGTCAAAGCTGAAAGCCAACTCTTGCTTTAAGTAAGTGAAGCTCTGAAAACTGCAGTGTTCTTATGAAAATCAGAAAGCGTGTAATTTTTAGTTTACTGAGGCGCCTTGCAATATGATAAAAGACAACAGCCTGCTAAAGGCCTCACGGGTTATTCATTATTATTGAGATTTCTTCTAGTAGCTCACGCAAAAGTAGTTTTATGTTTGTATAATGGGTGTCGCAAAACAATGAATGCTAACATGTTCCAAAAATTGAGCAGAGTGCTTCATCTGAGCTACAGAGACAACCGCCACATACAGTATAGAGAATTCTCTTTAAATCGGTATGCAATAGATTACTGAATACCATCTATTCCAAGGAAAAATGTAAAGCCCCACTCCTAGCAAAAAACTTTTGTTTTCTTATTACAGCGTCTATCTCCTCCGGCCCCCAACCGTCATAATAGTGTTTTTACGCCCTTACCCTTTGAAGACAGATAAACTCACCTAAGTACACCGTCAAAGTCCCTCAATGTTGCTGGTTCCAATGCGGAAGACTGCAGCTCAAGCGCTGCGTTGATGCCCCAAGACTACCAATCCTCTGACGCCACCCTGTGATGACATCGTCCCCTCTTTCTAATAAGAGGAGCCAGCTGGCAACCACGTAATCTGAAATGTCCACGTCTCACAGGCAGTGATGCAGACAATTAAAGAAGGACCCTTCCAAGAAGTAAACAGTAGAGGAGAAGACTCTTACCGGTGCTTCAGGTAAGTTGAAAAGAGGATATTTTTTTTACCTAAATGGAGAGAAGAGAACTATCTGTTGGTCAAACTCGAAACGCGTCGGGTCTTCTCTGTTGTGGTTGATCTATATAACAGGTAGTGGTTGTGCCTCAATGTATTGCATGCTTGTACTCATCTTTTTTCAAGGCATCCTGTACCTCTTTCTGTACTTTAGATTTTATTGCCTACTGTTATCCCAATAAATACCTTTAATCTATACACTTAAGCCGTGTACACACGATCGGTTTTACCGATGAAAACAGTCCGATGGATTTTTTTCATCGGACAAACCGATCGTGTATGGGCCCCATCGTTTTTTTTTCCATCGGTGTCAAAAAATAGAACATGTTTTAAATTTTTCCGATGGATAAAAAACCGATAGCAAATTCCGATCGTCTATGGACAAGTCCATCGGTTAAAAAACCCACGCATGCTCAGAATCAAGTCGACGCATGCTCAGAAGCATTGAACTTCATTTTTCTCGGCTCATCGGAGTGTTTCACGTCACTGCGTTTGGAACGGTCAGTTTTTTGACTGATGGTGTGTAGGCAAAACTGATGGAAGTCAGCTTCATCGGTTTTCCGATGGAAAAATCCATCGATTTAAAAACCATAGGAAATCCGATCGTGTGTACAGGGCTTTACGCCTTAATTCTCAGAGGAGGATTACCTCTCAAAGTCCCACTTAGAGGAATACTCTCCCTTTGCAAATATATATTTTGGGATGTGGGTAACCCTCACTCCTTTTGGCTAACCAGCACCACCCCAGCATTTGTTAGAGTGAAGTAGGCGGAGGGTGTAAATTATCCGAAGTTGGACTTTTATAATTGGTAGAGATCTCAGGACTGTAGAGTTTGCAGACATAACTAGGCCCTAATTTCCGGGGTTTATATATATCTTGAACCACTCATCCCCTGCCATCGCCATTTGCATTACTAAAAAAAGAACAAAAAAAAAACCAAGTACAACCATGCGTGTCCTATTCCACCAGCTTGGATCCTACCAGTCTATGCAGTATAAAGATTTATCAGTGTCCATCAACTGCAATGCACAATTTAGACACGGAAGGCTTTCCGCTCCAGGTGAGATGAGGAAGCCTGATGGAACTAGTGTGTGCTCGCCTCCGCAATCAATGTATAAAAAGACGAATAGGCTGCACACCACAATTGTGATCCAAAATCCTTTACCGGAACATCCCAGAGTGACACCACAAGACCAGAGTGCCCGGCACATTCCAAACAATTTTGGCGGGATTCAACCAGATGCTTGATCACACCGGTAAAAAAGAAGAAAGAAAAAATGGCGCAAAAAGAGTTCTGACAGAGCATAATTTCCAAATGTCAGTAAATGTCAATATCAATAAATGATGCAAGCACCAGCGGCAGCTACCATAAGCAGAAGCAGGCTCTGTAAAACATGATAAGGAAAGGAAGGTGCGCCAAACTAAGTGCAGTATAACAGATTTTAATGGCAAATTAGTAAAAGACAGCCAAATGGCTACTCACAAGATGTAGGAAAATATAAGGCATGTATAAAGTAATGGTGGTCCGGTGTCATCTATGGCGGTCCTCGGGGGAGATGTAGGTCCCAGATGAGAAGGTGGCTGGAGGCAGGTCTGCGGTGTCAGCAGAGAACGCCTGGACATCAAATCTGTGCGAGATGTGAGTCTTCCTGTGATGCAGGAAAGACCAGGAAGATGCGCTTCAGCGTGGAGCGCAGCGAGCCATCGGACCGGAAGTGACGTAATGCAAGGAACGGACCAATGGGATGACGCGTTTCACAGCATCCGCTGTTTCATCAGATCCATGGAGAGCAATGTAATAGGTGGATGTAATATGGCAGAGAGAAGAGTCGTGATTGGTTGATAACATACTGGCATTAATGGATCACACCAGTGCTGCAGTATAGAGGTTCGTTTGGATGAAACCCCAAAATTTTCCTTTCATAGCTTTTTTTTTTTTTTGTTGTTTTTTTTTTCTCCAACAGTGAAGCAGTTCTAGACAGCCAACACAACCTCTTTGTAGAAAATCCCAATTGATATAAATATACATGGAAATCAGATAACTGACACAATTTAACATAGCTCTTTAATAACGTTACAACTTGGCATTAGAAGCAATATTATACACCAAAAGAAACTAATCAGTGAACTTCTAGTACTATCCAGAAAACACAGAAAGTGTGTTAAATTTACAATGTTCATTAATTTTATCTTAACATTAAAGTGATACTAATGTCTTCGTTTTTTATTCTATTAAAAATAAAAAAGACGTTATACTTACCTGCTCTGTGTAATGGTTTTGCACAGAGTCGCCCAGATCCTCCTCTTCTCGGGTCCCTATTTGGCACTCCTGGCCCCTCCCTCCTGCTGAGTGCCCCCAAAGCAAGCAGCTTGCTATGAGGGCACCTGAGCCGAGCTGCTGCACTGTGTGTCCATTCAGACACAGAGCCGTTGTTTAGCCCCTCCCCCTCTCTCTCTCCTCATTGGTAGTTGCCTGCATGCGTTTTAAGGCTTAATCTTTAAAGTCTACCCACACTTTAGAATGCATTAAGATAAAAAAAAAAAACTTCTGACTTCACAACCACTTTAACCCGTGGCCAGGATATGGAAATTCAAGAATTTATATATATTTTTTTATTAGTGGATATGCATTACATTAGTAAATTCAACAGCTTGCTCATTTATACTGACATGTATCAGATTTATAGCCCGCTTGGATCACAAAACAAAAGATAGAAAGCATAAAATGATTCACCGTTATTTCCCTGGGTATTGTGAATTAACAATAAGAGGTCCGAGTCCTACCATTTGGTATATAGTACACCTGAGGTAATGGACTGCTCAATTATTAGAAATAGTGAGGGTAGATGCCCACCACACATTTCATATTTTACTATATTTTGTTGGGCACCCTCTATGCTCATACAGTACAAAAGTTTTCCATATGGCAGCATGTGGTTTATCATCTTTATCCACGTACGAACAGATGGAGGATTTGGTTGAATCCATTTGAGTGCAATAGCTTTCCTAGCCATGAATAGTGTCTCTTTCAATAGTACTCTATTATACCTGTGCCACTGCTCCTCGTCCAGAATACCCAAGAGACATACTCTAGGACAGGGCTCGACAATCCCTGGGCGCCAGGTCGCAAATGCGACTAGAATTAGTGACCTGGTGCCTGGGGCAGCACAGCTGAGGTTACCTGTATCTCCGTGCGCCCCCCCCGCGCAATCTCGTTCAGCCGCGCCGGCCGGTAATTTAGGCCGCGGCTTTGCGGCCTTCTGCAGGCCTAGGCTTCATTCTGTAATCTGGCGCCATCTTGTGGTGGCCGTTGGTATGACAAGACAACCAGCAATGCTTGCCTGTTTCACTGCCCGCCCATCTCCTTCCCTTTACTTAGAAGTTAACCCCCAAACATTATATATATTTTTTATTCTAACACCCTAGAGAATAAAATGGCGGTCGTTGCAATACTTTCTGTCACACCGTATTCGCGCAGCGGTCTTACAAGCACACTTTTTTTGAGGAAAAAATACACTTTTTTAAATTAAAAAATAAGACAACTGTAAAGTTAGCCGAATTTTTTTTTATATTGTGAAAAATAATGTTACGCTGAGTAAATTTGATACCCAACATGTCACACTTCAAAATTGCGTCCGCTCGTGGAATGGCGACAAATTTTTACCCTTTAAAATCTCCATAGGCGACATTTAAAAAATTCTACAGGTTGCATGTTTTGAGTTACAGAGGATGTCTAGGACTAGAATTATTGCTCTCGCTCTACCGATCGCGGCGATACCTCACATGTGTGGTTTAAACACTGCTTTCATATGCGGGCGCTACTCAGGTATGCGTTTGCTTCTGCACGCATTGGTCGTTAAAAAAAAAAACATGGCTCTTAACTTTTTTAGCTGGCTCCTAGATTCCAAGCAAATTTGTCAAGCCCTGCTCTAGGAGTACATGGAACAGGCATCGATAACATCGAGGACAGAAGATCAGTCACCTGTTTCCAGTAGCGATCTATAACAGGGCAAGCCCAAATTACATGTGCAAGAAGAAGAATTTATATATTTAAAACAAGCAATAAATGAGCTATAAAAAAGCCCCCTATTGACCTGCATAGATGTAGGCACTGTAGTCCAAATTATCCTCAAGGCTCAAAGAAATAGCACTGAAGGTGTTCAAGTTCTTCTCTCAATAGCTCACCCTACTCCTCTCCTAAAGCACCAGCTTAGTTGTAGAGATTAGAAGTTTGAAAAGCTGCATAATCATTGCTGGTAGGTAGGGATGAGCTCTGGCGTGTTTGCATTGAACACTTGCAGAGCCCGCCAAGGAAGTCGGCACCGTTGGAACCGCGCTGCACTAATCACAGGCAGGGAGACATTTCCCGATCTCTGCAGCCGAGCATCGGGACAATGTCTCCCTGCCTGTGATTAGCGCAGCGCGGTTCCAACGGTGCCGACTTCCTTGGCGGGCTCTGCACGTGTTCAATGCGAACACGCCTGAGCTCATCCCTACTGGTAGGGGGAGCAGGAAGAGCTGAACTGCTGATAGAAGGCCTTGAATGATTTCTGTACTTCTGCTGTGTAAATAGTTTGTCATGGATTCACTTTTATAGCGTTAAGCCCGAGAGCTAAAACAACTGTTTGACATGTCTCAGGAACTCTATTTATAAGACCTTTATGCTTAAGTCAGGCCATACATGATTTGTTCTTTTTTAGTGGATAGCCTTCCCCGCAGGCAGAATACAATGATCAGTGTTGCTGGCTATAGCTAGTGGCACTGACCATTCGGGAAAAAACAGACAGGCTGGTTGTACACAACTTGATTGATAGATATATTGTGTACAACCAGTTAACGCATACATGGATTGAAATTCTGCTGGTCCCTACTAAACTGGTCAAATTTTGATCCATGTATGGCTGGCTTTAGTTTATACGTAGATCAGCACACCTGCTGGGGCCCTTATGATAGGTTCTCACACTCCCTGTTGGATTAATTTGCTTTAGCCCTAGTTCACACTGGTGCGTTTTCACATGCGATTTGGCATGTCAAATCGCATGTCAAAACTGCGGTATTTGCCGCAAATTGCCGGTAATGGCACCGTCCTAATTGGTGCGACGCCGCATCTGCGGCACTGCACCGATTTCAAAAAGTAGTTTCTGTACTACTTTTTGCGATTTTGGCCTGCGATTTACATTGACATCTGGGCAGAAACCTGCACAGATGTCTCTGTAATCGCGGCCTAAATCAGGACTGACCAGCGGGAGTGAAATCGTGCGAGTTCAGCTGAACTCACACGGCTTCATTCCCACAGCCCAGTGTGAACCTGGGCTTATATTGTGGAGAGCAGAACAGGAAGACCTGAAACATTCAAAGGTGGACAGGAACACCCAAAACTCTCTGGTGGACAGGAACAGAGTCAGAAATTATGGCAAGGAGATCCAAGACATAGAAGACAGGCTGACTCCACAAAGATCTAAGGGGTGGGATGACCCCTTAATATGAGTTCTATGTTATCCAATACAGACACATTTTGGCACTGGATAAGTCTGCTTCCTGAGACCTGCACTGCGACACTTCCACACCATGAATCTTTCTAAATAATGGCTGTGGAACTCCTTAGCCCTGACAGTTGAATTCTATATGTAGGAGACTGCAACAACCCTATGGTGGGGATGCCCAGGAACACAGCTTCCTGTATTAGAGGTGAGCAAAAGGGGTTCTCAGATCATCAGATTACTAGCAAAAGGGAGTCTGGGGCCTGGTAAATAACAGTTATGCCTGGACAAAAAAAATAAAAAATGAAAGCACTGAATAGAAAGGCTGTGTTGCCTGCATGCATTTCAAGGCTTAATCTTCAAAGTCTACCTACACCTTAGCTTTTTGCTTTTAACCACTTCAATACAGGGCCCTTATACACCCTTCATGCCCAGACCAATTTTCAGCTTTCAGCGCTCTCGCACTTTGAATGCCAATTACTCAGTCATGCAACACTGTACCCAAATTTTTTATAATTTTCTTCACACAAATAGAGCTTTCTTTTGGTGGTATTTAATCACCACTGGGTTTTTTATTTTTGTGACATAAGTGAAAAAAGAGTGAAAATTTAAAAAAAATTAAAATTAGGGCCAAAATTTACACTGCTACTTATCTTTGGTAAAAATAACCCAAATAAGTGTATATTATTTCATCTGTGTGAAAGTTATAGAGTCTACAAGCTATAGTGTAAATCATAAAAAACTGATGTACTGACGGCATATCTCATTTCTTGAGGCCCTAAGCCGTGGTTCACACTGGTGCGATTTGACATGTCAAATCGGCGAAATTTGCCGCAAATTGCGGGCAATGGCACCGTCCTAATCGGTGCGACGCCGCATCTGCGGCGCTGCACCGATTACAAAAAGTCGTTTCTGTACTACTTTTTGAGATTTCAGCCGCGATTTACATTGACATCTGTTTTGAAATCGTGGCTGAAATCGGGACTGCCAGCAGGAGTGAAATCGTGCGAGTTCAGCTGAACTCGCAGGCTTCACTCCCGCAGCCCAGTGTGAATGTGGGCTAAATGTCAGGAAAGTACAACTACCCTCCAAATGACCCCTTTTTGAAAAATACACAGTCCAAGGTATTTAGTAAGAGGCATGGTGAGTTTTTTAAAGTTGTAATTTTTTCCCACAATTCTTGGGAAAATTAAGAAATTTGTATTATTTATTTATTTTTACACCAAATTATCATAATAACAAGTTATTTCTCACACACAGCATATGCATACTTCCAATTACACCCCAAAATACATTCTGCTACTCGTCCCGAGTATGGTGATACCACATGTGTGAGACTTTTTCACAGCCTGGCCACATAGAGAGGTCCAACATACAGGGAGCACCATCAGATCTAATTTCCAGGACAATGAAATTACCCAAAAAATGACCCCATTTTGTAAAGCAAAACACCTCAACATAATCTATGAGGCATTATGAGTCTTTTGAATGGTTCATTTTTTTCCAAAAGATTTTGAAAAACATGGAAAGAAAATTAAACCATTTTTTTTTTTTTTACACAAAGTTGTCAATTTATTCGATTTTTTAACACATAGCATGTACAGGGGGTCCCCGACTTATGAACGCCCGACTTACGAACATCTCCTACTTACGAACAGGATGCTGCGGGGACCATCTGCCGTCCTGCGCATGCGCGGCCAGACGGAGCCTCGAAAAATGCCAGAAATGTCCGTAATTGCCGTTCTGCGCATGCGCGGCCTGACTTACGAACATTTACGGCTTACAAACAAGGGGAAAGTCCCTAACCCGTTCGTAAGTCGGGGACCCCCTGTACATAGCAAAAATTAAACCCCAAAAAATATTCTGCTACTCCTCCTGAGTATGACGATACCACATGTGTGAGACTTTTACACAGCCCAGCCACATGGGCCAATTTCATTGGCTCTTTACCCTGATCAGGGAGGGGCTGTGTCCCGAGGGACACGCCTAATCCCCAATTGCCATGCTGCGGGCCACCACAGTAGCGGTGAGAACCTGAGGCCATCATATGACGTCCACCCGGGATGGCAGGGTGTTTTTGCGGATGTCAGTTGACAAAGGTCCGGTAGGGAGGTGGTTAAATTACGAATGTGAGACGATCTATGCACAACGGGTTTACTTTTAAAGTAAAGTAAATAGCGAGTAAATGCTGAGAACTTAGAGAAACACCGCTAAACAAATATCTCTATGAAAACATAATTAGGAAGCAAATAAATATACAGCAGACTCTAATTATGAAAGCCCAGAGACAAAACAAGATTGTCAAGAGTTTTCTGAGCATCAGTCAAATGGAAGAAATGCAGTAAACATGCATCTGCTGTACCACAGGCTAAGTAAATGTCAGGCATAAATATAGCTTAAAGTTACCTTCAACTATGTTTACCAGATTTTGAGGGCATCATTTTAATTTTCCAAATCTAACATCTACTTTAAATTTAAGGATTTTAATTTCCCAATGCTAATCCTTGTTCATTTTTTTAATCAGATGTTACTACAGTCTTACGAATATTTATCAATTATACCTACAAGCATTTATGGTAGGGCTGTTAATGATTCAAATTTTCGTGTTCGATTAATCGTTTTTTTTTTTTAAACGATTAATCGACTAATTTCGATTAATTATAACGCACATACAGATCCAACTACTTTTATCTGATCTCCTTGCAGGCCGATTCCCAGTGCAGCTACCAACCACTGGAAAAATGGATAGCAGGATACAAAAAACACACAAAGGCAGCGCTCGATGGGAATAGCATTAAAACTTTTATAGTCTTCAAGTAGGTAACAAAATCAATATTGCACTGGAGATAAAATCAATGTAGCTACATAAACTGTAAAAATGGTGCGAGTAATACCAAACGGTAGCAAAAGCAGTCATAAAAACATGTAGCTAAGTATGATACTGGTATAAAAATGTGTACAACGATACCACTGTTGAATCCAGATGAGGAGGGGTTAACATCAGTTTGTCGGCATGTAGATGTCCCGTGAAGGGAACTATCACAACTCCCAGTGGATGGCTGTAGAATCCCAGGTTGATAGAGAGAAGTGTAACAGCCCTTGCGTGTGGCAGATAGTAAGGTCCCGCCGGCATGCAGATATGAAGGCACAGCAAAGGAGTCCTTCAGATGGACACGGCAAGCCCCGCCGGTGTCCGTGACGTCACCGGATCTCCGACAGAACTCCATGAAGACCCGGAAGCCGGCAGAGAGGTGAGTACTGATCAAAAGAATTTTGATCGATCAAAAAAATTAATCGATTAATCAAGGAATTAATAGGTAATTTCCACAGCCCTAATTTATGGCAATCAAAAAATGCTCATATTTGCCCTTGATCATTAGCAAAAAGTTCACACAAAACCTGATGAAAGAATACTAAGATGAGAGTTGTCTAGTCCATCTAGTTATCCAGAACATTCCTGACTGTAGGGTACACTTAAAGTGTTGCTAAACCCACAACAGTAAAATCAGTCTGTATATGCAGTAAAGCATGCTGGTTATACTCACTGCGGAACCTAAGGTTTTTTTTTTTTTTGGGGGGGGGGGGGGTTAGCCTCATAGGACAGTCAGAGGAGAATGAAAACTACTACAAGCTTTAATCAGACACTGATAGAAGTCACAAGACTGCTATATACAGCTTATGAGAAAAGGTATTTAGCAGTTTATATTTACTAAAATAATTGCATTTCCTTGTTCTGTGGGAGACCAGATATAGTGAATGCAGGGTCCTGGGTTTAGTAACACTTTAACACTGTCACTTTATAAGGGATATCTACAAAGGGAACAAGGAAATGTTGCCACTTCACACTCTTCTTTTCTGGATTTCATAATTGTCTTAAAAAACAGCTCATTTAACATGCATATTGCACCACCCTAATCAATCTGATCACCGCTAAACAGATAATAGTAACTTTTCACTGTTTTTACATCTGGAGAAGGTAAATTCAAGGCTTCATGTTTACATTTCATGAGCTTTCATTTTTTCCCCCACTTTCCTAACCAATAAATCCTTGGTTCCTCCAGAGGTTGCTCAGGTTTCCTTGAGCTGTGGCTAATTGCTCTCCCACCTGATGGTGATGGCATAGTTCTGGGGACCAGCAGCATTACACCAATGTTCTTCTTAGATGTCCGTATGACTGCTTTCACGCCTGAGAGTAATGGAAACTTGGGCAGAAACACGCATATCTGCCTGCATTTTTTCAGACCCGTGAAAAACATGCTGAAATGCGCCAATGTCAATATTTATTAATAGCACCCCAAATGTTGCTAGCAATTACACATTTTTTCAAGTTTAATGTATGCCAAAACACACAAAAAATGCACAAAATGCGTCAAAAATTTAGTAATTGAGCTTCTTTGACGTGACAGGCAGACCATTTAAGTCAATGGATTTTGCAAAACACAAAGTGTCGCTACGCTCAGATGTGAATGTAACCTTAGGCAGGGCCAGTGCCAGGATTGTTGTGTACTTTGGCGAAGGTGCATTTTGGTGCCCCCCCCCCCAATCCTTTCACTGCCCTGACCCCAGACAGCAGCTCTGCCGGGGGGACAGGACTCAGTACCTGTCTGAATGAGCCCTTTTATCAGAATCTGCAAAGTTCCCCTTTCTACTGTAATGGGGAACTATGATGAAAAGGGGCTCTTGGCACCCTGATTTAAGGGGGGACACTGGCAACTCTGATGTAAGGGGGCTCTGGTGGCAAAGCTCTGCTATAGTGCATTACCAAGCCAATCAAACATTTTGTCTCTTTATCCTAGTAAAGTTTGCTGTAAGTACATTACTTTAATAAAGCAGTACAGTGTGCCCTGGTACTGCACTATAGCGTTCTTTATTCTTTGCATATACAGGGTTTTCTGTGCTTGGTACTGGACTGGACAGAGTGGTGAAAGGATACTTTTGGGAGAAAGCCATTATACCTGAATTGTTGCTTTTTGAGTGAAGTGGTTGCAAATATCCGGCAGATGACAAGCACACATGACCTCATAATTTTAAAAGGGACGCATTTTTTGGTAAGCAGATGGCATGTGCTTTGTCGTGGTGATGTTACACTGAAGTCAGTACAAACAACTTGCAGTGGATCTGCACAAGTTTATCACGACACAATTTTATTGGACTTTTTCTATCAAATGTATTTACTGCACTAGCACTTTGGAATGTACATATATTATTCTCAATATCTATCACATTGCACTTTAGGCACTTTTACATGGGCAGTCCAATTAGATCCGCATGTTTGTTTTTCAGGAGGACCCAATTGGACCCCTCTATTCTCTTGGAGCAGCGGGTGTAATCTCCAATCCAATCCGGTCCACTAAAAACAAATAGAAGGGGATCTGTTCCCCTCTATTTGGGCAGATCATATCAAATCCCAGTTGGCTGTAAACAGACAGCAAAATCCACCCATAGAGCAGAGCAGCACCCATCTATCAGCTCACAGATCCCCCACTGAGCAAGTCAGGGTCCATCACGTGTGTTTTTTGTTCTGACCCCACCTCCTTTGCTCTGCTTCTGTGTAGCTTCTCTAACTGCCCCCCATGCCCCAATCTATCTTTTCCCCTTGCTCTATCTCTCCTTCTTTGTCCTTGTTTCCCCATGTGTTCAGTCTAGAGAGGTTATCGATGTACATGAAGTGGGCTGCATAATAAAAGCACAGACAGCCAGATATAAAAAGGCACTTAATCCTTGCCCTACCTTCCACAGAGGATCTTCATCTGTGCCATTCCAGTTCCTGCTGTCCCCGCCCCCTAGTCTCACTCAGCTCCTCCCACTGGTCTCCCGGGCTCCCTTTCATCTGAATCAACTCCAGTTCAGTGGCGATTGTCCCTGTGCTGGACTGGAGGTAGGAGTCCATGGCAGGGGATTGATTATAATGAGGGTTCGAGGGGTAGAAACAAACAGCCAGGGAGAGAAGGAGGAGGACAGGCTGGGAGAGCAGATGGAAATGTGTGAGCAGGGGCGGTGCCAGCATAAGCCCTGGCTTTAGCAGCCTTCTCTCCTGGCGACCTAAGGTGGCAGCCTTGGCTGCCTTAAACTGGCGCAAGCCCTGACCTTAGGGTAGCAGTCGGACCACCACTGTAAGAGGGGAATTCTTCCTACTGATCACCAATGTAAGAGGGGCATTTATTCCCTCTGGTCACTATTGTAAGGTCATTCTTCCCACTGAATTGATTTTGTCAGGGGTACCTGAGACCCGAAAATTATTTAAAGGGTTGCTCTGGGGTAAAAAGGGATGAGTATCTGACTAAGGGCTGGTTCACATCAGAATGCAGTGCAGGAAAGGCATGTTCCATGAGCGAAACGCTCATGGAAAGTGCCTTTCCTGCACTGCATTGAAAACACACTGCCTTTGTGATCTGCTGCAGGTGCAAATACATTGTTAACATTACCTTAAATGCAGATTGCAAATGTAGTGCATTTGGGGGCACCAGATCACATCATACCGCAGTACCATGCGATTTGGTGGAGTGCATTTACAAAAGTAGTGCATGCGCTGCTTTTTGTGTGATCCAGTGTGGATGAGCTGAAGATCACACTACTGGGAAATACAAAGGAATCACAAAAGAACACGCACCACATTTCTGTCCAATTCAGGCGTGAACCTTTCCTAAAACTTTCATTCAAAACTTTATTTTATTGCGATCTTTGAGAATATTGGAAAAGGAACAACTTTTCAGCTAGAGAGGTGATGGATGGAATGTTTTAAAGTTCTTGTACTGCTTGAAAAGAATATGTAAATACTTTAACTAAATGACAGCCGAGCTGGACAGTCGCTGTTCCAGGTGGACGTCATGTGACATCCTCCCCATAAAGCGCCTTGTGCATGCTACTGTGCGATCTGTCACCCCGCTGTGTCCACCGAACACAGCAGATGACAGATCATTATACCGGCTCGCTTCCGGTACCATATGACCACTGTACCCAATCACAGCAGATCACATGACAATTGCAAACAATTAATGGCTTCCATTCATTGCATTGATCTCTGTGATTGGTCACAGTGATCACATTACGGACAGGGCCAATCACAGGCCATCTGTACCATGTGAATAGCGGTGGCCAAAATTTATGAATAGATTTCATTCAGAAAAAATGGTTTCTTATAACAATGCATTGTTATAAGCAATCATAGTGTAAAAAAATGTTTTTGATTACCTCCCCAGAGTAGTACAATGCTACTATGGTAACACTATATTGCTCTGGTCACAGTATGTAAAAAAAAATAAAAAAATCATTAGATTTATTTTATTTTTTTACATACTGTCACCAGTCAGTGTCCCTGATCACCGACATACCAGTTATACAATGACACTGTACTGCACTGGTGACATGTAAAATAAAATAAAAAAATTTTGATTTTTTTTTTTATTATTTCATTCCTTCATTTTTCAAAACATTGTGACAAGACATTGCAATTTCAAAAAACTCGCCATGCCTACTACTGAATACTTTGGACTGTCTACTTTCCAAAAGGGGTCATTTTGGGGATATTTGTACTGTCCTGCCATTTTCTGGCCTCAAGAAATGAGAAAGGATGTCAACTGATTTAAGTTACGGTATATATACCATAGTTCGTGGACTATAACTATAACTTTCTTACAGATGAAATAATCTACACAGGTTTGGGTTATTTTCACCAAAGAAATATAGCAGAATACACTTTAGCTTAAATTTATGAAGAAACATTATTTGCTAAATTTTATAACAGAAATTAAGAAAAACACTTTTTTTCTGAATTTTCTGTTTTTTTTTAGCAAAAAGAATACCACCAAAAGAAAGCTAAATTTGTATGAAAAAAATATATAAAAAATTCATATGGATACAGTGTTGCATGACCGCACAATTGTCATTCAAAATGCAAGAGCACTAAAAAGTGAAAATTGGCCTGGGCAGGAAGGGGGTGAAAGTGCCTGGTATTGAAGTGGTTAATGTCCATAGTCTGGCCACAGGTGCCCTTTAAAGGAGAAGTACAGCCAAAACTTGTTTGGCTGTACTTCTCCTGTGGATCACAGGAGTGCAGTTTGTTCTGCAACCCTGTGACCTGTTTTCAGCTGGAACCCGCTGTCGGCTGACGTCACAGAGCTGGTACAGGCTCGGGCTAGATCATGACAATGGAGTCGGGACCCGCCCACATGCCTGGACCGGCACCCAGCTCAGCTTCTCAGCGAGCCGCTAAGAGCCTGAGCCGGCTGCTCTCACCCCGCTCTAGTGATTGTGGGGGGGGGGAGGGCAGAGCAGAGAGCTGCTGACTGAAAGTCAGCAGCTCTCTGCTCCGGGGGCTGTGAGAACTGATCAATCAGCGGTGTTTGATTGATCGGTTCTCAGTGTTAGAGGCGCAGAGGAACCGATACTGCATCCACCTAGGTAAGTATGATTTTAAAAACACAAAAAACTATACATCTCTTTTAAGTCTGTTTTATAAATAAAGACCATATTGCATACTAAATTATATTAAAAAAAAAAAAAAAAGGACAGATACCCTTATTATCCACTACCTGCTACAAAGCAGTTATTCAAAATAAATTGCTCAGCAGTAAAGAACAAAGGTTATATTCACTTAAATTAGATGCAGTGTGAATTATGACAGGCTGCTAGCTTGCTATTAATTAGCAGATTTCTCTGCGATATTTTATTAGTTTGCTATTTTCAGTGTAAGTTTAAGCATAAATACCTAGTTTTTTTATGGGTCGATTTATTAATATAGAGAAATGTTTTGTGAACGTTCTTTGAAGTATTAAGACCTTCATTTTTTTTCTCTTGGGAAGGTATTTCAGCAATAAAATCAAAAGTCACAAAGGAGAAGAGATAGAACATGTTGTGCTGTAAACACACATTTATGTATATTTTCTATAATGGTTCAAAAAATAAATACTTGCTAATCTGCTGTAGCTAGACTCTCAGCACAAACAACGCATGGAACGTGCATTCCCCAGAGTGTAGATTCCAAGTGTGCTGGCTCGGCGGTGTCCGTTCCTCCACTGTGTACACCACATCCACTCAAACAGACATAAACAAGATGACAGAGTACTACTGGCTCAATTAAACACACGTTTCCACAATTGTCTCTTTTTACTTGATGAATTGTTTTTTGAAAACATTTTCTCACCCATGTATAAACAGCCATTCCTCCCTCCAGCAGAAAGGGAAGACATCTTCTCCTGAACTGGGCGGTTGTGGAACAAAGTTTTGCACCAGCCATGACACTGTAGTTATAGGGGCATGGCTCAGTTGGAAGTGGTGGTGCATGTTGTCCTGGATTTAATTTGTGCTTTGGAGACATGCTTTACTACAGCAGAAACAAAAGCTATGCAGTAGTGCCGACATAAAGTGCTGTATACTACTTCATTTATTCATTTGTAGTTTGGTTTATTCAAAATCTGGTTTAGAATACGTGGCACAGGGTGTTGCTAGACTCTGGCACCCTGGGCACATGCCCCAGGTCTTCTACTGTGTGCCCCAGGGCTCCTTTGTGATATGGAAATGATACATTCTATGTTTGAACATTGCTTAATTTATCTACTTTCAAAGTCATCTATTGTCATAGGCGTGCACAGGGGGTGTGCCTGGGCACACCCTAATCCAGGGCTTGACAAATTTGCTTGGAATCTAGGAGCCAGCTAAAAAAGTTAGGAGCCAGGAACGCGCCCCGTCCCGCCGAGCGAACGCATACGTGAGTAGCACCCGCATATGAAAGGGGTGTTTAAACCACACATGTGAGGTATCGCCGCGATTGGTAGAGCGAGAGCAATAATTCTAGCCCTAGACCTCCTCTGTAACCCAAAACATGCAACCTGTAGAATTTTTTAAACGTCGCCTATGGAGATTTTAAAGAGTAAACGTTTGTCTCCATTCCACGAGCGGACGCAATTTTGAAGCCTGACATGTTGGGTATCAATTTACTCGGCGTAACATTATCTTTAACAATATGAAAAAAAATTGAGCTAACATTACTGTTGTCTTATTTTTTAATTAAAAAAAGTGTATTTTTTCCCAAAAAAGTGCGCTTGTAAGACCGCTGCACAAATACGGTGTGGCAGAAAGTATTGCAACGACCGCCATTATATTCTCTAGGGTGTTAGAATAAAAAAATATATATAATGTTTGGGGGTTCTAATTACAGGGAAGGAGATGGCAGTGAAAACAGACAGGGGAAGCTCCATTAGCATTGCTGGTTGTCTTGTCAGACCAGCGGTCACCACAAGATGGCGCCAGATCACAGAAGGAAGCATAGGCCTGCAAAAGGCCACAAAGCCGTGGCCTCAATTGCCGGCCGGCGCGGCCCGACTCGATCGCGTGGCGGGGGTGGGCGCACGGAGACACAGGATACCCCAGCTGTGCTGCCCCAGGCGTCAGGTGGCTAATTCTAGTCGCAATGGCGACCTGGCGCATGGGGTTTGTCGAACCCTGCCCTAATCATGCTGTGCAGTGCAGATTCACCCTGCTGATATTTCACCCAAATAAAATTGTAAAAAAATAAAAATAAAATAATACAAAAATAAAATAACAAAAAATAAAAAAAAACTACTAGACATGTGTAGAACGAAAAAAATTGTGTTTTGTTTCGATTCGTTATTTACATAAATTTGTTTAGTTAAATTTGTTTCATTAGTTTAATTTGTTTTCGGGATTAGTTTCGTTTATTCGTTTTCAAATCAATTTCAAATAGTTTTCAAATTCAAATAGTTTTCCAATTTCCAAAAAGAATAAAATAGAATAGAAAATAAAGGAATAGAATAGAAAAAAAAAACATATACCGTATTTATCGGCGTATAACACACACAGGCGTATAACACGCACCCTAACTTTAAGAGGGAAGTTTCAGGGAAAAAACTTTCCACAGCCCCCTGCGTATAACATGCAGGCACAGTTTGCTCTCTATTTTCAGAGTAAAAAAGTGAGTGTTATACGCCAATAAATACAGTATATATTGTGGTAGTGTGGTACCCCACCAGTGTAGTGACCCAGAATTCTCAACTGGACGGGTTGAGGGGCTCCAGGGAGTTTGTGATATACAGAGGAAACTGGCGTTTCAGTTTCCTCGGTCTTTAATAAAGTCCACTTTGGGACCTGGAGCCCGTGGATTTCTTAGAGATCCGGGTGGGATGAAATCCCCAGTCCTGGGTCCAGATTTTGATATTTACCAGCACACTGACTGGTCAGGTGTGTGCTGGCCTATTTGTAGACACCTGACCAGCATTCTGGGCTCCACCCTCCCGACGAGTGCAGGTGTGCACTGGGGAAGCCAGAGAGTGCAGGTGTGCACTGGGGAAGCCAGAGAGTGCAGGTGTGCACTGGGGAAGCCAGAGAGTGCAAGTGTGCACTGGGGAAGCCAGAGAGTGCAGGTGTGCACTGGGGAAGCCAGAGAGTGCAGGTGTGCACTGGGGAAGCCAGAGAGTGCAGGTGTGTACTGGGGAAGCCAGAGAGTGCAGGTGTGCACTGGGGAAGCCAGAGAGTGCAGGTGTGCACTGGGGAAGCCAGAGAGTGCAGGTGTGCACTGGGGAAGCCAGAGAGTGCAGGTGTGCACTGGGGAAGCCAAAGAGTGCAGGTGTGCACTGGGGAAGCCAGAGAGTGCAGGTGTGCACTGGGGAAGCCAGAGAGTGCAAGTGTGCACTGGGGAAGCCAAAGAGTGCAGGTGTGCACTGGGGAAGCCAGAGAGTGCAGGTGTGCACTGGGGAAGCCAGAGAGTGCAGGTGTGCACTGGGGAAGCCAGAGAGTGCAGGTGTGCACTGTGGAAGCCAGAGAGTGCAAGTGTGCACTGGGGAAGCCAGAGAGTGCAAGTGTGCACTGGGGAAGCCAGAGAGTGCAGGTGTGCACTGGGGAAGCCAGAGAGTGCAGGTGTGCACTGGGGAAGCCAGAGAGTGCAGGTGTGCACTGGGGAAGCCAGAGAGTGCAGGTGTGCACTGGGGAAGCCAGAGAGTGCAGGTGTGCACTGGGGAAGCCAGAGAGTGCAAGTGTGCACTGGGGAAGCCAGAGAGTGCAGGTGTGCACTGGGGAAGCCAGAGAGTGCAGGTGTGCACTGGGGAAGCCAGAGAGTGCAGGTGTGCACTGGGGAAGCCAGAGAGTGCAGGTGTGCACTGGGGAAGCCAGAGAGTGCAGGTGTGCACTGGGGAAGCCAGAGAGTGCAGGTGTGCACTGGGGAAGCCAGAGAGTGCAGGTGTGCACTGGGGAAGCCAGAGAGTGCAAGTGTGCACTGGGGAAGCCAGAGAGTGCAGGTGTGCACTGGGGAAGCCAGAGACCCAAGTCTGAGGATCAGAGCAGTGAGGGGCTGCTATCTAAACGGATGGTCTTTGCAAGGGAATAGTCTGTAGGAGACAGACGAAAGCCTGAATTAGGACTGAGCAGCACTGCAGTATGTATAAGCCAGGAGGCTGAATGTCATTTTGATGAAGAGGAGTGCTGAAACCCCTGCGAGGGAAACCTTTGATTTTGTTGTGAACTTCTTTTAATAAAAATGGGCAAACAAAGCCCTTAAGACGAACCAGCGAGTGGCGGTGTCCTTCAAGCTCTAACTTTGATGCTAGTCCTTCACAATATTTTTCTATTCTATTCCTTTATTTTCTATTCTATTTTATCCTCTTTGGAAATTGGAAAACTATTCGCATTCGAATTTGAATTAGAAAACTATTTGAAAACAATTTAAATTCGAATTTCGTTATTTCGGATTCGTTTAAATTCGGTACTATTCTAATTCGGAAATTCGGATACATCCGAATTTCCAAATAACGAAAATTTGTCCGAATTTTTATTCGGAACGAAATAAACCGCACATGCCTAAAAACTACCACTGCTCTACTGACACCGCCCACTGCCCTACAACATTTTTACATTTATTTAGAGTGTGTGTATGTATGCATGTGTGTTTGAGCTTTGGGGTGCACACCCTAATGCAATAGGCTGCGCACACCTATGTCTATTGTACACACTCACCAGCCACTTTAATAGGTACACCTAACTAGTACCGGCTTGGACCCCCTTTTGCCTTCAGAACCTTAATTCTTTGTGGCATAGATTTAACAAGGTGTTGGAAACATTCCTCAGAGATTTTGGTCCATATTGACATGATAGCATCACGCAGTTGCTGCAGATTTGTCAGCTGCACATCCCTGATCCAAATCTCCTGTTCTACCACATCCCAAAGGTGCTCTATTGGATTGAGATCTGGTGACTGTGGAGGCCATTGGAGTACAGTGACCTCATTGCAATGTTCAGAAAGCAGTGGTGAGATGATTTGAGCTTTGTGACATGGTGCGTTTTCCTGCTGGAAGTAGCCATCAGAAGATGGGTACATTGTGTATCATCTGACCACTTCAGTGGACTTATGTTAAGATGTATTTCCACTTTGAAATGTACATTCCCTTTCAGCATGCTTTCCTCCTTTGTATGTTCTATTCAGAAGATAAGTAATTGCATCGGGAGACTTTTAGAAAATGTTTCTGAAGGTGAACTTTCAATTTAAGCCAAGAGAGCACTCCTCATCTTTATTTAAATGACCTAAATGAGTTTAATGACTTCCTTGACCTATCAGATCTTACTGCTGTTTGAGTGCTAAGTAATGCTGGAATCAATAAAGAGTCTTGTAGACATTCACAGGAATCTGGCCGCTGTTCATTTCATGTGACCGCATCATGCAACTATCAGGAAGGTGTCAATTATTCTGTTGCAGAATTGTTTCATATAGAATTTGTCTGAAACACAATATTTCATGTGTGACAAAACCTACCCCACTGTGGAGTAAGGTCTTATTTTACTTTTCTCATCACCAATAGAATTTTAGAATGGATCACTAGAGGGATCACCAGCAAGAGGAAGGAGGTTCTGATTCCCCAATATAGATCTTTAGTGAGACCTCATTTAGAATACTGTGTCCAGTTCTGGAGACCTCACTTATGCCGCGTACACACGATCGTGATTCACGGCGGGGAAAACACCGCCGTGAATCACGGCATGAAAAAAAATGAAAAACGAGGGAACGGCATGTTCCCCCACACACGACCGTTTTTCCCGTCATTTTTTTCTTTGACGAGAAAAACGACCGTCTGTGGGCTCCGCGGCAGTGTCTCCCTATGGGAAAACTGCAGCGGAAAAAAATGATGGAAAAAACTATGAGAAAATTTAGAACATGTTCTAATTTTTCTCGTCGTTTTTCCTGCCGTTTTTCTCAACGAGAAAAACGGCATAAAGCCCACAGACGATCGTTTTTCTCGGCGAAAAAAAAAAATGTCATTTTTCCCGACGGGAAAAATGATCGTGTGTACGCGGCATTACAGAAAGATATTGATGAGATAGAACCAGTCCAGAGATAAGTAACAAAAATGGGGAAAGGTCTGGGGAATAAAACATATCAAAAGCGACTTCAGGAACTTAATATGTACAGTCTGGAGAAAAGTAGAGAGAGGGGAGACATGACTGAAACCTTTAAATACATCAAGGGGGTGACTAAGGTTCAGGAAGGAGGTCTTTTTAGTATGAAACCAAAATCAAGAACACCAGGACATGACTTAACCACTTCAGCCCCGGACCATTTTGGCTAGTTAATGACCAGGCCCCTTTTTGCGATTCGGCACTGCGTCGCTTTAACTGACAATTGCGCGGTCGTGCAACATGGCTCCCAAACAAAATTGACATCCTTTTTTCCCACAAATAGAGCTTTCTTTTGGCGGTATTTGATCACCTCTGCGTTTTTTATTTTTTGTGCTATAAACAAAAATAGAGCGACAATTTTGAAAAAAAATCTATATTTTTTACTTTTTGCTATAATAAATATCCCCCAAAAATATATAAAAAAAACATATTTTTTTCCTCAGTTTAGGCCGATACGTATTCTTTTATACATTTTTGGTAAAAAAAAAAACGCAATCGGCGTTTATTGATTGGTTTGCGCAAAAGTTATAGCGTTTACAAAATAGGGGATAGTTTTATTAATTATTATTTTTTTACTAGTAATGGCGGCGATCAGTGATTTTTTTTTGTTACTGCGACATTATGGCGGACACATCGGACACTTTTGACAAATTTTTGGGACCATTGTCATTTTTACAGCGATCACTGCTATAAAAATGCACTGGTTACTGTAAAAATTACACTGGCAGTGAATGGGTTAACCACTAGGGGCGCTGAAGGGGTTAAGTGTGCCTAAGGTAGTGATTGTTACGGGACGTGGCTACGAGTGACACGTCACTGATCTCCGCTCTGATTACACAGAGCAGAAATCAGTGACAGTGTTAGTAGGCGAGTGGGGAGATGTTGTGTTTACACTAACATCTCCCCGCTCCATCCCTCCGTGAGACGATAGCGGGGATCCCTGCGGCGATCGAGTTCGCGGGACCCGCGGTCCAACTCACGGGGAAGGTAGCGGGGTCGCGAGTGCGCGACCCCCATGGGCAGTTAAAGGGGACGTACAGGTACGTTGATGTACCTGTACGTGCCATTCTGCCGACGTATATCTACTGGAGGCAGTCCTTAAGTGGTTAAACTAACTGGGGGAAAGTTCAAAACTAATCTTAAGGCCCATACACATGATCTGACTTTTTGACAACAAACCTCCGACGGACCTGTTTTTGCGGAAAACCTGACCGTGTGTACGCTCCATCGGACAAACGTTCGCTGTGCAAACAGACAAACTTTCCAGCAACAAATGTCCGATGGTGCAAAATCCGATCATGTGTACACAAGTCCATCAGACTTAAGTCCAAAGTACAAACGTGCATGCTCAGAACCAATGCTAAAGATCAACCAGCAATAGCAGAAGTTGCCCAAAGGGTGGCACTAAAGAGCAGAATAAACACGTAGTACATCAATTACGTCATTACGTTCGTGTTTGTTAGCTGAAAAAGTCCTGCCATGTGTATGCATACCAAGTTTGCGGCCAACGCCCTTCGGACAAAAAGCCACGGAAAAGTTGGCTGGAAGTCCGATCGTGTGTATGAGGCTTAAGAAAGTATTATTTTACTGAAAGGGTGGTTGATGATTGGAATAAACTACTAACAGGGGTAGTGAGACAGTCAACAACGGCTTCAAACATGCGTGGGATAAACATAAATCTATAGTCAGACAAGGTTAATGAAAAAATGGGCAGATTCGATGGACTTCTCATTCTTTTTCTGCCGTCACTTTTCTATGTAACATGGTGTGAAACTTCTAAATCTACTACTATCTACCAGAAGCCTCCATTTCCATTTTAAAGTTTATAAATTGCTATGACCTGACATTATACATTCAGTAATACCTCCTATTAAAAAGATTTAGGAGTTGATTTAATAAAGGCACATGGGCTGTTCACTGTGAAACCGAAATTGCACTTTAAAAAGGAATGTGCCCCAGAGCTTAGTGTATGAATTGAAGCTCTGCTGACTTCTGTCGTCCAATCATGTGAAAGCAAAAATGCTTTATTTCTTTTCTTGCACCTAATATTCTACCTCAGCCCTCAAAATTTCCACTCGCCTGCTCGCATTTTGCGAGTGGATTTTGAGGGCTGGGCGAGTGTGGGCTGCCTGGGAGCGGGGGGGGCGATTGTGGAGCAAGAGAGAGGAGAGTAGAGCTGCTGCCGCCGCCGCATTGATCAGCGCGCGGGGAACATAACAGCTTTCATTTCAATAGCTGTGTGTTCCCCGCCGCGCGTCTTCATATATAGCCCCTCCCCCTTGTCCGGGAACTTTGATAGACAGATCACCTGCCCCAGGAACACACAGCTATTGAAATGAAAGCTGTTATGTTCCCCGCGCACTGATCAACCAGACAGCGGCGGCGGTGGCAGGGTGGGCTCTCTCTTTCCGTACACAGGTAGGCCACTGGGGACCTACACATGGCTGCATTTGGGGACACAAGGCCGCATTTGGGGACACATGGCTGCATTTGGGGACACAAGGCTGCATTTGGGGACACATGGCTACACAAGGCTGCGTTTGGGGACGTATGGCTTCATTTGGGGACATATGGCTGCATTTGGGGACAAGTGGCTGCATTTGGGGACACATGGCTACACATGGCTGCATTTGGGGACACAAGGCTGCATTTGGGGACACATGGCTACACAAGGCTGAATTTGGGGACAGATGGCTGCATTTGGGGACACAGGCTGCACTGGCGGACACAGGCTGTATTGGTGGACACGGACAGGCTGCAGTTTTGGACATGGATAAAGTTGTTGTTAATATTTATTTTTATAACTTAATTCTGCATAAAGAATTTAAGTGTCATTTCATGAGATAATTTGAGGGCATGTTTAGGGACGGGATTAGGGGCGGGGCATGGTAGGGGTTTGGCCCGGCAAATGGTGGCGAGTAACCCTTGAGGTCTGGCTAGTAGCTCAGGATTTGAAAATTTGAGCCCTGCTCTACCTAATACCTGGGTATTCTTTGCAAAGTGAAACTTCACCATGTTCACTTAGCGCTGGGGAAAAAATCCCTTGCAAGGTAAACAGCCTTTTTACCTGTGCGTTCATGTTGTGGATGTAAGTGAGCTTTGTTTGTTTAAAGAATGATAGGCAAAACTTTTTTTTACATTTTGGATAGAGCAAGGGAGGGTCATTTTTTTTTTGCCATCTGTGTGATTGCAAAGATTTCCCTTCACTTCCTGTCACATAGCGAAACAGGGAATTCTATGGGGACCCCCAGGTTACCAGAACTAGTGTACGAAAAGAAAAAGAACAAGGGCGCACCAGCCTAGTGTATTATCATTAGGATAGTTTATTTATTTAAAACAACATAAAGGCTACTCACAAAGGTAGTAGAAAGGTACGCAGTGAACAAATTGTTCCATAAGTGGCTGCAACATGTAGAACCCAAACCACACTCCAACCGATCATGAAGGGCGTGATAGGAGACACTACTGGATGACGCGTTTCAAAGAGCAAAGCTTCTTCATCAGAGCCAAGCCATACCAGAACTAGTGTTCCTATTAGAAGATTTCTCCTCTATAAATTTTCTGGGGATAACCCATAATTTGGGATTTTTTTATACGGTCAATGATAATGGTAAACAGGACAAATAGAGAGGGCGAATCTCCCCAACAGGGGCACAGACAGAAATAGAAACTGACAAGCGTTCTAATCCTTCTCAACTGTATCCAAAACTAAAAAAAAAATCCTTCCCTTTAGTTGTACTTAAACTGAGACCTGGATAGGTTGGAGCTGGATATAGCAGTCAGTTTGGATTTTGCTGTCACAGTTGGTATTTTTTATGTAAGGCTGTGTTCCCAGGACCTGGAGCCCCAAGAACAAAGTATAGTGACACATGTGAATTAGCAGGGTTGTTGTTTTCCGGAGAGAAACTGCAGTAAGTCAAGTACCAAGAAGGTGATAAACGCTGGGAGATTCATCTGTGTTCTGAGTAGGCTCACGTATCCCTATACCTTGAGCATTGTTGACAGCAGTCCCTTGATAAAACGAACGTTGTTAGGACAGAGTCAGTGGCGGTATAAGCAAAGCTTTTTAGAAGTTGTTTCACATACGTAATGCTGCCCCTCTGTGCTCTCCTACACAGACCATTAAACTGGTAAAGTTGCCTGCAGCCAGTAGAGAAGCTGTCACTGACATTATAAGTCTATGTCATCTGTGTGCTAAAGAAGAAGAACAACGTGGGTTGCCAATAAAATAACCTGTGTGTGGATAAGAGCAAGGCTGGCCTTGCCCAAGTGTACATTATATAATGTAATGTTTATGTCCCAAGTTTTCTGTAAAAAAAAGGTAAATATGTGCATTGTATTATGGTTTGACATTGCAAGCTGTCTCTTAATAAAATACTTAAGAACTATGCTGTCCCAAAACATCAGGCCCTTAGAGTCAAATGAAAATGGTTGTAAACCTCAGATGTGAAACATGAAAAAAGCATATCCCTCTATAGTGTGTAGTTGTCCCAATCCAGAGCACTAATGGGTTGATTTGCTAAAACTGGAGAGTGAAAAATCTGGTGCAGCTCTGCATAAAAACCAATCAGCTTCCAGGTTTTATTGTCAAAACGTAAAGTTTTTGTAAAGTCTCGTTTCTTTTTCTAGTTAAAAATAACAAACCTGCACTGCTTACCTGCTCTGTGCAGTGGATTTGCACAGAGCAGCCCAGATCCTCCTCTTCTTGGGTCCCTCTTCGGTATTCCTGGCTCCTCCCTCGTGTTGAGTGCCCACACAGCAAGCAGCTTACTATGGGGGCACCTGAGCTGAGCCGCAGCTCCCGATGTCCATTCAGATGCGGCCACACCCCCTTTCTCTCCTTATAGGCTGACTGACTTTGGCTGACAGCAGTGGGAGCCAGCTACTTCTCCAGTTGATGTGGGGCCAGGGGCCTTATGCCTTCTGCCTCCCCTCTTATGAATAATAATGTACACATTGTCTTTTCATCGGCAAATGAGCACTCTGGATTGTGCAAATAATATTTATTATTTGAATATCTTTGTTATTGTTTTTATATCCAATGTGAAAACGTTAATAAAAACATTGAAACAGACAGTAGCCACAATGGTGCCACGCTGCGGTCTCAGCCAATGAGGAGGGGAGTCTCGGGCAGCCGAGACACTCCTGCACCATCGCTGGATCTAAGTATTAGGGGGACTGCTGCACACAGAAGGTATTTAATCTTAATGCATAGAATGCATTAAGACAAAAAACCTTCTGCCTTTACAATCACTTTAATTGAACAAGCTGAAGTTAGAAGCTGATCAATTACCATGCACAGCTGATCCAGACTCTGCACTCTCCAGTTTTAGTAAGTCAACCACCTAGGTGTTATTTTCAGTATTGGTTTCCTTGTTCCTCTGCTATCTGTATAAGTCACTTCTAAAAAGATTTCCTGACACCAAGAAAAAAAAAGTGACAGCGGAGGGCAAAGTCAGTAATTGACAGCCTCAGCTCTGTTCCTGTGTGGTGTGTGAAGGGGGTGTCTACCTTCCCTCTGCTCAGCTCTCCTCACTGAGTGTAACATTAGCTCCCCACCCCCAGCTTTTCAGAGCTGAGAGATTGTGTGTAAATGTTTCACTTTGAATGGATATAGAGAAGAGAGGGCTACAGATAAACAGGTACAATTTATGTAGGAGGATTTGTATAATGTCTGTGCATGAGAGGCTGTCACTTCACTGGGTAAATGTATGGGTTTACAACCATCTACAGTGGTTTGAAAAAATATTCATACCCCTTTAAATTTTCCACATTTTGTCATGTTACAACTAAAAACGTAAATGTATTTTATTGTAATTGTATGTGATGGACCAACACAAAGTGGCACATAATTGTGAAGTGGAAGGAAAAAAAATTATGTTTTTTTTTTTTTTTTTTACAAATAAATATGTGAAAAGTGTGGTGTGCATTTGTATTCAGCCCCCTGAGTCAATACTTTGTAGAACCACCTTTTGCTGCAATTAAAAGAGAAGTATGGGTTTCTTTTTTATTACCTAGGTGGATGCAGCATCGGTCCGATGCTGCATCTGTCCCCCGGCGTCTCTGCACTGAAAACCGAGCGATTGAACATCGTTGATCACTCAGTTTTCAGAGCTCCGTGAGCAGAGAGCTGCAGACTGTCAGTCACAGCTCTCTGCTCATCTCCCTCCACTTTTATTGGAGCGATGAGCTGTGGAGGGGGCAATGTGGCCATTTTAGGCTATAGAAAAGAATTCAGTCTGGATGGCCGCACTCCAACAACGATTAAAAACCATACAGCAAAAGATGCAATCAACAGCTGACATGTTTCACACCGTAACTACTGGTGCTTACTCATAGCTGACTCTTTAGGCAATAGACCGGAATTTATATGCACATGCCAATACAATTTTTACAGAGTAGACAAGGTTAGCTTAATTGAATAATTGAAGAGCTGGCCAATTAGTGGATACTTACTTTCTTGCTGAGAGGCTGAGACGGGTGTCAGTCCAGGCACGTGGCGGATGACACGTTCCTGGACGGATATAAGTGACGTCAGCCCAGAGCAGATTCAGGCAGCTCTCTGCTGAAAATGGGTCACAGAAGTGCAAAACGAATTGATCTCCTGTGATCCATAGGAGAAGCCCAGCCAAGCTTTGGCTGGACTTCTCCTTTAACCACCTGCCTACAGGGCACTTTCACCCCCTTCCTGCCCAGGCCATTTTTCAGCTTTCAATGACAATTGCACGGTCGTGCGACGCTGTACCCAAACGAAATTGACGTCCTTTTTTTTTCTCACAAATAGAGCTTTCTTTTGGTGGTATTTGGTCCCCTCTGCGGTTTTTATTTTTTTGCGCTATAAACGAAAGAAGAGCGACAAGTTTGAAAAAAAACACAATATTTTTTACTTTTTTCTATAATAAATATCCTTTTTTTTTTTCCTCAGTTTAGGCCGATATGTATTCTGCTACATATTTTTGGTAAAAAAAAATCGCAATAAGCGTATATTGATTGGTTTGTGCAAAAGTTATAGCGTCTACAAAATAGGGGATAGATTTATAGCATTTTTTTTTCACTAGTAATGGCGGCGATCAGAGATTTATTATTTAATCATGACTGCGATATTGCGGCAGACACATCGGACACTTTTGACACATTTTTGGGACCATTCACATTTATACAGCGATCTGTGCTATAAAAATGCACTGATTACTGTATAAACATGACTGGCAGGGAAGGGGTTAACACTATGGGGCGAGGAAGGGGTTAAATGTGTTCCCTATTAGTGATTCTTACTGTGGGGGGAGGGGACTGACTGGGGGAGGTGACCGATGGTTGTCCCCATGTACAAGGGACACACCATCAGTCTCCTCTCCCTGACAGGACGTGGATCTCTGTGTGTTTACACACACAGATCCACAGTCCTGCTCGGTTACTGGGCAATCGCGGGTGCCAGTGGCTTTTAAAGGCACACTGTCATATGACGTCCGCCCAGAATAACAGTGTCTTCCTGCCGCCGTCATTTGAAGGTGGCCGGATGACAAGCGGTTAAAGCTGCAAGTCTTTTTGGGGATGTCTCTACCATCTTTGCACATCTAGAGAGTAAAATGCTCTGTCAGATTGGATGGAGAGCGTCTGTGAACAGCAATTTTCAAGTTTTGCCACAGATTCTCAATTAGATTTAGGTCTGGACTTTGACTGGGCCATTCTAACACATGAATATGCTTTGCTCTAAACCATTCCATTGTAGCTCTGGTTGTATGTTTGGGGTCATTGTCCTGCTGGAAGGTGAACCTCCGCCCCAGTCTCAAGTCTTTTGCAGACTCTAACAGGTTTTCTTCTAAGATTGCCCTGTATTTGGCTCCATCCATCTTCCCATCAACTCTGACTAGCTTCCCTGTCCCTTCTGAAGAAAAGCATCCCCACAACATGATGCTTCCACCACCATGTTTCACGGTGGGGATGGTGTGTTCAGGGTGATGTGCATGCAGTGTTAGGTTTTCTGCCACACATTTTGCTTTTAGACTAAAAAGTTCCATTTTGGTCTCATCTGACCAGAGCACCTTCTTCCACATATTTGCTGTGTTCCCCACGTGGCTTCTTACAAATTGAAAATGGGACTTTCTTTTAACAATTGCTTTCTTCTTGCTTCTCTTCCATAAAGGTCAGATTTGTGGAGTGCACAAGTTATAGTTGTCCTGTGGACAGATTCTCCCACCTGAGCTGTAGATCTCTGCAGCTGCTCCAGAGTTACCATGGGCCCCTTGGCTGCTTCTCTGATAAATGCTCTCCTTCCCGTCTGTCAGTTTAGGTGGACGGCCATGTCTTGGTAGGTTTGCAGTTGTGCCATACTCTTTCCATTTTCGGATAACGGATTGAACAGTGCTACGTGAGATGTTTAAAGCTTGGAATATTTTTTTTATAACCTAACCCTGCTTTAGACTTCTCCACACCTTTATCCCTGTCCTGTCTGGTGGGTTCCTTGGCCTTCATGATGTTGTTTGTTCACTAAGCTTCTCTAACAAACCTCTGAGGGCTTCACAGAACAGATGTATTAATACTGAGATTAAATCACACACAGGTGGACTCTATTTACCAATTAGGTGACTTCTGAATTAAATTCCACTAAATTAAATTAAGTTCCACTAGATTTTAGTTAGGGGTATCAGAGTAAAGGGGGCTGAATACAAATGCAGGCCACACTTTTCAGATATTTATTTGTAAAAAATTTGAAAAATCATTTTCCTTCCACTTCTCAATTATGTGCCGCTTTGTGTTGGTCTATCACATAAAATACCAATAAAATAACATTTACGTTCTTGGATGTAACATGACAAAATGTGGAAAATGTCAAGGGGTATGAAAACTATTTCAAGGCACTGTACAAGTACAACATCTTTCACTTTTTCTTTTTTTTTTTTTCAAATTGTGATTTAAAGAACCAACTTTGAAATACTATTATTCAAGCCACAATAAATCTCTGGCATTTAGGTAATTTCAATTCTTGAAAGGATGAGATTGTCACTGTGGAATCTGAAGAGTGACATCGCCTTTTGTCCACTTGTACATGACAAGACAAATCAGTGGTCATTTCCTACGTGACTGCCATGTACTAAAGGAGCGAGTCTGACATTTCAAGTGTGCCATGCTAAAGACTAAATACATTAAAATAAATATGAACGTGGGTGATGTAAGAATACATTTTGTTAAAGTCTGTGGCTTTCAAAAAAGATCACAAGAGAAGTTTAGAATGGATTGCCAGGGGAAGCATGTCCTGAAAATTTGGATGTTAGTGCAAATAAAAAAAGTATCAATAAAAATGCCAACATATCTGCAATAAAAAGTACACCAACATTGTTTTATGAGACAAAATGATTACCGTATTTATCAACGTATAACACGCACCCTAACTTTAAAGCCGTGTACACACGATCGGTTTTACCGATGAAAACAGTCCGATGGATTTTTCTCATCGGACAAACCGATCGTGTATGGGCCGCATCGGTCTTTTTTCCATCGGTGTCAAAAAATAGAACATGTTTTAAATTTTTCCGATAGATAAAAAACCGATAGCAAATTCCGATCATCTATGGGCAAGTCCATCGGTTAAAAAACCCACGCATGCTCAGAATCAAGTCGACGCATGCTCAGAAGCATTGAACTTCATTTTTCTCGGCTCATCGGAGTGTTTTACGTCACCGCGTTTGGAACGGTCGGTTTTTTGACTGATGGTGTGTAGGCAAGACTGATGGAAGTCAGCTTCATCGGATTTCCGATGGAAAAATCCATCGGTTTAAAAACCATAGGAAATCCGATCGTGTGTACAGGGCTTTAGAGGGAGGTTTCAGGAAAAAAACTTTCCACAGCCCCCTACGTATAAAACGCAGGCACAGTTTACCCTTTATTTTCAGGGTAAAAAAGTGAGTGTTATACACCAATAAATACAATATTTCTGCTACTAATCATATTATAACAATTTTATGTGTATAAGTGTAATAAATAACATAATCATACAACATGGACAAGATATGTCACCAGCACGCTAATACGCTTATTGCAAAGTTCAAAGCTTTTTACAGAGACCATGAAGCAGGAAGAACACCATTTTGGGGATTTTTTTTTAACCCTGTATAAGTGTGAGCTGTACATCTTATCTCCATCCTGTCTATGGCTTGTAAAGTAATGCCATCACCTCCCTTATGTTGCACATTAACCCTCTCGTCTCCATCCTACCACTGTATGTGACCTGTACAATAACACTTTCACCACCTCCTCTCTCTGTGTACTGTATGACCTGTAAATTAATGATATATTGTATCTAGTGCAACATTACCAAGCTCCACAATTTAACCACCTCAATACCAGCATGTTTTTCACTGCCATAAAAGTGGAAAAAATATATATATATATATTTTGAGTGTGTTTCGCTATCCTGTTTTGTTTTTTTTTCTATTATTTTTTTAACAAAAAGGAAAGACTTTTTAAATATTTGACAACGTAATTGTCAGCCAAACTATCACAGCACTGGTTTCATGTTCACAACATTAAGGGCTCTTTCACACGGAGGTCCGTTCAGGTCCGCCTGTCAGTTTTTTAGGCGGACCTGAAACGGATCCTCCATGCACCCCTATGGAAGCACGGATGTCAGCGGAGACATGTCCGCTGACATCCGCTCCGCTCCGCCAAAGTGTGACGGAGGAAAACCCTATTTTTCCTTCCGTCGGCGGAGCGGATCGGATGACAATGGACTCTACGGTCCGTCGTCATCCGATTCCCCATAGGGGAGAGCGGCGCTCTGACAGGGCGGTCCCTGCACAGTGTGCGGGGACTGCCCAGTCATCCGTCGGCTCAGCAGGGATCAACGGAGCGATCCCCGCTGAGCAAGCGGAGCTTCACGGGGCGGATCTTCACGGATCCGCCCCGTGTGAAAGGACCCTAAGGCTGCATTCACACCTGAAAAACCTCCAACAAGCAAAATCCCAATCATTTCAATGACAACTGTTCCACCTGATCGTCCCCCAAAGCTACTACCCTTTGTTTCACTTGACCCTCCCTTCTAGACTGTAAGCTCTAACGAGCAGGGCCCTCTGATCCCTTTGTATTGAATTGTACTGTGACTGTACTGTCTTCCCTGATGTTGTAAAGCACTGCGCAAACTGTTGGCGCTATATAAATCCCGTATAATAATAATAATAATCTGAGTGTTTTGTCACCTGAAGAAAAACGCCTGCAAAACACCTTCTTTGGGGCAGAATACAGGCAATTTTCTGCTTTTTACATTGGTGACCTGTACACAATTGTGGCAAAAGGGTGGCAAAAAATGCACGACTTTGAAAGGCTCAGGTGTGAATGCAGCCTTAAGTATTTACATCTTCTAAACAAGCAGTACATGCGCTTTAAAGCGGAGATCCACCCAAATTTGGAACTTCCGCTTAATCCACTCCTCGCCCCCTTGCATGCCACATTTGGCATGTCATTTTTTTGGGGGGGGAGTGGGGGCTTCATTAGGAGTGGGACTTCCTGTCCCACTTCCTCCTTCCGCCATGGGGTCGCCTAGGCGATTTGTCATATCACCTTTTGGCGGCCCCTCCCTGTAGGCGATCACCTGGGACGTAACAGGTCCCATGCGATCGCCTGTTCACTCAGAGAGCGCTGCGCCGTTCGCGCATGCGCAGTGAGTGCCGGGCCTTGAAGCCGAAAGCTGTCACGGTCGTGTGCCCACACTATGAATGGAGGCGCCGGCGGAGAAGGGGGGAGAGGAGTGGAGCTCCGGGCGGCGCGGCGCTGGACAGTGGAACAGGTAAGTGTATGTTTATTAAAAGCCAGCAGCTACACTTTTTGTAGCTGCTGACTTTTAATAAACATAAAAAAGGGCTGGAACTCCCCTTTAAAATAATCCATCATTGACTTCTGTAGCTATAGACAATGTGAATAAATTGATCTTAAAAGTTTATAGCAGGAGCACTACTCAGAGCACGACTGATCATTTTTTGAAAAGGCAATTTAAATTTACTTTTCCTGGCAGCCTAATAAACCCCCCCCCCCCATATGCCCCTCATTGGCAATTTCTTGCATGTCTAAAGAATTGCCAAGTAAGGGGTAGTTCTGTGTTTCAAACCACTAGGTCAAAAGGTTGTGTTTGATATTTTTGATCTTCTCTACATATCCTGTCCTTGTTAGGCAGGGAAGGAAATCTCCATGGCTATTATAGAAAAAGAACTGGGCTGATTGAAAAAAAAAAAAAGGAATGTATTACCCCCCATCCACACAAGCAATGTGGATGGAGGAATCCTCCCTGCTGTGTTATTGTATTTGGACAAAGGGGACTTCTCTTTTGTCAGAATACACTGATCAGCACTGCAGCAAATGAAAATTTTCCAACATTCCCTTTCGACAAAAGATAGACATCTGTCAAGTGGGAACTGCCATATAGTAGATGGATCGAAATTTGTCTGATCCCTGCAGAATCAGCTACATTTCGATCCATCTATGGGCAGCTTAAGACATCTTTCACAAAGGTGGCATTAAAAAAAGATGGCTAAAAAAAACATGCTTTGCATTGTACCATATTTGACGGTACATGGCGAATTAACAGATGGCACAGCCTATCAAACTTGGCCTTTAAAGAGGTTGTAAAGACTCAGTTTTCTATGCATTAAGGTGAAAAAACATCTGTGCTACAGCTCCCCCTAGAGTCCATGTTTTTCTTACCTAAACCCGATCGTTCCAGCAATGTGCAGAAGCCCAGTGACTCTAGTCGTTGTCTCGGGTCCTCATTGTATAGATTGATAGCAGCAGGAGCCATTGCTGTCAATCAAATCCAGTGACATGGGAGCTGGGCCAAGTCCTGCTCTCTGTGTCAATGGGCGCAGTAGCGGGACTCTGTGGGGGCACCCGATGAAGAGGAGGAGCCAGGAGCGCCACCGGGGCACCCCAGAAAAGGAGGATCGGGGCTGCTCTGTGCAAAACCCTTTCACAGAGCAGGTAAGTATAACATGTTTGTTATTTATTTAAAAAAAAAAAACTTTACAACCTCTATATGTCAATGGGCCTGTGCCACAACTGCAAGCAAAATGCTTGACTTGCAAATGCAGCACATTAGCCCCGTTATACACTGTCATTTGGAAAATAAAATAAAAACAGGCAATCAGAAGGCTGCAGGATCATCTGATGAATACATGACAGCAGTTGATTAGCCATTGTTTAAAAACAGATCCAACATGGATTGCTTTCCAGAGCATCAACTCGTGTGAACCCAGCCTAACAGAGTCTAACTAAAGCCCCGTACACACGGTCTGACTTTTGCCCAACAAACTTCGTTTTAAGCAAGTTGGACCAACAATCCGACCGTGTGTACGCTCCATCGGACAAACTTTTTTTCGTTTGGTTTTGTTTTCATCGGACAAAAGTTGGGTCTGCAAACGGACAAACTTTTGCCCAACAAAAGTCCGATGGAGCAAAGTCCTACCGTGTGTACAGAAAACCATAGGACTTTTGTCCGATGGACAAAACAACTAATGTTAAAATCAACCAACAATAGCAGAAGTTGACCAAAGGGTGGCGGTAAAGAGCAGAAAAGAGCAGAAAAACCATGTGATGTTGCAAAAAGTTTTGGGAAAGTTTGCAGAAAAGTCCTGTGGTGTGTATGCTATGGGTGTTCCCGACCAACTCCATTCGGACAAAAATCCACGGAAAAGTCCGATGGAAGTCCGACCGTGTGTACGAGGCTTTAGTCCATCTAGGCCTCTCATAATGAAGCGTTTCAAAAGTCATGCATGCGCAGTCCAGAGGAACAACGTGTCACTACTGATGCTTTGTTCATTTTTGGATGGACATGACATGGAGGTAATGTGAATAGTAGCAGCTGGATACAGATCTGAGCATGCATTTAACCACTTAAGGACCGCCTCACGCCGATATACATCGGCAGAATGGCATGGCTGGGCACATCAACCTTCAGGGACGTTGCCCTTTAAGAGCCCAGCCATGGGTCGCGCTCGCGACCCGCTCCTGAGCTCCATGACCCGATCGCCGCCGGTGTCCCGCGATCGGGTCACAGAGCAGAAGAACGGGGAGAGGTGCGTGTAAACAAACCTTTCCCTGTTGTTCTCCGTGGCATGTCAGTGATCGTCTGTTCCCTGTCATCGGAACAGACGATCAGTGACGTGTAACGTGTAGCCATGCCCCCTTACAGTAAGAATCACTTCTTCGGGTACACTTAACCCCTACAGCGCCACCTAGTGATTAACCCTTTCACTGCCAGTGTCATTTTCACAGTAACCAGTGCATTTTTAAAGCACTGATCGCTGTAAAAATGACAATGGCCCCAAAATGGTGTCAAAAGTGTCCGATGTGTTCGCCGCCATAACTAGTAAAAAAAAAATATTATTAAAAATGCCATAAAACAGTCCCCTATTTTGTAGAAGCTATAACTTTTGCGCAAACCAATCAATAAACGCCTATTGCATTTTTTTTTACCAAAAATATGTAGAAGAATATGTATCGGACTAAACTGTGGAAAAAATCTGTTTTTTTGGGGGATATTTATTATAGCAAAAAGTAAAAAATATAGCATTTTTTTCAAAATTGTCGCTCCATTTTTGTCTATAGCGCAAAAAATAAAAATCGCAGAGGTGATCAAATACCACCAAAAAAATCTCTATTTGTGGGGAAAAAAAGGACGCCAATTTAGTTTGGGAGCCATGTCGCACGACCGCACAATTGTCAGTTAAAGCGACACAGTGCTGAATCGCAAAAAGGGGCCTGGTCCTTTAGCTGCATATTGATCAGGGGCTTAAGTGGTTAACCAAAGAAATTGGTCCCCGAAAAGTAATTCATTACACACCTTGTTATAACTTAATTTATTTAATGACACATCTACATGGAAATTCTGGTACTTTGGAGTTGTTTGAAGTTGGTTGAAAACAAAATGGTATAAGCTAGAAACCCACTTCAACGGTTTAGTATGCAAAGAGGAGATTAGCAGTATTCCATCTGAAATGTCCCGCTACAATTAATGGTCTCACCGCTCCATCTACTACATTAGCAATTTCATTAGCAATTTTCATAGCTTAGATCACAAAAAGAAAGGAAAAAAAAAAAAGAAGAAGAATAGAGAAACTGAGACTGTTTACAGTGAAATTAAACCACAAGCGGGAATCTGGATTTCAAAACACTGCGCATGTTCTAACGCTAAATTAAGATGCAATCTTTAAAGCCGAACTCCAGCCTTCCCTTCAATCTTGTGAAAAAAATGGTATAAAAAAGCTATGCCCTTCCCATATATACCACCACTGCGCTTATGGGTTAAATAAACCTATACTAAATATAAAGCAGCCACTTTAAATAAATAAATATAAACAAAATAGTGTAAAATCAAAAAGACCCCACACAGCGGCGCAAGAGAGCAGTATCCTCCCCCCCCTTTTTTATGTCCATAATCACTGGACTGAGGTAAAGATATTGTTCAAATTTTTTTTATAAAAACACCCTGTGACATAAGTGAATAATGTGCACAAGTATAATAAAGTCCACACAAATTAAATCCAAATGCGTGAAAAAAATCTTCTTCCAGTCCTCCACCACACACAGTGTTCAGTGTTTTGTGATCCCTCTCCCATCAGATGGACACTCACCAAAGTAAGTTGCCTCACACTCTCGTGTTTGGCATAAAAACATGTACAAAAATCTCACAAAGCCGTGCAAACGATTCTCCAGATTCAAATCAGGTGTTTTTAAGGGATTAATCCATATGCAAATATAAAGAAAGCTCCAAATAGTGTGATAACGTAAAATCTGTTTAATTACACACCAAACACACACTCCAAATATTGCAATCACCTAAAACAGAACTCAAATAGGCGTATTTAAAACCACTGCAGATCCAAAAAAACAATGCACCGAACAGCGAGTGTATAGGTCACGGCGGACCTTCAGTAATCACAGTGAGATCTCACCACCTTCCTGCTGCCGCTCACTAATCCTTCGCTGCTCAGTTCGATCCTGTGACATCAAATAATCCGTCAGACGGTTACCGCATAGCCACGCCCCGACATGTTTCGTCGAATAGACTTATTCATGGGATTGGCCGTGCGGTATACCAGCTCCACCTTTTATCTCTCCCTATTTTGGGCGGAAGTTCGATCGCTCCTCCATCCGCTTTGGGCGGATATATGTCATTCCCATATGACTTTGTCGTTCCACCCACCTTCCCAGCCTATTTGAGGGCGGAAGCTCGTCATCCGTTATTCGCACCGTGGGCGGAAGCCGGATGTGGCTCCCACTGATAAAAACGAGTGTCCCCGCTGCCCACATACACTCGCTATTGGTGTTAATCTATATTTAAAATCAAATATCCTATACCATAATAGCAATAGTGTGGTACACATATACTTAGGGATGTGATTCAGTTTTATTCAATATTAAAAACATTCATAATAGGCGAACACCTTACTAATATAAAAAATGGCTTTAACCACTTGACCACTGGGCACTTAAACCCCCTTAATAACCAGACCAATTTTCAGCTTTCAGTGCTCTCACATTTTGAATGACAATTACTCAGTCATACAACACTGTACCTATATGAATTTTTTGTCCTTTTTTTCACACAAATAGAGCTTTCTTTTGGTGGTATTTAATCACCGTTGGGTTTTTTATTTTTTGCGCTATAAGAGAAAAAAGACTGAAAATTCTGTAAAAAAATTGTTTTTTTTTCGTTTCTGTTATAAAATTTTGCAAATTACTATTTTTTCTTCATAAATTTTGGCCAAAATTTATACTGCTACATATCTTTGGTAAAAATAAGTACAAATTGGTGCATATTATTTGGTCTTTGTGAAAGTTATAGAGTCCACAAGCTATGGTGCCAATATCTGAAAATTGATCACACCTGAAGTACTGACGGCCTATCTTATTTCTTGAGACCCTAACATGCCAGAAAAGTACAAATACCCCCCAAATGACCCCTTTTTGGAAAGAAGACATTCCAAGGTATTTAGAAAGAGGCATTGTGAGTTTTTTGAAGTTGTCATTTTTTCCCACAATTCTTTGCAAAATCAAGATTTTTTTTTTCTCTTTTTTTTTTTTTTCACAAAATTGTCATATTAGCAGGTTATTTCTCACACACAGCATGTGCATTCCACAAATTACACCCCAAAACACATTCTGCTATTCCTCCCGAGTATGGCGATACCACATGTGTGAGACTTTTACACAGCGTGGCCACATACAGAGGCCCGACATGCAGGGAGCACCTTCAGGCGTTCTGGATCACCCAGGCCAATTCTGACATTTCTCTCCTACATGTAAAAATCATCATTTGTTTGCTAGAAAATTACATAGAACCCCAAAACATTATATATGTTTTTTTAGCAAAGACCTTAGAGAATATAATGGTGGTCGTTGCAACTTTTTATCTCGCACGATATTTGCGCAGCAATTTTTTTAACGCGTTTTTTACAGAAAAAAAAAGTTTTGTGCTTAAAAAAAAAAAAAAAAAACAGTAAAGTTAGCCCAATGTTTTTTCATAATGTGAAAGATGAAGTTACGCCGAGTAAATAGATACCTAACATGTCACCCTTCAAAATTGCACACGCTCGTGGAATGGCGCCAAACTTCGCTACTTAAAAATCCCCATAGGCGACGTTTTAAATATTTTTACTGGTTACATGTTTTGAGTTACAGAGGAGGTCTAGGGAAAAAATTATTGCTCTCGCTCTAACGTTCGCAGAGATACCTCACATGTGTGGTTTGAACACCGTTTTCATATGTGGGCGGGACTTACGTATGCGTTCGCTTCTGTATGCGAGCTCACGGGGACAGGGGCG
This sequence comes from Rana muscosa, assembly GCA_029206835.1. Lineage (NCBI taxonomy): Eukaryota > Metazoa > Chordata > Amphibia > Anura > Ranidae > Rana > Rana muscosa. The sequence continues at coordinate 1,018,459,551 of CM055116.1, forward strand.
CTTAAAAAAAAAAAAAAAAAAATTTATTGTTCATTTTACTTTATTTATTTTAGTTTGACATGTTTTTCCGCCCCAAAAATTTTTTTGATCACTTTTATACCTATTACAAGGAACGTAAACATCCCTTGTAATAGGAATATGGCATGACAGGTCCTCTTTACAGTGAGATATGGGGTCAATAAGACCCCACATCTCACCTCTAGGCTGGGAAGCCTGAAAAAAAAAAATAATCCTGGCTTTGATCATAGCGGTGAGTCGGTAGAAGCACCGGAGGGTGGTGGTGGGGGGCGGGGGGACATCCCCTCTCACCTCCCGTAAGAATGATCAAGCGGCGGAACAGCCGCTATGATTGTTGTTATGGTATAGGGAATCGCCGGCTGAAAAAGCTAATATCTGAATGATGCCTGTAGCTGCAAGCATCATTCAGATATCCCCGCACAAAGTCAAGGACGTCATATGACGGCCGGCGGGCGGGAAGTGGTTATTGCAGAGTATTGCTGGGCATTGTGGAGTATTGTAGGGCATTGCGGAGTATGGCAGGGTATTGCACGGGGTATTGCACGGGGGTATTGCGCAGAGTATTGCGCAGGGTATTGCAGAGTATTGCGCAGGGTGTATTGTGCAGGGTATTGCAGAGTATTGTGCAGGGTATTGCAGAGTATTGTGCAGGGTATTGCAGAGTATTTTGCAGAGTATTGCGCAGGGTATTGCAGAGCATTGCGCAGGGTATTGCAGAGTATTTTGCAGAGTATTGAGCATGGTATTGCAGAGTATTGCGCAGGGTATGGCAGAGTATTGCGCAGGGTATTGCAGAGTATTGCACAGGGTATTGCACAGGGTATTGCAGAGTATTGCGCAGGATATTGCAGAGTATTGCGCAGGGTATTGCGCAGAGTATTGCGCAGGGTATTGCAGAGTATTGCGCAGGGTATTGCACGAGGGTATTGCAGAGTATTGTGCAGGGTATTGCAGAGTATTGCACCAGGGTATTGCAGAGTATTTTGCAGAGTATTGCGCAGGGTATTGCACAGGGTATTGCGCAGGGTATTGCGCAGAGTATTGCGCAGGGTATTGCAGAGTATTGCACAGGGTATTGCAGAGTATTGCACAGGGTATTGCAGAGTATTGCACAGGATATTGCAGAGTATTGCGCAGGGTATTGCAGAGTATTGCGCAGGGTATTGCAGAGTATTGCGCATGGTATTGCAGAGTATTGCACCAGGGTATTGCAGAGGGGAGAGAGGAACCGGCGTCATCACATGACGCCGGTCTGTTTACAAGTGATTGCTCCGTCATTTGACAGAGCGATCACGTGGTAAACGGCCGCTATCAGCGGCGATTTACCGCAATTCGTGATGCGCCGGGTCCTCTGGACCCGGCGGTCACGGAGATTCCCGTGTGCGCGCCCCAGGGGGCGTGTGGGAGCGCGATTCTGGGAGGACGTTATATAACGTCCTCCCAGAGTTAAGCAACCACCTTGTCGACGTTATTTGTCGGCAGGTGGTTGTTAAGTGGTTAAATACCATAGTGTGTCGCTGCACTTTAAGGAGAAACACCAGCAGGATCCCTCTTTAATACAGTTCTGTGGCATAGACTATATACATCCATCGTGGAGAGGCTCAAATCGCGTTAGAGATTTATCACAAAGAGAGACTAAATGGATATTTCTTTTAAAGAGCCTATATCCTAGAGGCCTCAATATTGAATTGGATCTGAATTGTTTTATTACCGTATTTATCGGCGTATAACACGCACTTTTTTCCCCTTAAAATCAGGGGAAAATCGTGGGTGCGTGTTATACGCCGATACTCCGTCGAATTCCCCTGCTGAAAACGAGCGAGAGGAGCGAGCGGAGCCGAAGCCGAAGTACAATCGGCTTTACTCGGCTCCTCTCGCAGTCCCGCCCATCTCTGACTGCGCCGCTGACATAGAGAAAGCCGAGTGTACTTCGCCTAGTCTCGGCTCCTCTCGCAGTCCTGCCTGTGACTGTGAGCAGAGCCGAGTCTAGGCGAAGTACACTCGGCTTTCTCCGTCAGCGGCGCAGTCAGTGGAGATGGGCGGAACTGCGAGAGGAGCCGAGTCCAGCCGAAGTACACTCGGCCCCGCTCGCTCCTCTCCACAGAAATCGGCGCCAAATTTTAAAAACCGCCGGGACTGACACGATCGCAAAGGCACTGGGCACGGCTGCAGATGGACAGATGAACACTGGGCACGGCTGCAGATGGACAGATGGACACTGGGCACGGCTGCAGATGGACAGATGGACACTGGGCAAGGCTACAGATGGACACTGGGCACGGCTGCAGATGGACAGATGGACACTGGGCAAGGCTGCAGATGGACAGATGGACACTGGGCACGGCTGCAGATGGACAGATGGACACTGGGCACGGCTGCAGATGGACAGATGGACACTGGGCAAGGCTGCATGCTGCATTTAAATGTAAGTTTTTTTTCCTTGAATTTCCCTGCTAAAAGTTTTTTTCCTTAAAATTCCCTCCTAAACTTGGGGTGCGTGTTATACGCCGGTGCGTGTTATACGCCGATAAATACGGTAATAACTTTTAAATAATTTTAGCTATTTTTAATACATTTAGATTAATAATTTTAATAATTTAGATATTTGGGTGTCCAATATATTTATTTTATAACTTTCCAGCACGGTCTAGGTCTGTCAGTACATTTAATCAGTGAATGTATGTTACAGACATATTGTTTTTCCAGTAAATCGTTTCCTGTAATTTATACACAGGTGCGTCAGTTTTTATTAGGGTGCATATACACACTATGTGTGATATAGGATAACATTTTTATGAGTCATGATATTTGCAGTATGTATATATATATATATATATATATATATTGTACAGGACGCCCTGGCTGGGTCCTGGAAGGACGCTATATTTCCCCTCTGTTTGGGCTGTGATTCCTTTAAGGGAACAGCAATGGTTAACACACCTGTCCAAGGAAGTGGTTTAAGAGAGACAGGAAGTTGTAGGTGAGAGAGAGAAGGAGTGTAGTGAAGTCTGCATGGTGAATGGTGGACACTGCAAAAGCTGTGGAGGCTGTGAAAAGCTCTGGGAAGCTGTACATGGCAGTGGCCTGCATTGAAGTCTGCTAGCTGGGAAACTTACCTGCAACACCAAGTAAGGACTGTTTAACTGCGACAGCAGTTATAAACTCTACAAGTCGGTGAGACTGTCATTTCTTTTGTTTTGCTGCTGTGAAGCCATTTAAGTTTAAATAAACGTCCTTTTGTTTGAAAAGCCTGTGTCCTGCGATCTAGCTGGTTCCCCGAACATTACACTGGTGCTCGAATGCGGGCAGGACAGAATAACAGGCATAAGAAGAAAAAAACAAAACATTTTTTTTTTTGCATTGAACTTGACATTGAACTGACAGTTAAAGGGACAGTACATTGGATTTATGTCCTGGGTTAAAGCTGCACAAACGTTGAAAGCTGAAGCAATGGAGGAGCTAATTAAACAGCTGTCCCTGGCTAATATGCAAGCACAAACTCGCCATGAGGAAGCAAATCAGCTGCAGCAAGAAAATACCCGCCTGTTGGTGACCCAGTTGGCAGCCCAGCAAGCAGCCCAGCAAGAGGTTATGCAGGCTCAGGTGGCTGTCTTAAAGGAAGCAGTGCAGCAGCTATCTCAGGTTCGGGAGCAAGCGGCTGTTGCCCCTGGCAACCAGGTGACTGTGAGGGCAAGCCATTTTTTGCAGAAATTATCCCTGAGCGATGATGTAGAGGCATTTCTTGCTACATTTGAGAGGATGGCAGAGAGAGAAGGGTGGCCTCAGGACCAGTGGGCCAGCCTCATTGCCCCTTTTCTCACCGGAGATCCTCAAAAAGCCTACTTTGACCTGCCACCCGATGATGCTAAAGACTATCAAAAGTTAAAGGCAGAAATTCTGGCTCGTCTGGGGGTGACTACGGCCGTTCGGGCCCAACGAGTGCACCAATGGAAGTATCGTCCAGATCGGCCACCTCGGTCTCAAATGCATGACCTGGTGCAACTGGTAAAAAAATGGCTGCAGCCTGAGGTGTTGTCGGGCCCCCAAATCGTGGAACGGGTTGTGCTGGACCGATACCTGCGATCCCTGCCAGACGACCTTCAACGGTGGGTCAGCCATGGAGACCCCAAAACAGCAAACCTCCTTGTCGAGATGGTGGAACAATATACAGTGGTGGAGGACCTGCTCGGACCTACTAAGTGCATAGGCCCTAGTCTAGCACGGCCTGTTCGACCAACTGCTGCCCTTCGAAAGGATGTTCCAAGGAGTCCTGGAGCAAACACCCCGGAAGGTCAAGAGTCATTCCCGGTACCTCCTCAGCGTTCTGTTCCTGTTCGGAGAGGAGGGGATGTACAATGTTGGCGATGTCATTCCTGGGGTCATACCCGGGCACACTGCCCACTGCAAGAGGAGCCCATGGAATGCGGGGTTCTTCGGAGGGGGTCTTTTTATGCCCATAAAGTATGCACCACACAGCTCGACCTGGGTGAGGAAAAATTTGAGTGTGAAGTCCAAGTGAACCACCTCCCTGCCCGGGCTTTGTTGGACTCCGGAAGCATGGTAACCCTGGTTCATCCTAGAGTAATTGGGAAGATCGGTCCGGTAAGAAAAACCTTACGGGTGGTGTGCATTCACGGGGACACTAGAGAGTACCCTCTCATCTCGGTGACCATCTCCTCAGCATGTGGCACTGGTACTCAAGAGGTGGGGGTGGTAAAGAACTTGGTACATGATGTTATAATAGGACGAGACTGTCCGTTGTTTATAAAACTGTGGGAACAAGGAGAACAGTTCAGAGATTGGGGAGAAACTAGCCTCCCTGTTCCTGCTGCTGAGAGGAATAACCCTGAACTGCCAAATGTTCTTAATGTGGATCCAAATGATGAAATTGCTAATGGTTGGGTTAATGGTGATGAAAGTAGAGCTGATACTGTTGATAATGTCAAGACATGTGGTCCACAGACCTACCAAAACACTGAGGGGGGAGGATCTTCCCCACTTCAGGTAATGCTGGGGGAAGAGGACGAGGAAGTGGCCTCTACCCCTGCCCTGCCAGATTTGGGTGTTCCCCAGGGGGCGTTTGGTACTGCTCAGATGCAGGACCTCACTTTGGCCCGTGCACAGGAACAAGTTGTAGTAGTAAATGGGGTTCCCCAAGAGCCAGGTGCAAATGAGCAGTGGCCACACTTCGCAATGTATAATGAGTTGTTGTATCGGGTTACCAAGGTGAGGGAAAATGTGGTAGAACAATTGTTGGTACCCCAACAATATAGACGAAAGGTTCTGGACCTGGCCCATGATGATGTGTTAGGGGGACACCTGGGAGTTGAGAAGACGGAAGCATGGATCACCGACCGGTTTTACTGGCCAGGACTGAAAGCAGAGGTAAAGAAATACTGTGCCTCTTGTCCCACCTGTCAGTTGACCGCTCCGGTGACCCACTTCCGGAGCCCTTTGGTCCCTCTGCCCATAATTGAGGTCCCATTCGAGAGGATAGCCATGGATATAGTGGGTCCCTTGGTAAAGTCGGCTCGAGGTTACTCCTACATATTGGTGATTCTTGACTATGCCACCCGATATCCTGAGGCACTTCCACTGCGGAATACCTCCACTAAGGCTATTGCCCGGGAATTATTCCAGTTGTTTACACGGACTGGTTTTCCCAAGGAAATACTCACAGACCAGGGCACCCCATTTATGTCGAGAGTTATGGCCGATGTGTGCAAGCTGTTCCGGATTAAACAGCTGCGCACATCGGTCTACCATCCCCAAACGGACGGGTTAGTGGAACGCTTTAACAAGACCCTTAAGTCTATGCTAAAGAGAGTGGTACAAAGGGATGGGAAAGACTGGGACTGCCTGTTACCAGCTCTCCTGTTTGCTATCAGGGAAGTGCCCCAGGCCTCCACTGGGTTTTCGCCCTTTGAGTTGGTATATGGGCGGAGACCTCGCGGACTACTTGACTTTATTAAAGAGGAATGGGAAAGTGAACCTGTTCAGCATAAGAGTGTTCTTGAATATGTCTCCCAAATGCAGGAAAGGATCCAAACTGTGATGCCACTAGTCAAAGAGCATTTGCAAAAAGCCCAGGAGGCTCAACGACGGGTCTATAACAGGGCTGCTAAAATAAGGCACTTCCAAGTGGGGGATCGAGTAGCGGTGCTAATTCCCACTGTGGAAAGTAAATTCTTGGCCAGATGGCAAGGTCCCTTTGAAGTTGTGGAAAAAGTGGGAGAGGTAAATTATAGAGTCCACCAGCCAGGCAAGAGGAAACCGTATCAGATATATCATGTCAACTTGTTAAAGCCCTGGACAGACAGGGAACCGGTGACCTCCCTGGCTAGTGCAAGACTTGAGCCTCAGGTTGGGGTGGAGAGTGTCCAAGTAGCAAGTACCCTGTCTAAAATCCAAAGTCAGCAGGCAAAGGAGTTCTTGCAGAGAAATAAAGAAAAGTTTTCAGACTTGCCAGGGCTAACTAGTGTCATAGAACATGATATTATCACGGAACCTGGAGTCAAAGTTTTTGTCCGGCCCTACCGCATCCCAGAGGCTCAAAGGAAGGCCGTTTCAGAGGAAGTGAAGAAGATGCTGGACCTGGAGATCATTGAAGAGTCGCAGAGTGAGTGGTCGAGCCCGATTGTGTTGGTACCAAAGCCCAACGGGACTCTGCGATTCTGCAATGATTTCCGGAAACTTAATGAGGTTTCACGGTTTGATGCCTACCCCATGCCCCGGGTAGATGAGCTTATTGAGATACTAGGTCCAGCCAGGTATATTACAACATTAGACCTTACCAAGGGGTATCGGCAAATCCCGTTGACTAAGGCTGCTAGAGAGAAAACTGCTTTTTCTACCCCAGAGGGGAGTTTTCAGTACAAAAGAATGCCTTTTGGACTACAAACTGCTCCAGCCACTTTCCAGCGAGCAATGGATAGGATTTTACGACCTCACCGGGAGTATGCCTCAGTGTACTTGGACGACATAGTCATTTTTAGCAGAGACTGGGAATCACACTTGCCCAAAGTCCAGGCAGTACTGGACTCTCTTTGGAAGGAGGGGTTTACAATAAACCCTGAAAAATGTGCTTTGGGAATGGAGGAGGTGAAATACCTGGGCTATATTGTAGGTAGAGGGGTGGTGAAACCTCAGGTTAACAAGGTAGAGGCTATACAGAATTGGCCCCGCCCCCTCACAAAAAAGCAGGTACGTGCATTCCTGGGCATGGTGGGATACTACAGGAGATTCGTACCCAACTTTGCCACATTGGCGGCTCCATTGACCGATCTGACTAAGGGACGGAAATCGGTCATGGTGGAATGGAATGCAGATGCTGAAAAGGCTTTTTTGGAGCTCAAGTCAGCACTGTGCCAACACCCTGTCCTGATAGCACCCAATTTTTCAAACGAGTTTGTTGTCCAGACTGATGCTTCCGATGTAGGATTGGGAGCTGTGTTGTCACAGGTTGTTCATGGTGAGGAGCACCCAGTAGTCTTCCTCAGTAGGAAGTTGACACCAGCGGAGAAAAACTACGCTATAGTTGAACGAGAATGTCTGGCCATTAAGTGGGCTCTGGAATCCCTCAGATATTACCTCTTGGGAAGGAAGTTTAGGTTAATTTCTTACCATGCCCCTTTAACATGGATGAGGCAAGGTAAAGGGACTAATGCCAGAATTACACGTTGGTTCCTGGCGCTCCAGGAATTTAAATTTGTAGTGGAGCATAGGCCCGGGAGACTGCATCAAAATGCAGATGCCCTCTCCCGAGTCCATTGTTTTAGCTCCACTGTTGCCTCCACCTCCTTGGCGTTGGGGCACAGGGGGGGGATATGTACAGGACGCCGTGGCTGGGTCCTGGAAGGACGCTATATTTCCCCTCTGTTTGGGCTGTGATTCCTTTAAGGGAACAGCAATGGTTAACACACCTGTCCAAGGAAGTGGTTTAAGAGAGACAGGAAGTTGTAGGTGACAGAGAGGAGTGTAGTGAAGTCTGCATGGTGAATGGTGGACACTGCAAAAGCTGTGGAGGCTGTGAAAAGCTCTGGGAAGCTGTGAATGTACATGGCAGTGGCCTGCATTGAAGTCTGCTAGCTGGGAAACTTACCTGCAACACCAAGTAAGGACTGTTTAACTGCGACAGCAGTTATAAACTCTACAAGTCGGTGAGACTGTCATTTCTTTTGTTTTGCTGCTGTGAAGCCATTTAAGTTTAAATAAACGTCCTTTTGTTTGAAAAGCCTGTGTCCTGCGATCTAGCTGGTTCCCCGAACATTACAATATATATATATATATATATATATATATATATATATATATATATATATATTAATTGATTTTTTAATCTCTATATAAGAAATTTAATATCTACTATGTTTTTGTTTAGAATGCTCAGTGTTTCTGATCCCGCCACTGAGGATATCTGAATTACAAAAATAGAGAGTAGTAAGAATAATAATAGATAGATTGATATTAGGATCTCATGGTGCTACTTGTGTTTTAAAATATGTGATATACATCATTATGAATGTTTTTAATATTGAATAAAACTGAATCACATCCCTAAGTATATGTGTACCACACTATTGCTATTATGGTATAGGATATTTGATTTTAAATATAGATTAACACCAATAGCGAGTGTGTGTGGGCAGCGGGGACACTCGTTTTTATCAGTGGGAGCCACATCCGGCTTCCGCCCACGGTGCAAATAACGGATAATGAGCTTCCGCCCTCAAATGGGCTGGGAAGGTGGGTGGAACGACAAAGTCATATGGGAATGACATATATCCTCCCAAAAGCGGATGGAGGAGCGATCGAACTTCCGCCCAAAATAGGGAGAGATAAAAGGTGGAGCTGGTATACCGCACGGCCAATCCCATGAATAAGTCTATTCGACGAAACATGTCGGGGCGTGGCTATGCGGTAACCGTCTGACGGATTATTCAATGTCACAGGATCGAACTGAGCAGCGAAGGATTAGTGAGTGGCAGCAGGAAGGTGGTGAGATCTCGCTGTGATTACTGAAGGTCCGCCGTGACCTATACACTCGCTGTTCGATGCATTGTTTTTTTGGATCTGCAGTGGTTTTAAATACGCCTATTTGAGTTCTGTTTTAGGTGATTGCAATATTTGGAGTGTGTGTTTGGTGTGTAATTAAACTGATTTTACGTTATCACACTATTTGGAGCTTTCTTTATATTTGCATATGGATTAATCCCTTAAAAACACCTGATTTGAATCTGGAGAATCGTTTGCACGGCTTTGTGAGATTTTTGTACACGTTTTTATGCCAAACACGAGAGTGTGAGGCAACTTACTTTGGCGAGTGTCCATCTGATGGGAGAGGGATCACAAAACACTGAACACTGTGTGTGGTGGAGGACTGGAAGAAGATTTTTTTCACGCATTTGGATTTAATTTGTGTGGACTTTATTATACTTGTGCACATTATTCCCTTCAATCTTGCATGATTGTACAGATCTCTCTTCTGTACTGAAATTTCTCTGATTTCACTGCACATTCCTATTCAGACTTACTGCCCCCTGACCTGCCTCTTTCATGCACTGGATTGCAATCATTGGAGGCTCAGCATCAAATGTGGGCATTACTTTGGACAATCAGCATGCAAATGTAGTCTGCTTAGCAATGAAGCTTGAAACCTCTTCATTAAAATACACCTGTAACAAACTAGGCACAAAATGAAAAAAAAAAGGCATTTGAAAAAGATCAGTATATCCAGAGATATATAGATATATTCACTTATCCTGTGATGTCAAACTTAAAGGGGTTGTAAAGGTTCGTTTTTTATTTTCCTAATAGGTTCCTTTAAGCAAGTGCATTGTTGGTTCACTTACCTTTTCCTTCGATTTCTCTTCTAAATGTTTTTTTTCTTTGCCTGAATTTCTCACTTCCTGTTCCTCCTCAGTAAGCTTGCCCTCATCATCCGAGACGTTCTGGCTGGGGGTTAGTCAGCGTGCTTGCCCCCTCCCTTGGGACTACATCCCTGCGGGGAGACGCTGTGTTCACTAACCCCAAGCCAGAACGGCTCGGATGATGGGGGCAAGCTTACTGAGGAGGAACAGGAAGTGAACAGGAACAGGAAGTGAGAAATTCAGACAAAGAAAAAAATCATTTAGAAGGGAAATCGAAGGAAAAGGTAAGTGAACCAACAATGCACTAGCTTAAAGAAACCTATTTAGAAAATAAAAAACGACCCTTTACAACCACTTTAACTCCGTGGCCTCCTGATTCACAAGCTTCCTTACAGGTCAGTGAGGCTGCTCAACATATTCAAGTGTCAAATGAAAGCCTCGGGAGGCAAGAAGAGATTAGAGAACAGACTAAGGGGTCTATAAAACATATGTTGCACAAACGTCAGACGCATCATGCAAGTTGAACGAAATGTCCCGTATTTTTTCTAGGAGATTAATGCCTGTATCGTCAGCTCCAATTGGTAGTCAAAATGCAATACAGTTTTCTCATTGAGATATTTCAGAAAACTATACTGCACTTTGACCACTAGATGGAACTGTCCATACAGACATACATACAAATACAGGACATTTTGATCAACTTGCACATGCAACAAATGTTCTATACCTCCAAGTGTGACTTTTACAATAAGGCCTCATGCCCACGGACGTTTTTACAGCTGCGTTTTGAGCGTTTTTTACAGCTTAAAAACGCCTGTCTATGTTAGTCTATAGCTTCATGCCCACCTAGACGTTTTTGAGCTGCAAATAGCATAGACATTTCTAAGCTGTAGAAAAAAAAACAGGACCAGTGCGTTCCTCAGCGTCGGCGTTAGGCATAAAAAAACGTGAAGTGTCAAAAAAACGCGCAAAAACGCAGCAATTGCGTTTTTAAGCTCCAACGTTTTTTTTTTTTTTTTTTCGAAAATAAATAAATATATACAATAACATGGACAGGCGTTTTTAAGCTGTAAAAAACGCGGCTGTAAAAACGTCTGTGGGCATGAGGCCTTATAGCCGCCAAATATAAAAAAAAAAAATGATGATACTTGGACCAGTAATAAAGACTGACTTTCCAAGGCAAAATACACATTGTCCAAATAGAGTGTGAAGATAACCCCTGATCAGTGTTTACATGAAGGTGGGGTATGAAGGCACTATGGGGTTCATTTACTAAAAGCAAATCCACTTTGGAAGTGCAGTCGCTTTAAGTCCAGGTTTGCATAGTCTTCCAAGTTTGTGGCAGGTTTACTTTCAGTTGAACCTATAAAAAACAATAACATAAAAATTTAATGGAACCCTTTTTTTTATTATTAACTACTTCTCCACTGGGCCTATTCTGGCACTTCTCTCCTTCATTTAAAAATCATAATTTTTTTGCTAGAAAATTAATCAAAACATTATATATATATTTATTTTAGCAGACACCCTAGGGAATAAAATGGCGGTCATTGCAACGTTTTATCTTGCACGGTATTTGCTCAATCATTTTTCAAACGCCTTTTTTTGTGAAAAAATAACGGTTTCACAAACTAAAAAATAACAAAACAGTAAAGTTAGCCCAATTTTTTTGTATAATGTGAAAGATGCTGTTACGCCGATTAAATAGATACTGAACATGTCACATTTTAAAATTGCGCACACTCATGGAATGGCGCCAAGCTTCGGTACTTAAAAATCTCCATAGGCGATAATTTTTTTTAGAGGTTACTATTTTCGAGTTACAGAGGAGGTCTAGTGCTAGAATTGTTGCTCGCACTCTACCGGGGTTTGAACGGCGTTTACATATGTGGGCAGGACTTACATGCGTGTTCGCTTCTGAGCACGAGCTACCGGGGACAGGGGCGTTTAAAAATTTTTTTTTTTTTCATTTTACAGATTTTTTTTAATTTTAACACTTTTTTTTAATTTTTTTTTTTTTTTTTGATCACTTTTATTCCTATTGCAAGGAATGTAAACATCCCTTGTAATAGGAATCATTGTGACGGATCCTCTTTATGGAGAGATGCGGGGTCAATAAGACCCCAACATCTCTCCTCCAGGCTGGAAAGCATGAGATTGGTGAAAAAAAAATTCACCGATCTCATGCTGACAGTCGCAATTGCGGCTTTGTTTACTTCCGGGTTCCGTCACAACGTCGCGCCCGGGACTCCGACGGTCATAGAGATGACTGGTGACTATCTGGTCACCGGAAATCTCTATGGTCCTCATGCGACGCCGGACGATTCGTTCTCCGGGCCCTCGATGGCACGGGAGAGCCTGAAGAAGCACCGGATGGCGGCGGGTGTCCCCTCCCGCCGCCTATAAGAACGATCAAGCAGCGGAACTGCCGCTATGATCGTTCTTATGGTGCGCAGAATCGCCGACAGAATGATATCTGAATGATGCCTGTAGCTCCAGGCATTATTCAGATATCCCCCCTCAAAGTCAAGGACGTCATATGACGTCCTTGGTGGAGAAGTGGTTAAATGGCACGTAAGAGGGGCAGGTAATTTAAGAGCAGTTAGATTGCACTGCAATTTCTGTATTATGCCAACATCAAACCATGAAAAAGTGATAGTTGTTGCAGTGCCCAGTCTGCAAGCCAAGGTCATGCTATTGTAAATTCTGCATCTGTAATTAAAGCGATTGGTTGCATTCAATAAAAGAAATGCCTAAATATGATAGCAGATAGAGCATGGTAAAAGAGCCAAGCAAATGTTTCCCAGCCAGCTGTAACACAGAATCCTTGTGCTATTTCCATCTGCAGTCCTGCAAACACATGCTGACAACAAATGTAGAGTGTCCTCAGCTTCCTACGACAGGTGGATGATCACAGAGTCACGGAGGAAAGAACGACTTATCACCAACATACACCATCACAATGATCTGAAGTCATAACATACACATAAACAACAGATATGGTGTATTGTATCTCTTCAGAGTCCACTTTGCACACGTGCATTAGGTTAGCATGCCTTAGGTCATATGGCGCTTTTTGCATATTTTTAATTAGGTGCCAAACTAAATGCAAACCCTACTAACCTTCACTTTAACTGCAGCTACTCAAACAGAATTTAAGAAAAGTGCCCCTATTGTGAAATTCTCCCTGATCTCCCCTATGCTTATGCCATGTTGCCATAGTAATGCATTGATACCAGAGTCTGTGAATGCATGTTGTGTTATATAGTAAACAATCGAGAAGAGAAGAAGTGGGGTGTCAAGGGGTCACCGCTTCCCCTCCTCTTCTCATCATCCTCTTCGCAATGTAAAATGTGTCTCGCTGCCCTTAAAGCTTGCTAAGTGTTGGAGAGACTAAATTGTAGCCTCTGTCAATGCTTCTTCCCCACTCTAGTACAATAGGAAGAGGACGGGGGTGAAAGAGCAAGTGGCCCAGTCTAAAATCAAAGTGCGTCTCAGAGGTATTCCGTATACATTTAATTACCTCTACCGAATGGTCAAGAGAGAAGAAAAACCATCTCTGAGCACCGCCTAACAGGATGACGGTCAATGTGATCACAAAGACTGCATACAGCTAATGTTAGCTAGCTCAGATAATATCCAAGATAGGCTATGGTACAAATCAAACAATGTTCTGATCGAATTAAAGTCACTTTTCACATCGAAAACACCAACACATTGGAACAATATCATTATGGACACCTTCTGTTTACAATGAGACTAGGTGCACACTTGTGCATCTGCATTTTCATGCATTTTTCAGGAGTTATTTAGCAATTTTTTCATGCATTGCCATGCATTTTTTAATTCTTTGGAGCCAAAAAAGCATTTGTAGTTTTTTCCAAGATGCACAGGTGCAAGTAGGTCCCATCCTCATATTGTGCATTGTCATGTATCGGCCTGTAAGCAGGTGGAGGCTGCAGTATAGCCTCCAACCTGAAGGTGGCATAGTGCCATTTCTTCAGGCTAGCAGGAACCCATTGAAGACCAACTGTCTTATGTTATGGGCTCCAGGCAATCATCTTGGCGAGGACAGCAATCCTCTTGGACACTGATCAAGCTAATATTATAACACCTGCGCAATGTTAATTAGCAACAAGCTCAGGGCAGCTGCACACTCTCAATGCAAATGCATTGATTTGTTAGGCCCCTTTCACACGGGACGAATCCATGAAGATCCGCCCCGTGAACCTCCGCTGATCCCTGCTGAGCCGCACACACAGGGACCGCCCTGTCAGATCTCCGCTCTCCCCTATGGGGGGATCGGATGAACATGGACCGTCTGTCCGTGTTCATCCGATCCACTCTGCAGACGGATAGAAAAATAGGATTTTCCTCCGTCTGCAGAATCGGAGGATTGCGGACCCGGATGAGATCGGGTGTTCATGCGCTGAACGCGCGATCTCATAGGGACCAATGTATGTCCCTTTTTCATCCGTAAACGGACGGATGAAAAAGCGGACATACGGTCCGCTGGTGTGAAAGGGGCCTAAGAGACAAATTCAATAAATTGCACTGCTCTTTTTACATATACATGCGCTGGATATATCCAAAAACAAAAGAACCTAAATAAGTAATAAAGGTATTAAATAAATACACATTTTTGATACAAATATCATATAATATAATAAGTAAAATGTGCCAGTGCCTGAATTAAAGTGCAATCCGTGACTCCATGAAAATAATACTCATTAAACATTCAAAGAAGAAAAACCATTGTGGTAAGCAAGTGCAAAGTTTTAATTAAAAAAATCTATACACCAATCAAGTTTTTCGATGAAAACTTTGCACTTGCTTATCACAATGGACTTTCTTGTTTGAATGTTTAACGAGTATTATTTTCATGGAGTCATGGATTGCACTTTAATTCAGGCACTGGCACTTTTTGGCACATTTTACTTGAATGATATTTGTATCAAGCATTTTTATTTATTTAATACCTTTATTACTTATTTAGGTTCTTTTGTTTTTGGATATACAGTGGAACCTTGGATTACGAGCAAAATCAGTTCAAGGAGAATGCTCGTAATCCAAAGTACTCGCATATCAAAGCGAGTTTCCCCATTGAAGTCAATGGAAACGAAAATAATTAGTTGCGCATTGACTTCAATGGCATGCAATATCGCATGCGGCCAGAGGCGGTGGGGCGCCAGGAAAGCCTCGAAAATGGGCGGAAAGGCACGAGGACAGTTCGGCTGACCTCGGCAAACCTCAGAAAGACTCCATTCCTGAACTTTTCCGAGGTTTGCCGAGGTCAGCTGAGCTATCCTCTGGCCTTTCTGTGCATTTCCGAACTGCGCCGGTCGGCTCGGGCGACCCCCCCCTCAGGCGAAACGCAGTACAGCACACCGCTTTGGCCTGAATCCTGCTCGTTTTTCGAGACAACACTCACAAACCAAGTTACGATTTTTAAAAATACAGTGCTCGTTTTGCGAAATGCTCGTTAACCACGTTACTCGCAATCCGAGGTTCCACTGTATCCAGCACATGTAGATGTAAAAAGAGCAGCACACATTTGTTTCCTTTTGGACACTGATGTCCTGCAAGATTTGGGCAGCCATCTTGACTAAGGATTCTATAAATAGTAGGATACTGCATAATTTGGTGTGCCCACAGTGTAGTAAGATAGGGACAGAGCCCTTATTGATTAAGGAGAGAATAGGAATAGTGTTAGGGAGATGAAGCAGTCAAGGAGGAAACATTTTTTTTACTCTTACAGGTTGTCTCATCTGTCAGCTTGCTGAAACAGTCTACTACTGGCAGCCAGACAGCTGCAAGAACATTTGGGGATCGCAGTGTAAAGAAGAAGCAATATCATAGCCTCTCCTAGGGAAGTGGTCCTCTGGCATTGCGGTATATACATGTCTCCAATATTACTATTAGAAAGTGCCTGGGGGGAGGTATTGGCCTTCCGGACCTACAGCGGTATTACTGGGCTGCTCATCTAGCGCGTATTGTGGACTGGCGGGTGCATGCTCGCTGTAAGGGATGGGTTCTCTTGGAGAACCTGATTACGGGAGCGGAATTGGGTAAGGTCCCATGGTTTACTAGGCCGCACTGGACGTCTGATACCCAATCCCACCCCCTTGTGGGTGCTACTCTTTCGGCATATGAACAGGCCTGTAGGACTCATGCGGTTTCCGCTACGGATTGTGGGTTGACTCATATTAGGGGTAATCCAGACTTTATGCCTGGAATGGATAGATCTTATCTGGCAAGGGAATGGCCTCGTTCGGATTTGCAAGCCAGACATTGTTTTTCTGGGGACAGATTTCTTGACTATAAAGAACTAGCTTCTTTGTCCCCGACCAAGTCCTTCCCCTTTTTGGCTTACCTTCAGATAAAACACTTTCTTGATCGTCCTTCTAAAAGAGGATGCTTTACAAAACCGCCTACGGTTTTCGAATCCTTATGCTCTGGCCCGCCTCCCCAGAGGCATGTGATTTTGCTGCTTTATGCCTCAATGTTTAAAGAACCCTTTGTTTCCATGCAAACGGAGCATGCCTTTTGGGAGGCGAGGTTAGACGGCACGATTGAGAAGAAAAGCTGGGAACGAGTTAATTGGTTTATCCATAAGGGCTCCCTGAACGTGAATACTCAGGAAAATGGGTACAAGATCAGATCGCGGTGGTATAAGACACCTGACCTTCTCCATAAAATTATTCCAAATGTAACTGACCGGTGCTGGAGATGTGGTAAGGACTTGGGCAATCTTCTCCATATTTGGTGGGAGTGCACGCTGATTCAGCCATATTGGCGTGAGGTGCATAATGCGACGACAGCGATCTCCTCGCTCCCGCTGGAGTTCTCTCCGGCACAGTATCTTCTCCACCTCTCCAAAATATCCAGGAAGAGTTATCGCAACTCAGTAGCGATTCACATGATAAATGCGGCCAGACTGTGTGTACCCGTCCATTGGAGGTCCACAGTGCCACCATCTATGAAGGAATGGGTAACACGTATTAATCACATTGCAGCGATAGAGGAGCTGATATACACTGCACAAGATAGGATCCAAAAATTTTCGTTTACCTGGGATGATTGGTTCAAATTTAGAAAATCCCCTGAATATCAAGCGCTGCTATCAAGGAGTGTTTGACTGGATCCTGTATCAGAGACTCTCTTAGCTGGCACATGGATACTGCAAGATACGACTGTATTACTCCAGTGTCAGACTGGACGGAGAGGGTAGATGGTGGTTCCCCTACCCCCTCTCCTGGTAGTTTCTCTGGGAATTCTACTTCCTATTCCCCCCCCCCCACCCCTCCCCTCTTTCATACCTTCTTTCTCTCGTTTTCTGGTAGGTTATATATATATATATTTTTTTTTTTGTTTGTTTGTCTATGCCCAATCTGATGATGTGCGGATTTGGGGGTTTCGGGGTTACTTACGGGTGGCCCCTATAATCATCAACCTAAAGACGGGCACCCCCTTAGGGACTGTTCTTGAAGTTATCAGATAGGCTCTGAACTACAGCTACTTAGGCCTCTACTTCCCAATACGCTGGATAGACCTGGAAACGCTGGGTCCTGTCTCGAATAACATAGTTTCATCACCGGTTAACGCTTGAAAATCTTTCTGCTCCTAGGAGCGACTATGTCAATAATATATGTGGGAAGTATATCATGAGATTTGTTTAACATATACGGGAGGACTCTGTCTTCCTTGTAGAGCCTAGGATGTCCTGTGTATGTATTTTTTTTATTTTTATTTTCTGGTCTTGTGTTCATTGATATGCTTGTTATTGGCTGTAATGTTATTTTATTTTCTCAAATAAAATCTTTATGGAAAAAAAAAAAAAGAAAGTGCCTTGTGGAAAAACAGTACCTTCCTTTGCCTGAAAAAGTGTATGACCTGTAACATATGTGGTGCCACTGTTGCAATATTTCTACTGGAAAATGCCTTGTGGATAAACAGCACCCTCTTCTGCCTAAAGAAGTATATGCAACACATGTGGTGCCATTGCTGTAAATTGTCCCATTTCTGTGAACAGTCAGTTTCTACAATGTAGACAAAGTTTAAGCGCCCATGCGTGAATTTTTGGGTACAGGCTAACTGATATAAAATCAAACAAGTGTGAAAGGGGGCTTGCTTCTGTTCTGTGGCTAAATGGTGCAAACAGATATTCAAACTTTATGCACACCAAGTGAAATTATATTATACTGTAATATTAGTCGGAATGGTGAAAGACTCAGTGAAGGAAAAAAAAATCGATTTTAGCCAAAAAACAGCTTTGCGTAAAAAAATAAATGGAACTAGATTTCTATACACCTTTATTGGTGTATAATTAGTCATCTGGCTCCAGAATACAAAAACAGATACCCACAAGTGCTAACAGATACCGTATTTATCGGTGTATAACACGCACCCCAAGTTTAGGAGGGAAGTTTGAGGAAAATAACTTTTAGGAGGGAAGTTTAAGGAAACATAACTTACGGTACATTTTAAATGCCCATCAATGCAGCCTTATTAGTGTCCATCTTCAGCCTTGCCCATCATTGGCAGCATGATCAGTGTCCATCTGCAGCCTTGCCCAAAATTGCATTATGATCAGTGTCCATCTTCGGAGTTTAGAAGGAGACTGCCACCGTAACTTAATAATAATAGAGTGTTTTCTTAATTGTTCAATAAAGTGGAATCAAACCGCCCCTGAATTACCTCCCACCATCCCTCTTTTGCTCTGCCATTGAGCCGAGGAGGGAACAAGCGCCGCTGAGATACACAGCACATGTCCGCATGTGTACTCGGCTCCTCTCGCAGTCCCGCCCAGTCCCACCCCTTGGCCCGGCTCCTATGATTGACATAACACCGGTCCAATGGCGTGAGGTGGGACTGGGCATGACTGCGAGCGGAGCCGAGCACAGTACACTCAGCTCTGTCTATTTCGGCGGCACTTGTTCCCTCCGAGGCAGCCATTCGGCATATAACACGCACCCACAATTTCCCCCTGATTTTATGGGGTAAAAAGTGCGTGTTATACGCCAAAAAATATGGTACCTGTGACAGAACCTACTGTCACTGTGTGTTTTGAAGGGACTAAGGGCTGGCCTCTTACCCACAGATTATGGCCCAGAAGAGACTGAGAGACTTGGGGACAAGCTGGCATTGAGATAACGTAATGTAATGCTACATCCCTTCTCCCCCATCCCCCCCTCTTGTTGCTGTGTTTAATTGTGTTGGTTCATGGCACATAGACAATGGTCTGGACTGCAGACATCTCTCCGCAGGGGATGTGTATTGAAGGGCTGCCTGCTTACCATAATCCCTTTATGTTTAACTGTAGTCTCTGTTTCAATGTTCAGTTCCCATTGGTTCTTCCTTGTCCCCTACCCCCCCCCCTCTATGACAAGGCTAAGGGGAGTGTTCCTAACTGTGTGTAAAAGTGTATGTTTTGTATTTAATAAACTGTTTATGCTCTGCATGTTTAACCCTCAACACCTGTGTGGATTGTCTCGTGATTGAGGGGTTAAGGGCTGGTTATGGCGAATCTGCAGGCTGCAGGTGCGTTTGGAGGACAGGAGACACAGGTCTGGCGGATGTGCCCACCTGGGGTATCCAAGATCCGTTACAGTGGTGGCAGCAGTGGAATGTCTCCTGCAGTCTGGGACATCCAAACCACCACCAGGTTTTAAGATCCGGGCAGCTGCCGAGGAGCGATACGGGGACCAGACAGCATAAGAGCGGAGTTCGGGAGGAGGCTTCAAGGCATGCGGAAGCAACATCGGGGACCAGCAATGGAGCACACCATGCTCGGCTGGGGGGATGTGATCCGCCGGCAACTCTGGCATGAGACGCTAAGCCACGAGCGGCACCATCAGGGGAAGATCCTTCCCTCCTCCACAGAGATGTACTGGATGCAGTACCGTGCGCGAGAGGTGTTCCTGAGGGAACGACCGCGAGATGAGTGTAAGATGGAGCTCGGAAGATTGGTCCAGGAGGAGATGAGGCTGGACGCCAGCTACAGAGCAGATGGCAGCCCGACAGACGGCGTTGGCTACAGCAGCGTGGGGCTGCTCCCTCAAAAAATGTACAGGGACCCAGACTTTGGGAGCGACGAGGAGTGGCGGTTGGAAGACATCCTGGACTTCCTAGATGAGGTGCTGGACCTCCCAGAAGAGGCGTGTGACCTGGAGGAATTGGAGTTCCTGGTTGGGCAGGAATGGGAGCTCGAGATTGCCTACAAGCGGCTGTTTGACAGTGATCAGCAGCCTGGCATGGCTCCCGTTGCCTGGGACTGTCCTGGAGAAATAGCGGACAGTCGCGAAGATGCGGAGCAAATGGGGCCAGGGGTGCCCCTACGTTTTCCCATCCTTACCGCAATGGAAGAAGCGGCGATGACACAGAGGGCACTGCGAGTGCTAGAATGCCAGAATGCACCAGAGGTTTCCCAGGCAGTGAGACAAGATAATAGCATAAAGGTCTCAGAAGGGGAAGTTGAGACGGGCGCTGGAAGGCTGGTAAATGGTGATCAGCAGCAAGTCCAGAGTATCGCATCCGGTGCCCCAGCAGAAGCGCTGGCTACAGGGCAGAGTGCCGCTGGCCTCTGCCCAGCATCAGAAAAAGAGTTGGATCCGGAGAGTCTGAGAGATGATCTTCGTGAGCCGTTTCCCCAACAGCAGATATCCCCAACGGGAGTGGAGGAAGCAATTCTCCCTCCCAAGCAATTGGACACTACCCCAATGTTCATCCCCCCAGCAGAAGCGCTGGCTGCAGGGCAGAGTGCCGCTGGCCTCTGCCCACCCTCAGAGTTGGATCCAGGGAGTCCGAGGGATGACCTCAGTGAGCTGTTTCCCCAGCACTTGGACACTACCCCAGTGCTCATCCCCCCAGCAGAAGCACTGGCTACGGGGCAGAGTGCCGCTGGCCTCTGCCCAGCATCAGAAAAAGAGATGGAGAGTCCGGGAGATAGTCCCTGCAAGATACCTCCTCAGCGGCTGGTAACTACTCCAGGAGTAAAGCAAGTACCTTTTCCTCCCCAACTGCATAGCACTACCAGCCTACGTTCCCTACCAGCTGAAGCGCTGGCATCGGGGCAAAGGATTATTCAGCTCCCCTCAATATCTGCAACCCAGCCCCGGATCACGGGAGTGTGGACAGCTGTTCCCACTCTGCAGCGGCTGTTTTTATTCACGGGAGAACATATGTGCGATTTTGCTCCCCAGCGCCAGAGACGCACTTTTCCTTTTCCTGGTTGCCTGGGGTGGAAGTTTGTGACTAACGCAGGTCCAGCCCAGTTGGGGGTCAGGAACCTGGTTAGTCTGTTTTTAAAAGGGGAGAAATGTGACAGAACCCACTGTCACTGTGTGTTTTGGAAGGGACTAAGGGCTGGCCTCCTACCCACAGATTATGGCCCAGAAGAGACTGAGAGACTTGGGGACAAGATGGCATTGAGATAACGTAATGTAATGCTACATCCCTTCTCCCCCCATCCCCCCCTCTTGTTGCTGTGTTTAATTGTGTTGGTTCATGGCACATAGACAATGGTCTGGACTGCAGACATCTCTCTGCAGGGGACGTGTATTGAAGGGCTGCCTGCTTACCATAATTCCCTTTATGTTTAACTGTAGTATCTGTTTCAATGTTCAGTTCCCATTGGTTCTTCCTTGTCCCCTACCCCCCCCTCTATGACAAGGCTAAGGGGAGTGTTCCTAACTGTGTGTAAAAGTGTATGTTTTGTATTTAATAAACTGTTTATGCTCTGCATGTTTAACCCTCAACACCTGTGTGGATTGTCTCGTGATTGAGGGGTTAAGAGCTGGTTATGGCGAATCTGCAGGCTGCCGGTGCGTTTGGAGGACAGGAGACACAAGTCTGGCGGATGTGCCCACCTGGGGTATCCAAGATCCGTTACAGTACCTATAAAGGTCTTCTCTAGTTCCCGGGTCCTCCCCCAAATCCCAGGGCACTCTCAAATGCAAACTTCAATAGTTTATTAGTACTGACATTTAGCCCGCCTTCTTCAACCCATATCCACCTTCCTCTTAGATAGTTAGGCCACTCATCGAAACAATGGGCCAATAGAAAGGTGAGGGGAACAAGAGAGAATGAGCAATCTCTTAAAAATTGTCAAAAACTCCATATGAGAGTTCCCTGTGATTTGGGGTACCTTGATCACTGCAGCAGACATGTACATGCATGTGCACCTACGAATGCCTGCTTTTCATTTCTGGGTGCAGTAGAGTAGTTGCACACTGTGACAGGTGTACTTAAATTGTTCTCCAAGGATTAGCTTAGAAAGCCTGAAAATAACAAGCAAGCTGTCCAGGAGCAAAGTGTTTGCCCACCTGTCTCCATCTGGCAAGAATCTCAGAATCCCTTTATAACTCATTGAGAACCAGCAAATATCTTCCTGCCTCTTGTTCTTGGCGAGAATGTATTTATTACAGGTACTTAAATAGTGCTGCCAATTTACACTACGCTTTATATATATAGTATCTCACAAAAGTGAGTACACCCCTTACATTTTTGTAAATATTTTATTACAGGTATATCTTTTAATGTGACAGCACAGAAGAAATTAAATTTTGCTACAATGTAAAGTAGTGAGTGTACAGCTTGTATAACAGTGTAAATTTGCTGTCCCCTCAAAACACTCACTACTTTACATTGTAGCAAAGTGTAATTTCTTCAGTATTGTTACATGAAAAGATATAATAAAATATTTTCAAAAATGTGAGGGGTGTACTCACTTTTGTGAGATACTGTATATTATACATTCACATGAGTCCCTGCCCTCAAGTATCTTTACAATCTAATGCCGCGTACACACGATCATCATTCACGGCGGTTAAAAATCCGCCGTGAATAATGACAGGAAAAACGAGGGAACCGCTTCGGTTCCAAGGGTTCCCTACACACGGTCGTTTTTCCCGTCATTTTTTCTCTTGACGAGAAAAACGACCGTCTGTGGGCTCCGCGGCAGTGTCTCCCTATGGGAAAACTGCCGCGGAAAAAAATGATGGAAAAAACGATGAGAAAATTTAGAACATGTTCTAATTTTTCTCGTCGTTTTTTCTGCCGTTTTTCTCAACGAGAAAAACGACATAAAGCCCACAGACGATCGTTTTTCTCGGCGAAAAAAAAAAATGCAGTTTTTCTCGTCGAGAAAAGCGGTCGTGTGTACGCGGCATAAGAGCCCATTCATACACACACATACTGTACTATGGCCAATTTAGACAGGAGCCAATTAACATACCAGGGGACTTGGTAAAGGAGGCTTTAACTGCAAGGGAGGGTCTTTAGGTTTCCTGAAGTTGGGGTTTAAAGCTGTGTAGTGTTACCAGCTGTACAGGATGCCAGGAATGGGTCCTGGATCACAGGAATCTACCACCGCTGTTAAGGTTGTGATCACTTTAAAGGGAAAGAAAAGAGTATAGTTTTTGAGTACTCAGGGATTGTCATCCATGTAGGTTGAGGGGTTTCGAGTGATCCAGAAAAAAAAGAAAACTTGACGTTTCCCTGGGTTTATTAAGTCCTGGTATAGAACCTAGAATTTAAAGGCTCAGAGATTTTGGGGGGAACGAGCCTCCAACACTGACTACGGGGAATGTTGTCCTGAAGGGGTTAACCCACTTGCAGGAAATGGCTAAAAAGAGCAGGAAGCCGCCAACAGGTGTCTGTGAGGTGCAGTGGAGCAGGGCTTAGCTGTGTAAGGACTGTGGACTCTCTTGGTGACTGAGACCCTGCTGTTGAGCT
This sequence comes from Rana muscosa, assembly GCA_029206835.1. NCBI lineage: Eukaryota > Metazoa > Chordata > Amphibia > Anura > Ranidae > Rana > Rana muscosa. The sequence goes on from CM055116.1 coordinate 1,018,483,172, forward strand.
CTTGCAACATTTCCGGACCCCTGAGCAGACAGCCCAGTGAAGGGACAAGTTTTCTGGCAGTGAGCCGAAATCTAATTTTTTGTTGTTGTTTGGTATCGTTTTTCCATGTGGAAGTTAGACTCCATTCACACAGGGGCAACACGACTTCCAGCGCGACTTTGGGAGGCAACTTGGACACGACTTGAGTATGAATCACAGCGCGACATGAAGCTACTTACAAGGCAACTTCAAGTTGCCTCCAGGACAGGAGGCTTTCCGGTGGCCAATCAAACAAGAATCAGCTCTGTGGGAGGGAGGGGTTTGCCTGAGAAATGTATGTTCTCTTCCTGGAAAGTTGCTTCTGTTAAGACAGGGGATCCGACTTCTGAGCGACTTCCATTGAAATCAATGGGTACAGGTCGCCTAGCAGTCGCCTAGAAGTCAGATTGAAGTAGTACAGGAACCTTTTTTGAAGTCGGAGCGACTGCACTAGTGTGCATTAAGACGGCTCCATTCACTTCCATTGATTTTCTCATGCAGCGCGACTTGAGGCGACTTGGGGCGACTTGAAGTCGGATCCAAAGTTGCCCCTGTGTGAATGGGCTCTAAGATGTTTTTGTTTAACGTTTGGAAAATAAAGAGTTTTGCTTTTACCTACATGCCTGGCTGGTGATCCCAGGCTCCCCACAATCTGCTGTAAGACACACAATACCCATTTAGGACTTCTAGTTCAATGACAGAGTGCCGCAAGTTACCCAAATGTGCTTTTCCTTGTTTTCTTACAAAGGATCACACAATGACGCAGCACAGCAAATCAGTGCACAACAAGGAAGCGGCTCCTGTGATTGATTGCTTGATGAAGATATTTTTCTACAGTTTAAACTGCAATCAGTACAAAGCACAGGATGCTGTCCAGCTTATTACCACAGGCCAGACACTAGTGGGTGTGTGTGGCATAGTGATTACTGGAGAATTAACATCGTCCTCATCAGTATTAGTAGGAAAGACTGTGTACTGCTGGATTTTTACCTTCTATAGAGATAAGCACATGTCTTACACAAATAGACTGTTGACAATCCTACTGAGAGGGGAATAAATAAATAAATAAAATGTTATGACCAAAACAGGGAGAAAGCAGACTATTATTGGACTGCAATCAATGTTTAATCCGCATTTCCAGCCGCTGAATTTCATTGTGTTTCTCGAGTTCGGGAAGTGTAATTCTTATTTGGCAAAGACTGAGATAGACAGCATGACAGAACAATGGAAACCGTGCTTCATGTAAGAAATAGGAGATTCAGCCGCACATATCTATACACAGAATACAGCACTGGAGGAAGAGGACTGGACATTGTCATTTCCAAATATGGAGATGAAAGGATTCTGGGAGCAGGGAGATCCCCAACAATGCCCATTTCATGATTAATTATATGATATACAATAGCCTGCTGGGAGCTAAAAGACATCACAATAACCAATCTAATATTCCGTAGTAATTTACTATTTCAGCGTATATCATCATGGAGCTGAGATTACAGTACTGCTAATTAGTACTGTTACCTGGATTTATTTCATTCAATGTTACTTTCTTCACAATGCAGGAGCACAAACTGTGCCACGTATTCTGTTATCTGAGAGTATGAGAGTCTGCATTCCTATGCGATTCACTGCAATGCGATTTTCAGTCCCTTCATTTTTAATTGCGATGTGATCCGCTGCAGGCAAGCACACTGTACTTGCAATCTGTGTTTGGGATGTCATTAGGAATACATTGACACCTGCAGCAGATTGCATACCCAGTGCTTTGGAACACAGTGTGGGAAATACAAAAGACGCGTGGGTTTCCGGCACTGCATGCTGGTGTGAATGGGCCCTAAAAGCTCTTTGTGTGTACGAGCAGGTGCATTTTTATGGGGCAAGGCAGGACATCATCCACACTCTGTGATGAATTTCATGTACAGTGCCTTGAGAAAGTATTCATACCCCTTGAAATTTACCACATTTTGTCTTGTTACAAACAAAAACATAATGTATTGTATTGCGATTTTATGTGATACACCAACACAAAGTGGCACATAATTGTGAAGTGGAAGGGAAATGATAAATTGTTCTCCAAATTTTTAACAAAAAACATATGTGAAAAGTTTGGGATACATTTGTATTTAGCTCCCCTGAGTCAATACTTTGTAGAACCACCTTTCTCTGCAATTACAGCTGCAAATCTATTTGGGGGTGTCTCTACCAGCTTTGCACATCTAGAGAGTGACATTTTTGCCCATTCTTCTTTGCAAAATGGCTCAACCTCTGTCAGATTGGATGGAGAGCGTCTTTGAATAGAAATTTTCTTGCCACAGAGTCTCAATTGGATTTAGGTCTGGACTTTGACTGGGCCATTCTAACACATGAATATGCTTTGATCTAAACCATTCCATTGTAGCTCTGGCTGTATATTCAGGGTAGTTGTCCTGCTGGAAGGCGAACCTCCGCCCCAGTCTCAAGTCTTTTGCAGACTAACAGGATTTCTTCTAAGATTACCCTTTATTTGGCTCCATCCATCTTCCCATCAACTCTGATCAGCTACCCTGTCCCTCCTGAAGAAAAGCATCTCCACAACATGATGCTGCCCCCACCATGTTTCACGGTGGGGATGGTGTGTTCAGGGTGATGTGCAATGTTAGTTTTCTACCACACATAGAATTTTGCTTTTAGGCCATAAAGTTAAATTTTGGTCTCATCTGATCAGAGCACCTTCTTCCACATGTTTGCTGTGTCCCCCACATGGCTTCTCACAAACTGCAAACTGGACTTCTTATGGCTTTCTTATTGCCACTCTTCCATAAAGGCCAGATTTGGGGAGTGCACAACTAATAGTTGTCATGTGGACAGATTCTCCCACTGCAGCTCCTCCAGAGTTACCATGGGCCTCTTGGCTACTTCTCTGATTAATGCTCTCCTTGCCCAGCCTGTCAGTTTAGGTGGACGGCCATGTCTTGGTAGGTTTGCAGTTGTGCCATACTTTTTCCATTTTGGATGATGGATGATGGATTGAACAGTGCTCCGTGAGATGTTCAAAGCTTGAGGTATTTTTTTATAACCTAACCCCGTTTTAAACTTCTCCACAGATCTGGTCTCAGGCGGCAAAAAGTTCCTTCTGTACACTCTACAAAGAGAACGCATATAAAATTCTCTACTTTTGGTATCTGACCCCGGACGTACTGCACGCTATCTACCCCTCTAGTTCAGATCGGTGTTGGCGCTGCCAGGGAGACAAGGGTACCCTCCACCACATATATTGGAGCTGCCCCAACATAGTGCCCTTTTGGACGGGGACTCAGCGTTTGCCACCTTCTTGGGTACAGGTCCCTATGACTCCAAAACTTTTCCTCCTTGGCGTATCACCTTTACAAAATTGCCAAACCATCCAAGAAACCAATTAGACACGTCCTAACAGCTGCACGATGCCTGGTTGCCGTCCACTGGAAGCGGCCCTCCCCACCCTCCCAAGACGATCTGTACGCTAGAATAAAAGATGTAGAACTAATGGAAAAAATGACAGCTAGATTAAAGGACAGGTTGGAAATGCACGACAAGTTCTGGGAGGAGTGGCACCACCGGGAGGACCCACCATAAACCGATGGTTAACCCCCTACCTTACCCTCCCACCTTCCCCTTCTTATCTCACTTCTTCAACCTTCCTTTTCTCCTCTTTCTACTCTCTCTTCCTCTCTGTTTTCTCTTATAAGGCCTATGGCAAACTTTATTTAGTATCTAACCGTTTACAACAGGGATATGCAATTAGCGGACCTCCAGCTGTTGCAAAACTACAAGTTCCATCATGCCTTTGCCTCTGGGTGTCATGCTTGTGGCTGTCAGAGTCCTGCTATGCCTCATGGGAATTGTAGTTCTGCAACAGCTGGAGGTCCGCTAATTGCATATCCCTGGTTTACAATGTGATTAAGCAATGATCTTCCACCATTTACTACAATGATTACTGTTACAATGTACACACTGGCTATACTCCTGCTCTAGTAATGCTTGAAAATTACTATGTTCAGTCTATGTACATTTATTTGCTGAGATGACTAACAAAAAAAGCTACTTGAAAAAAAAAAAAAAAAAAACTTCTCCACAACTTTACCCCTGATCTGTCTGGTGTGTTCCTTGGCCTTCATAATGCTGTTTATTCACTAAGGTTCTCTAACAAATCTCTGAGGACTTCACTGAACAGCTGTATTTATACTAAGATTAAATTACACACAGGTGGACTATATTTACTTATTAGGTGACTTATGAAGGCAATTGGTTTCACTAGATTTTAGTTAGGGGTATCAGAGTAAAGGGGGCTGAATACAAATGCACGCCACACTTTACAGATATTTATTTGAAAAAACAATTAAAAACATTTATCATTTTCCTGCCACTTTGTGTTGGTCTATCACATAAAAACCCAATAAAATACATTTACGTTTTTGGTTAAGGGGTATGAATACTTTGAATACTTTTTCAAGGCACTGTACGTGAGCAAACTGCTATACAGCACATGCCTTACATGAAGTGACTAAAGGGCCAATTCACACCACATGCAGGCCAGTGCGTTTTCTTTCTGTATCAAAAACGCATGAAAAGTAGGTTATACGGTTTTCAATGTTATAGTTCACACCAGTGCTTGCAGTTCCAGTGCGTTCCAGATCCATTAAAAAAAGTAAAACATGCTGCATTTTTCCAGCACTGGAATTCTATAAAACACATAAAAAATGCATTGGAACGCACCTAAACGCAGTGTCCTTATTTAAGGTTAATAAAAAAGAGGGGGGTAAAGATTCACTGGACTGGATCCTGTCTGCTCTTTCTTTCCTGTGCTATCTGCATGAGTCAAATTATTTCAGACACCAGGCAATTCTGGGAGATGTCCCTTCAGCTGTTGATTGACAACCTCAGATGTGTAGGTTTCCCTGTGTAGGGGGAGGTGTGTCCTTTCCCTCCTCCCAGGTATCAGATTATACTCAGCTCTGTGCAGTGTGTGACATTAGATCCCCACCCCCTGCTTCCTGGAAGCTGAGAAATTGCAATTAATCTGTGTACTTCGGAGAGCTGTAGAGGAGAGAAGCCTACAGATAAACAGGTACAACTCATGTAGGAGGATTTGTTTCATTGCTGTGTATAACCCGAGGTTAGTCACTTCAGTGGGTTTATGTAAGAGTTTATCACAGTTAAGAAAATGCACTGAGGGAAAATAAACAAGTATCAGACAAGAAACCTTTTCAACAGTGTTATTAGAAATGAGGCATCTTCGGCATTTCTTTATATTTGCATTCCTCCTGCTCATCCCTACTAGTAAATCACAGAACTGCTCATGGTTACTTTAACCACTTGCCGACCAGCCACCGTCATTATACTGTGGCAGGTCGGCTCGTTCCCGCCAATCACCGTAGGTGTACGTCAGCTCCTTTAAAAGCCATAACAGGCGTGCGCATGCGCCTGCTGCACGGCAGGGGACCCGTTGCGTGCGGCTGGCGTCCACCCACTTTCGTGGGAAAAAAAGAGAGCCAGAAGGGGGATCTGTCAATGTAAACAAACTGATCTTCGTTCTGACAGGGGAGGAGAGAGAGATCTGCTGTTCCTAGTGATTAGGAACAGCGATCTCTCTCCTCCTCCAGACACTCCCATCCCCCCACAGTTAGAAACACCTCCCAGGGAACACATTTAACCCCTTGATCACCCCCTAGTGTTAACCCCTTCCCTGTCAGTGACATTTAAACAGTAATCAGTGCATTTTTATAGCACTGATCTCTGTTTAAATGTCACTGGTCCCAGATAAGTGTCAAAAGTGTCTGATCTGTCCGCCGCAATCCTGCTAAAAATCGCTGATCGCCGTTATTACTAGTAAAAAAATGATTGTAAAAATGGCATAAATCTATCCCCTATTTTGTAGACAATATAACTTTTGCGCAAAAGTTATATCGTTTAGGCCAATATGTATTCTTCTACATATTTTTCGCAATAAGCGTATACGCTTATTGCGAAAAATATGTAGAAGAATACATATTGGCCTAAACTGATGAATACATTATTTTTGGGGGGGATATTTATAAAAGCAAAAAGTAAAAAAATATTGTTTTTTTTTTCCAAAATTGTCATTCTTTTTTTGTCTATTGCGCAAAAAATAAAAACCGCAGAGGTGATCAAATACCACCCATTTGTGGGACACAAAGGATATCAATTTTGTTTGGGTACAGCGCCGCACGACCGCGCAATTGTCAGTTAAAGCGAAGCAGTGCCGTATCACAAAAAATGGCCAGGTCATTAAGGAGGAAAACCTTCCGGTCTGTAAGTGGTTAATGATCCCAGTACAGCTGCCAAAGATTAGCAAGGGAAAGGTAAAAGGCAAGAGGGTACATTTAGCAAAATTCCTTGCTTTCCCCAGATGTGTTAAACGAGCCAAGGTGTTTTGTAGATGCATATATTCTTAAGAGCGACTTGGCTTACATTCCCTATTTTACATTTATCACAAAACAACCATGCATGGATCAATCATCCTGTATATGTCAGAATTCTATATCTAATACAGACCTGTCAAGATCTCCTACTTAACAGAATGCACAAGTATTGTTCAATTTAATACACTTGCAATTGCAAACTCCATTTCTTATCACTTCCAAATGTAGTTATATCCCATAATTTAGAAGATAAGAAAAGTGAAATGGGTATCTTTCCACTGAATGTGCACAGAGTTGATACATGAAGCCTCACTTGGGACCCCTGGATATGGAAGAATACAGCTCGGAATAGGAGTGAGCAGAGTCTTACAACATTAATTGCCTTTGAATACTTCAGTGAACATGCTCGGCGGAGTGTAGCACAATGCTCAACCCTTGGATGACTCAGACAATCTAAATATACAGGTGCATTGACACCGAGTACAACATCCATCTTATGTTCATGACTTCAGCACAAATACTTTAAAATCCTAAAGAGATTTTCCAGATTTAAGTGAAATATCTAACTGCAGCACAAAAAAGAAGCAAGGAAGCTATATTACATAGTCAGTAAAATACAAGGCACACCTGCAATCAGTGACCATGTTCTGCCCTTCAACTGCTATAAGCCCCCTTTCACACTGGGGCGGTTTGCAGGCGCTATTTTGCTAAAAATAGCGCCTGCAAACCGAGCCTAAACAGCGGCTCCTGTGTCTCCAATGTGAAAGCCCTGAGGGCTTTCACACTGGAGCGGTGCGCTAACAGGACTTAAAAAAAAGTCCTGCTAGCCGCATCTTTGGAGCGGTGAGAGGAGCGGTGTGTTTATCGCTCCTACACTGCTCCTTCCCATTGAAATTAATGGGATACCGCGGTAATACCGCCCGTGGTATTAACCCTTTTTCGGCTGCCACCGCCCCAGTGTGAAACCGGCCTAAATGTAATTTAGATTAAAAAAAATAAAATAAAGAGCTCTGGGCAAGCCCCCCATAGGTAACCCCTTCAATACCAGGCACTTTCCCCCCTTCCTGCCCAGGACAGTTTTTAGCTTTCAGCGCTGTCGCACTTTGAATGACAATTGCGCGATCATGCAACAATGTACCCAAACTAAATGTTTATACTTTTCTTCCCACAAATAGAGCTTTCTTTTGGTGGTATTTGATCACCTCTGCGGTTTTAAATTTTTGCGCTATAAACGGAAAAAAAAAAACAACTGATGGGCACTATATAGGCGGCACTGATGGCACTGATAAGTGGCACTGGCTAGGCAGCACTGATGAGGAGCTACTGACAGGCATTACTGAGTGGCACTTTGATGGGGTACTGACAGGCATTACTGATGGGGCACTGACAGGCTTTATAGAGGGGGGCAAGCTGGCAGGTGATGGGCACTGACTAGCAGCTGATGGGCACCTTTTGATGGGGGCTGTGCTGATAATCAATGTGCTGATTATCAGCACAGACCCCCCCCCCCCCCCTGACAGGGAGAGCCGCCGATCGGCTCTCCCTGTCAGCATGAACCGAGGAAAGCCATTTACCGGCACTTCCTGGTTCACGCGATGATCAGCTGTGATTGGTCACAGCTGATCACGTGGTATGAAGCCTCTATCAGAGGCTTCATACCATGATCGGAATTGCGGTGTGTCAGACTGACACACAGCACCTTCAATCGCCGCGCTACGTGCCCCCGGAGGCCATGCGCCAGCTCTGTTATCCTGATCACATCATATGACGGCTGTTCAGGATAACTAAACCACATTGCCGCCGTCATTTTGCTATACGGCAGGCGGCAAGTGGTTAATCTTATCATTTACAATCTGTGCTCCAGTTTCCAGAAATTTAAGGCCCTGTGTCGATGGGCTTTTTTTTTCACTTTAAGAAGATTTAAGATTCAAGTCCATGGGAAAGAAAAACATGCTTGAAGCACGTCAAATGCAGGTCATAAATAGGTCAACCGCACCTCTCATCGTACTGTGAATGATCTCAGAAGTCTCAAACTGAGGTCAAACCGATTCCATCAACACAACAGATAGTACAAGACTGAACTGCCAGAATGATTATACATGAAACAGGCTTAAAGTGGAACTAAACTCATCGATTTAACCAATTCCCAAAACAGCTACATCCAAAGGCATGTAATAAATGATAACTGTCACTGTTAAACCGGGTACAAAATGACAGTTTTTGTTTTCTTTTCATTCAACCCAGCGATGTTAGTACAGTGATTTCCCCGCTGAGCTATTGTGTTCTAACAGGGGGACTGCCCCACTCCGCCAAAACACAACGATCAGCGCTAGCAGTGCTGATCAGATGCCTATTGGCTGCTGTCTTTCCTGCATGCCCGTTCGGGAGAAGCAAGACATTCAACTGGCTACTGTCGGACAGGCTGCTGCACACAGGAGCTGAATGTCGCCAAGTTTCTGTTGAACCGGCTGATCTTTGGCCCATGTGTACCAGGCATAACTTATTCTCTCAACCAAACTGTCAAGCCATCAAATAGTTGGTGTCATAACTGATCCCATGTGCAGCACCTATGGCAGGCATATCCAAAGAACGGCCCGCGGGCCAATTGCGAGCCCGTGTTCTGGTTTTATACGGCCCCCCTGGTAGTTTGAATATATACCGTATTTATCGTGGCTGCCTCGGAGGGGACAGGACGCGTGCCATCAGATTACATACAGGAGAATCTCCTGTTTACTCAGCGGCCTCTGTAATAGGAAGTCCTGTCTCCTGGGCTGGCATTGGACGACTGTTCTGTCTATCATAGGAGGTGGGACTTTGTATTAAAGCGGCCGCTGAGAAAACAGGAGATTCTCCTGTATGTAATCTGTTGGCGCTTGTCCCACCCCCTCCCTCTTCCCTCCGAGGCTGCAGATGGGCATCGATCGGCTGCATTCATAGCAATGGTGAGGCTGCATTCATGGCAATGGTGAGGCTGCGTGTGTCATACGCCGATAAATACGGTATATCCAAATAACACGCCCAAACTCATCCTTAGTACTGAGCGACGCTCGGGGATTCGTTGGAGGCCACAAAAGAGATATATATATATATATATATCCAAATAACACGCCCAAGCTCATCTCTTCACCACACACAGCCACAAAGGCAAGAGAATTCTTGTTGGGCAGTGTATTAGTGCTCGGACGAACACACTTAGACCGAATTTTAATGGTTTAAAGAATGTCAGGCAAAAACAAATCTGGCCCACTTTAAAAAAAGTTTGGACACCCCTGACCTATGGCAACTGCAGATCAAGCAGAGGCTATGGTAGCAGCCTCCTTGGCTGTATAGGATAACTGGGTTTAGTTCCACTTTAACTGGCATGCAAATTAAACACAGTTACCTGTATGAAAAAAAATTACTAATGACAATAATAAAACTTTTTTTTTTTACGTGGTTTTGTATATATACTTTACTAAATTCAACACTTTCTTGCAGCTTTTTACAGTTGAGAGTGAAAGTTCTCTATTCTCTTTGAAAACCATCTGGCATAAATGGTACCTAAAATGTGATCCAATCTAATCTAAGCCATAATCATACAAGGACGCAGTATTTAAAGTGGTGGTAAACTCTGTTACACCACTTGTACCTACAGGTAAGCCTATAATAAGGCTTACCTGTAGGTACTGTAAATATCTCCTAAACTTGCACAGTTTAGGAGATATTCACTATATGCCCTGCTGCTGATGTAATTGGCGCATGTGCACTGAAGAGACGGCCCGCTGGTGCCGTTTCTTCAGGGCCCGTGCCATGACCGGCGGCTCCCGCGCGCATGCTCGGGAGTGATGTCATCGCAGCTTCAGCCAATCACAGCGCCGGAGCATGCGAACCCAGAAGTAACTTCGGTGAAAGATGTTGGCCGTGGGAGCGGAGTGTGGGCGGCACTGCAGGGCGTCGTTCTAATGAGCTAGTATGCGATGCATACTAGCTCATTATGCCTTTGTCTTGCAGGGGGGGGGGGGGGTTCGAAGGTTTACAACCTCTTTAAAAAATTACATCATAACATTTAACATTGACAATTTTTTTCTGAAGAAATGGTTTTAGCAATTAGAATGACTGATTGTAGCAGAGAGGTTGGAATTCAAGCGATACCCTCTTTGGCTAGAGCTGACCATAGATGGGGGAATTCTCCCAACTGGGCCATTGGATTATGACAGTGGGACTCCTCCACTGTCAGAATACACTGATTAGTAGCTGCAGCCGATTGGCCGCAAGCTGCTGATTGACAGTCGGACAAGTCAAGTCAAACAGTTGGACAAGTCAAATAACGATCCATCTATGGGCAGCTTGAAGTGAAATTTTAGTCAGAAAATTAAAGGGGTTGTAAAGGTACATGTTTTTTCACCCTAATGCATCCTATGCATTAAGGTGAAAAAACATTCGACAATACCGCCCCCCCCCCCCCGAGCCCCCGTTTTACTTACCTGGCCCCTCGAAAGTCCCGCGCTCGCTCCCGTCATCCTCCGAGTTCCTGAGCCCGGCCGTTGATTGGCTACAGTGGATGGATTGAAAGCAGCGCAGCCATTGGCTGGCGCTGCTGTCAATCACATCCAATGACGCAGCACGCCGGGGGGCGGGGCCGAGTGATACAGTCGGCGGCTATGGCCGCCGCTGTATCACGGGAGCGCGCCCGCAGTAACTCCACACCATGCGAGCTCGCTCACATTATGGTGTGGAGTCCTTGCAGGGATGAGCTGAAACAGCCGCCGAGGGACCCCAGAAGACCAGGATCAGGGCCACTGTGTGCAAAACGAGCTGCACAGTGGAGGTAAGTATAACATGTTTGTGTTTTTTTTTGTTTTTAAACGGGAACTTTTAGTGTTCCTTTAAGTCCTCGTAAATCGCTTCAGGCTGGCTCCTTTTGCAGGTATAGCTATGAAAAACATTAAAAATAATTCCTTATACTGTTTAAACTCCAGAAATACACTGTCTTACCCTGTTCTACACATGCTCAGGTTCTCTCTATTTTTCAACACTGTTCAGAAAATGCTGCTACTTACAGCCTAAAGATTTACTGCTGCTCAGGGCCTTTGGGCTTCAGCAAAATGGCAGCCTCCAGGAAGAAGAAACAGGAACAATCCGGGAAGCAATGTACAGCACACACTAATTTTGGTAGCATAAATATTGAATATTGATGTGGAATGTACAGTATGTTTCTTGGCAAAGAGCATTATTTTTATCAAATAGTTATGGGTAAAGTTCCACTTTGACTCAAAATTTTACCAATGCAAGCTCTCAGAATGCATACCTCCCAACTGGCACGGATTGTGCGGGTTTTACCCACAGAGGCTCCTCCTTCCCGCACTCCCGCGAGACTATCATGTTTCCCGCACAGCAGGAAACATGAAGAGAAGAAGAGGAGCAGCAGCAGCAGGTTAGAGCCCCCCCCCGCGATCGGCGCACTAGTATGCCCCCCCCCCGATTTTTTTTTTTCTAAATGTTCCGGCGGCAACCATCACCCCCCCCCCCTCAACAACTTCTGTGGCAATTCCCGTTTTTATTGCCAATGTCCCGCCCCCCCCCCGCTCAACAACTCTGGTTTTCTTGTCAAAAGCTTGCATCTTTAAGGCTGGGTCCACACTGGAGAACGCAGTGGCTCACAGCAGGAGTCTGGTGCGTCTCCATTCGCCATTTCAGGTCCGATTTCAGCCTTAATTCAGACCTGAAACAAACCAAAAGACGCACAGGGCTCCTGTGCAATTCGCAGCGGAGCCGCTGTGGAGATGTGTGAACCAGCTCCATAGAGAGCTAGTCACAATCTCCTGCTATGCAAATTGGATACAGTGAAACTAGCATCCGATTCACAATAGTGAGAACCCAGCCTCAAGCTTTCAGATAGCCAATAAAGGTTATTGCCTAAAGACCAAACTTTGTGCTTCAATCAATGACTTCTATGACTGTGTCTTTCTAAGAAAAAAACGCGAATTGCCTGCTCAATGTGCAATCGCAATCGAACAGCTACCGTGCCAGTTATTGATTTGTAAACACCTGTGGTCACCGCTGCAGTTTTATGCTGATTGTTGGAGATGTATGGCCCTAATCGGCTTTATGAATGAGGCTTAAGAGTAAGTCTATGTTTAAAGTATGTTGCAGGATATAGACACTCAACAAAGACTACCTATGACTGCTTTGTGCCACTTCACCAGCAAAAAAGAATCCATGTATGAGGTTCGAGGTAGAGAAAAGCATTGAATTTGTATTCGACAGACATTTTTTTTTTTTATTCTAAACAACTTTACAATGATGACAGGTCAGTGTAGGCAAGACACTTAGACCACAATAGCCACACTTAAACTATGGATACAGTAACAGGGTCAGTTCTGTAAATATAGGTTTTGATGACATAGCTGGAAGTGAGACACAAATGTGAAAAGGAAAAAGGCTTTTATTTCATAGCTTTTTGTGTGACTTGCCTATTAAAGAGCTAACAGATTAAAGCTTGATACAAGCTGCTTTGATGCTATTTCCTGGTGCCGAGGATGGGCAGAGCTAGACTGGAACTCAGGAAAGTAGTTCTGTAACATACTGATTAGGTGGAACCAAGAACAGAATAATACACATATATACACTATATTGTCAAAAGTATTGGGACACCTGCCTTTAATGACATCCCAGTCTTCGTCCGTAGTGTTCAGTATTGAGTTGGCTCACCCTTTGCATCTATAACAGCTTCAACTCTTCTGGGAAGGCTGTCCACAAGGTTTAGGAGTGTGTCTATGGCAATGTTTGTCTATTCTTCCAGAAGCGCATTTGTCAAGTCAGGCAATGATGTTGAACGAGAAGACCTGACTCGCAGTCTCCACTCCAATTTATCCCAAAGGTGTTCTATCTAGTTGAGGTCTGGACTCTGTGCAGGTCAGTCAAGTTCCTCCACCCCAAACTCGCTCATCCATGTCTGTATGGACCAAATCATTTGGTAGAGGGGGGATTATAGTGTAGGATTGTTTTTCAGGGGTTGGGCTTGGCCCCTTAGTTCCAGTGAAGGGAACTCTTAAGGTGTCAGCATACCAAGACATTTTGAACAAGTTCATGCTCCAAACTTTGTGGGAACAGTTTGGGGATGGCCCCTTCCTGTTCCAACAAGACTGCACACCAGTGCACAAAGCAAGGTCCATTAAGACATGGATGAGTGAGTTTGGGGTGGAGGAACTTTACTGGCCTCAACCCGATAGAAAACCTTTGGGATGAATTAGAGCGGAGACTGCGAGCCAGGTCTTCTCCTCCAACATCAGTGCCTGACCTCACAAATGCGCTTCTGGAAGAATGGTCAAAAATTCCCATAGACACACTCCTAAACCTTGTGGACAACCTTCCCAGAAGAGTTGAAGCCGTTATAGCTGCAAAGGGTGGGCCAACTCAATACTGAACCCTACGGACTAAGACTGGGATGCCATTAAAGTCAGGTGTCCCCATACTTTTGAGAATAAAGTGTACAATATATATATATATATATATATATATATATATATATATACACACACACAATATGTATTGTATATAAATATATATCGGTATATATATATATATACACACACAATATGTACTGTATATAAATATCTATCTGTGTATATATATATATATATATATATATATATATATATATATATATACACACACACACACACAATATGTACTGTATATAAATATCTATCTGTGTATATATTGTGACAGCAGGAAGGTAAAGTCACCTGGTTGCATCCAGGGGGGTAGATATATTTCGCCCAGATTCAGGCTTTACGCCGACTTATACAACTAGGTGGAGAGTTGTATAAGGCTAGTGGGCTCATGGATGACTCATACCTCTAGGGAGAGGGCTGGGCGTCGTACAGACAGGGAGTTGATGAGGCCAGCTGAAGCTTGTCAGCTCATTTAGGCCTCTATAAGAACTCCCAGCTTCATTAGATGTTAGCTCATGCCTGGAACCAGACCTGTGTGGACTGTCTAGGGAGAGTGAACCCCTGTGCGGTGAGGCAAAGCCTGTGTGGCTATTTGTTTGGACTTTTACTAAACCAGGGACTTAGGGACTAGGACAGCACTAGGCTGATCCCAGTTGTTAGTTAGGAAACCTGTATGTTTAGTCAGAGGTCAACTTGACCAGGATTTATTTTGGTTATGTTTCTTTTGCTTTGCTGTGTTTTGTCACTGTAAATAGAAAATAAACCGCACCTTTTTTGATTTTGAAAACCACAACCTCCGTTTGCTGGGCCTGTTTTGTGTGGGGAGCCCATCCCGGGGGTCACACACACCCGCTGCCGAGCTAACCCCCTCACAGTTGGTGGAGAACCAGTGGCAGTTTTTTTTAAGCCAGCATGGAGGAGATACTGAAGCAGCTGGCTCTAGCAAATGCCAATCAACAGCAGACAAATGCAGGTTTGCAAAGGAGCCTTGCAGCCCAGCAGCAGACAAACGCAACTTTGCAACAGAGTCTGGAGGCTCAGCAACGAGCCCAGCAGCAATCTGAGGCCCGCTTCATAGACCTGTTGCAGAAGCAAGAGCAGAGACTACAACAACAGATGGAAGCAGTAATGCAGCAACGTCCGCAGACCAGTGAGGAAAGCCGTCCCACTAATACCGCGTCCTTTGGGGTGAGTCGTTTATTGACAAAAATGACTGGAGAGGATGATCCAGAGGTATTTTTGACCACATTTGAAAGGACCGCTGAAAGAGAAAAGTGGCCTGAGGAGCAGTGGGCTGGACTGGTGGCTCCTCTGTTAACTGGTGAATCGCAGAAAGCTTACTATGACCTAGAGCCTAACCAAGCAAAAGACTATGTGATGCTAAAAGCTGAAATATTGGCAAGGCTGGGTGTCACCCAGGCTGTCCGGGCTCAGCGTGTGCATAACTGGACTTTCCATCTTGGAAAACCCCCCAGGTCTCAAATGTATGATCTCATTCACCTGAGCAGAAAGTGGCTACAGCCAGAGACTTTGTCCGCACCAAAGATTGTGGAACGTGTTGTAATGGATCGGTTTTTGAGAGCTCTTCCTACTGCCATCCAAAAGTGGGTAAGCCATGGAGACCCAGAGACGGCCGATGGTCTTGTGGATCGTGTGGAGAAATACTTGGCTACAGAGAACCTGACGGCCTCTTCCAGAGACACTCGGACTTTCCACCCTAAGACCAGACCATCCCCAGGGGCGGATAAGAGGATTCCAAGGGGTGAGGGTGGAGAGAGTGAGAGGGTGGGAGCTCTACCCCAAGTTTGGCGAGAACAGCCTGGGAAATCAGCGGCTCAAGAGGCGGCAAGAAGGATCGTTTGCTACCGCTGCCGGCAAGCGGGACATATTGCAGCCAATTGCCCGGTTGTGGAGGAACCCATGCAGTGTGACTTTCTGACGGGCAGACGTCAGTCGCTGTGTGCGACAGTCGCATGCACTGCCATTCGAGGAACTGAGAAACATTTATGCAAAATGTGTGTTAATGGTAGAAATGTTGTGGTATTGCTGGATTCAGGTAGCCTTGTGACCCTGATAAAGGCTGAGTTAGTTAAAACAGAGGTCTCTGGGAATAGCAAGGTAGCTGTTATTTGTGTGCATGGGGACACCCGAGAGTATCCAGTAACTACAGTGTGTTTCGAGACCCCCAAAGGTACCCTCTCTCATCCAGTGGGCTTAGTATCTCAGTTACCGCATGACGCCATTGTGGGAAGGGATTTTCCGAAGTTCTGGGAACTGTGGGATGATCCTGAGCCCCTCACTGGTGCCCCTATGTACCAGGAATGTGATAGCCAGAACTCCCCTGAGAGTGGTGAGGACTCTCCGGAATTTCCCTTATCAGTATTGGCAGGGGAGACTCAAGAAACTGGAGAGGAGCCCACCTCCTCAGACGAAAACCTACCGTCTGTGGAGTTTTCTGATCTTGAGGTTCACAGGGAAAACTTTGCCACAGAACAGTTGAAAGACCCCGCCCTAATAAAGGCACGGGAAAACGTAGTGAAAATAGATGGCGAGTTAGTGAACCCAGATAATACCTGCACTTACCCATACTTCAGCGTAGAGAAGGACCTACTGTATCGGGTGGCAAAAAGGGCAGAAGAAACCGTTGAGCAGCTTGTGGTGCCCAAACCTTACAGGAAGTTGGTGTTGGAGTTGGCTCATGGGCACATTCTTGGAGGTCATCTGGGGACAGAGAAAACCCGAGAGAGGGTATTACAGAGATTCTATTGGCCGGGGGTGATGAAGGACGTAGAAAATTATTGTTCCTCCTGCCCTGTGTGTCAGAGGTTGGCCCCGATGCCACATTTCCGTAGCCCGCTGGTCCCTCTACCCATCATTGAGGTCCCGTTTGAGAGGATCGCCATGGATTTGGTAGGTCCTATAATCAAGTCCGCTAGGGGGCACCAGTACATATTAGTTATAATGGACTATGCCACCCGTTATCCAGAAGCGATCCCTCTCCGAAATACCTCGGCCAAAACCATAGCCAAAGAGCTATCTCTTGTTTTTAGCCGGGTGGGTATTTGTAAAGAACTGCTTACGGACCAAGGTACACCCTTTATGTCCCGGGTTATGAAAGAGCTGTGTAAATTGTTCAAAGTGACGCAATTGCGTACGTCTGTGTATCACCCCCAAACCGATGGGCTGGTTGAAAGATTCAACAAAACCCTAAAACAAATGTTGAAGAAAGTGGTGGATAGAGATGGAAAGGATTGGGACTGTTTACTTCCTTATTTGATGTTTGCTATTAGGGAGGTGCCCCAATCCTCTACGGGATTCTCCCCCTTTGAGTTACTGTATGGGAGACACCCAAGAGGGCTGTTGGATATTGCCAAGGAAACTTGGGAAAGTGAGAGTTCTCCCCACAGGAGTGTGATTGAGCATGTCGCCCTGATGCAAGATCGAATTGCACAGGTAATGCCCATCGTGAAGGAACATTTGGCCCAAGCGCAGTTGGCACAGCAGAGAGTGTACAACCGTGGAGCCAAGACCCGTACCTTTTCCCCGGGGGATAGGATATTGGTACTTGTCCCTACGGTTGAAAGTAAATTCCTTGCCAAATGGCAAGGCCCCTACGAGATAATGGAAAAAGTGAGCGAAGTGAATTACAAGGTCAGACAACCAGGAAGGCGAAAGCCCGAACAGATCTATCACGTTAATCTGTTGAAAGCCTGGAGGGATAGAGAGTCCCTAGTCGCAGACACTTGGTCACCAGCTCAAACTGGTTGCGTGATTCCTGAGGTTGGAATAGCAGCCACCTTGTCACAACCCCAACAACAGGAGGTTAAGGAGTTTGTGCTTCGCAACAAGGAGGTATTCTCTGAGCTGCCGGGACAAACATCTGGGGTAGAGCATGACATCATTACCCCGCCCGGTGAAAGGGTGAAGTTAAAACCCTATCGGATCCCAGAGGCTCGACGGGAGGCAATACGGGAGGAAGTACAGAAAATGCTGAACTTAGGGGTGATAGAGGAGTCCCAAAGTGATTGGTCTAGTCCCATCGTGTTGGTGCCTAAACCGGATGGGAGCTGGCGATTTTGTAACGATTTTCGTCAGTTGAACAAAGTTACAAAATTTGACACCTACCCCATGCCACGTATAGATGAGTTGATCGACCGGCTGGGAACAGCCCGATACATGACGACTCTTGACCTCACAAAAGGGTATTGGCAAATCCCCCTGGCCAAGTCGGCCAAAGAGAAAACCGCATTTGTAACCCCAGACGGGGCGTTCCAATATAAAAGAATGCCGTTCGGGTTACAGAATGCGCCGGCCACATTCCAGCGGAAAATGGACCAGATGCTGAGGCCCCATCGGAAGTATGCTGCGGCTTACCTGGATGACGTAATTGTCCATAGCACAGATTGGGCCTCACATCTGCCAAAAGTGCAAGCAGTCCTGGACTCTGTTCGGGAAGCGGGGTTTACGGCTAACCCCAAGAAGTGTACCATTGGGCAGGAGGAGGCCAAATATCTTGGGTACACCATTGGGAGGGGAGTAATAAAACCCCAACTCAACAAAGTCGAGGCCATCCAGAGTTGGCCACGTCCCAACAGCAAGAAGCAGGTACGAGCCTTTCTGGGAATCGCTGGGTATTATCGGCGATTCATTCCCCACTTTGCTTCTAAGGCTGTGCCCCTAACCAACCTGACGAAGGGGAAAGGGTCGGTCATGATTAAATGGACCCCCGAGGCTGAGGCAGCATTCCAGTTCTTGAAACAAGCCTTATGTAGCCAGCCAGTGTTGTACTCACCCGACTTCTCTAAAGACTTTGTCGTACAAAGTGATGCGTCAGATGTGGGGTTAGGAGCAGTATTGTCCCAGGTCTGGAACGGGGAAGAGCACCCAGTCATTTACCTCAGCAGGAAGTTGAAGTCCCATGAGGTAAATTACGCCACCGTTGAAAAGGAGTGTTTAGCGGTGAAGTGGGCTCTAGATTCCCTTCGGTACTACCTGCTAGGTAGGCACTTTGACATGGTTACGGATCACGCTCCGTTAAAGTGGATGGCTCAAAACAAGGAAACAAATAGAAGAGTGAATAGGTGGTTCCTGGCCCTCCAGGAATTCAACTTCACAGTAAAGCATCGCCCTGGCGTTCAAATGGGGAATGTGGATGCTTTGTCTCGAGTACATGAATGCCTGATTGCTGGTGTTCCAACCCCGAGGTTAAAACAAGAGGGGGGGGGGTATGTGACAGCAGGAAGGTAAAGTCACCTGGTTGCATCCAGGGGGGTAGATATATTTCGCCCAGATTCAGGCTTTACGCCGACTTATACAACTAGGTGGAGAGTTGTATAAGGCTAGTGGGCTCATGGATGACTCATACCTCTAGGGAGAGGGCTGGGCGTCGTACAGACAGGGAGTTGATGAGGCCAGCTGAAGCTTGTCAGCTCATTTAGGCCTCTATAAGAACTCCCAGCTTCATTAGATGTTAGCTCATGCCTGGAACCAGACCTGTGTGGACTGTCTAGGGAGAGTGAACCCCTGTGCGGTGAGGCAAAGCCTGTGTGGCTATTTGTTTGGACTTTTACTAAACCAGGGACTTAGGGACTAGGACAGCACTAGGCTGATCCCAGTTGTTAGTTAGGAAACCTGTATGTTTAGTCAGAGGTCAACTTGACCAGGATTTATTTTGGTTATGTTTCTTTTGCTTTGCTGTGTTTTGTCACTGTAAATAGAAAATAAACCGCACCTTTTTTGATTTTGAAAACCACAACCTCCGTTTGCTGGGCCTGTTTTGTGTGGGGAGCCCATCCCGGGGGTCACACACACCCGCTGCCGAGCTAACCCCCTCACAGTTGGTGGAGAACCAGTGGCAGTTTTTTTTAAGCCAGCATGGAGGAGATACTGAAGCAGCTGGCTCTAGCAAATGCCAATCAACAGCAGACAAATGCAGGTTTGCAAAGGAGCCTTGCAGCCCAGCAGCAGACAAACGCAACTTTGCAACAGAGTCTGGAGGCTCAGCAACGAGCCCAGCAGCAATCTGAGGCCCGCTTCATAGACCTGTTGCAGAAGCAAGAGCAGAGACTACAACAACAGATGGAAGCAGTAATGCAGCAACGTCCGCAGACCAGTGAGGAAAGCCGTCCCACTAATACCGCGTCCTTTGGGGTGAGTCGTTTATTGACAAAAATGACTGGAGAGGATGATCCAGAGGTATTTTTGACCACATTTGAAAGGACCGCTGAAAGAGAAAAGTGGCCTGAGGAGCAGTGGGCTGGACTGGTGGCTCCTCTGTTAACTGGTGAATCGCAGAAAGCTTACTATGACCTAGAGCCTAACCAAGCAAAAGACTATGTGATGCTAAAAGCTGAAATATTGGCAAGGCTGGGTGTCACCCAGGCTGTCCGGGCTCAGCGTGTGCATAACTGGACTTTCCATCTTGGAAAACCCCCCAGGTCTCAAATGTATGATCTCATTCACCTGAGCAGAAAGTGGCTACAGCCAGAGACTTTGTCCGCACCAAAGATTGTGGAACGTGTTGTAATGGATCGGTTTTTGAGAGCTCTTCCTACTGCCATCCAAAAGTGGGTAAGCCATGGAGACCCAGAGACGGCCGATGGTCTTGTGGATCGTGTGGAGAAATACTTGGCTACAGAGAACCTGACGGCCTCTTCCAGAGACACTCGGACTTTCCACCCTAAGACCAGACCATCCCCAGGGGCGGATAAGAGGATTCCAAGGGGTGAGGGTGGAGAGAGTGAGAGGGTGGGAGCTCTACCCCAAGTTTGGCGAGAACAGCCTGGGAAATCAGCGGCTCAAGAGGCGGCAAGAAGGATCGTTTGCTACCGCTGCCGGCAAGCGGGACATATTGCAGCCAATTGCCCGGTTGTGGAGGAACCCATGCAGTGTGACTTTCTGACGGGCAGACGTCAGTCGCTGTGTGCGACAGTCGCATGCACTGCCATTCGAGGAACTGAGAAACATTTATGCAAAATGTGTGTTAATGGTAGAAATGTTGTGGTATTGCTGGATTCAGGTAGCCTTGTGACCCTGATAAAGGCTGAGTTAGTTAAAACAGAGGTCTCTGGGAATAGCAAGGTAGCTGTTATTTGTGTGCATGGGGACACCCGAGAGTATCCAGTAACTACAGTGTGTTTCGAGACCCCCAAAGGTACCCTCTCTCATCCAGTGGGCTTAGTATCTCAGTTACCGCATGACGCCATTGTGGGAAGGGATTTTCCGAAGTTCTGGGAACTGTGGGATGATCCTGAGCCCCTCACTGGTGCCCCTATGTACCAGGAATGTGATAGCCAGAACTCCCCTGAGAGTGGTGAGGACTCTCCGGAATTTCCCTTATCAGTATTGGCAGGGGAGACTCAAGAAACTGGAGAGGAGCCCACCTCCTCAGACGAAAACCTACCGTCTGTGGAGTTTTCTGATCTTGAGGTTCACAGGGAAAACTTTGCCACAGAACAGTTGAAAGACCCCGCCCTAATAAAGGCACGGGAAAACGTAGTGAAAATAGATGGCGAGTTAGTGAACCCAGATAATACCTGCACTTACCCATACTTCAGCGTAGAGAAGGACCTACTGTATCGGGTGGCAAAAAGGGCAGAAGAAACCGTTGAGCAGCTTGTGGTGCCCAAACCTTACAGGAAGTTGGTGTTGGAGTTGGCTCATGGGCACATTCTTGGAGGTCATCTGGGGACAGAGAAAACCCGAGAGAGGGTATTACAGAGATTCTATTGGCCGGGGGTGATGAAGGACGTAGAAAATTATTGTTCCTCCTGCCCTGTGTGTCAGAGGTTGGCCCCGATGCCACATTTCCGTAGCCCGCTGGTCCCTCTACCCATCATTGAGGTCCCGTTTGAGAGGATCGCCATGGATTTGGTAGGTCCTATAATCAAGTCCGCTAGGGGGCACCAGTACATATTAGTTATAATGGACTATGCCACCCGTTATCCAGAAGCGATCCCTCTCCGAAATACCTCGGCCAAAACCATAGCCAAAGAGCTATCTCTTGTTTTTAGCCGGGTGGGTATTTGTAAAGAACTGCTTACGGACCAAGGTACACCCTTTATGTCCCGGGTTATGAAAGAGCTGTGTAAATTGTTCAAAGTGACGCAATTGCGTACGTCTGTGTATCACCCCCAAACCGATGGGCTGGTTGAAAGATTCAACAAAACCCTAAAACAAATGTTGAAGAAAGTGGTGGATAGAGATGGAAAGGATTGGGACTGTTTACTTCCTTATTTGATGTTTGCTATTAGGGAGGTGCCCCAATCCTCTACGGGATTCTCCCCCTTTGAGTTACTGTATGGGAGACACCCAAGAGGGCTGTTGGATATTGCCAAGGAAACTTGGGAAAGTGAGAGTTCTCCCCACAGGAGTGTGATTGAGCATGTCGCCCTGATGCAAGATCGAATTGCACAGGTAATGCCCATCGTGAAGGAACATTTGGCCCAAGCGCAGTTGGCACAGCAGAGAGTGTACAACCGTGGAGCCAAGACCCGTACCTTTTCCCCGGGGGATAGGATATTGGTACTTGTCCCTACGGTTGAAAGTAAATTCCTTGCCAAATGGCAAGGCCCCTACGAGATAATGGAAAAAGTGAGCGAAGTGAATTACAAGGTCAGACAACCAGGAAGGCGAAAGCCCGAACAGATCTATCACGTTAATCTGTTGAAAGCCTGGAGGGATAGAGAGTCCCTAGTCGCAGACACTTGGTCACCAGCTCAAACTGGTTGCGTGATTCCTGAGGTTGGAATAGCAGCCACCTTGTCACAACCCCAACAACAGGAGGTTAAGGAGTTTGTGCTTCGCAACAAGGAGGTATTCTCTGAGCTGCCGGGACAAACATCTGGGGTAGAGCATGACATCATTACCCCGCCCGGTGAAAGGGTGAAGTTAAAACCCTATCGGATCCCAGAGGCTCGACGGGAGGCAATACGGGAGGAAGTACAGAAAATGCTGAACTTAGGGGTGATAGAGGAGTCCCAAAGTGATTGGTCTAGTCCCATCGTGTTGGTGCCTAAACCGGATGGGAGCTGGCGATTTTGTAACGATTTTCGTCAGTTGAACAAAGTTACAAAATTTGACACCTACCCCATGCCACGTATAGATGAGTTGATCGACCGGCTGGGAACAGCCCGATACATGACGACTCTTGACCTCACAAAAGGGTATTGGCAAATCCCCCTGGCCAAGTCGGCCAAAGAGAAAACCGCATTTGTAACCCCAGACGGGGCGTTCCAATATAAAAGAATGCCGTTCGGGTTACAGAATGCGCCGGCCACATTCCAGCGGAAAATGGACCAGATGCTGAGGCCCCATCGGAAGTATGCTGCGGCTTACCTGGATGACGTAATTGTCCATAGCACAGATTGGGCCTCACATCTGCCAAAAGTGCAAGCAGTCCTGGACTCTGTTCGGGAAGCGGGGTTTACGGCTAACCCCAAGAAGTGTACCATTGGGCAGGAGGAGGCCAAATATCTTGGGTACACCATTGGGAGGGGAGTAATAAAACCCCAACTCAACAAAGTCGAGGCCATCCAGAGTTGGCCACGTCCCAACAGCAAGAAGCAGGTACGAGCCTTTCTGGGAATCGCTGGGTATTATCGGCGATTCATTCCCCACTTTGCTTCTAAGGCTGTGCCCCTAACCAACCTGACGAAGGGGAAAGGGTCGGTCATGATTAAATGGACCCCCGAGGCTGAGGCAGCATTCCAGTTCTTGAAACAAGCCTTATGTAGCCAGCCAGTGTTGTACTCACCCGACTTCTCTAAAGACTTTGTCGTACAAAGTGATGCGTCAGATGTGGGGTTAGGAGCAGTATTGTCCCAGGTCTGGAACGGGGAAGAGCACCCAGTCATTTACCTCAGCAGGAAGTTGAAGTCCCATGAGGTAAATTACGCCACCGTTGAAAAGGAGTGTTTAGCGGTGAAGTGGGCTCTAGATTCCCTTCGGTACTACCTGCTAGGTAGGCACTTTGACATGGTTACGGATCACGCTCCGTTAAAGTGGATGGCTCAAAACAAGGAAACAAATAGAAGAGTGAATAGGTGGTTCCTGGCCCTCCAGGAATTCAACTTCACAGTAAAGCATCGCCCTGGCGTTCAAATGGGGAATGTGGATGCTTTGTCTCGAGTACATGAATGCCTGATTGCTGGTGTTCCAACCCCGAGGTTAAAACAAGAGGGGGGGGGGTATGTGACAGCAGGAAGGTAAAGTCACCTGGTTGCATCCAGGGGGGTAGATATATTTCGCCCAGATTCAGGCTTTACGCCGACTTATACAACTAGGTGGAGAGTTGTATAAGGCTAGTGGGCTCATGGATGACTCATACCTCTAGGGAGAGGGCTGGGCGTGGTACAGACAGGGAGTTGATGAGGCCAGCTGAAGCTTGTCAGCTCATTTAGGCCTCTATAAGAACTCCCAGCTTCATTAGATGTTAGCTCATGCCTGGAACCAGACCTGTGTGGACTGTCTAGGGAGAGTGAACCCCTGTGCGGTGAGGCAAAGCCTGTGTGGCTATTTGTTTGGACTTTTACTAAACCAGGGACTTAGGGACTAGGACAGCACTAGGCTGATCCCAGTTGTTAGTTAGGAAACCTGTATGTTTAGTCAGAGGTCAACTTGACCAGGATTTATTTTGGTTATGTTTCTTTTGCTTTGCTGTGTTTTGTCACTGTAAATAGAAAATAAACCGCACCTTTTTTGATTTTGAAAACCACAACCTCCGTTTGCTGGGCCTGTTTTGTGTGGGGAGCCCATCCCGGGGGTCACACACACCCGCTGCCGAGCTAACCCCCTCACAATATATATATATATATATATATATATATATATATATACACACACACAATATGTACTGTATATAAATATCTATCTGTGTATATATATATATATATATATATATATATATATATACACATATATATATATATACACACACACACACACACACATACCTACCTATCTTACCCCAAAACAATGCCGCAAACTGCTGCTATAGAGAGTTGAAATTCAATGGTGTTTTTTTCTGATAATGATTTTTTTTTACCATTACTGGTATAAAGAAGACTGGAAGAAATATATGAAGAGAGCTTCTAGCAAGGTGTTTCCATGGAAAGGTTTAAAGCCTGTCATTTGTAAACACCAATCAGTGATGACCTTCCAAAGTCTGAACATGTATTAGAAGATAACAATATATCTGCACATGCAGGATAAAAGCAGGCTTGGCGCCCAGGCTCTGATATGTGCTGACCTTCTTCCTTCTGTATTATGCTAAGCATGGGCGCTGCCCCAATTTGGCAGGATGCTGCATGACAGGCGAGAAACATCTCTCATGCAAAGCAATCACCTAAAACTCAAATAATATCTCCGAAACACGAGCTGAATACATTAGCGGAGGCTAGATGAGCCTGGATTTAAAGAGACTCATTCCTCTTTTACAATTAAAGGATTGCGGAGAACAAATACAAGCCTGATGTTTAATACAGTTTCACTTACAGTAACTAATTTTGCAAATGTGATTAGTGTATTCCAATTTCCATTGTGTAACTGCTGCTTATATGCTTCACATCAGCAGGATTTGGGTTGGAAAGCTTAGCTGTAAGCCCCAGCACTCTGTTTAATATGACAGACAAACTACAGCATAATGTAAGAGGTAAATTACATTCTATTTCTACAGGAGAATAGTGCTAAATTGAACCAAGTCCTGGTATAAAGTTGATCTCCAGGGAAACCGCTTATTACACTGTTGAAATGAATATATGTAAACTGGCTTGCCTGCCAAAGTATTTGTAATCCTGTTCAGCCAGTCTTGTGGTCCAGGCCTGACCCCCTGCCAGACAGCACAGCTAGGTCATTGACCTCTCTATCGGCACCTAAAGCCCTGTACACACGACTGGTTTTCCTGTCTGCTCGAAAGCCGACAGTTTTCCAGACGGGATTCCTGCCAACCTTGCCTTGTATATGCCTTGTATACACACGGTCACACAAAAGATCGCCAAACTTTTGAATGGCAAGAACGCGGTGACGTCAAAGACTACGACGAGCCAACTAAATGACGTTCTATGCTTCCGCACATTCGTCGAATTGTTAACGAGCATGCACAGTTTATTTCCCCTCGGGGAAGCATACAGACGACCGGTTTTCTCGGCAGAAAATAGTCCGCCGGGAATCCCGATAGGAAAATAGAGAGCAGGTTCTCTTTTTTTTTCCGGCAGTTTTCCTGTTGGGAAAACTGCTAGGGAGCATACACACGCCCGGGATTCCCGGCCAAAAGCTCTCATGGCAGTTTTCCTGCCGGGAAAACCGGTTGTGTGTACAGGGCCTAAGACAATACAGGCAAATCTAGGAACTGCCCCTGCCTGCCAGCTTCAACACACTGACCAGATCATTAATCTGCGATCTCCTCATATCAGGATGCTCTCAGTGCAAAGGTGGCCTTACATGTAACAATTTAATTAAATAATCTCTGTAAAAGCTAGTTTAGGTTGATTAAAACCGTGTAATGTGAAGTTCTACATAAACAATTCATTTAATTAGCACCCAGTAAGGCAAGTTTTTCATCCAAATTGTTGTAGGTAGATCTAAGGCAGGCCATACATGGGTCGAATTTCTAAAGAATTTTTTCTAATCTTGAGCGGAATTCCGTCGGAAAAACCATTGTGCGTACGCGGCATAAGAATTTTCGTTTGTATTTCTCACCATTAGTGGGCTGCAGCAACAGCCGATTTTCGTGCGGCCATTGAATGTTAATAATCGGACATGTTGGAATTTTTTTGAAAAACAAACGATTTTCTAGTCAATGATGGGGGAATGGTGCCAGAAATGTAATCGGAAAAGAAATGCGCATGTGCAAGAAAAGAAAAATTCCCAGAAAGAAAAGAAGATTTCCAGACACTAAAATTCTTTTCTGTAGCAAGATGAGGTGAAATTGAAGGCTTGGTTGGTTGAATTTCGAAATCAATGGTGGCACCATCGGATCACAAAACGCACACATTTTCTGATTTTCAAAAGAAAATTCTTTCAAAATTCGACCATGTCCAGGCTAAGCGAGATTGTATAATCAAATTGTTACTTGTATGCTCAGCTTTAGATGGACAGCACTGCTGTCTACATGCAGTAAAGCCCCCACTGACATAGTGTTGTCTCGCCCCCTCCTAGGCTGACAGCTGTAGAGGATTGCAGGAGGAAGATATAAGCACCTTACATAGTTGTATACATCAATATACTACATTTAAAGTGGAACTATAAAAACAAATCTAATCATATGATGCAGTCTGTTATTAGCAATAACACAACAGTTTTTGTTTTTCTAAGTCACTCTTGTATTATCATTTTATTACCTTTGGATCCTGCCAGATTCATTATTTCTCCACTTCCTTTAGCAGAGTGACAACATATACATCAGGCGTAGGCAACCTCGGCCCTCCAGCTATGGTGAAACTACAAATCCCATCATGCCTCTGCCTCTAGAAGTCATGCCTGTCATTGTTAGGGTCTTGCAATGTCTCATGGGACTTGTAGTTTTAAAACACCTGGAGGGCCGAAGTTGCCTACCCCTGATGTACATGAACCTGTACAGCTTTTAGTCCCGACCCAAATCCTGGCTTCTGCAGAATGCCAAAAATGGAGTTGGGTGCCAAACAAATTCCAGCATGCATGCACAAAAGTTACATCATTTTTGTCCCCCCCCCAATGGCCGAAGAAACCTGAACCGGTAGAAGATAGCAGCATTGGTGACAGAGTAGTGGCGATAGCTCAAACCTTACATTACTGGGGGACAAGAATGGCAAGAGGTAAGCGTTCTGTAATGTGCAAATATATTGTGTATACTTGCACATTATGGAAAACACTGCCCAGCCCCCTCCTTAATTAAAGCCTCCCCCCCTCGGTTTAAGAAATTGCTAACTCAAAGGCATGGGATGAGGCGCATGACTTTATGGGCCTCATCTTGCAAATGTGCCATATGACATTACATTCATCTGCTGAAAAAAATGCCTTAGGTCCTTTCACACTAGCAGACTGATCGGGTCCACCTGTAAGTTTTATAGACGGACCAGATCAGAGCCTCCAGTCTCCTCTATGGAGCAGCGGGTGTCAATGGACACGTTGACACCCGCCCACATCCGATCCTATCTGCTAAAAACAGACGGATGGGGACCCGTTCCCCATCTGTCTTTGCGGATCAGATGGCAGTCGGGTGTAAACGGACAGGTGGTCCGTTTACATCTGACCACCCATAGAGGAGAGCGGGCTGTGTCTGCGTAAGCGGAGAAGACATGGTCCAGCCATCCGCTTATTTAGCGGGAATCAGCGGACAAATCCCCTCTTTTAATGCCCAACTGGTTGCAACAAAATGATCCCTTGCAGTGCGGCTGTGCCTGCAATGCCAGGAGGATTAATAAAAATTACATACCTGATCCTCCGCTTCTCCCTGCAGCTAGACTGGTCCCTGCAGCTTCTTCTCAAACACACTTTAGCAGCCTAGGATCCCGATATCATCAAGGCCAAGACAGAGTGGATAGCCCTATATTGGATATGATGATGCCAAGGGACAATCCACTGCCAGAGCATGGTGGTGTGCTGGCTGCCAGAGGAGCAGAGAATCAGTAGGGTTTTTACCTAGACAAAACAAGCTATTAACCCTTGCAGTGTGGGCACAGACCCACTACAAGAGATCATCTTAGATTTTCCTGGATTGGGGCTTTAAAGTGGAGGTCCACCCTGAAAAAAAGTTTACATTAAAAATCCAATAAGAAAAAAAAAAAAATTAATAGAAAAAATAAATAAAAAATTATACTCACCCTAAATGCCTTTTGCTATGCGGAAGTCCCCTAATCTGCCTCTAATGTGCCTCTTCTCGTCCGCGGTGGGTCTCCTTCCGCTTCCTCTTCTTGTAAATGGGGCGCACTGCCTTCTGGGAACTGTGTGTATCCCAGGAGGCAAGCCGCCCATTCACAAAGCGCCGTGCGAGTGGCGCATGCACAGTAGGAAACTGTTTCCCTTAGTCAAGATGGGACCTGACAGCAGCGATCGATCGCCGTGGCGGGACCGACACTGCGGGCGAGTAGGACAGGTAGGTGTCCTTATTAAAAGTCAGCAGCTACACGGTTAGTAGCTGCTGACTTAAAAAAAAAAAAAACTGGCTGCACCTACGCTTTAAGTAATTAGAGCATTTTTTTTTTTTGGGGGGGGGAAAGGGTTTGAAAAATATGCATTAAAATCTGACTGTTGTAAGGACCCCTGGCAATGTTACCTGGTTTGACTCGAATCCTGTATCTGTCGTTCCTTCTGAACAGCTTGGCCTACATGTTATATAAATAAATGGCCATGAAATAAAAAAAACTGAATAAAAAAAAAAAAACATATACTGAAAAATATCATTGCACATATTACCACATACAGTTGCCAGAATACAATATTTTTTTGCTATAGTGGTCCTTGATTTTGTTCCTGTAGTTGAATTAACGTTTTTTCATATCTATTTTATCAGAAAAATGAAGCCTGATTACATACTGTAGATGCAAAACCATAGATTTTTACTTCTGTCATACAACAAAAGGCGAAGAAAAAAAAAAAAACACTTGCGCAACTTATAATAAAAATGTTTCTCTTCCTCTGAAATCTTTTTCTTTGTATTGTATGGCCCATTATTGGTGCTGTTAGAAATGTTTGTGTTTCTGTTATTGTTATCTGACATTGTTATTGCTCTTCCTACTAGAGACTTTTTAACTGCCATTTTCCATCCAGTAACATTGCCCTTATTAAGCCCTTTTGCACAATCCTGCCTAAAAACTATAATTTTTCAGGCATAAAGAATTTTTTACTGGTATAAAATGTGAAAACAAGTGTTGTGTATTGATCAGTAAAAAATTGAAAAATCTGCTTTGACGGTTCATATTTTGGCGCAAATACACGTGAATGTGCGCAAATACGCCCAACATAAACATCTGAAATGAAGCCCAGAAATGCTGATGTTTAAGCATCAGTACAGTGTGCAGGAGGCCTTAAGGGAACCCAGAGAATAATAGAAACCAACTTGAGGTTCAAAAACTAGAAAAAATGTTGGCACTACAATTTAATTTTGGGATCAGATATTTTGTATCACTGTAGTATTTAGTTTTAACCCCTAATCATATTACAATAGGCCGCACAGGAGTCCTGTTATTCTGGGAGGACTCTATATGACGTCCTCCCAGGATTGCACCACACTCCGAACAATCACAGCATATCACATGACAATTGTACACAATGAATGGCTTTGTTTAATGCCTTTCATTGTGCACTATTGTGATGAGCTCTGTGATTGGTCACAGTGATCACATGGCACGGACAGGGCCAATCACAGCCCATCTGTACCCTGTGATTAGCTGTGGCCAATCACAGCTATTCACAATAGTACACACTAAATTAATACCGTATATACTCGAGTATAAGCCGAGATTTTCAGCCCTTTTTTGGGGGCTGAAAGTCCCCCCCTCGGCTTATACTCGAGTCATCAAAATTTTTACATCGTCTCTTCCTGTTCCTTCCGTGATAGGTGAATCTCATCAGACACTCTCCGCCTATCACGAACGTTCTCTCATCCTCAGTTTTCCAGCAGACGTCTGTGATTGGCGGAACACCCAACACAGTGTCTGCTGGGAAAACTGAGGATGAGAGAATGATCGTGATAGGCGGAGAGTGTCTGCTGAGAATCGTCTATCACGGAAGGAACAGGAAGAGACCGCGGAATTTGAACGATGGACGCCGCGGAATTTGAACGATGGACGCCGCAGCCGCAACTTCTTTACAGGTAATATTTACAATGTAAAATAGGGAACAGCGAGCTAGGGAACAGTGGACAGTGAGGCATCGGCTTATACTCGAGTCAGTAAGGTTTCCCAGTTTTTTTGGCAACATTAGGTACCTCGGCTTATACTCGAGTCGGCTTATACGCGAGTATATACGGTAATTCTAATTCAGAAAAAAATGGTTGCTTATAACTGTAAAAATCACTGTGTGTAAAAAAAAAAAAATCCTGAACACCTCCCCAGAGTAGTACAGTGTTACTTTAGTAACATAGTATTACTCTAGTCACTGTATGTAATAAAAAAATAAAATACAAATAATAATAAAAAATATAAAAAGAATATATAAAAAAAAGTATTATTAAAACTTTTTTTTTTTTACATACTGTCACCAGTCAGTGTCCCTCACCTCCACGACTGTTTTATGATGGTGACAGTATGTAAAAAAAATTACAAATTGTGGAAAAAATAAAAAATTTAAATTGTCCAAAAACCCAGCCATATTCTTTCTTGACTATCTATCGTATTTATCGGCGTATGACACGCACAGGCATAAAACACGCACCCCAATTTTAAGAGGGGAGTTTAAGGAAAAAATGTTTTCACAGCCCCCTCCCATACATTATACACCCCCTATCCATTATACATCCCCCCTATCTAGTACACATCCCCCCTATCCAGTACACATCCCCCAATCCATTATACATCCCCCTATCAAGTACACATCCCCCCTATCCAGTACACAGCCCCCCCTATACATTATACACCCCCATCCATTATACATCCCCCCATTCAGTACACAGCCCCCCCATACATTATACATCCCCCCATCCAGTACACATCCCCCCAATCCATTATACATCCCCCCATCCATTATACAGCCCCCCTCCCCAGTATACATCCCCCCATACATTATACAGCCCCCCCTCCCCAGTATACAGTCCCCATGCATTATACATCCCCCCATCCAGTACACAGCCCCTCTGCACTTCCAGGAAACCCCCAGTCTCCTGGGACAGCGCTGCCAGCATTCTCCACAGTTAAGTAAAAAAAAAAATCACTGTCAGCCCACACTGCTCCTCCTGTGCCACTCCTATTGCAAAAAGAAGCTTCCATATACCTCAATAGCTCAGTTTTTTTTCACTGACCTGGTCACATGACTGCTCTCCTCTGAAGTTACACAGGTGGTCATGTGCCCGCTCTCCTCCTCCAATCAAAGCTACACTCGGAGGAGGAGGAGAGCAGCCAGAAAAAAACTGAGCTATAGAGATGTTTACAAGCTTCGGTTTTACAATGACACTGACACAGGAGGAGCGGTGTAGAAGGGGCTGACAAGTGACTTTTTTGTTCTCAACTTCAGACTATGCAGGGAGCGCTGTTCCAGGGTCAGAGGAAGCAGGACGGCCAGCCTGACACCCCCCAATGAGTGGCTCCTAGGGCGGACCACCCGATCTCCGCCCCCTGTTGGTAGAACATAATATTGGCGTATAACACGCAGGCACTGTTTACCCTCTGTTTTCAGGGGGTGCGTGTTATACGCCGATTAATATGGTACTTTCCAAAAAGGGTTCATTTGGGGGATATTTTTACTGTCCTTGCATTTTTGGGCCCCAAGAAATGAGATAGGGCGTCAGTACATCAGGATTGATCGATTTTCAGACATGTATAGCATATAGATACATAATTACATAGTTATGTGAGGTTTGAAAAAGACACAAGTCCATCAAGTCCAACCTATGTGTGTGATTATATGTCAGTATTACCTTGTATATTCCTGTATGTTGCGGTCGTTCAGGTGCTTATCTAATAGTTTTTTTAAACTATCGATGCTCCCCGCTGAAACCACCGCCTGTGGAAGTGAATTCCACATCCTTGCCACTCTAATGCCGCGTACAGACGATTGGACATTCCGACAACAAAACCGTGGATTTTTTTCCGACGGATGTTGGCTCAAACTTGTCTTGCATACACACGGTCACACAAATGTTGTCGGAATTTGCGAACATCAAGAACGCGGTGACGTAAAACACATACGACGAGCCGAGAAAAATTAAGTTCAATAGCCAGTGCGGCTCTTCTGCTTGATTCTAAACATGCATGGAATTTTGTGCATTGGAATTGTGTACACACGCTCGGAATTTCCGACAACAAGTTTTGAGGATATTTCTCTTCAACAGGGACAGGAAAGCTGATCAGAGTTGTTGGGAAGATGGATGAAGCTGATGATGTTAGAGTCTGCAAAACACTTGAGACTGGGA
The DNA here is from genome assembly GCA_029206835.1 of Rana muscosa. NCBI lineage: Eukaryota > Metazoa > Chordata > Amphibia > Anura > Ranidae > Rana > Rana muscosa. The sequence goes on from CM055116.1 coordinate 1,018,516,066, forward strand.
CAGAGGTTCACCTTCCAGCACGACAATGACCCTAAATATACAGCCAGAGCTACAATAGAATGGTTTAGATTAAAGCATATTCATGTGTTAGAATGGCTCAGTCAAAGTCCAGACCTAAATCCAATGGAAAATCTGTAGCAAGACTTGAAAATTGCTGTTCACAGACATTCGCCATCCATTCTGACAGAGCTTGAGCTATCTTGCAAAGAAGAATGGGCAAAAATGTCACTCTCTAGATGTGCAAAGCTGGTAGAGACATACCCAAAAAGACGTTCAGCTGTAATTGCAGCAAAAGGCGGTTCTACAAAGTATTGACTCAGGGGGCTGAATTCAAATGCAAGCCACACTTTTCACCTACAATGTCTCACAATAGCGAGTACACCCCTCACATTTTTATAAATATTTTATTATATCTTTTCATGTGACAACACTAAAGAAATAACACTTTGCTACAATGTAAAGTAGTGAGTGTACAGCTTGAATAACAGTGTACATTTGTGTAACAGTGTAAAATAACTCAACACATCGCCATTAATGTGTAAACTGTTGACAACAAGAGTAAGTACACCTCTAAGTGAAAATGTCCAAAGTGGGCACAATTGCCCATTATCCCTCCTCGACGTCACTCGTTAGTGTTACAAGGTCTGAATGCAGAGCAGGTGTGTTAAATTTGGTGTTATAGTTCTCACTCTCATACTAGTCACTGGAAGTTCAATATGGCACCTCATGGCAAAGAACTCTCTGAGGATCTGAAAAAAAGAACTGTTGCTCTACATAAAGATGGCCTAGGCTATAAGAAAATTGCCAAGACCCTGAAAATGAGCTGCAGCATGGTGGCCGTGGTTTAACAGGGCAGGTTCCACTCAGAACAGGCCTCGCCATGGTTGACCAAAGAAGTTGAGTGCACGTGCTCAGCATCATATCTAGAGGTTGTCTTTGGGTAATAGACGTATGAGTGCTGCCAGCAAAGGTTGAAGGGATGGGGGTCAGCTTGTCAGTGCTCAGACCATACGCCACACACTGCATCAAATTGGTCTATCTGGCTGTCGTCCCAGAAGGAAGCCTCTTCTAAAGATGATGCACAAGAAAGCCCACAAACAGTTTGCTGAAGACAAGCAGACTAAGGACATGGATTACTGGAACCATGTCCTGTGGTCTGATGAGATCAAGATAAACTTATTTGGTTCAGATGGTGTCAAGCGTGTGCGGTGGCAACCAGGTGAGGAGTACAAAGACAAGTGTGTCTTGCCTACAGTCAAGCATGGTGGAGGAAGTGTCATGGTCTGGGGCTGCATGAGTGCTGCCTTCACTGGGAAGCTACAGTTTATTGAGGGTACCATGAATTCCAACATGTACTGTGACATACTGAAGCAGAACATGATCCTGGGCTACTGGGCCGCAGTGCAGTATTCCAACATAACGACCCCAAACACACCTCCAAAAAGACCACTGCCTTGCTAAAGAAGCTGAGGGTAAAGGTGATGGACTGGTCAAGCATGTCTCCAGACCTAAAACCTATTGAGCACATGTGGGGCATTCTCAAACGGAAGGTGGAGGAGTGTAAGGTTTCTAACATCCACCAGCTCTGTGATGTCATCATGGAGGAGTGAAAGAGTATTCCCATTGGCAACCTGTGAAGCTCTGGTGAACTCCATGCCCAAGAGGGCAGTGCTGGAAAATAATGGTGGCCACACAAAATACTGACACTTTGGACCCAATTTGGACATTTTCACTTAGGGGTGTACTCACTTTTGTTGCCAGCGGTTTAGACATTAATGGATGTGTGTTGAGTTATTTTGAGGGGACAGCAAATTTACACTGTTATAGAAGCTGTATACTCACTACTTTACATTGTAGCAAAGTGTAATTTTTTCAGTGTTGTCACATTTTGTTAAAATTAAACAACAAGGGGTGAGACTTTGAGCGAAGAGACTTTGAGCGAAGAGACTTTGAGCGATGAAAAGATATAATCAAATATTTACAAAAATGTGAGGGGTGTACTCACTTTTGTGAGAAACTGTATTTATCTGTAAACCATTTATAAATTTCCTTCCACTTCACAATTATGTGCCACTTTGTGTTGGTCTATTACATAAAATCCCAAGAAAATATATTTACGTTGAATGCTTATCTCCAAGCTCCCTCTGAGCTGGGTTGTTTGTGCTGAGAGGCTGGGACCCGGGGGACCCACCCGACTCTGTTCTACTCTAGCTAATGCCTCACTAATTCCCCCCCCCCCTTTTTTTTCTCTTGGTTTGATTTTGGATTTTGGTATTGTTTATGTTCATGTTTTTGGTCTCTCCACTCCATCAGTTTTTAGATGATGGTTCGGCTACACCATAATGATGGAGAGGGGAGACTATTTGGTTTGAAGGATGCTACCAGGAGACAAAGAAGCCTCTCTGGCCATAATATAACCTTTCTTAATAGGTTTTGTTAAGAAGTAACGGTATATACTCGAGTATAAGCCGACCCGAATATAAGACGAATGGGAAAACGTATTGACTCGAGTATAAGCCTAGGGTGTCCATCTGCATACCTCACTGTGTCTATGCCTCACTGTGTCCATGACTAGACTGACGTTTAACATGGGAGTCTATGGAAGGGGTGCCTCGATTTGAAAAATCAATGCTCCCCAGACGTAGGTCCTCTAGACAACAAACTTTGCACACTTGTAGAGGAGCAATGGGGCTACATGTGTGCCAAGTTTGGGGTCCAGGGGACCCAAGACCGGCTGGTACCGGGTCCCCAAAATCACCAGAGAAATTACAGTTTAACGTGGGAGTCTATGGAAGGGGTGCCCGGGTTTGAAAAATCTGTGCTCCCCGGCCCTAGGTCCCCTGGACAACAAACTTTGCACACTTATAGAGAAAGAGAAGGGCTACATGTGTGCCAAGTTTGGGGTCCAGGGGACCTACGGACGGCCAGTACCGGGTCCCCAAATCCCAGGAGATTAGGCACAAAAAGGTGACTTGAGTATAAGCCGAGGGGGGCATTTTTAGCACAAAAAAATGTGCTGAAAAACTCAGCTTATACTCGAGTATATACGGTATGTGATAAGAGCCATGGAGCACGATGTATATTGCATCCCTGTGTTGTGAACAAGCAAGCTATCGCTTGTGAAACGCGTCTAATATCGCCTGTATCTGTCTGACCCTGTTGACAATAAAGATGACATTGAGAGAAGTTGGAGTTCCAGTGTGCGACCAAGTTCTTGTTTTATATTGCATCCCTGTTTCAACAATCTTATGATGAATGTTTGTGTATAATGCACTGTATGCAATTTTGGAAAATAATAAAAATGATTGGAACCAAAAAAAAAGACATTTACGTTTTTGGATGTAACATGACTAAATGTGGAAAATTTTAAGGGGTATGAATACTTTTTCAAGGCACTGTATTTGCACATTACAGAGCGCTTACCTTTTAATTATAACATTTTTTACATGCAGATAAAAACAAACACTTCTTATTCGCAGTAACAAATTAATAAAAAGCAGTTAATACAATCACATATAATCATTCAGGCTCCTGGCTATGATGAGTGGCCATTTAACTTAATAATATCAAGATCAAAAGAATAACCTCATCTCAACCTATCTGTGACTCTGCAACTAATGGTTGCATTAAAAAATTATCTATTTTTGTTTCGTGAGGTTTCCGTTTGGAATAGATTATTAATCTTGCCTTGGATCACCTAAAAACGGTATTGTTCATATTAGGCTGGAAGTTTCAGCCACGTTCATCAATGGATGTTGGCCTTCTGACACGCACTCCTCTGGGAAACTTATAACCAGAAGGTACATTTAAATCGCCAACCCTTGTGCTAAGCTTCGAAGAGTGATCTAAAGACAGAGGTCAGCTCGCTCACAATTAGCTCCATGTGTTTCTGCTTAGGGCGAGTGTGTATTTGTTATTAAATCCGACAGGTGACAGTTATGATGCACACAAGTATCCAGAGTTATTTAGGAATAATTCACTCCTCTTTTGAACCCTAAGTGATTAAGTACAATAAATTGGGCATCATGAACTCTGATAGAGGGAGGTGGGAGACATTTTCTGATCATAATAACAGGTCAGACAAGGGGCACGTCTTCAAATGCAATTTACCTCCAGGGTTAAACCAATTACTAGAAAAGAAGAAGTCCCTTACCGGTAATTTGCAATCCCTTAAAACTGTCAGAGTCAGCACTAAGAAGTGGATATGCTTATTGGCTCAACACTGCATTAAAGTATAATGTTATTTTTAATTCTTATGCCGCGTACACACGACCATTTTTCATGACGTGAAAAAATCTATTTTTTTAATTAATTAATAAAAACGATCGTGTGTAGGCTCCAGAGCATTTTTAACGACGTGAAAAATAGCCTGAAAAGAATTACGTCGTTCTTTTTGAAGCAGCGTGTATGCTTTTACGAGGAAAAAAAAAACGCGCATGCTCAGAATTAAGTATGAGACGGGAGCGCTCGTTCTGGTAAAACTAGCGTTTGCAATGGAGATAGCACATTCGTCATGCTGTAACGGACTGAAAAGCACAAAGACTGAAAAGTGTGAATCGTCTCTCCCCAAACTTTATTAACACAAGGATCAGCAAAAGGGTCCCAAAGGGTGGCGCCATTCGAATGGAACTTCCCCTTTATAGTGCCGTTGTACGTGTTGTACGTCACCGCGCTTTGCTCGAGCATTTTTTTTTCACGATAGTGTGTAGGCAAGGCAGACTTGAGAAGAATCACGTCGAGAAAAACTTTGTTTTTTTCAATGACATTAAAAACGTCCGTGTGTACGCGGCATTACAATCCCACTTTTTTTATCTGTCTGTCAATATGCATCTAGAAATGAAACATGAATGATGAAAAATACACAGTAATAAAACTGCAATATTATTGAACAACACGTTCCAAGACATATTTTTCTAATTTTTGGTAGAAGGGCTTTGGGTTCAAAATCCCAACCTCTGTATAGTCAAATCCAGTCTACCTGCAGAACAACTGTAATAAACAGATCATATTCGGCAGCACACCATGGATCTTCAATTGCAGTCCAAAGCTTTTATTGCAGAGAGATCACATTATAAAAGTACAAGTGCAACGTTTCGGTATCGCACAGGACTCCCTCGTCAGGCGTGTGATCATCACATGACTGAAGAAGGGGTCCTGCGCAGCTCCAAAACATTGTACTGTTCTTTTGTGATGTGATCTCACTGCAATAAAAGCTTTGGACTGCAATTGGTGTGCTGCGAATATGTGTATCAATCTTTGATATATCCAGTGTCCAGCTGGTAATTGCTACAGCACCCATTACAGTTGAGCCTTGTTATCCAGCAATGTGTGCAATGGGAATATAGACACAACTGTAATCAGTGGCGGCCTGTCCATTAGGGGTGTTCAGCCCCCCTTTTTATATACAGGAAGCTGGACCATGGATTCCAATGGGGGAAGGGGTGTTTTTTTTAAGCACGTGATTAGAGCCAGAGGCTCCAATAGGCTTCAAAAAAGGGTGGGCTCAGGCCACAGAGCACTGCGCTAGCAGCTCACCCAGTTGTGTGATAATAGCGAATAAATATTTGCTATTCTCACACTAATTCTCCTCCCAGCCAATCAGGAAGTGGGTTGTGAGACCGTTTTCCGAATTCCCAAAAGGAGAAGGGATCTTATTGGTCAAAGGGGAGGAGGAGGAGGAGGGAGGAGAGGCACAGCCGGGGGAGAAGCAGGGGAAGACCTATAAACCCACCCGCCACCACTGTGACTCTAGGGAAGGCTCACTATCCAGCATCCGACTCAGCTATCCAGCACTCCCCGGCTTGGACAGGGGAGGAAGGAGGAGGGGAGATCGGAGCCTGGGCAGGACATCTGCCTCCTAAGGTAAGGAGGCCGTTCTTCTCCCTGCGCCAGGATGGGGGGTGTTCCCGGTGTTTATGTCCGTCTCCCACTGAGGGGGGCAGCTTTGGTTTGACCCCTCCAACCCCCCCCCCCCCCCGAATTATCGAGCACCAGCCGCCACCGACTGTAATAAACCACAAGCCACCACTGTCACCAGCCTTGGTAGCTTGTCTGAAAAATCAGAGATCTCTTTCTATAGTAGTGTTTTTCAGCCTTTTTCTAGGCATGGCACCCTTTAATAGTAAGCACAATCTTGAGGCACCCCATTCTAAAATGTAAACAACTAAACTAATAGTTTTACATAGCAATATCATCCACACACATGGGCCACCTAATATTGGAAGTGATTTATTTGTACAAAGCAAATACACTTTTTCAGTCTGGCACTGACCAGTGTTCCAGCATTTCTTCTCCCTCATTTTCTCTCCCCCACGCAGCTAATGTGATGGAGTGGGGGGGAATCAAACAAGAATGCTGTGCAAGTGCCCAACATCCTTCTTATCAACTGATGACGTTGTTAGGATGCTGGTGGCTGGCCCACGTAGTGCCCAAGGTTTTAATGTTGTGCAATGAAAACCTGTAGCCTTGTGTAACAAAAAGGCTTGGTCAACCCCCTGGCTTGTATAACATTTTTGGGTAATTTTAGGCATGTTGCCAAGGCATTCCTTAAGAACTCTGAAAACACCTTCATTCTCTATACGGTAAATATGGAGCACTCACAGACAAGTCACAGTTAACCATCCCTTACTCCACCCCAAATAAAGAAAGTAATTTAAAGGAGATTGGCTCTTTAATATATCAACTTTGTCAAGTTTTTGTAAAATAGTATAAAAAAAGTAACACAAAAAATATGGGTGATTTTGAATGGTTGAGCTACAAAAATTTTCCTGGCTGTGAACTTTTAACCTCAGATATCACTGAAGAAAATACAAGAGTGAAAAGCATGTAAAAGCATTCAAGCACATTAAACATGCTGGAAAAAAAACTCAAATGTAAAATGGGAGATTAAAGCTAAAAATCGGCTTTATACATAATGGGCAGCTTTTTGACCCGATAAAAAGGAGAATGGTTTATTGGATGGTACTATTTCATAATATAGCAGAGGAGGAATTTTGTTTTCTTTCAAATCATGTTTCCAAAAAACAAAAAGCAGGATTCCGCTTAGTGTGTTGCCTGGTGTTCCCCTTTAATTAAACGCCAGCAGACAAAATTAGCAGACATGCACCCGGGAGATCAAGCAATTGTTCTGCATGCCAGCTTGGAAGATTTCTTATGGGAGCATTTTAGTGTTATTCCATAATGGAAAATACGTGTACACGTATGCCTCCCATTCACTCCGAAGGCTTATTACACACGTGAATGAAGTATTTATTTCCTCAGTGTCTGATCAGCCTGTCAGATCTCTTGTCACATGGAGGTAATATGCTCGATTCCAACAAGACATAAATAAGCCAGTATGTATGAGAAGAATAACAAGGGCATGCAGTATAACCCCCTCACTGACTGGCTGTCGTCAGCTAACAAGTCCACTTAGTAATGGCATTTCCCTAGTGCCAAGAGTCAGCAGTCTTCTTTTACAGACCTCATAAAATGTAGATTAATTAAAAAAAAAGTTCTAACAAGCTAATACAATGAAGACGCATCCAGTACAGATGAGAGGTGACTGCAGCCAATAGACTACAGAGCCCCAGTGCATATCAGAGACAACCATTCACTGCATTGTTCTCAAGTACAGGCAGTAAGAAGGTCACTGTGACATCAGACACAATTGGACACACCATCACCATTCGTTTCTTATGCAGCAAAATCATTTTATTACAGCAAAATGAGTGAATAATAGGAACTAGCATTATGTCATGACATATACGACAAAAACACTTTTCAAGGTTTCTTTTCAGTCTAAATCTTATACTACAGTAGAACATTTTCGTTAGACTTTTTCCCTTGCAAACAACAAGAAACCAAAACCTGCAAAAAGCGGATACAAAGCTGGCCAGAGACGTGTAATGCTGGTATGATCATGTATAGCAACGGGTGCTCAGCCTGTGGACCTCCAACTGTTAAGGAACTACAAGTCCCATGAGGCATTGCAAAGCTAATAGTTATAAGCATGACTCCTAAAGGCAGAGACATGATGGGAATTGTAGTTTGGCAACAGCTGGAGAGGCAAATGTTGAGCACCCATGATGTATAGGCATGATCTGATTACTGCACAACGGACGCATGAACATGCATGCTGTCACTTGGGTGTTCATGTTCACACAATGGGTAACAAGATTGATTAGCCAAAACTTCCAAAACAACTAATTGGTCTTCCTCCCTACCAATGTTCATAACCATAATTGTCTTTGCCTTACCCAACCAAATCTGGGGGCAATCATCTACTGCCTAATACTGACCACACAAGCCGTTTCTCCTTCACCAAAGTTGGATATGAGTAGGTACACTAATATCCCCGCATTTCTTTATTTTCAATTTTATCATCTGTAATACATTTTTAAACCAAACTAAGTAAATTCCTTTTATTATTATACTCTTGAGTTGTCTGAAATTATTGCACTACATCCACATAGCTAAACGGTTAAACATAGGATCTTGGACGTAATAAAATTTAACGTTTTATTACAAGTCTTCCTTGAAAGACCAACTGAAGACTCTATACTTCCCCATCCAAAGTCCTCCTCCCCATTTTGAGGTCCTCCTAATGGTGTTTTATGCTTTCTGATTATTACTCGCCTTATTTTTTATGTCTTCTGGTCCGTCACATGACATATTGGCTCCTCTTATGCCTCTGTCTTTTCCTGGTGATGGGTGGTCCTGGATGATGCAGACATTGTTGCTGAAGTGATGATATCATCACAGCTCTCTGCATAAATATACTGTTAGTGAATGGCGCACTGCTCAGTGTCTTTCCTTAAAGGGGTTGTAAAGCTTTGTGTTTTTTCAGCTTAATGCATGCTATGCATTAAGGTGAAAAAACACCTTGCACTCTTGGGCCCCCCAGCCCCCCGTTTTACTTACCTAAGCCACGAAACTCTGTGTGCTCGTTCCCGCGATTGTTTCCCCCTGCTTGAGGCGGCTCATCATTGGAGATTGATAGTAGCGCAGCCATTGGCTGAAAGCTTCCCACGAAGGGGGTTAGCGCTTGCAGGGAGGAGCCGAGACAGCCACTGAGGGACCCCAGAAGACCAGGATCGGGGCCACTCTGTACAAAATGAACTGCACAGTGGAGGTAAGTATAACATGTTTGTTATTTAAAAAAAACAAAAAACAAAGCCTTACAACCCCTTTAAGCAAGCCATACATTATACAATTATACACCACACGTTGAAGGAAAGAAAATTGCTAGATTCCCCCACCAACACAGTCCGTGTTGATGGGGGAATCCCTGCCGCTGTGCTATTGTATTCTGACAGTGGGAGATTTCCCAACCTTGAGAATACAATGATCACTGCGGGCAGCAATAGTCACCAGCAGTGATTGTCTTAAAAATTACGACAGACTGGTTGTACTGAAGTCGATTGATGGCTCGACTTCAGTACAACCAGCCTGCCCACAGACAGGCTGAATTTTGTTTAGTTCCTACCGAACCAGCTAAATTTCGAGCTGTCTATGGCGGGCCTTAGTCTTCCGGATTGAGTGATTCTGGGTGTCATTTAGCACAAAACCTTTGGGGTTCTTCGGCGCGAGAAGTACTACAAGGAACAGAGATGAAAGTCAGTATTGCAGCTTGTGCTTTTTTTTAACACCAGAGTTGGTCTTTAACCACTTCAATACCGGGCATTTTCACCCCCTTCCTGCCCAGGCCAATTTCCAGCTTTTAGCGCTGTAACACTTTGAATGACAATTGCGTGGTTATGCAACACTGTACCCAAATGAATTTTTAGCATTTTTTTTCACCACAAATAGAGCTTTCTCTTGGTGGTATTTGATCACCTCTGCGGTTTTTATTTTTTGTGCTAAAAACAAAAAAAGAGCAACAATTTTGAAAAAAAAAACCACAATATTTTTTACTTTTTACTATAATAAATATCTTTTTTTATTTTAAGGGCTCTTTCACACGGGACGGATCCGTGATGATCCGCCCCGTGAAGCTCCGCTTGCTCAGCGGGGATCGCTCCGTTGATCCCCGCTGAGCCGACGGATGACTGGGCGGTCCCCGCACACTGTGCAGGGACCGCCCTGTCAGAGCGCCGCTCTCCCCTATGGGGAATCGGATGACGACGGACCGTAGAGTCCGTTGTCATCCGATCCGCTCCGCCGACGGAAGGAAAAATAGGATTTTTTGTACTCACCGTAAAATCTTTTTCTCTGACATCCATGGACTGACACAGTGTCTCTTTACACTTTACACGTGGGTTATGTCCCTGCTTGCAGGAGAAGACCTAGGCAGAATGTGAAATGTTATACATACATTCTAAAAGCCAGAGCTGAACAGCCCCACCCAGGGGGCGGTCCCTCCGGGCATAACCCTCCCACTACAGTCAGCAGACTTCAGTTCGTAACCAAGCAGTACAAACTTAAAAAGGAAGGGTGGGTGCCGTGTCAGTCCATGGATGTCAGAGAAAAAGATTTTACGGTGAGTACAAAAAATCCTATTTTCTCTTATCATCCATGGACTGACACGGTGTCTCTTTACACTTTACACGTGGGATGTCCCAAAGCAGTGTCAAGAGGGATGGGAGCAGTATAAATGGAAAAACCAAAAACTTTCACTCCAAGAAGGCAGATCTCCTCAACGGAGGAGTCGCAACTTTAAACAGCGGCCTGCAGCACCCTGCGGCCGAAGGAAGCATCCGAAGATGCAGCCACATCAACCTTATAAAAAACTTAAAAGGTATGAACAGACGACCAGGTCGCCGCCTTGCACACTTGTGCAACCGACGCTTGATGTCGGAAAACCCAGGAAGCACCAATTGCCCTGGTGGAATGCGCCGTAACCGGAAAGGGAGGCGCCCGCCCTTTGAGAGCATAGGCTTGAATGACGGTTTGTCTGATTCCCCTAAAAATTATGGCAGACGAAACCGCTTGGCCCTGTTATGGACCAGGGGCAGTCACAAACAGTGAGTCGGACTTCCGAATAGAAGCAGTAGCAGACAGGTACACCCGTAAGGCTCGTACCACATCCAATATGTGCAGCGCAAACTCTCTGGGATGCGATGGGTGAGGACACAAGGACGGGAGGACAATGTCCTCATGTAGGTGAAAGGTAGACACCACCTTTTGGCAAAAGGGAAGGTCGCGGATGCAACACCGCCTTATCCTTATGGATGACTAAATATGGCGACTTGCAGGACAAAGCCGCCAACTCAGACACTCGTCAAACAGAAGTGATTGCCACTAAAAGGCCACCTTCTGAGACAAGACAAGAGAGGAATATCCCGGATATTCCCAAAAAGGAGGTTCCTGGAGGACCTAGAGCACCAAATTCAGATCCCACGGTGGGAGAGAAGGCTTGACAGGAGGGAGCACATGGCGAACCCCCAACACAAGATGCTAACCAAGAAATGACCCGCTAGAGGTCGCTGAAAGAAGACGGCCAAGGCCGAAATCTGATCCTTGATGGTACTCAAAGCAAGCTTTTGGGTCACTCCACACTGTAGAGGACGCAGGATTCTGGGGACGGAATACGTCCGAGGACGCCAGTCCAGCGCTTTGCATATGGCGATATAAGCTTTCCAGGCACGGTGATAGATCTGCCTGGAGGAAGACTTCCGTGTCCATAACATGGTCAAAATGACAGAGTCCGAGAGACCTCGGTCCTTCAATACCTGGCTTTTAACAGCTCTGCCGTTAAAGCCAGAGACTGTAAGGCCTCGTACACACGACCGATTTTCTCGTCGTAAAAAACATGTCGTTTTTTTCGACGAGATTCTTGTTAAGCTTGTCGATTTTCTCGTCAAGCTTTCTATGCGTACACACTGTCATTTTCCAATTTCCTCGTGGTTCTCTGCGCTCACGTCCAGCACGTACGACGGCACTATAAAGGGGAAGATCTTTTTTCTTGGCGCCACCCCTTGGGCTGCTTTTGCTGATCTCGTGTTACCGCGTGTGAAGTAAAAGTTTGGGAAGAGACGATTCGCGCTTTTCAGTCTTCGTACTTTTCAGATCGTTTTCTGCCGTTCAGTTTGTGCTTGTGGGTTCGTATCTTGACTTTCAGGGCGTCTAGGCAGGTCGTATCTGTTTTACAGTGCGTTATTGCCTGTTTGTTTCTGAATTTCAGTTCGTTATTCATAGGCCTTGCTGTTCTAAAGTGCGTTCTGTTCTGTACGTTCTGATTAGACGACCGTTTCCTAGCCATGTCGCCTGGACGTTCTCGTCGTCGAGTTCGTGCTGTGCGTGCGCTTGGTGTTGGTCTGCTTGTTTTGGACCAAGACCAGTCCATGAATGGTGTGAGGAGGAGTTCATGGACCAAGAATTGGTTGCTCCAGCGGGACCAATTCTGCCACATGCCTCTGCTGCGGGAGATCGTCGAGAATAATCCTGAGGACTACAGGAATTTTCTGAGGATGTCTGACCCCGTTTTTCAGGAACTGTTGGCTTTGGTGTCCCCCTATATTACCAGGAAGGACACCGTTATGCGGGAAGCCATCAGTGCTGAGCAGAGGCTCATCGCCACGTTGCGTTACCTGGCGACAGGGAGAAGTCTTCAGGACTTGAAGTTCACCACAGGCATCTCCCCCCAGGCTCTGGGCCTCATAATCCCAGACACCTGTTCTGCTATTATACAAGTCCTGCAGGAGGACTATATTAGGGTAAGTTTTCTCCCTTAACATCACATTTTATGTATTACATGTATGCTAATGTATTGTATTTCTTTCATCCTTCCCTAATTACCATGATTGTAATATGCTGAGAATGTCCCCTTTGTCCCCATGCATGTTGGAAGCTTTAGATTGCCCCTTTTTTATCCTCCCTAAATATTTCCCCTCACTAACTTTTCCAGCAGGGGCGCCTGTTGCTCCAAATGTTGGGGGGTTCCAACCCCAATTTCGGAAATAAACTTCCTCCTTTTTTGCTCTGTTGCCTAATAAACGCCCCCAGTTGTCCCCTCCAATGCAGCCATTTAGTCCCCTCTAATGCAGCCAGTTTCCCCCCAGCCCTGCACTTACCTTCTTGTGGTCAGCGCCATCCTTCTTCTGTCCTTGATGTCTTCTCCTTCCCTTCATGTTGCATCAGCCAATCATGTTACCATTAAACAGACTTGGTGAACATGATTGCCAGAGCAGCCTGTCAGTGTTTACACAAGGAATGCCCCCTCCTTGCGTCCCCGATTTTTCTTTGAGGAAGCCAATTACATCCCTCAGGTTGTAATTTGCAAGACTTTTTTAATACCTGTTTCTGCTCTGCAATTTTAACCCCCTAAATGACGCAATTATTCATATGTCGGTCGCTTTACAAGAGGCCATCCACCTGAATAGTGTGCGGCATAGACAATACATAGGTTCATGCAACGCATGAACCTATGTATTGTTCTGAGTGATGGGCACAGGAGAGAGGGGACAGTGCTCCAGCGCCCACTCTGGACGCACCGCCACTGCAATGCTATCCTGTGGCCAAACACATCTCCCCCCCCCAAAATAATTTAGTAATGGCCCATCAGAGGGGGTGATGAATATGATAAATGAGCCTTCCATTATACTTTTTTTACACACCTTAATAAACGTATAATTAGATTGATGTTGGTCTTTAATTTTTTGGTCTAGAATTTGCTTGTAATGTATGCCTTTGTTTTTCTAATATTATTTCATCTTGTTTCACTCCACAGCTTCCTTCCACGCCACAGGAATGGCAGACTGTGGCATCGGAGTTTGCCACGCGGTGGGACTTCCCCAACTGCGGTGGTGCCATAGACGGGAAGCACGTCCGCATCGTGCCGCCACCCCGTTCTGGATCCTACTACTACAATTACAAGGGGTTTCATAGCATTGTGCTGATGGCGGTGGTGTCAGCACGGTATGAATTCCTCTATGTTGATGTAGGGAAGAATGGCCGGATGTCCGATGGGGGATCCTTCATCCAGACGGAGTTTGCCCTCCGTCTCCAGAGTGACGACCTTGCATTGCCACCGGATGCAGGGAATATTGAAGGACTCCCCTTTGTTTTCTTGGCTGATGAAGCCTTCGGACTCGGACGGCATCTTATGAGGCCATTTCCACAGAGGACCCTGACCCCAGAGAAGAGTGTGTTCAATTACCGGCTGGCCAGGGCCCGAAGAGTCGTTGAAAATGCCTTCGGCATAATGGCCAGCCGGTTCCGCCTTTTTATGACTTCCATCCACTTGGCGGACTACAAAATAAACTATGTAGTGTTATGCTGCTGTGTGCTACACAACTTTCTGAGCCAAAAATCTAATTCCTATATGGCCTCAGTTTTGCCAGAGGCTGGACTTTCCCCTGCAAATCCCCTTCCGGGCCTGGAATCTGCCCGTCTTGGCTTGCCCCCCCCAAAATGCCCGTGTGGTTCGGGACAAATACATGGAGTATTTCACGGGTAGGGGGGCAATTCCTATGCCAGCCTATGTCTAAGTATCCCAATAAAAATCTTGTTTAAACCTTTAATTATTTGTTCTTTCCTGTCTCCTAGTTTGTCTTTGTGCATTTGTAGTGGCAAGTGTATTTTACTTTAGTAAATAACAACCAATTTCACTATGTTACCTTACAAAAGAACCAAATAAGCTTAGAGAGTATTATAAAAAGAAGCTACACGTTGTTTGTGGTCAAATATTTTACTCTCTGCACATTTTTTTTTGTTTTACTTTGGGGTTGGCCTGGCCACAACCCGGCAAATTTTGGCTTATGAAAATACAAAAATACCACTTGCATTTCTAAAATGACAACATTGGATACCTCTGAGCAATCTGAGACATTCAGTTACACAAACTATGTCTCTATGTGCCCGTCCTAATATGGGGTCCTGCCACCCCTTGCCCAGCCAAAAATTCAATATGCACGCATTTTTACTTTTTTGCAAATAGGAAGTTTACAATCCTGATCCCTATTGTCAACATGTGCTATCTGCCATCAGGGGTGATCAATGGACGTGTTTTGGGGGTGCATCCCCTTCCTCAGTTCACCGACTTTTGATACGAGGAAGGGGTTGCACCCACAAAAGACGTACATGGATATCCCCTGATGGCAGATAGCACATGTTCACACACTGTGTGCATATTCAATTTTTGGCTGCTTTGTTACTCAAAAAATTTGTAAAAATATAAAAACAAACATGTAAAAACAAATGTGTTTGGATGGCTTATTGAATTCTCCCCAAAACATCGAGAATGTCTTTAAATGTTTGTTCCATCACATGGATTCTTTGTTTAATTAGGTCCAGTTCCGTGCTACATTCCATCACTTGCTGGATGAGGCGGAGGGCACTGTCAGCAGAGAACGGTGTGCTATCCTTCACAACATTTCCATCCCCTAAAAACCATAAAAAAAAATTAATAAAACTCTGCAGGCCTACCTCGCTTACCTTAAGCTGTGGTGTCAGATACTGACCTGTTGTGGTGACCAGATCCACAACGTCATCCACCTCTCCTTCCTGCACTTCTCCTTCCTCCACCTCAACTTCCTGCACATCTTTCGGTTGTGGATCTTTGGGAGTTTGGGGTTGCTTGGAAGTTGTGGGGTGCATGTGCTCCCTGGAGTGTCCTCCTCCCAGTCTTCTCTCCCCTATGAGAATAAAACCAAAGGTCTATTTATCACACTGTAAAAATCTCATTTTTAAACTTAAAACAGGCTAAATTGTTTGGAAGTGGGGTACAAGTGTGTGTTTGTGCGGAATTTAAAGAAAAATGCATTATTTATGACCCCAAATATGTTTAGTATTCACATTTGGATGTAATTTTTTGGACATGGAGGCACCACAAATAAACTCTGATGCACCTGTGTGGGACACCCAAAAAAGGCGGGTCTGGTGGCCCACACTATAGTGCTCCAAAGTACAGATGTGGAAGCAGCTGCTGAGTGTCCTCTCCTTTACACTGATTAAAGTTTGCATTTCATTCTCCTTACAAACACATCATCTAGACTTAAAAATTATCCACAATACTTGATCAAAAATGGCAGATGTCTAATTACTTTTGGGGGTCTTAAATAAGCCAAAACCGCGGATAGTGGCCGAACGAAGTGTCGGTAACGTAACGAACGATTACTGTGCCCAACCTAGTTCAAAATATTACATTTTGGAAGGGAGTCCAATATGATAAAAAAAAAAAAATGTCAGTTTCTAAAAAGATTAATAGCAGAAAGGTCGTCATTTTACTTACTTTTAGCGAGCATCCTCTTTATGCTCCTCAACTGGTCTGGCTCCCTCAGTTTGAGGTCTGACCACCTCTTTCTGAGCTGCTCATTTGAGCGTTTCACCCCGAACTTCGCCCTCAGACTCTTCACAACTTTAGTGAGGATTTTGGCCTTCCTTCTATTTGGTTTGCTATACGGCCCATGCTTGGCATCATAATCAGCCTTGACCAAGATGTCCACCATCTCCGCCATCTCCGCCAAAGACATATTCGATGCCTTGAATCTCCTCCTTGATCGTGACGTGTCCTCGGTCTCCGGGCTTGTCTCCTCGCTAGTTGCGGAATTATCAGACACCTGCTGTAACTCCGCCATATCTGTCTGCGCGCCGAAAGAGAAGGGGCGGGGAAAAGATGTTAGTTAGAACGTCATGGGCGGGCGACGTGTGCGGAGCGACGTGTTCGAATTTTGACGCATGCGTGGTGTGTATATAGCAAACACACGTGACTATAGTACGTTCGGTGTGCGGAGAGAGGAGTTCAAGTGACGGACGTGCGAACGAAGGTATGTGATTTTGTGAGACTTGTAAAAATTGTTGGCCTATACTGTCTTGAGATTGGTGGAGGATATATATGGTGACTAGGATGTGAAGGAGGTTAGACTGTTTGCCTCACATTATTTAAATATAATTTATTTTACTTGCAGATACAATATGAATGTCTTTATTAGCGACAAAGAGTTCCTGGCGGAATTTATTGACCGGGTAAGGGAGCTGCCGGCTCTGTGGGAGACCAAAAACCCCATCCATAAAAAAAAAGGGGTGAGAAAAGCAGCGCTGGAGAAGCTGCTCCCATTTGTGCATACCAAGCTGCCCACAGCCACAGCAAAACAAGTGGACACTAAAATTGGGAGCTTGAGAGGTACCTACAGGACTGAACGCTCTAAGGTGCTGGCTTCTCAGAGGTCAGGAGCAGCAGCAGATGATGTTTATGTCCCGGTTTTGTGGTACTACAGCAGGATGTCCTTCCTGGATGACCACATTGAGCCAAGGCCATTACTCTCCACTCTTCCCCCCAGACTTCCCTGCAGCCAACCTGAGCCTTCTCTGGAGCAAGAGGAGGCAGCCATCCTGGATGATCCTGATTTGTCCATCTGGAGCCAGGTATAGTATTAACTGAAAATGTAGTGGGATAAAATTAATGTTTCCCAAATATGTCAGGATGAGAAACATACATTATTTTGTATTCCACAAGTGAAATCATGATCTGTAGACATTATTCTGCACTTAATTGTGTGGTAAATAGTCAAGCTGATGTAGTGGTAAATTTAAAGCAAGGATTTATGCATTTACATTCTAATTGCTTCCATCAGGATTACAAAGTTTGATGCAAAGATTAAACCAACATATTAAACTATGTTTCTTTTTCATACACAGGATGAAATAAGCCAGGAGGAGGGTCTGGAAACTGTCAGGCAGGAGGAGGAAGGGCCCAGTGGCAGCCAGGAGGTGGCAGGGCCCAGTACCAGCCAGGAGGTGGCAGGGCCCAGTGGCAGCCAGGAGGTGGCAGGGCCCAGTGGCAGCCAGGAGGTGGCAGGGCCCAGTGGCAGCCAGGAGGTGGCAGGGCCCAGTGGCAGACAGGAGGTGGCAGGGCAAAGGAGAAGCACCAGATCCCAGGTGCCTCCCATCAGGCTTCACAAAAGAGGCAGGAGGGACAGGACCACCAGTGAGGCAGCAATGGCCCTTATTAAAGAGGCCCATGCCACCCTCAAGGAGCCCACATCCCCTGAAGAGGCCATTGCCGGCCTAGTGGAGGCTAAGTTCAAGGTGATGAGCATGGAGCAACGCCTCCTATGCGAACCCCTGCTCATCACCTTGCTCAACAAGGGGGTGATGGAGCAAATTACCCCCAATACCGCCATATGTGAGGTGGCCCAACTGACACAACCTCAACCTTCACCTCCACCTTCCTCTTCTGCCCCACCCCCTTCTGCTACCCCTCCACCTTCTGCCCCACCCCCTTCTGCTACACCTCCACCTTCTGCCCCACCCCCTTCTGCTACCCCTCCACCTTCTGCCCCACCCCCTTCTGCTACACCTCCACCTTCTGCCCCACCCCCTTCTGCTACACCTCCACCTTCTGCCCCACCCTCTTCTGCTACACCTCCACCTTCTGCCCCACCCCCTTCTGCTACACCTCCACCTTCTTCTTCTGCCCCACCCCCTTCTGCTACACCTCCACCTCCTCCTCCTGACAGGAGTACCCCTCCAGTGGGCCAGCCTCCAGCTAAACGAAGAAGGAAGGCTGCAGGAAAGGCTGCAGGAAAGGCTTCAGGAAAGGCTTCAGGAAAGGCTGCAGGGAAGGTTGCCAGGAAGAAGAGGAAGTGATGGCCTTGCTTCATTGTGGTCGCACTGGTCGGACAGAAGGCAGCCTGTTGTAGTACCACACACTTGGGACATATATCTCACCTGCTGCTGTTCCTGACCTCTGGGAGGCCAGCATCAGATTGTGTTCTGAAATGTGGGCCTTCTCAAGCTCCCAATTTTAGTGTCCACACAGGGTTGCTGTGTGCTCTGGGGTCCCTGGGATGCACAAATGGCAGCAGCTTCTCCAGCGCTGCCTTCTCTTTATTTAATTTATAAACATGAATAAATGTGTTTTTTGTTTAAGTTCATACTTGACTATGTGTATTTTTAAATAAAAAAAAACAAGCTTTGGAGTAAGCAGATACATTTGACTGACAATAAAAGGCACAGATATCACCCCCCCCCCAAAAGAATAACTAAATCTGATTAGCTCAAAAACATGGTGTGAAATTTTAAAAATATAGATTAGAAAATTAAATGGGAGATCGCTATCAAAACATTGAGAAATTATAATTAACATCATTTTGAAAAATCTAACCATTTAAATTATTCCTAAAAACTTGCACGATATAATACACATAAATCTTATAAAGAGCAGCATGAAAAAGGTTAAAAATAAGGCAGAACTCTGTGTGAATATCAGCAGCAAAAGAAGGTCTCTCGTTTTGATTAATGTAACATTCTAACGAAGAATTCAATGCAGAACATTTAAACGATGAAATATTTATGAGCGTGACGAATGTGCTCTCTCCATTATGAAGGCTTGTTTTACCAGAAGATGCGCTCCCGTCTCATAGTTGCTTGTGAGCATGCGCGCTTTTGGAAGAGTCGTAAAAGCATACACACGAACCATTTTCTCGTCACAAAACAGGCCGACGAGAAACACGACGAGGAAATCTGGAATCCTGACGAGAAAATAGAGAGCAGGTTCTCTATTTTCTCGTCGAGATTCTCGTCAAGTTTCTCGTCGTAAAACCATACACACGAACGTTTTTCTAGACAAAAAAACTCTTGCGGCACTTTTCTTGACTGTTTACGACGAGAAAATCGGTCGTGTGTACGAGGCCTCAGCCGGATGAAACATAGGACCTTGAGACTGAAGGTCCTCCCTCATCGGCAACCGCCAGGGAACGTCCGCAACGAGACGTACCAGATCAGCGTACCAGTGACGTTGAGGCCAATCCGGAACAATTAGGATCACCGGAGTTTATATCAGGCGATAAGGACCCTATGGGGCCACCAACGCATCCGAGTCATCGCCCAAGGATCCCTGGATCTGGCCACAACCTCGACCCTTGCGACTGAGTCGAGAGGCCATCAGGTCCACATCCGACGTGCCCCCCCGTCGGCAAAGGAGTTGAAATATGCAAGGACCACTCTTCCTGGTCCGGCGTCTGGCGATTGGCGACTCAGATAGTCCGCCCCTACAGAGCCGGCACGTTTCTTCCGGCCCACTTCAGGATACGGATTACCTCGGAAGCCGCAGCTGAGCTCCGAGTCCCCCCGTGATGGTTTACATACGCCACCGCCGTGGCGTTGTCCGACTGGCTCCTGATGGAGCGACCCCGTACTCTCTCCGACCTGAGGAGAGACACAGTCTGATGGCCCGCATTTCCAGAACAGTGAATGGTAAACGGGCTCGTCCGGAGTCCAAGGCCTTGAGCCGACAGGACTCCCCAGACTCCACCCCAGCCCGTCAGGCTGGCGTCCGTCGTGAGTACCGTCCATTGGATGGGAGGGGAACGACTTTCCGGACCGAAGAGCCGAGGGTCCCAACCACCCTGTCAGGGACGCCCTGACCAGGTGAATCACCTTGATCCGAAGATCCAAGGACAACGGGGATTTGTCCCAGGTGGACAAGATCTCCTTCTGCAATGCCCTGGTGTGTGATTGGGCATACGGAACGGCCGCGAAGGAGGCCACCAGGAGTCCCGGGACTCTCATGCAAACAACGGATTGACAACCATGTTCGGGATGTCAGCACCCGCACCGCAGACTGAAGTGTCAGCAACTTCTCCAGAGGTAGGATACCTTTGCCTCCAAGGAGTCCAGAACCAGAACTAGAGACTCCAGACACTGAGTCGGGACCAGGACTGACTCCTGAATGTTCAGGAACCACCCGAAGTCCCTGAGGGTCTAATTGACGATAGTCACCTTTCCTCTAAGTCTGAGCCACTTTCTGCTCATAGCAGAAGACCGTCCAGATAGCCCACGACAGCAATACCTCGCTGTAACAGAAGGCTAGAACCGGAGCAAGCACCTTGGTGAACACCCTTGGTGCCGAGGCAAGGCCGAAAGGAAGAGCCACAATCGAGAGTGGACTTCGCTGATCGCAAGGCGCAGAAACTTCTGGTGACTTGCGCAGATCGGAACATGCAAGTAGGCGTCCTTGAAGTCCAAGGACGCCAGAAGAAAATCCCTTTGGTGGAGTGTAGCGATCACCGTGCGAATGGATCCCATGCGGAATTTCTGCACCTTCTCGAAGGCATTCAGGGCCTTGAGGTCCAGGATAGGTCGAACCACGTCCTATTTTTGGGACGACAAACAGATTCGAGCAGAATCCCTGAAAACTCTCCTGTGACGGAATCGGCACAATCACTCCGGACCTGATCAAATCCTGTACAGCCCCCAAGAGGGCTGCCCGACAGGTAGGAAGGAGAGCAAGATTCAAGGGAAAGAATCTGTGTGGGGGCCAGGATCGGAATACTATCCTATAACCTGAGGTGACCACCTCGCACACCCACCAGTCGGAGATTCGGGAGGTCCACCGATCCGTGAACCTGCAAAGTCGTCCCCCCACCCCAGAGTCGGGCGGAGGCAAGACTTCACGCGGAGGCGGGCTTGGGAGCCGCTTGTTTGGCTTACGCACCCAGGGGCACTTGTGCCCACCAGCCGCACTGCCGTCAGTCTGAGAGGGCCTACCTGTGGACTCTGACTGACGAAAAAACCCCTGTTTTGCTGGAAAGGAAGGCCCCTGTTTGCGGCGGGCCTCCTCACCCTTGCTAGTCTAAGGAAGAAGAGTGCGTTTACCTCCCGTGACATCCATGACGATGTCATCCAGAGCAGCACCGAAAGGTCTACCGCCTTTAAAATAGTAGATCCGTCAGGAGCTTCCTAAGGCTAGGTCAGCAGACCAGCATTTCAACCAGATAAGACGACGCAATACCACCGCCGAGACAGAGGCCCTGGATATTAAAGGGGCCGCGTTCAGCGTGGCGTCGCACACAGAAACCAGGCCCTGAACCAGTTGGTGGGCCAGAGCAACTGTGTCTGGAGGAAGAATATGCTCCTGTACAGCTAGGTGCAACATTTTTGCCCAACCTGTAAGTGTTTTAGACACAAGGGTCGCCGCTACCACAGGTCGTAGGGCGGATCCCAACAAGGCAAACATGGTTCTGCTCACCACTTCTGACCTCCTGTCAGTGGGGACCTCAAATGCAGGAGTCCCCTCCATCGGGAGAGTGATGGCCTTGTTCAACCGGGCGACTGGAGGGTCGACCACTGGGGGAGAAGCCCACTTTTTAAGTAGGGCATCTTCAAGGGGTACCTGATAGACAAACGCCGCGGGACCATAAAAAAATTCTTCTGCGGCTTTTCCCAGACCTTATCAATGAGCTGGTCAAAGAAAGTACAATGGAAAAAACCCCTTTAGAAGGCCTGGCCTTAAAAGAACCAAAGGAGACAGTATCCGCCTGAGGTTCTGCATCCGCAGCATTTGAGCTTGAGAGTGTCCCTCACCGCAGTCATGAGCACACTAACAAGCGCCCTGTCATTTACTGACTCAGAACTGGAGTTTCCCTCATAAGGAATGTCCTGTTCAAAACCATCCATACATTCAGAACTAGGGTCCTGAGCGATAGTGGCTAGGCCCATATCTGAATCAGCGCACTGCCCTCGAGTAGATAAAGTGGGGAGAGGGCGCCTTTTTGCACCTTGCGCTTGCACACAGCTCCCATCCTGGTCAGAAATTGATTCCAGGGCTGCCCACAACAGGTCCATAGGGACCGCAGTGCTGAAGCACTGCCTGTTGCCACTGACATTTTTAGGGGAAGCTGGTGACACAGACTCCATATTGTCCCTCTCTGAGACTCTCTCAGATAAAAAGTCCACCCACAGGCTGTGCTGACTGAGGAGGGGGCGCCCAGGGGACTCACCAAACCGGACCAGGGACCGCTTAGTTCCGCTGTCTGTACCGCGCTGTGTCAGCGCTGGTAAGCTGTGAGGAGACTGTGAGGAGATTCGCGCTGCTATAGCAGCGCTAGAGGCCAAACTAGTGCTGAAAAGCGCGCGGGCTACAAGAAAATGGCCGCCGCACTTCACTGAGGCGATCCGCGGCAAGATGGCCGCCATGACGCAGTTAAAATGAAACAGCACACACGCACAGCGCCACTCGGTGCTCAGGCCCCAAAAAAAAAACCACACAAAAAAGCCCCAAGGCATACATTGCAGACCAGCATGAGCCCCCCAAGAACAGTGTGACCCCCAAGCACCCCACACAGTCAGCGCCAGTAATGGTGACAGAGAGCGACAATAAAATACAGGGGGAGACAGGGAAAATCCCCCACAGAGAAACACACAGCCCTTTGTACTCACCTGCAGGCAGGAGAGACTACTTACCTGTCCGCTGAGGGACACACTGGTGTTTCTGACAGGACTATCACAGTGCAGTACTGAGTAGCTGTCGGCCCGGTCCACCGCGAAAGATACAGTCAGTCAGGAGCTGTTCAGGCTTGAGAGGACCGTGGGAGCATGAAAGCAAACCTGGCCACCCCTGGAGTCATGGGGCCTGTCGTGAACTGAGTCTCACGCACAGAAGGCGAGGATCAGCACGCTCGATGGTCGGACAGGGAAGACTACGAGGATATCTTGTACCCAACCTGTTGCCCAGCCGACAGTTGATAGAAGATTCTCAAAAATAAAATAAAAAAGAATTCCAAAAAGGAATAAAATAGGTCAGGAGACTGGCTCCTGAGGGAGCCACGTCTTCTCCTTCTGCTAGGCAGAAAAAAACTGAAGTCTGCTGACTGTAGTGGGAGGGTTATGCCCGGAGGGACCGCCCCCTGGGTGGGGCTGTTCAGCTCTGGCTTTTAGAATGTATGTATAACATCTCACATTCTGCCTAGGTCTTCTCCTGCAAGCAGGGACATAACCCACGTGTAAAGTGTAAAGAGACACCGTGTCAGTCCATGGATGATAAGAGAAAATAGGGTTTTCCTCCGTCACACTTTGGCGGAGCGGAGCGGAGCGGATGTCAGCGGACATGTCTCCGCTGACATCCGTGCCTCCATAGGGGTACATGGAGGATCCGTTTCAGGTCCGCCTAAAAAACTGACAGGCGGACCTGAACGGACCTCCGTGTGAAAGGGGCCTAACTATTTTTTTCTACATATTTTTGGTAAAAAATAAAAATAAATCGCAATAAGCGTATATTGATTGGTTTGCGCAAAAGTTATAGCGTCTACAAAATAGGGGATAGATTTATGGCATTTGTATTATTATTATTTTTTTACTAGTAATGGTGGCGATCTGCGATTTTTATTGTGATTGTGACATTCCGGTGGACAGATCGGACACTTTTGACACTATTTTGGGACCATTGATATTTATACAGCGATCAGTGCTATAAATATGCACTGATTACTGTGTAAATGTCATTGGCAGGGAAGGAGTTAGCACCAGGGGGCGTTCAAGGGGTTAAATGTGTTACCTAGAGAGTGATTCTAACTGTGGGGGGATGGGACTGACTAGGTGAGGAGACCGAACGGTGTTCCTATATATTAGGAACACACGATCTGTTGCCTCTCCCCTGACAGGACGTGGATCCGTGTGTTAATTTACACACACAAATCCACGTTCCTGCTCTGTCACCAGCAATCGTGGGTGCCAGGCGGACATCGCGGCCACCGGGCACGCGCGGCTCCCGAGTGACCCCTATACAGCCGGGAAGCCGAGGACGTCATATGACATCTGCCCAGGAGGAGGTCCCACCTGCGGACGTCATATGACTATGGGCGGGTAGTGAAGTGGTTAAAGCAGAGGTCCGCCCACCCCAGGAAAAATTTTAAGTCAGCAGTTACAAATACTGCAGCTGCGGACTTTTAATATATGGGCACTTACCTGTCCAGGGAGCCTGCGATGTCGGCACAGCAGCCAATCTTCGAATCGGCTGTCGGGTGCAGCCACTGCCATTGCCGGTGAGGGAACCCGGCATTGAAGCCTTTCGGCTTCACAGCCGGTTCCCTACTGCACATGCGCAAAGAGAACTGTGCTTTTTAATTGACCTGGTGGCGGAGGAAGGAGGAGAGGGCCGAGCTTTGCCGCGGGGGCCGTCTCCGGAAGTGGTCCCCCTACCCTCTGGAAGGTGCAAAATGTGGCACCTGAGGGGGGAGGAGACGAATAAGCGGAAGTTCCACTTTTGGGTGGAACTCTGCTTTAACACAGGCAAACTTAAAGTGGTTGTAAAGTCATGAAGAGATTATTGCCAGACCCTCTGTTCTACAAAGCTCTACAACACTGTGAAGAAGAGCAGCGGGATGACGGAGGCACGTAAACTGACCATGGTATCATGGATCAGCAGCCATGATTACTGTGGTCAGTTTACATAGGGGGACACGGGAACAGACAGGATCAACCAGATTTTTTTTATAACAAAGAGAGGGATACATGACACAGCACAAGCACTATGCTGTGTATCCTGCTTTAAAGGAACAGGATCTCGCGATGACATCCTTTCCATGCATGCACATGGGAGCCATGGCCGCGGCATAGTGGTCTGAAGGGACAGCATGCCATGTCTTCAGAGCGCAGTGCACATTCCTTGACTACAGAAATAGTGAACATCTCCAAAACCCTGCAGGTTGGTACATGTTTAGGAGATATTCCTTGTACTTACGCCCAGGTTCACACCGGGCTGCGGGAGTGAAGCCGTGCAAGTTCAGCTGAACTCGCACGATTTCACTCCTGCTTGTCAGTCCCGATTTCGGCCGCGATTACAGAGACATCTGTGCAGGTTTCTGCACAGATGTCAATGTAAATCGCGGGCCGGAATCTCACTCAAAAAGTAGTACAGAAACTAATTTTTTTAATCGGTGCAGCGCCGCAGATGCGGCGTCGCACCGATTAGGACGGTGCCATTACCGGCAATTGCCAGCAAATGCCGTTGATTTGACATGCAATTTGACATGCCAAATCACATGTCAAATTGCACCAGTGTGAACCAGGGCTACAGGTAAGTTTTATTATAAGCGGTGTTTACTACGGCTTTACGGTGACCAGCCGCCACAGTTATACTGTGGAAAGTTGGCACGGCTGCGCGAGTCGCCGTAGCTGTAAGTCCGCCGCTTTAAGAGGTCTAGGGGGCACGTGCACACCGCCAAAGCCGATGCGCATGGCCGGCGGCCCGCGAACGCTCCTTAGAGATCCAGAACGGGGATCTGTCCATGTAAACAGACAGATCCCCGTTCTGTCAGGGAAGTAGAGAGAGATCTGCTGTTCCTAGTGATCAGGAAAAGCGATCTCTCTCTACGCCCTGCCAGTACACTGTCCCCACAATTAGAAACACCTCCCTAGGACACACTTAACCCCTTGATCGCCCCTAGTGTTAACCCCTTCCCTGCCAGTGACATTTATACAGTAATCAGTGGCTATTTTTAGCTGATTGCTGTATAAATGTCAAGGGTCCCAAAAAAGTGTCAAAAGTGTCCGATCTGTCTGCCACAATGTCACAGTCCCGCTAAAAATCGCTGATCACCGCCATTACTAGTAAAAAAAACTACGTTTATAATAAAAATGCCATAAATATATCCCCTATTATGTAGACGCTATAACTATTGCGCAAACCAATCAATATAAGCGTATTGCAATTTTTTTTTCACCAAAAATATGTAGAAGAAAATACTGGCCTAAACTGATGAAGAAATGTGTTTTTTTTTTTTTTTTAAATTTGGGAATATTTATCATTGCAAAAAGTAAAAAATATTTGTTTGTTTATTCAAAATTGTCGGTCTTTTTTCGTTTATAGCGCAAAAAATGAAATCCGTAGAAGTGATCAAATACCACCAAAAGAAAGCTCTATTTGTGGGAAAAAAGGACTTCAATTTTGTTTGAGTACAACGTCGCACGACCGCGCAATTGTCAGTTAAAGCGACGCAGTGTCGTATCGCAAAAAATGGCCTGGTCATTAAGGGGGCAAATCCTTCCGCTCCTTAAGTGGTTAAAGAGGCGCCTGAGAGAAAATTCAAAGTACTGAAGTTTTTCGCCGTTTCACAGGCAAACGCAATTTTAAGACTTGACTTATAGGGTATCTATTTACTCAGCACAACCTCAACTTTTATAGTTCTACGAACAGTTGCATAATTAAAATGAAATGCATTAAAATTAACTTCAGTGTATTTTTTTACTGAACGTGATAAACCACTGCGCAAATATCATGCGACATAAAAAATTGGAACTACTACTATTTTATTCTTCAGGGTGTCTGCTTTCAAAAAATAAATGTTTGGGAGTTTTAACTAATCTTCATGCCTAAAATGATTTTTTTTTTTACTTCTCTAAACTTTTAGAAATTTCACTCATTTATTTATTTTTTTTGAACATTTAGTTTACAGTTTTTGCACTTTAACATTACCCAGTTAAGCTTGTTTGCGCTGTGGTATTTCCATTTTCTTGGGCATTTTCTTGGGCACCTATGAGGCCCATGATGCAGCATTCCATTTATAATATCCATTGTAATAAAAACCTTACTAGTTTAACGACTAGTCTACCGCCCGCCCTCATATGACGGCGGGACGATGAGGCTCTAGTTCTGGCCGGACATCATATGATGTTTTCGCCTTCCTGAGCCACTAGGAGGCGCGCGCCGCGGCGCTGGGGACCCAATGCGCGTGCCCGGCAGCTGCGATGGCCGCTGGGCACCCGCGATTGACCAGTAACTAAGCAGGACCGTGGATCTGTGTGTGAAAATAAACAGATCCATGTCCTGTCAGGGAGAGGAGACCGATGGTGTGTGCCTTGTACAAAGGGACACCGATCGGTCACCTCCCCCAGTCAGTCCCCTCCCCCCACAGTTAGAATCACTCCCTAGGGAACACATTTAACCCCTTGATCGCCCCCTAGTGTTAACCCCTTCCCTGACAGTCATATTTATACAATAATCAATGCATTTTTATAGTATGCATCGCAATATAAATGTGAATGGTCCCAAAAATGTGTCAAAAGTGACCGATGTGTCCGCTGCAATATCGCAATCTCGATAAAAATCGCGGATCGCCGCCACTACTAGTAAAAAAAACAAAAAATGCTATAAATCTATCCCCTATTTTGTAGCCGCTATAACTTTTGCGCAAACCAATCAATATACGCTTATTGCGATTTTTGTTACCAAAATAATGTAGAAGAATACATATCGGCCAAAACTGAGGAAAAAAATTGTTTTTTTATATATTTATTGTGGATATTTATTATAGCAAAAAGTACAACATATTGCATTTTTTTTCTTCAAAATTGTCGCTTTTCTTTTGTTTATAGCACATAAAAAAAAAACGCAGAGGTAATCAAATACCACCAAAAGAAAGCTCTATTTGTGGGGAAAAAATTATAAAAATGTCATTTGGGTACAGTGTTGCATGACCGTGCAATTGTCATTCAAAGTGTGAGAGCACTGAAAGCTGAAAAATGGCTTGGGCAGGAAGGGGGTAAGGGTGCCCTGTATTGAGGTGGTTAATAAATACCAGGGCTTTTAACACACGCAACAGGTATGAGGCAGTATAATTATCTCTTTGGTGACAATTGTACATGCTGCTTCTAGTAGCTGGTAAATGCAGGAGCAAATATACATAATGGGCACAGCAGTTCTGGCTAAAATGATGAAAAATGGAGCAAATTTATCTTCTGCATACCAACAATGGGAACAAAAGCGCTTTGGTGATACATAAATATGTATTGATCTGAATGTGTGATATGAGGATGTAGCATTAAAAAGCATTATTAAACTACAGAAAAGGAGCGTACAAAATATGCCTGTATTATACAACTCTCTGAATTATAGAAATCTCATAAATACAAGAAAAGAAACACATTTGTGATCAAAGATAACATTGAAGATACATGATAATTCTCCCCAAATTAATTCCAAGAAGAAAAAAAAAACACGGTCTGGCTTTGTGGTAGTAAAATGAGGCATTCTTCTTGTGCCCTGATAAAGTTGTATGCATAAAATACAGAACAGCGTTTAGGGTATGTGATAAAGAAAGGGTTACAAATCAAAGTCACCTATTAAATATAATAAGTCACAATATCTGCTTGTAGGAATTTCTAACACGGGCTGTAATTAAGTTATGCCCATCAAAAGCAGAGTTTAATACATCTAATTATATCGGAGTATACAAAAAGTTTAAATAGTGAAACAGGAAAAAAAAAAAAAAACTGACACTTTGTAAGAAACAAGTAATTGGATGACTAGGCACCATCGATCTCAATTTAATGTTGGCTTCTGAAAAAATGAATTATGCTATTTATCAACCACTGTATCTTAACTAGTGGCAAGAAGTCTTTTAATGAGAAGAGATTGGGAGCGACACCCTGAGGAATTCCCCGCACAGATAATGGGAATAGTAAAAGTCCACGGATACTGACCTTGTATCAGTCTATAAATGATCTGGTTTTTTTTTCTCTGATATTTTAAGGCTTCATTCGACAAGCGATTAGTGGTATAGAGTGTATACCAGTGGATCTTAGCGGGTGGGATCACAGGTGTATGTAAACAGTTGCAATCTATGTGCTTCATTTAAAGTCCCACCAACTTCCTTTTTCAGTTGCAATCAATTAGCCTCTCCAAAGCAATGACAGGCGCAACCAAACCAAAAAAAAACAGAAGTGGGTGGGGGGAGGACCCCGCTACAAAGCTGCCTGCCAGACAAAGGGAGTGACCAACCTGGGTGAGGTCCACCTCTGCTCTTTCTGAGGCATAAAGAATAGGCCAAGGATAATGGGAACAGAGCCCATCACCTTCGAACACTAGTACAAAACTTAGCTGAGCAGGAGGCATTATGTCTTTATTGACCAGTATTCATTCACCTGAAGGTGGCAGCATAACTCAAGCAGTCATAAATGTCCTGTGTGGCCATATACGATTAAGGCCCCATGCACACAGGGCGTTTTTGCAGCTCCTAACAGCAGCGTTAGACATTTTTTTTTTACAGCTGCAAAACGCCCATCCATGTTATTCTATTGTGTCATGCACACATAGAGCTTTTATGAGCTCCAAGTGGCATAGGCGTTTTCCAGCTGCAAAAAAACCCCAAGACCAGTGCGTTCTGGAGCTCTAGGTTCGAGCTGCAAAAACGCTCAACGCTATTAAACGCGCATAAACACGTAAAAACGCAGCGAAAATGCGACCACGCGTTAGTGCGCGTTTTTGCGCGTTTTTTCTGCCTAACTCCGACGCTGAGGAACGCACTGGTCCTGTTTTTTTTTTACAGCTTAAAAACGTCTATGCTATTTGCAGCTCAAAAACATCTAGGTGGGCATGAAGCTATAGACTAACATGGACAGGCGTTTTTAAGCTGTAAAAAACGCTCAAAAACGTGGCTGTAAAAACGTCCGTGGGCATGAGGCCTGAACATTTAAAAAATATCTGTACCTGTTTATTAAACTATAAATTCAGGGTAATGTTTTATGGAAAGCATCCGCACACCTTTAACTTCTCGTCATATTTCCTAATTCTCCATCTCCTGTACAATGGCTCTTGCCAATTTTTACTATGAAAGCTTCAATCTCTTCCTCTGGCTCTTAATACTTTTAGTTATACCATGCATTATTTTAGATCCAGAATTTGGGCTTCAGAATTGTTGATTGGGACATGCGGCATGGTGTGCAAGAAGAAAATCCTACAGAGTGGTGTATACTTCATCTACAAAAAGAATAAAGTTGCTCACTTTAAGTATGGCCAAAGCTATTTTGTTTTGTTTTAAGTTCACATGCTTTGTTATTTGTGCAATTTAAAAGGCTAGCAACAGTGGGCTAAAGCCCTCTGTCAGCTGACGTCACGCAGCCAGCCAAGGTTCTTGATCCACCCAGATGCCTGGACAGGCGCTTGCTCAGCCTCTCAGCGAGAGGGAGACTGGGAGACTGAGCCAGCTGCTCCCACCACCTCCACAGCCCAGTGTTCCAGTGAGTGCTGGAGGGGCAAAGCAGAGTGACTGACAGAGCAGAAGGGGGGAGAACTAAGCGATCAGCAGTGTTTGATCGCTCAGTTCAGAGCTGGCGGGAAACAGATGCAGCATCGGATCGATGCTGCATCCACCTAGGTGTGTATAAATGGTTTTTTCCCTAACCCCATACTTCTCTTTTAAGTTCATTAAATTAAGAATATGCATCTGATACGCTATAGCCTTTCCGTTTTCTTTGCTCCATTTAATGCTCTGCAATTCACACAATCACATACACGTTCCAATGAAAACTAGATGAATGATCGAAAAAAAAACATTTGTTTTCAAAATTGTAGGAGCGATTGAAGTTTAACTCTTGTCATGCAGCTAATACCTGTAAGAAATGGGCAAATGCTAAACAATGTTTTTAATTAAAAGAAAAGTACCTGCTTCGTTTTATAATTATGAGAACATGTGAAGGTTGGCAAGTTTCCGGTTGAAAATGAAAGGCCTTAGGGACCAGGAAACCTAATTAAACATGGTAAAGGTAGAAGGGAGATTGAAGCCTCATTAATAACTTATGAAGGCATCTGATAAGAACTTGCCTTTGGGAGACCTAGATGCAGCCTCCTGCTAATTTATAGGCTCTTTATGATTACCTGAATGCAAGCCATGAACATGAAAGTCTAAGCTAATTTTCCACACCAATCTTCAAACAAGTGAATGAAAATAAGCTTTTTCCATCTCAGTGTAAAATAAATGTTTCATTTTACTGATATTTTGCATATACTGGAATATGTTCATTCATCTATAATACAAAGTCATAAAAATACAGAGATATGTATGTGGTGCTTATCTACACAGCAACATCCATTTTATACGTCATGAGATAAATCCCAACATATGTACAGAATTCAATTTCGCACTGCCAGAACTTATTTAGAGCACTATAGCAACAAATAGAATAGGCTTTGCTCTTCTGCTTTGAAAAGCAATTTAGGTAAAAAATGGCTTAAAGCTGATCTCCAGGTTTCAGTTATCTTTAACCACTTAAGCCCCGGACCAATACGCAGCATAAAGACCAGGCCCCTTTTTGCAATTTGGCACTGCGTCGCTTTAACTGACAATTGCGCGGTCGTGCGACGTGGCTCCCAAACAAAATTGACGTCCTTTTTTTTTCCCACAAATAGAGCTTTTTTTTGGTGGTATATGCTTACCTCTGCGGTTTTTCTTTTTTGCGCTATAAACAAAAATAGAGCAACGATTTTGAAACAAATTCTATATTTTTTACTTTTTGCTATAATAAATATCCCCAAAAAATATATAAAAAAACGTTTTTTTCCCTCAGTTTAGGCCGATACGTATTCTTCTACATATTTTTGGTAAAAAAATCACAATCGCCGTTTATTGATTGGTTTGCGCAAAAGTTATAGCGTTTACAAAATAGGGGACAGTTTTATGGCAATTTTTTTTTTCTATTTTTTTACTAGTAATGGTGGCGATCAGCGATTTTTTTGTGACTGCAACATTATGGCGGACACATCGGACACTTTTGACACATTTTTGGGACCATTGTCATTTTCACAGCGAACAGTGCTATAAAAATGCACTGGTTACTGTGAAAATGACACTGGCAGTAAAGGGGTTAACCACTAGGGGCGCGGGAGGGGTTAAGTGTGCCTAGGGGAGTGATTACTACTGTGTGGGGGCGTGACTAGGAGTGACACGTCACCGATCTCCGCTCTGATTACACAGAGCGGAGATCGGTGACATTGACAGTAGGGGAGCGGGGAGATGTTGTGTTTACACTAACATCTCCCCGCTCCATGCCTCCGTGAGACGATCGCGGGGATCCCCGCGGCGATCGAGTCCGCGGGACCCGCGGTCCGACTCACGGGGAAGGCAGGGGGTCACGAGCGTGCCGGCGGCGGCGAGCGCGACCCCGACCTCGAGCAGTTAAAGGGAATGTACAGGTACGTGATTGTGCCTCTACGAGCCATTCTGCCGATGTATATATACAGTGGCTGGTCCTTAAGTGGTTAACCACTTCGGCTCCAGAAGGTTTAGCCCCCTTCATAACCAGGCCATTTTTATGTCCTTTTTTTCGCACAAATAGAGCTTTCTTTTGGTGGCATTTTATCACCTCTGCAGTTTCTATTTTTTGAGCTATAAACAAAAAAAGACCGACAATTTTGAAAAAAAAATATATATTTTTTAAATTCTGCTATAAAACATTCCCAATAAAAAAAGTTTAAAAAATCGAGTTTCTTCATCAGTTTAGGCAAATATGTATTCTGTTACATGTTTCTGGTATAAAAAAAATCAATAAGTGTATATTTATTGGTTTGCGCAAAAGTTAGAGTTTTATTTTCACTAGTAATAGCGGCGATCAAGTGACTTATAGCGGGACTGCAATATTGCGGTGGACAAATGGAACCTAACTGACACTTTTTGGGGACTAGTGACACTATGACAGTGATCAGTGCTAAAAAATATGCACTGCCATTGTACTAATGACACTGGTAGGGAAGGGGTAAACATCAGGGGCGATCAAAGGGTTAATTGTGTTCCTAGGAGTGATTACTAACTGCGGGGGGTGTGCTTTGACTTGGGAAATGTAAAGATCTGTGTCCCTGCTTAGCAGGAACACAGGGTCAGTACATATCCCTCTCACAGAATGGCGGTCTGCCTATTTTACATAGGCAGACTATCGTTCTGCCTTTCTCCTGAACGATCGGCGGGTCCCGGCAGACATTGTGTCCGCTGGACCCGCTGTGTCCAATCACAGGTACGTGATCTGGCGCAGACCGGTCGGTCGCCCTGCCGTAGTAAACAAGAAAAGGGTCTCCCCTAAATGGACTTTTAAGGCACCAAAATATTTTATAGAAAAAACATATTTTATTTAAACATAGTATACATAATAAGGATAAAAGGTATTGGAATGATTAGTTATTGTGTGCAACGTACACCACAACAATTCACATAAAATTTCTCGCAGATCACCCGACGCATTTCAGAGTATCTATGTCTCCTTCTTCAGGGATGTCTATAAGAAGGTCAATCATATATCTACAATTTAGTGATAACACAAAGTTAGATACAAATGTGTGCAGACTAAACCCCTGTTTTAATGCATACTGTTAGATAGGTTGATTTGGTTGCCAGCGGGATGGCCGATGAGTAAAGCTTGGATCTTTCTTTGGATTTATCCTTAATCTTGTTTATATCATATGTTGCCTTCCTATGCTACTCGCTGCAAAGGCCAGTTATAGGTGGGGGTGGTGGACACTGTTTTTTGTTGTAATATTACTATCATATTGGTCAGGCAACACACTGACACCTTTGCAGCCATTGTGAGATTTGCTGGGTATTCAGTGTACCCCTGTACCTTTTAAGAAGGGGTGGGCTCCCTTCAGTCCACCTGACCTCCACCTATCCATCAGAATGCATGTGCTTCCATTGTGAAATCTCTCATAAGCTAGAGATAGGACCACAGATACCAGGGTGCCGTGACGAGGCTCTGTGGCATACGCCTGTAT
Organism: Rana muscosa; assembly: GCA_029206835.1. Classification (NCBI taxonomy): domain Eukaryota; kingdom Metazoa; phylum Chordata; class Amphibia; order Anura; family Ranidae; genus Rana; species Rana muscosa. The sequence continues at coordinate 1,018,550,237 of CM055116.1, forward strand.
TTGCAAATGAGTGCAGACTAAACCCCTACTTTAACGCACACTGTTAGAAAGGTCGATTCGGATGTCAGCGGGCTGGCCGGTGAGTAAAGCTTGGATCCTTCCTTGGATTTATCCTTGGTCTTGTTTATATCACAATATATATATAGAAATTTAAATTTTTTAAGCAGCATAAATATATTACTATCAAAAAAATATTGCGTACACTCACATATTTTGTGGAGATAACGTAAGTGAAACATTCCAACAGTTTAATAAAAGCAAGAAATATGAGCGAAATAAATCTACGATGGGCGGTCCACAACCGGATAAACAGTTTGTTCAGACCAAGCTGGTCCAAACAAACTATTACTTTCACTAAGAGCCGGTTCACACAGGGGCGACTCAGCCACCTGACAAGTCGCACTCCGCTCTGTTCAATGGAACCGTTCTAATAGGAGCGACTCAAGTCGCTCAGACTTAGAAAAAGGTTCTTGTACTACTTTGGGGCGACTTGCATTGACTTCAATACAGAAGTCATTTTGAAAGTCGCCTCTGAATTCGTCTTGAGATCGCCTTGCCGAGTCGCCCCTAAAGTCGTGCCGCCCTTGTGTGAACCGGGTCTTACAGTTGCAGCGGCTATATGTGTTGTATAAGCTGTATGTAGACTCAGCTCCAAACAAAATGGAGTAGGGCCGAGAGGCGCTTTATATTTATGTACAGTATGAATACAAAGCTTTTTCTAAATAGTTGACGTAGTTTATGACATCAGACTGCCTCTCCACCTCAGCCAATCAGAGGAAGCTATGCATTCATGAAATAGAAATCTCCCTGTGAAATGGAGCTTTATGGGTGGGTCTTGTGCCACAGCACTGTATACTATATGAAGCTGAAGCTATATACAGCTTATACAGCGCACACAGCTGCTGCAACTGTTAGTGAAGTAAATAGTTTGGAGCAACTTGGTCCAAACAAACTATTTAAACTTGAAGATCAGCTTTAGTGGCTGTTTACACATAGCGTGGTGACTGGCACTTTTCCACAATGGAAGAAAGCCAGTCCCTGCTAGGGCTCATAGAAAACAATTGTATTGTATGTTCCCTATTTACACAGCAACACAGCCTGGAGGTGCGGTATAGTTTGCTGCAATAAAATGCAGACATGCTGTATTATATGGCAGCACACAGGAAGGCACATGTCACCACACAGTAGTGCAATGCACCACGCTGCTGTGCAGAGACACGAAGGAAGTGTCTTTTTTGTGCACTTCAAATAAAGCTGAAAAAAAGGGGGGGGGGAGCTGTGTCACGCAGTGAACTGCCCCCTACTGACAGCGCAATTCAGCCGAGACTGACATACTAAATCGCTTCAGTTTAGTGTGCAGTCAGTGTGTACAAGACCTTAATCATTAAAAAGTGCTACTTTGTTATTGGAAGTGTCAATCAATTTGAAATTCCAATCAATTTTTTTTTTAGTTTTGGACAGAGAGGCTGAAAGCGGAGGTCCACCCAGAAAAAAAAATTACATTAAAAATCCTAAAAAATAAATAAAAAAATTAATAGAAAAATAAAATAAAATTATACTCACCCGAAATGCCCGTTGCTATGCGGAAGTCCCCTAATCGGCCTCTAATGTTCCTCTTCTCATCCGCGCTGGGTCTCCTTCCACTTCCTCTTCTTGTGAATGGGGCGCGCTGCCTTCTGGGAACTGTGTGTATCCCAGGAGGCAAGCCGCCCATTCACAAAGCGCCGTGCGAGTGGCGCATGCGCAGTAGGAAACGGGCAGTGAAGCAGTAAGGCTACACTGCCTGTTTCCCTTAGTCAGGATGGAGGAGCCGTGACCTGCCAGCAGCGATCGATTGCCGTGGTGGGACCGACATCGCGGGCGAGTAGGACAGGTAAGTGTCCATATTAAAAGTCAGCAGCTACACTGTTAGTAGCTGCTGACTTTAAAAAAAAACAAAAAAAACAAGCTGCACCTCCGCTTGAACACAGCTCTATTTCAGCCACTGTTTCCATGCACATTGTGGAGTGTAAATTGGCACTTTGGAGCAGTGTCTGAGGGCATCATTAACATAATCTTTGCACTTATTATGTGCATAAACGTATGTAAATGAGTGTTTATGCGCACAAATTAATTCCAGTGGCCACTATAAATGAATATTCTCGCCAACAGAATATGCGCATAAACCTCTTACATTCTAAATGCCATACATCGGAAAATACGCCGAAATGATTCAGCAAAAGAAGCATTTTTTCTTAGAAAAATTTCTGCCAGCTCCTGTCAGAAAGATTCAACGAGGAATTTAAAAAAAGTATGTGTGCATGAAGTCTAAATCTTCCTTTATGGACACCTGTAAAATGTTTCCCTACCTTTAGTAAAAGTTTAACTAAATTCTTGTTCGTCTATGATATAGGAAGCCTAGAGTGGTATAGAAAGCAATAAGAATCTGATGAAGAGAATTCAAGCCTTCCTCAATATGTCTAAAGAAAAGTTTTCACTGAAGTTCTGCCTCAAGCATGATGGGTATAACCAGTAAAAACAATGGTATAACGGAAATCGGTTACAAGCAAGGATTTGACTTATTGTAAACCTCAGACATGGAAGAGGAACAAAGCATATCCCTCTATACAGTATGTGTACTTGTCCCAATCAAGAGCCCTAATGCCCCGTACACACGAGCGGTTTTCCCGTCGGAAAAACCATCAGCTTTCTATACCACTCATAGACAAACAAGAATTTAGATAAACTTTTACTAAAGGTAGGGAAACATTTTACAGGTGTTCCTAAAGGAATATATAGACTTCATGCACACATACTTTTTTTAAATTCCTCACTGAATCTTTCTGTCAGGAGCTGGCAGAAAATATCCTAAGAAAAAATGCTAATGCCCCGTACACACGAGCGGTTTTCCCGTCGGAAAAACCATCAGTTTCCTCTCAAGCCTGCCTTGCATACACACGGTCACACAAAAGATCTGTGAACTTTTGATTTCCAAGAACGCGGTGACGTAAAAGACTAAGATGAGCTGAGAAAATTAAGTTCTATGCTTCTGAACATGAGTCGATTTGTTTCCGAGCATGCATGTTTTTTTTGCGCGTCAGAAAAGCATACAGACAAACGGTTTTCCTGCTAGGATTTTTTCCTGACGGGGAAAAAAAGAGATCCTGCTCTCTTTTTTTCCCCGGCAGTTTTCCTGTTGGAAAAAGTCCGATGGAGCATACACACGGTCGGGATTCCCGGCCAAAAGCTCTCATCTGACAGTGTAATTTCTGTCTGTTGCCTCATTCTTCTGCTATCTGCACGAGTCACCTCTGACAAGTTTTCCTGACACCAAGAGAGAAAATGTGACAGGGGAGGGCGCTCCAGCACACAGCCTTTGATAGACAGCCTTGGCTCTAATCCTGTGTGCAGAGTGAAGGAGGGGGTGTCCCTTCTCTTCCAACCAACTCTCAGCTCTCCTCACTGTGCTCTGCAGAATGCAACTTCAGCCCCCCCCCCTTCATTCTGAAAGCTCAGACAAGCTGTATAATATCTGGACTTTGAACGGCTGTAGAGAAAAATGGGTTGCAGAGATAAACAGATACAACTTATGTAGGCTGATTTGCTTTTATCTCTGTGTATACCTGAGGCCAGTCACCTCACTAGGTATTTATAAAAGTTTACAACAACTTTAACTTAGCAAAATCAGTATTTATGTATCAGAGCACCCCAGGTTTCAGGTTCTGCATTTCAAGCATTCTGTATATGCAGTGTGGGGGGGGGGGGGGTGGTACTGTGTATTTTTACAATGCAGGGCAAGGTTTACCTTTTTTGAAATGTCACAACATGAGAGCTGAGCCCTTGCAAGGACCTGCATTGATCAGGTACAGAAAAACCTAGGTCTCTGCATGTAGTGCGAAGGAGCCCTAAATCGGTGGGTTTAGATCTGCTTTAACCACTTAAGCCCCGGACCATTTGGTAGCTAAAGGACCAGAGGTGAATTCAGAATTTTGCACTGCGCTGCTTTAACTGTAAATTGTGCGGACATGCAATGTTGTACCCAAACGAAATTTGCGTCCTTTTCTTCCCACAAATAGAGCTTTCTTTTAATGGTATTTGATTGCCTCTGCGATTTTTATTTTTTGCGATATAAACGGAAAAAGACCGAAAATTTTGAAAAAAAATGATATTTTCTACTTTTTGTTATAAGAAAAATCGAATAAACTCAATTTTAGTAATACATTTAGGCCAAAATGTATTCAGCCACATGTCTTTAGTAAAAAAAATGTCAATAAGCGTATATTTATCGGTTTGCGCAAAAGTTATAGCGTTTACAAACTAGGGTACATTTTCTGGAATTTACACAGCTTTTAATTTATGACTGCCTATCTCATTTCTTGAGGTGCTAAAATGACAGGGCAGTACAAAACCCCCCCAAATGACCCCATTTTAGAAAGTAGACACCCCAAGGAAATTGCTGAGAGGCATGTTGAGCCCATTGAATATTTTTTTTTTTTGTCCCAAGTGATTGAATAATGACAAAAACAAAAAAAAATTACAAAAAGTTGTCACTAAATGATATATTGCTCACACATGCCATGGTTATATGTGGAATTGCACCCCAAAATACATTCTGATGCTTCTCCTGAGTACGGGGATACCACATGTGTGGGACTTTTTAGGAGCCTAGCCACGTACGGGACCCCGGAAACCAAGCACCGCCTTTAGGATTTCTAAGGGCGCAAATTTTTGATTTCACTCCTCACTACCTATCACAGTTTTGAAGGCCATAAAATGCCAAAATAGCACAAAACCCCCCCAAATGACCCCATTTTGGAAAGTAGACACCCCAAGCTGTTTGCTGAGAGGCATGGTGAGTATTTTACAGCTCTCATTTGTTTTTTAAAATGAAGAAAGAACATTTTTTTTTTTCTTTTTTTTTTCAATTTTCAAAACTTTGTGACAAAAAGCGAGATCTGCAAAATACTCACAATACCTCTCAGCAAATAGCTTTGGGTGTCTACTTTCCAAAATGGGGTCATTTGGGGGGGTTTTGTGCCATCTGGGCATTCCATGGCCTCCGAAACTGTGATAGGCAGTGAGAAGTGAAATCAAAAATTGACACCCTTAGAAAGCCTGAAGGCGGTGCTTGGTTTTTGGGGTCCCGTACGCGGCTAGGCTCCCAAAAAGTCTCACACATGTGGTATCCCCGTACTCAGGAGAAGCAACAGAATGTATTTTGGGGTGTAATTCCACATATGCCCATGGCATGTTTGAGCAATATATCATTTAGTGACAACTTTGTGCAAAAAAAAAAAAAAAAAAAATTATTTTTTCCGCAACTTGTGTCAACATATAAAATATTCCATGGACTCGACATGCCTCTCAGTATATAGCTTGGGGTGTCTACTTTCCAAAATGGGGTCATTTGGGGGGGGTTTGAACTGTTCTGGCATTTTATACACAACATTAGGAAGCTTACATCCACTCTTCTAACCACTTGAAGACAAAGCCCTTTTTGACACTTTTTGTTTACATGAAAACATATTTTTTTTTGCAAGAAAATTATGTTGAACCCCCAAACATTATATATATTTTTAAAGCAAAGGCCCTACAGAATAAAATGATGGGTGTTGCATTTTTTTTTTCTACACAGTATTTGCGCAGCGATTTTTCAAACGCATTTTTTTGGGAAAAAATACACTTTTTTTAATTTTAATCCACTAAAACACACTATATTGCCCAAATGTTTGATGAAATAAAAAAGATGATCTTAGGCCGAGTACATAGATACCAAACACGACATGCTTTAAAATTTCGCACAAACGCGCATTGGCGACAAACTACATACATTTTTAAAAGCCTTTAAAAGCATTTACAGGTTACCCCGTTAGATTTACAGAGGAGGTCTACTGCTAAAATTACTGCCCTCGATCTGACCTTCGCGGTGATACCTCACATGCATGGTGCAATTGCTGTTTACATATGACGCCAGACCGACGCTTGCGTTCGCTATTGGGCAAGAGCAGGGCAGGACAGGGGTGCTTTTTTATTTTATTTTTATTTTTTATTATTAATTTTGCTTTTTTATTTTATTTTTAAACTGTTGCTTCCATATTTATTTATTTTTATCACTTTTATTGTTATCTCAGGGAATGTAAATATCCCCTATGATAGCAATAGGTAATGACAGGTACTCTTTTTTGAAAAAAATGGGGTCTATTGGACCCTAGATCTTTCCTCTGCCCTCAAAGCATCTGACCACACCAAGATCGGTGTGATAAAATGCTTTCCCAATTTCCCAATGGCGCTTTTTATATCCGGGGGGGGGGGACATTCCCTCCCACTGCTTGTAAAAGCAGTCCAGAGGCTAATTAGCCACTAGGATTGCTTTTACATGAAAGCCGGCCGCTGGCTGAAAAGAATGATACCAAGATGATACCTAAACCCGCAGGCATCATTCTGGTATAAACATTCAAAGTCCAGCAACATACCAGTACGTTGCTGGTCCTTGTTGGACATGTATTGTAATCTTTTTTTTCATGCAGCCTGTTGGCTGAACGAAAAAAAAAGATTGATCGGTGGGTATGCCCACCATTAGAATACCGCCCTTCATCCACTTACTTCTAATGATGGGCATACATGCACCATTTATATATGCCGAAGCATGGGGGCATCTTCTCGCAAAAGTTATGCCGCGTACACATGGTCAGACTTTTCCACGGGCAAGCCTCCGTCGGAATTTCGACCGTATATACGCGGCATTAGGAGCAAAATCGCTCCTCCGCCCCTGCTGCCCCAATGCTTCGGCATATATGCTTTTTTTTTTTAACTGTGGTGGTGAAATCACCTCCTACAGCACTGGAGTCGCAGGGATCAGGCCTGTCTCTGCGAACGCTGCAGTTATGTGTGTTGTGTTTTGCAAGTGACAGTGATCGATCGATACTGCACTTGGGTGGCCTGGGCTGGACGGAGGGGCAAAACGCAGGTGCTAGCAGGTATCTGGGCTGATCCCACTAACAGTGCGTTTTTGGGAACCCTAAACTGCTGGGGACGCTAGTATAGATCTGATCAGATCAGATATTGATCTGTTCAGATACTATACCACTAAGGGAGGTGTATGCTTCACGCGTGGGTGTTAGCGCTACTGGCACTAACCTGACGCTGCCTGGGGTGTGACGCAGACCCTCTCTGACGCTAAAACCTAACTGATATCACCCGCCGGGCGATCAGGGGGTTAAACCTTTATTGGGTTATATACGGCGGGTGCCCTGACACTATAAAAAGCAAACTAACTAACCAGCGTCACCCGTAACACTTATATGATGATCACTGGTGAAAGGGTTAACTAGGGGCAATTAGGGGGTTAAAACCTTTATTAGGTAATATATGGGGGTACCTGACGCTATATAAAAACCTGACGGCGAACCAAAAAAAAAATTACTGGCTACCTATCGGCATCACCGACACTAAGACAACGATCATAAAAACGATTGCTTAGCGACAGTGGTGATAGGGGGTGAAAGGGTTACCTGGGGGGCGATCAGGGGGTTAAACCTTTATTAGATAATATATGGGGGTACCTGACGCTATAAAAACCTGCGGCAAACCTAAAAAAAATTACTGGCTACCGATCTGCATCACCGACACTAAGACATCGATCAGAAAAATGATTGCATAGTGACGGCGGTGCTAGGGGGTGAAAGGGTTACCTGGGGGGTGATCAAGGGGGTTACACCTTTATTAGGTAATATATGGGGGTACCCGACGCTATAAAAACCTGCGGCGAACCTAAAAAAAATTACTGGCTACCGATCAGCATCGCCGACGCTAAGACATCGATCAGAAAAATTATCGCTTAGTGACAGTGGTGATAGGGGGTGAAAGGGTTACCTGGGGGGGCGATCAAGGGGGTTAAACCTTTATTAGGTAATATATGTGGGTACCCGACGCTATAAAAACCTGCGGCGAACCTAAAAAAAATTACTGGCTACCGATCAGCATCACCGACGCTAAGACATCGATCAGAAAAATGATCGCATAGCGACAGTGGTGATAGGGGGTGAAAGGGTTACCTGGGGGGCGATCAGGGGGTTAAACCTTTATTAGGTAATATATGGGGGTACCCGACGCTATAAAAACCTGCGGCGAACCTAAAAAAAATTACTGGCTACCGATCAGCATCGCCGACGCTAAGACATCAATCAGAAAAATTATAACTTAGTGACAGTGGTGATAGGGGGTGAAAGGGTTACCTGGGGGGCGATCAAGGGGGTTAAACCTTCATTAGGTAATATATGGGGGTACCCGACGCTATAAAAACCTGTGGCGAACCTAAAAAAAATTACTGGCTACCGATCAGCATCACCGACGCTAAGACATCGATCAGAAAAATGATTGCTTAGTGACGGCGGTGCTAGGGGGTGAAAGGGTTATCTGGGGGGTGATCAGGGGGTTAAACCTTTATTAGGGGGGGTTAGGGGGCTACACTGGACCTAAAACTAAATGTAGTGACACTTTTACAGTCACAAATGTCACTGATTGCAGTGATCACTAAATAAATGGTCACTGCAATCAGTGACACTGTGACTGGGGGCTGGGGGGTGATCTGGGGGTGTCTGGGGGGGCCTGGGGGGGCGATTTATGTGCCTATGTGTCCTGGTGTCAGTGTGCTGTTTTGTGTACTAACCTGCATCTTCTCCTGTACGGCGCTCGGTATATGTGAGCGCCCCAGGAGAGATGACATCACTTCCTCCTTCCTGGCAGGCAGGGGAAGCTCTCTCATTCGCCGGGAGCGATCGAGAGGGGGTGGCCGGAATCGAACGGCCGTCCCCTCATGCCGGATCGCTCCCGAAGGTAAAACGACCACCCACTGTAAAGAAAGGGGGTCCGATCGGACCCCCCAACTATACAAAGGCAATCACGTATATGTACGTGATTCTGCCTGTCGGTGCCATTCTGCTGACGTATATTTACAGTGGGCGGTCGTTAAGTGGTTAAGGGCATTTGCCTTCCCAGACTTAAAGTGGAAGTCCATGCTAAAAGTAAAATCCCTGCATCTATAGACACCAAAATTCTAACACTAAAGCCTCGTACACACGGCCAAGAATCTCGTCAGGAAAAAACTTGTCGTTTTTCTTGATGAGATTCTTGGACAAGAAACTTGTCCCGGCCGAGTGTACACACGCTCGATTCAAAGAACCCGCGGTTCTTTGAATGGAGCGAACGCGGTGACGTAATCGACTACGACGAGCGCGCGCTCGTCACATTCGATGCCGTCGCCGCCATCTTGCTACACCCTACCTATGCCTAGGAAGCTACCGCGCATGCGTCAAAGTCATTTCGAGCATGCGCGGGTTTCCACGGCATCAGGTAAGTGTACACACACACACTTTTCTAGTCGAGAAACATGCTGACGAGAATCTCAACGAGAAAATAGAGAGCAGGTTCTCTATTTTTCTCATCGAGATTCTTCGTACACACGACCGATTTACTCGGCAAGAAAGCTCTGCCAGCAAGTTTCTTGTCGTTTTTTGGCGAGAAACTCGGTCGTGTGTACGAGGCTTGACCTACCTAGCCCTGTAAAGAGGAAATCGCCACACATACCTTTTCTGCAGGCGATCCAACCTGATCCCACGCTGAGCTGTCAGCTGCGGCTTTGTTGTGTGGGCAGGTGCAGAGGACGCGTCCGACAACGGAAGCCCCATAGTAACTCTATGGGTGACGTCACTTCCCATTTATTTCCCAGCCGTTGTCGGCCGTGTCCTCTGCGGAGCTTTTGTCGCTGAAGATCGCCTGCAGAAAAGGTATGTATACAAACTTTTTACCGGGCTAGATAGGTTAGTGTTAGAATGTTGGTGTCTATAGATGCAGGGATTTTAGTTTTAGGGTGGACTTCCACTTTAACCTCTTCCGGACCGCCACACGACTATGTACGTTGGCACTTTGAAGCGGTATATCTCTGTTATGGCAGCAGCTAGCAGCCATAACCCAGATATCCTTTGTCTTCAGGCGGCGGTCCAGTTTACGATAATGGTTGTCTCTGCAGCGGATTTGCCCGTGCCCTCCGCCGCTTACCAAAGCCGTCGGCAGCGGTGGAGGCGATCGGGTCCTGTCTGTAGCTGGGTATGGAGACGAGTGAGGGGAAGATGGCCCCCAGCCATCTCCATACCATAGCAGAACGGTAGCAACGTCAAAACGTCACTTCCGCCCATAGCTCTCAAAGCGCCATTTTTTTTTTGTCATTTTTTCAAATGACAATTTATTTTTATTTTTATTGCATTTTAGTCTAAATATGAGATCTGAGGTCTTTTTGACCCCAGATCTCATATTTAAGAGGACCTGTCATGCTTTTTTCTATTACAAGTGATGTTTACATTCCTTGTAATAGGAATACAAGTGACCCCATTTATTTTATTTTTTTAAATAGTGTCAAAATAAAGAAAATAAAGAAAAATAAATAAGAATTATTATTTTTTTTTTTTAAACGCCTCACCCCGACGAGCTTGCGCGCAGAAGCGAACGCATACGTGAGCAGCGCCCGCATATGAAAACGGTGTTCAAACCACACGTGAGGTATCGTCACGATCGTTAAAGTGAGAGCAATAATTCTATCCCTAGATCTCCTCTGTAACTCAAACCATGCAACCTGTAGAATTTTTTAAACGTCGCCTATGGAGATTTTTAAGGGTAAAAGTTTGTCGCCATTCCACGAGCGGTTGCAATTTTGAAGCGTGACATGTTGGGTATCAATTTACTTGGTGTAACATTATCTTTCACAATATAAAAAAAAAATGGGCTAACTTTACTGTCGTCATATTTTTTAATTAGAAAATTAAAAATTTTCCCAAAAAAGTGCGCTTGTAAGACCGCTGCGCAAATACGGTGTGATATAAAGTACTGCAATGACTGCCATTTTATTCTCTAGGGTGTTAGAAAAAAAAAAGTATAATGTTTGGGGGTTCTAAGTAATTTTCTAGCAAAAAAAATGTTTTTAACTTGTAAACAACATATCTGAAAAAGAGGCTCGGTCCTTAAAGGGGTTGTAAAGGTTCGTTTTTTATTTTCTAAATAGGTTCCTTAAAGCTAGTGCATTGTTGGTTCACTTACCTTTTCCTTCGATTTCCCTTCTAAATATTTTTTTTCTTTGTCTGAATTTCTCACTTCCTGTTCCTCCTCAGTAAGCTGTTCAGTAAGCTGTTCTGGCTGACTAACCACCACTCGGATGATGGTGTGAAGTTTAGTGAGGAGAAACAGGAAGTGAGAAATTCAGACAAAGAAAACAAACAAAGAAAACATTTAGAAGGTAAATCAAAGAAAAAGGTAAGTGAACCAACAATGCACTAGCTTAAAGGAACCTATTTAGAAAATAAAAAAAGAACCTTTACAACACCTTTAAGTGGTTAAGGAAGTCTGAGTTCAAAGTCACCCTAAGACCCCATTCACACAGGGGCGACTCATCAGGCGTCTCAGCCGCCTGACGAGTCGCGTCCCATTCTGTACAATGGAACCGTTCTAAGCGAAGCGACTGAAGTCGCTCCGACTTAGAAAAAGGTTCCTGTACTACTTCAAGACGACTTCAAGGCGACTTCCATTGACTTCTATACAGAAGTCATTTTGGAAGTCTGCTTTGAAGTCGTCTTGAGATCGCCCAGCACAGTCGCGGCACAAGTCGTGCCGCCCCTGTGTGAATGGGCTCTAAACAACCTAGGTCAAACTAAAAACTGTATACAGTGTAATAGAGAACTCATTTAAACTCATAACTGACATCCAAGCCAACACTTTTTATGGTTTCTACACTAGATCTGGAAATTCCCAGCAAAAATATAGAATGTAAGAGATCCTCAAAAGTTACACTTTCTTTGAAATATGAAAATGTAATATTGTGTTTGAAAACCGTCAGGGGCCCACTAGAGTAATTTCTACCCTGGCTCCACTATTGTTTTCATCTACTGCTATTATTAGTGTTGTGTTATATATGAAAAATGTATTCACACAAACATACATTTGTGCATTTATCTCCCACACTGAAACTGCGCTGTTTATCTTTTAGAATCTCATAACTGTGTATTTACTCTGCAGGGAAGCGTGAAAATAGGCTCTTGCGTACAATGTACTCTATAATCTGTATCTCCCATAGTGAAAATCAAGTTGGACAAAGAGAAGGTATCCTGTACAGTGCTCCGTTACAATACAAACATTCCACAGTCTCTCTAGTTGTAGGACGGCTAGTGCGATGCAAATGATTTCCATGTAGCTAACCCAACATCCATTAATCTTGTTGTTCAGATCTTAAAGCAGAACTGAACTGTATCTGAGCACCACAAACTGAAAAAGCTATTTAATTCATTTTTAATATTCAAAGCAAACTCACCTTTCCATTCATGTCTACATACATTTTGTTGAGAAATAACTAGCATTTCTAGTGGAGGCCATCTTGAGTAAGGGCAGATGATTCAGGTGGCATTTACTTCCTGGAATCCATCTGCCATTAGCTTGTGTTTTACAATCAAAAATGCTGCGCTATTGTCTCTATCATAACAAGAGAAGAAAACAAAATGTCACTTAAAGCGGAGCTCCACCCTAAAGTGGGACTTTCGCTCATCGGAACCCTCCCCCCCTCCGGTGTCACATTTGGCGCCTTTCAGGGGGAGGGGGGTGCAGATACCTGTCTAAGACAGGTATTTGCACCCACTTCCGGGAGTCCTCTCTGTGGGTATTCTGCGGGTAGTACGTTACTTCCTGCAGAATACCTGTTGTGTTCTGGGAAACACACGGCTCCCAGAACTCAACAGGAACCAGTGAGAACGGTGCAGCGCGACTCGCGCATGCGCCGTAGGGAACCGGGCAGTGAAGCCGCAAGGCTTCACTTCCTGGGTCCCTCACCGTGGATGGCGGTGGGGGCAGCAGAGTGACGAGCGATTGCTCGTCTTCTGCTGCCGACGTCGCTGGACTCCAGGACAGGTAAGTGTCCATATATTAAAAGTCAGCAGCTGCAGTATTAGTAGCTGCTGGCTTTTAATATTTTTTTTTCAGGGGAGCTCCACTTTAAAATTTAATGCAGTGAACATAAAAAAGAAAAAAAGGAAGGAAAATACTGCGCCACCACACTCAATAAATGAGCTGCTGGCACTACAATTAGAAAAATTGTGTAAAGAAAGTGGTAAGGATTTAAGTGCAGAGCTAGGTAATTAGTGATGTACGGTATGTGATAATGCAAACATATAAGTGACCGTGCACAATTAAACATACATTAATGGCATTGCCTGCAAAACTAGTATGCAAAATAGTGAGACAACATATGCATAAACATATTGAGAACCTAAATGTCCATTAAACTACATCAAGAGAGGCTTAGATGAGTCCAAAGTAAAAAAAAAAGTATGTTTTTAAACAGTGTAAAATAAGTGGATATTCGGACTTCCAGCCAACGACGACCATCAGAGGTGTGTGCTCAATTTAGCAAGGAAACAATATTCACCATCAAATGTGCTACCACCACCAGTGAAGGTACTAGGGTATTCTTACCAGCGTGGTATGTCCCAATGTTTGTCTACCAAGACATCATCTGGGGTATAGGCATATACATCAGATGATGTCTTGGTAGACGAAACGCTGGGAGATACCACGCTGGCTCCACAACATTGCGTTCTTCTCCTTGTGATCACATTATACAAAGGCCTGTTTTTATCTACATTGATATAAGTGCAATACTTTATTTAAAACATTTTTAGCCAAGGATTTTATGCAATGTGGCAATCTTTTTTTTTTCCTGTATGACTCGTGTAGCCGATGAGTCTCTATATGCCGAGCTTGAATCGTTATGCTTTCTTGATGTTGGTCCCTGAAAGCTTGATTGTCGAATCTGCACTGCTGTACAATCCACATGCTGGTTCCTGTGATGTTAAAGACCCCATCAGTTTTGCTTGTTTGGCTCTCTGCTGCTGGCAGGTAGCCCACACCATTTGGTAAGAGTACCCTATTACCTTCACTGGTGGTGGTAGCACATATGATGGTGAATATTGTTTCCTTGCTGAATTGAGCACACACATCTGATGGTCGTCCTTGGCTGGAAGTCCGAATATCCACTTATTTTGCACCGTTTAAAAAATTACTTTTTTTTCACTTTGGACTCATCTAAGCGTCTCATGACGCAGTTTAACCACTTCAACCCCCGGAAGAATTTACCAACTTTCTGACCAGAGCACTTTTTGCGAAACAGCACTGAGTCGCTTTAACTGACAATTGAGCGTTCGTTTGCCGTTGCACCCAAACAAAATTGACATCTTTTTTTCCCACAAATAGAGCTTTCTTTGGTAGTATTTGATCACCTCTGTGATTTTTTTTGCGCTATAAACAAAAGAAGAGGGACAATTTTGAAAAAAAAGCAACATTTTTACTTTTTGCTATAATAAATATCCCAAAAAAATATATAAAAAAACTACTTTTTTCCTCCGTTTAGGCCGATATGTATTCTTCTACATATTTTTGGTAAAAAAAAAAAAAAAAATCGCAATTAGTGTATATTGATTGGTTTGCGCAAAAGTTATAGCGTCTACAAAATAGGGGATAGATTTATGGCATTTTTATAAAAAAAAATTTTTACTAGTAAAACCTGCTTTTTTATCGTGACTGTGACATTATGGCAGACACATCGGACACTTTTGACACTATTTTGGGACCATTGTCATTTATACAGCGATCAGTGCTATCAAAATGCATGGATTACTGTGTAAATGACACTGGCAGGGAAGGGGCTAAACACTAGGGGGTGATCAAGGGGTTAAGTGTGTCCTAGGGAGTCATTCTAACTGTGGGGGGGATGGGCTACCACTGACATGACAGAGATCACTGCTCCCGATGACAGGGAGCAGTAGATCCCTGTCATGTCACTAGGCAGAACAGGGAAATGCCTTCTTTACATAGGCATCTCCCCGTTCAGCCTCTCCGTGTCACGATCGTAGGCCGCCGGCGAACATCGAGTTCGCCGCTCCCGCGGGCACGCTTACGGAGTGCCCAGCGGGCGCCCGCTAGCAGGCAAATTAAAGGGGACGTACCTGTACGCCCATTTGCCCACGGCTGCCATTGTGCCAACGTGTATCGGCATGCAGCGGTCGGCAAGTGGTTAATGGACATTTAGGTTCTCAATATGTTTATGCATATGTTGTCTCACTATTTTGCATACTTGCAGGCAATGCCATTAATGTATTTGTATAATGTAATTAAACTCACATGTCATCCAATAAAAAAGAGCTTTTCTCAATCTAAAACTCAGACGGATACAATAAAATGGCTTCACGATCACTTCCGGTAACAACGTAGTGATGTCACAGCTGGCTCTGCCCTACGCGCCCCTAGGGCACCAGATGGATTACAGCTCACCTTATTCAGCGATTTATGCCACACGCCTAATTCACTATTGATCACTTTTGGATGTGATTCCTTGAACTTCTGCAGGACTTGTGTGTGTATGTATATATATATATATATATATATATATATATATATATATATATACCGTAACATTTCTTTTTTCTCATTTTGTATTTTCTATGTTCACTGCACTCAATTTAAGTGACATTTTATTTTTTTCTCTTATTATGATGGAGACAATAGTGCAGCTTTTTAATGGTATTGCTATACTATTTTTTTTAGCACATGGTATGTTGAAGCTGTGTCATCCTCGCTAACTTAGCATTTTTTATCATAGCACGGTACACATTTGTTACCTACACACATTAGCTCAAGCAGGCAGGAGGGTGTCCTTAAAGTGAAGTTCCACCCTGAATTTTTTTTTTTTACCTAAAATCCTAAAAAAAAATAGGAAAAAAAAAATAACAGTTGCTATGCGGAAGTCCCCAATCTGCCTCTTCATCGTCCGCGGTTGGTCTTCTTCCTCCGTCCTACTCGCGGTGTCTTCTGGTGAATGGGGCGCTCTGCCTTCTGGGAACTGTGTGTATCCCAGAGAGCAGCAGGCCCATTCACAAAGCACCGCGCAGCTCGCGCATGCGCAGTAGGAAACGGGCAGTGAAGCCTCACGGCTTCAGTGCCTGTTTCCCTTACTGAGGATGGCGCCGCCGGGAGCTGCCAGGATTGAGGGATCGGCCTCGGGGGGGCTGACATCGCGGGCGAGTAGGACAGGTAAGTGTCCTTATTAAAAGTCAGCAGCTACAGTGTTTGTAGCTGCTGACTTTAAAAAATAAAATAATCGCAGGTGGAATCCCTCTTTAAAGTGTTTGTAAAGCCAAAAGTTTTTTTTTTATCTTAATGCATCCTATGCATTAAGATAAAAAACCTTCTGTGCTAAGCAGCCCCCCTAAAACTTACCTGAGCCCCATCTCTATCCGGCGATGTCCACGAGTGTCTCGGCCGTCTGAGATTGGCTAAGACACAGCAGCGGCGCCATTGGCTCCCGCTGCTGTCAAAGTCAGTCAGTCAATCAAGAGAGAGAGGGGGCGAATCTGGGGCTGCAGCTCCGTGTCTGAATGGGCATAGCGAGCTGTGACTCAGCTTGGGTGCCCCCATAGCAAGCTTCTTACTGTGGGGGCACTCGACAGGAGGGAGGAGCCAGGAGCACAGAAGAGGGACCCGAGAAGAGGAGGATTCGGGCTGCTCTGTGCAAATACACTGCAACAGAGCAGGTAAGTATAACATGTTTGTTATTTTTATAGAAAAAAAAACAAGACTTTACAATCACTTTAAATTAAAAATAGGTGCACTGTTCCTTTAAAATATTACTGCAATAGTGAATGCATAATCACATAATAATAGTAAACTTCAAAAAAATGTAAAATAAAATCTCAAAACAATTTATGAAAAAACAACAAATTTAAAATTTTGTGCAATGCAATAATCCATGCAAGTCCCTTTAAACTGGTGAAAAATATACACTGAATCTTGTGAAGGTGATATGCCCAAAAACCAACAGCACACAGGTGTCCACTACAAGGTGTCCCCCTAGTGATGAAGCCTCTTTACTGGAAGAAGAGGATCTCTATATTGATAAGATCTATAATCTCTATATTATTAGGAGATACCTAGTGCCTGGCTGCCACACAGCCTTGACATTCATATATCCTTTAGTAGTCCACCAACACTCCTCAAAGACGTATGAAACATAGGAGAAACAGAAGAGCAGATCTCATAGTGTAATAAGTAAAGACTAATGGTTTTATTAAAAGAATAACACTCATAACAATGCAAAGAGACCAGTTTGTACAGCGAACACAGCTCCACCGCTATTCCACCATCTGGTGCGATGACGTCACAAACCAGGCCCATCTCAATGTGTTTTTATCACATCACGGACATCATCTGGGGAAGAGGGTTGGCTGGTGACGCCTCCACTACCTAATATATACACATTGAGATACCTATGCCCAAGTGCTCATAATGAAAAAACATTATCAATAGCAAACAATGCTGGTTTCAATCTCAAAAATTTGCATGGCAACATTAAAACAATGTGTGAGATCTTGGAATATCATAAAGACCAGTGAATGACTCCACAAAAAAACAATAACAAAAATAAAAAATAAAAATAAAACTATTTAAATATTCAATCCCCAGATCAGTGCCATCTAGTGGACAAAAAAAGATGTAAAATTGCTCAGTCCTATTTAATGGTAACAGTCTTTGGCATATAGATCCCAAAGGTCTACATCAATGTAAACTATACAATCATATAAAAATAATGATAAGGATAAAACTCCACTTATATTATAAAATTAACAATTAAAAATACAAAAAAAATAAAACACAATATACTGGAACTGTAGACCCCTTATTGTCTCTGTATATATATATATATGTGTAGGGCTGCAACTAACGATTATTTTCATAATCGATTAGTTGGCCGATTATTGTTTCGATTAATCGGTTAATAACATTTACAAAAAAAAAAAGAGGAAGGTAATTAACCACTTAATGACCGCTCACTGTATATTTACGTTGGCAGAATGGCACAGACAGGCACAATCACGTACCTGTACGTGCCTGCCTTCGTATAGTTGTGGGGTCCCATCGGACCCCCCTTCTATACAGTGAGCGGTCGGCATCATTCCGGGAGCGATCCGTGATGAGGGGACGGCCATTCGTTTCCGGCCACCCCCTCGCGATCGCTCCCGGCGAATGAAAAGCTTCCTCTGCCTGTGTAATGTTTACACAGGCAGGAGGAAGTGATGTCATCTCTCCTGCGGCGCTCACATATACCGAGCGCCGCATGAGAGAAGACACAAAGGTTAGTGCACTAAACAGCACACTGACACCACACACATAGGCACACGATCGCCCCCCCAGATCACCCCCCAGCCCCCAGTCACAGTGTCACTGATTGCAGTGACCATTTATTTACTGATCACTGCATTCAGTGACATTTGTGAATGTAAAAGTGTCAGGGCAGAGTGTTTTAGGCCCAGTGTAGCCCCCTAACCCCTTGATCGCCCCCAGGTAACCCTTTCACCCCCTAGCACCGCTGTCACTAAGTGATCGTTTTTCTGATCACTGTATTAGTGTCGGTGATGCCGATAGGTAGCCAGTTATTTTTTTTAGGTTCGCCGCAGATTTTTATAGCGTCAGGTACCCCCATATATTACCTAATAAAGGTTTAACCCCTTGATCGCCCCCCAGCTAACCCTTTCACCCCCTTTTGAAAGTGTCACTAAGTGATCGTTTTTCTGATCGCTGTCTTAGTGTCGGTGATGCCGATAGGTAGCCAGTTCTTTTTTTTAGGTTCGCCGCAGGTTTTTATAGCATCAGGTACCCCCATATATTACCTAATAAAGGTTTAACCCCTTGATCGCCCCCTAGGTAACCCTTTCACCCCCTTTTGCCAGTGTCACTAAGCGATCGTTTTTCTGAACGCTGTATTAGTTATGCTGGTGCCGATAGGTAGCCAGTTATTTTTTTTTTTAATTCGCCGCAGGTTTTTATAGCGTCAGGTACCCCCATATATTACCTAATAAAGGTTTAACCCCCTAATTGCCCCTAGTTAACCCTTTCACCAGTGATCACCGTATAAGTGTTACTGGTGACACTGGTTAGCTAGTTAGTTACTTTGTTATTTAGGTTACCCGTCAGGTTTTTATATAGCGTTAGGTACCCCCATATATTACCTAATAAAGGTTTAACCCCCTGATTGCCCCTAGTTAACCCTTTCACCAGTGATCACCATATAAGTGTTACGGGTGATGCTGGTTAGTTATTTTTTAGTGTCAGGGCACCCACCGTATATAACCCAATAAAGGTTTAACCCCCTGATCGCCCGGCGGGTGATATCAATTAGGTTTTAAAGTCAGAGAGGGTCTGCGTCGCCCCAGGCAGCGTCAGGTTAGTGCCAGTAACGCTAACACCCATGCGTGAAGCATACACCTCCGTTAGTGGTATAGTATCTAAACAGATCAATATCTGATCTGATCAGATCTATACTAGCGTCCCCAGCAGTTTAGGGTTCCCAAAAACGCAGTGTTAGCGGGATCACCCCAGATACCTGCTAGCACCTGCGTTTTGCCCCTCCGTCCAGCCCAGGCCACCCAAGTGCAGTATCGATCGATCACTGTCAATTACAAAACACAACACACATAACTGCAGCGTTCGCAGAGACAGGCCTGATCCCTGCGACTACAGTGCTGTAGGAGGTGATTTCACCACCACAATTAAAAAAAAAAGAGCATATATGCCGAAGCATGGGGGCAGCAGGGGCGGAGGAGCAATTTTGCTCCTAATGCCGCTTACATACGGTCAAAATTCCGCCGGAGGCTTGCCCGTGGAAAAGTACGACCATGTGTGTGCGGCATAACTTTTGCGGGAGGATGCCCCCATGGTTCGGCATATATAAATGGTGCATGTATGCCCATCATTAGAAGTGGGTGGATGAAGGGAGGTATTCTAATGGTGGGCATACCCACCGATCAATCTCTTTTTTTCGTTCAGCCAACAGGCTGCATAAAAAAAAAGATTACAATACATGTCCAACAAGGACCAGCAACGTACTGGTATGTTGCTGGACTTTGAATGGTTATACCAGATTGATGCCTGCGGGTTTAGGTATCATCTTGGTATCATTCTTTTCAGCCAGCGGCCGACTTTCATGTAAAAGCAATCCTAGCGGCTAATTAGCCTCTGGACTGCTTTTACAAGCAGTGGGAGGGAATGCCCCCCCCCGGATATAAAAAGCGCCATTGGGAAATTGGGAAAGCATTTTATCACACCGATCTTGGTGTGGTCAGATGCTTTGAGGGCAGAGGAAAGATCTAGGGTCCAATAGACCCCAGTTTTTTTAAAAAAAGAGTACCTGTCACTACCTATTACTATCATAGGGGATATTTACATTCCCTGAGATAACAATAAATATGATAAAAAAAAAAAAAATATGGAAGGAACAGTTTAAAAAAAAAAAAAAAAAGCAAAATTAATAATAAAAAAAAAAGCACCCCTGTCCCGCCCTGCTCTTGGGCAATGGCGAACGCAAGTGTCGGTCTGGCGTCATATGTAAACAGCAATTGCATCATGTATGTGAGGTATCACCGCGAAGGTCAGATCGAGGGCAGTCATTTTAGCAGTAGACCTCCTTTGTAAATCTAACGTGGTAACCTGTAAAGGCTTTTAAAGGCTTTTAAAAATGTATGCAATTTGTCACCACTGCGCGTTTGTGCGAAATTTTAAAGCATGTTGTGTTTGGTATCTATGTACTCGGCCTAAGATCATCTTTTTTATTTCATCAAACATTTGGGCAATAAAGTGTATTTTTTTCCCCAAAAAATGCGTTTGAAAAATCGCTGCGCAAATACTGTGTGGAAAAAAAAATGCAACACCCACCATTTTAATCTGTAGGACCTTTGCTGTAGGACCTTTGCTTTAAAAAAATATATAATGTTTGGGGGTTCAACATAATTTTCTTGCAAAAAAAATAAAAAATGTTTTCATGTAAACAAAAAGTGTCAGAAAGGGCTTTGTCTTCAAGTGGTTAGAAGAGTGGATGTAAGCTTCCTAATGTTGTGTATAAAATGCCAGGACAGTTCAAACACCCCCCCCCCCAAATGACCCCATTTTGGAAAGTAGACACCCCAAGCTATATACTGAGAGGCATGTCGAGTCCATGGAATATTTTATATGTTGACACAAGTTGCGGAAAAAAGACTATTTATTTATTTATTTATTTTGCACAAAGTTGTCACTAAATGATATATTGCTCAAACATGCCATGGGCATATGTGGAATTACACCCCAAAATACATTCTGTTGCTTCTCCTGAGTACGGGGATACCACATGTGTGAGACTTTTTGGGAGCCTAGCCGCGTACGGGACCCCAAAAACCAAACACCGCCTTCAGGCTTTCTAAGGGTATAAATTTTTGATTTCACTCCTCACTGCCTATCACAGTTTCGGAGGCCATGGAATGCCCAGATGGCATAAACCCCCCCCAAATGACCCCATTTTGGAAAGTAGACACCCCAAGCTATTTGCTGAGAGGTATGGTGAGTATTTTGCAGATCTCGCTTTTTGTCACAAAGTTTTAAAAAAAAAAAAAAAAATATTTTCTTTCTTCATTTTCAAAAACAAATGAGAGCTGTAAAATACTCACCATGCCTCTCAGCAAATAGCTTGGGGTGTCTACTTTATAAAATTGGGTCATTTGGGGGGGGGGGGGTTGTGCTATTTTGGCATTTTATGGCCTTCTAAACTGTGATAGGTAGTGAGGAGTGAAATCAAAAATTTGCGCCCTTAGAAATCCTGAAGGCGGTGCTTGGTTTTCGGGGTCCCGTACGCGGCAAGGCTCCTAAAAAGTCCCACACATGTGGTATCCCCGTACTGTATTTTGGGGTGCAATTCCACATATAACCATGGCATGTGTAAGCAATATATCATTTAGTGACAACTTTTTGTAATTTTTTTTTTTTTTTTGTCATTATACAATCACTTGAGACAAAAAAAAAAAATATTCAATGGGCTCAACATGCCTCTTTTCTTGGGGTGTCTTCTTTCAAAAATGGGGTCATTTGGGGGGGTTTTGTACTGCCCTGCCATTTTAGCACCTCAAGAAATGAGATAGGCAGTCATAAATTAAAAGCTGTGTAAATTTCAGAAAATGTACCCTAGTTTGTAGAAGCTATAACTTTTGCGCAAACCAATAAATATACGTTTATTGACATTTTTTTTACTAAAGACATGTGGTTGAATACATTTTGGCCTAAATGTATGACTAAAATTGAGTTTATACGATTTTTCTTATAACAAAAATTAGAAAATATAATTTAAAAAAAAAAAATTCAGTCTTTTTCCGTTTATATCGCAAAAAAAAAAATCGCAGAGGCAATCAAATACCATTAAAAGAAAGCTCTATTTGTGGGAAGAAAAGGACGGAAATTTCGTTTGGGTACAACATTGCATGTCCGCACAATTTCCAGTTAAAGCAACGCAGTGCCAAATTCTGAAAACACCTCTGGTCCTTAACCTGCATAATGGTCCGGGGCTTAAGTGGTTAAGCTGCGATTTGCTTTTTACATTTTTTGGGGACAATTTGTTGTTGGGCAGTTTAAAAAACACAAACATGCTTTTCTGCAGCTTCTCCATTGAAGTATATTGAACCAAAATTCAAAGTAGCACCGTTTTGCATTAAAAAAAAGTCCTTGCCCTTTCCAAATACGCAGCAGCTGAAAAAATCATGGATGTGAACGTGTCCCATAGGAAACCATGTAAATGAACTGTAGTGCGTTTCTGCAAAAAGCACCAAAAACACAGAGGTGTGACCCAGGCCTGAGATGTTTAGTAATATAATGGGGTTAAAAAAACAAAAATTAGTACAAAAAGAGCAAATAATCGCTACTGTAAGGGGTTAATTTTTTACTGTGGGGCAGTGAAATTAATATTTACAGTAGCGATTTGCTCTTTTTGTACTACAAAAGGCTAACTTTCGTTTTTTTTTTAACCCCATTATGTTACTGACCGATTAATCGATTATGAAAATGGTAATCGATTAATTTCATAATCGATTAGTTGTCGATTAATCGATTAGTTGTTTCGGCCCTACACCAGAGTAAATCTAAACGCATCACATATACACCAGAGAGCATCTAAACGCATAAAAAAACACACTAGAGAGCATCTAAACGCATAAAAAATACACCAGAGTGCATCTAAACGCATAAAAAATACACCAGAGTGCATCTAAACGCATCAAATATACACCAGAGAGCATCTAAACGCATTAAAAATACACCAGGGTACATCTAAACACATTAAAAATACACCAGGGAGCATCTAAATGCATCAAATATATACCACAGTACATCTAAACGCATCAAATATACACCAGAGTGCATTTAAACGCATAAAATATACACCAGAGTGCATCTAAACACATTAAATATGCACCAGAGAGCATCTAAACACATTAAATATGCACCAGAGAGCATCTAAACGCATCAAATATACACCAGAGAGCATATAAATGCATCAAATATACACCAGAGAGCATCTAAATGCATCAAAAATACACCAGAGAGCATCTAAACGCATCAAATATACACCAGAGAGCATCTAAACGCATCAAATATACACCAGAGAGCATCTAAACGCATCAAGTATACACCAGAGAGCATATAAATGCATCAAATATACACCAGAGTGCATCTAAATGCATCAAAAATACACAAGAGCATCTAAACACATCAAATATATACCACAGTGCATCTAAACGCATCAAAAATACACCAGGGAGCATCTAAAAGCATTCAAAATAAACCACGGAGCATCTAAAAGCATTAAATATACACCAGAGAGCATCTAAACGCATTAAAAATATACCAGGGAGCATCTAAATGCATCAAATATACACCAGAGAGCATCTAAATGCATCAAATATACACCAGAGCATCTAAACGCATCAAAAATACACCAGGGAGCATCTAAAAGCATCAAATATATACCAGAGAGCATCTAAATGCATCAAATATACACCAGAGAGCATCTAAACACATCAAAAATACACCAGAGAGCATCTAAACGCATCAAAAATACACCAGAGTGCATCTAAACGCATCAAATATACAACAGAGAGCATCTAAATGCATCAAAAATACACCAGAGAGCATCTAAAAGCATTAAAAATACACCAGAGAGCATCTAAAGGCATCAAAAATACACCAGAGAGCATCTAAAAGCATTAAAAATACACCAGAGTACATCTAAATGCATCAAATATACACCAGAGAGCATCTAAACGCATCAAAGATACACCAGAGTGCATCTAAACGCATCAAAAATACACCAGAGTGCATCTAAATGCATCAAATATACACCAGAGAGCATCTAAACGCATCAAATATACACCAGGGAGCATCTAAACGCATCCAAAATACACCAGAGAGCATCTAAACGCATAAAATATACACCAGAGTGCATCTAAACGCACCAAATATACACCAGAGAGCATCTAAACGCATCAAAAATACACCAGAGAGCATCTAAACGCATCAAATATACACCAGAGAGCATCTAATTGCATCAAATATACACCAGAGAGCATCTAAATGCATCAAATATACACCAGAGAGCATCTAAACGCATCAAATATACACCAGGGAGCATCTAAACGCATCCAAAATACACCAGAGAGCATCTAAACGCATAAAATATACACCAGAGTGCATCTAAACGCATCAAATATACACCAGAGAGCATCTAAACACATCAAAAATACACCAGAGAGCATCTAAATGCATCAAATATACACCAGAGAGCATCTAAATGCATCAAATATACACCAGAGCATCTAAACGCATCAAAAATACACCAGGGAGCATCTAAAAGCATCAAATATATACCAGAGAGCATCTAAATGCATCAAATATACACCAGAGAGCATCTAAACACATCAAAAATACACCAGAGAGCATCTAAACGCATCAAAAATACACCAGAGTGCATCTAAACGCATCAAATATACAACAGAGAGCATCTAAATGCATCAAAAATACACCAGAGAGCATCTAAAAGCATTAAAAATACACCAGAGAGCATCTAAAGGCATCAAAAATACACCAGAGAGCATCTAAAAGCATTAAAAATACACCAGAGTACATCTAAATGCATCAAATATACACCAGAGAGCATCTAAACGCATCAAAGATACACCAGAGTGCATCTAAACGCATCAAAAATACACCAGAGTGCATCTAAATGCATCAAATATACACCAGAGAGCATCTAAACGCATCAAATATACACCAGGGAGCATCTAAACGCATCCAAAATACACCAGAGAGCATCTAAACGCATAAAATATACACCAGAGTGCATCTAAACGCACCAAATATACACCAGAGAGCATCTAAATGCATCAAATATACACCAGAGAGCATCTAAACGCATCAAATATACACCAGAGAGCATCTAAACGCATCCAAAATACACCAGAGAGCATCTAAACGCATAAAATATACACCAGAGAGCATCTAAACGCATCAAATATACACCAGAGAGCATCTAAACACATCAAATATACACCAGAGAGCATCTAAACGCATCAAAAATACACCAGGGAGCATCTAAACGCATCAAATATACACCAGGGAGCATCTAAACACATCAAATATACACCAGAGAGCATCTAAACGCATCAAAAATACACCAGGGAGCATCTAAACGCATCAAATATACACCAGGGAGCATCTAAACACATCAAATATACACCAGAGAGCATCTAAACGCATCCAAAATACATCAGAGAGCATCTAAACGCATAAAATATACACCAGAGTGCATCTAAACGCATCAAATATACACCAGAGAGCATCTAAACACATCAAAAATACACCAGAGAGCATCTAAACGCATCAAAAATACACCAGGGAGCATCTAATTGCATCAAATATACACCAGAGAGCATCTAAACGCATAAAATATACACCAGAGTGCATCTAAACACATCAAAAATACACCAGAGAGCATCTAAATGCATCATAAATACACCAGAGAGCATCTAAAAGCATTTAAAATACACCAGAGAGCATCTAAACGCATCAAAGATACACCAGAGTGCATCTAAACGCATCAAAAATACACCAGGGAGCATCTAAACGCATAAAATATACACCAGAGAGCATCTAAACGCATAAAATATACACCAGAGAGCATCTAACTGCATCAAAAATATATACCAAATAAGGGCTGCAACTTTCATAATCGATTAGTTGGCCGATTATTGTTTTGATTAATCGATTAATCGGTTAATTACCTTAAAAAAATGTGGTGTATAATTTAGTTAATATGTAAAGTATAAAAAAAGGCAACTTATTCTTAAATATCTCTTTGCAGTGGTGAATATAAATAACCAACTATATGGGAGCAAAATCTCGAATCCACAGAATAACAGACTGATTAGATATACTGTATATACTATTAGAGGGTGAATCTGGTAAATATCAGATATCATTATTATAAATGATAAAAAACGTATTGGTCACAGTGTATGTGGTTTTCGTTCAGAAATTACATTAATTTTAAACTGAGGCCTCATGCTCACGGACGTTTTTACAGCCACGTTTTTTACAGCTTAAAAACGCCTGTCCATGTTAGTCTATAGCTTCATGCCCACCTAGACGTTTTTGAGCTGCAAACAGCATAGACGTTTTTAAGCTGTAAAAAAAAAAAAGGACCAGTGCGTTCCTCAGCGTCGGAGTTAGGCAGAAAAAAACGCGCACTAACACGCGGTCACGTTTTTTAGCTCCGACGTTTTTTTTTTTTGTTTTTTTTTCTCAAAAAAAAAATAAATAAAATTTTACAATAACATGGACAGGCGTTATTAAGCTGCAAAAAACGCAGCTGTAAAAACGTCAGTGGGCATGAAGCCTGAATGTTAAAAGCAAGTGAAAATTTCAAACAACATTCTTTCCTTCAGCGAATGTACAAAGATTGACCACTTGACCACTGGGCACTTAAACCCCCTTAATAACCAGACCAATTTTCAGCTTTCGGTGCTCTCACATTTTGAATGACAATTACTCAGTCATACAACACTGTACCCATATGAAATTTTTGTCCTTTTTTTCACACAAATAGAGCTTTCTTTTGGTGGTATTTAATCACTGTTGGGTTTTTTATTTTTTGCGCTATAAGAGAAAAAAAGACTGAAAATTTTGTAAAAAAATGATTTTTTTTTCGTTTCTGTTATAAAATTTTGCAAATTACTATTTTTTCTTCATAAATTTTGGCCAAAATTTATACTGCTACATATCTTTGGTAAAAATAAGTACAAATTGGTGCATATTATTTGGTCTTTGTGAAAGTTATAGAGTCCACAAGCTATGGTGCCAATATCTGAAAATTGATCACACCTGAAGTACTGACGGCCTATCTCAATTCTTGAGACCCTAACATGCCAGAAAAGTACAAATACCCCCCAAATGACCCCTTTTTGGAAAGAAGACATTCCAAGGTATTTAGAAAGAGGCATTGTGAGTTTTTTGAAGTTGTCATTTTTTCCCACAATTCTTTGCAAAATCAAGATTTTTTTTTTCTCTTTTTTTTTTTTCACAAAATTGTCATATTAGCAGGTTATTTCTCACACACAGCATATGCATTCCACAAATTACACCCCAAAACACATTCTGCTATTACTCCCGAGTATGGCGATACCACATGTGTGAGACTTTTACACAGCGTGGCCACATACAGAGGCCCAACATGCAGGGAGCACCTTCAGGCGTTCTGGAGCACCCAGGCCAATT
Organism: Rana muscosa; assembly: GCA_029206835.1. Taxonomy (NCBI): domain Eukaryota; kingdom Metazoa; phylum Chordata; class Amphibia; order Anura; family Ranidae; genus Rana; species Rana muscosa. Next base: position 1,018,577,921 of record CM055116.1, read on the forward strand.
CTGACATTTCTCTCCTACATGTAAAAATCATCATTTGTTTGCTAGAAAATTACATAGAACCCCAAAACATTATATATGTTTTTTTAGCAAAGACCTTAGAGAATATAATGGTGGTTGTTGCAACTTTTTATCTCGCACGATATTTGCGCAGCAATTTTTTTAACGCGTTTTTTACGGAAAAAAAATGTTTTGTGCTTAAAAAAAAAAAGAAAACAGTAAAGTTAGCCCAATGTTTTTGCATAATGTGAAAGATGAAGTTACGCCGAGTAAATAGATACCTAACATGTCGCCCTTAAAAATTGCACACACTCGTGGAATGGCGCCAAACTTCGCTACTTAAAAAATCCCCATAGGCGACGCTTTAAATATTTTTACTGGTTACATGTTTTGAGTTACAGAGGAGGTCTAGGGCCAAAATGATTGCTCTCGCTCTAACGTTCGCGGAGATACCTCACATGTGTGGTTTGAAAACCGTTTTCATATGTGGGCGGGACTTACGTATGCGTTCGCTTCTGTATGCGAGCTCACGGGGACAGGGGCGCTTTAAAAAAAAAAAAAAAAATTATTCTTCATTTTACTTTATTTATTTTAGTTTGACATGTTTTTCCGCCCTAAACATTTTTTTGATCACTTTTATACCTATTACAAGGAACGTAAACATCCCTTGTAATAGGAATATGGCATGACAGGTCCTCTTTACAGTGAGATATGGGGGGGGGGGGGTGTCAATAAGACCCCACATCTCACCTCTAGGCTGGGAAGCCTGAAAAAAATACAAAAAAAAAAAACAACAATCCTGGCTTTGATCGTAGCGGTGAGTCGGTAGAAGCACCGGAGGGCGGCGGGGGGGGGGGGACATCCCCTCTCGCCTCCCGTAAGAATGATCAAGCGGCGGAACAGCCGCTATGATTGTTCTTATGGTGTAGGGAATCGCCGGCTGAAAAAGCTAATATCTGAATGATGCCTGTAGCTGCTCCCATCATTCAGATATCCCCGCACAAAGTCAAGGACGTCATATGACGGCCGGAGGGCGGGAAGTGGTTATTGCAGAGTATTGCCGGGCATTGCGGAGTATTGCCGGGCATTGCGGAGTATTGCCGGGCATTGCGGAGTATTGCCGGGCATTGCGGAGTATTGCCGGGCATTGCGGAGTATTGCAGGGCATTGCGGAGTATTGCGGACTATGGCAGGGTATTGCACAGGGTATTGTGGAGGGTATTGCACAGGGTATTGTGGAGGGTATTGCACAGAGTATTGTGGAGGGTATTGCAGAGTATTGTGGCGGGTATTGCAGAGTATTGTGGCGGGTATTGCAGAGTATTGTGGCGGGTATTGCAGAGTATTGTGGCGGGTATTGCAGAGTATTGTGGCGGGTATTGCAGAGTATTGTGCAGGGTATTGCAGAGTATTTTGCAGGGTATTGCAGAGTATTTTGCAGAGTATTTTGCAGGGTATTGCAGAGTATTTTGCAGGGTATTGCAGAGTATTGTGCAGGGTATTGCAGAGTATTGCAGCAGGGTATTGCAGAGTATTGCACCAGGGTATTGCAGAGTATTGCACCAGGGTATTGCAGAGTATTGCACCAGGGTATTGCAGGGTATTGCAGAGTATTTCGCATGGTATTGCAGAGTATTTCGCAGGGTATTGCAGAGTATTGCACCAGGGTATTGCAGAGTATTGCACCAGGGTATTGCAGAGTATTGCACCAGGGTATTGCAGAGTATTGCACCAGGGTATTTTGCAGAGTATTGGCAGGGTGTATTGCAGAGTATTGGCAGGGTGTATTGCAGAGTATTGGCAGGGTATAGCACAGGGATGGCTGAGCAGGGATGGATGGATGGCTGGATCTGTGACTGCAATTGTCACAGATCCAGCCCACAGTGCTGCTGCTGCCATCCGCTCCCTCCCCCTCCCCTCTCACACTGTACCGATCGGTACAGAGAGGGGAGGGAGGAACCGGCGTCATCAAATGACGCCGGTCTGTTTACAAGTGATTGCTCCGTCATTTGACGGAGCGATCACGTGGTAAACGGCCGCTATCAGCGGCGATTTACCGTGATTCGTGATCCGCCGGGTCCTCTGGACCCGGCGGTCACGGAGTTTCCCGTGTGCGCGCCCCAGGGGGCGCGCGGGAGCGCGATTCTGGGAGGACGTTATATAACGTCCTCCCAGAGTTAAGCAACCACCTTGTCGACGTTATTTGTCGGCAGGTGGTTGTTAAGTGGTTAATATACTCGTCTGAAAATGCATCCATCTGGCCAGCATAAGGCTCAGTACACACCTATACAGTTTGCTTTTGATCTGTTTCTGTAGTGTGTTTTGCTGTGCGTTTTGATTTTTGCACACAGGATTTTGCTGTGATTTGCGCGTTTGCATTTTTTTATGCTTTTTTTTTTTTTGGGCCAATTTGTTGTTGGGCAGATTAAAAAACACAAATTGCTGCAAAAACGCATTACATGCTTTTCTGCAGCTTCTCCGTTGAAGTATATTGAACCAAAAAAAGCACCATTCTGCGTTGAACACAATCCTTGACCCTTTCCAAATAACGCAGCAGCTAAAAAAAAGCATAGTTGTGAACGTGTCCCATAGGAAAACATGTAAATGAACTGTAGTACGTTTCTGCAAAAAACGCATAGGTGTGAACCAGGCCCAAGACGTTTAGTAACATAATGGGATTAAAAAAAAAAAATTAGCCCTTCATAGTACAAAGAGAGCAAATAATCGCTACTGTAATGCTGCGTACACACGGCCATTTTTCTCGTCGAGAAAAACAGCATTTTTCCCATTTGACGAGAAAAACGATAGTCTGTGGGCTTTCTGTCGTTTTTTTTCGACGAGAAAAACAGCATTAAAAACGACGAGAAAAATTAGAACATGTTCTAATTTTTCTCATCGTTTTTTTCAACATGTTTTCCGCGGCAGTGTTTCCCATAGGGAAACACTGCCGCGGAGCCCACACACGGTCGTTTTTTTCAACCAAAAAAAAATGACATTTAAAACGGCCGTGTGTGGGGGGAACAAGCTGTTCCTCGTTTTTAACGTCGATTTTCTCGACTGTGTTTTCACCGTCGAAAAAATCGATCGTGTGTACGCGGCATAAGGGGTTAATTTTTTACTGTGGAACAGTGAAAGTAATATTTACAGTAGCGATTACTTGCTCTTTTTGTACTATAAAGGGCTCATTTTAGTTTTTTTTTAACCTCATTATGTTACTGGCCGATTAATCGATGAAAATAGTAATCAATTAATTTCATAATCGATTAGTCGTCGATTAATCGAGTAGTTGTTTCGGCCCTATATATGTGTGTGTGTGTGATAATTCACTTTTGCCTAGGGGGCGAGCGCATGTGCTGCTGGTGGCCTGCTTCCTTTTTGATTACTCACGACAGAAACAAATCTGCGGGTGCCGGACACTGTATATCTGCCGGCACCCGCTAATCGTCAGTCTGAGGCACAGAACAGAGTTTTGCCTATGTAAACAAGGCCGATCTCCGTTCTGAAGCCCCGTACACACAGCCGAGATTCTCGTCAGGAAAAAAACGTTGTTTTTCCTGACAAGAATCTTGACAAGAAACGTGTCCCGGCCGAGTGTACACACATACGATTCAAAAGAACCGCCGTTCTTTTGAATGGCACGCACGCGGTGACGTCATCGACTACGGCGAGCGTGCGCTCGTCACATTCGATGCCGTCGTCGCCATCTTGCTCCACCCCATGCCTATGCCTAGGAGGCTACCCCGCATGCGTCTAAGTCATTTTGAGCATGCGCGGGTTTCCACGGCGACAGGTAAGTGTACACATGCTCGGGTTTCTCGTCGAGAAACAGGCCGACGAGATTCTCGACGAGAAAAAAGACAGCAGGTCATCTTTTTTCTTGTCTGGGAATCTGGGCAGTTTTCTCGACGAGAAAACTGAAACCCACGTACACACAGCCGGTTTTCTCGGCAAGAAAACTCTCCCGGCAGTATTCTTGTCGTTTTTTGCCGAGAAAAACGGTTGTGTGTATGCGGACTTACAGGGGGTAAAGGGATTGACTTTGAAAAAAAAATCCATCACTTCCCTAAGTAAAAGCAGCACACATAGTACAGTAATACACTGCCTAGGTACTCAGTTAACCCTTTGATCGCCCTAGATGTTTAACCCTTCTGAGTTAGTGTCATTAGTACAGTGACAATACATATGTTTAGCACTGATAACTGTATTAGTGTTACTGATTTCGACAAAGTGTCAGTTAATGTCCAACTGTATGCCACAATATCGCAGTCCCGCTATAAGTCATTGATCAAAAGTAAAAAATATAGTTTTTTTGTTGTTTTTTTTTTTTTTTAAATTGTCCGTGTTCTGTTGTTTATAGCGCAAAAGATAAAAATAAATGCAGTGGTGAACAACCACTAAAAGAAAGCTCTATTTGTGGGGAAAAAAAACGATATAATTTTTTTTTTTGGGTACAGCATTACATGGCCGCGCAAGTGTCGCTGTTCTGTCGTAAACTCCAAATCGCTAAAATCTCCAACCACGTCACTTCCGGTAACTCTGCAGCACCAATAATTGGAGAGTTGGACGAGCTGGCTGTTTTGACAGAACAGCGGCAGCCTATACAGTACGGTACGCCATATAATAAAGGACATTATTAGTCCACCTGATACTAACCAACAACACAGCGACAACTTTTTCCCCCCCCTTACCCGGTGTTCTGTGAAAACAGCCAACTTGTCTTGTACCATACTGTATACGATGCCGCTGTTCTTTCAAAACAGCCAAATCTGCAATTATTGATGCTGGAGAGGCACCGGAAGGGACGTCGTTGGAGATTTTGGAGAGTTGGAATTTGCGGCAGAACACTGTATCGCAAAAAATAGCCTGGTTATGAAGGGGGGGGGGTAAATCTTCTGTAGGTCAAGTGGCTACATAAACTGGCAATAGGCTGAAGTGTAAAACTAGCAGATAACCAAGACCTGAACCCAGGCCTGCGGTTGAAGCTCCACAGCCATGATGCCCTTTGGTGATCTTCACCTTTGTGAGTAACAAAATAAGCCTTTCTTCCATTACTGAAAATAAGTGTTCAGAATATAGTGCAGATGCACTTTTATCCAAGCACATTCTTGACTTGAATGCATTGTTTAAAATTATTTAAGTTCTTATTGTTTTCTCTGCTGGTGTCAAATGTCTGAAAATGTTTCTCACCTACAGCTAATTTACACGTCTGAAAAACAGCCCACTTCAGCACTGTTTTTAGCTATATATACATAGACTATTCTTATACCATAAGATAGAACTGTTATTGAAGAACTGGTTAAGCAGCAAGTTTTGCACACCTTGGAAATGAATGGATCCCTCTGTATGAGAGTCTGATGCCGCGTACACACGACCGTTTTTCATGACGAGAAAAATTCCATTTTTTTATTTGGTCATTAAAAACGATCGTGACGTTGAGACATGCAATATCCCTGATATACCAAATCCTAGTTTCTCCACCTCCGGACTTTAGGCCGCCTTATGTTACCAAGTGGGGGCGGGAGCTGGGCCTACAACTTACGGGGAAACAAGTGGACCGAATCATTCTCTTCGCTCAAAAAACTTCTATCAGTGCTAGGCACCAGGAGATGGAATATAAACTTTTGTCCCGGTGGTACTACACTCCGGAAAAGATACACAAGATTTTCCCTCAGAGCACGGATATGTGCTGGAGGTGCGGGGAGGAGGTTGGTACGCTCCTCCACGTCTTTTGGTCATGCCGCATCTTACAATCATTTTGGTTTGAGGTAAACCGCATCGTCCAAAAGTTTACGGACAGGGAGTTGCCGTTGTCTCCTGAGCTCTTCCTTCTGCACCACCACATAATCCCAACTAAGGGCTATAGAAAGTCCATATTGCCGCTTCTGATTAATGCGGCAAAGGGATGCATCCCTATGAATTGGAAGCAGACTCAGCCTCCGTCGGTGGCAGGTTGGTTGAACAAAGTGAAGGATATCCATGACATGGAGGACTTGATAGCAACGGAAAGGGGCCTAAGTGAGAAATTTTCCAAAACATGGTACTTTTGGCACAAATTTTACTTCTCTGAGGAATACGGGCTCCTAGTGGCTTGGTCCACCTGAGAGGATCGAATTTGACTGCTCCCCAGGTGGGGTGGATGTGACTGGAGGGTAGAAACACCCCTTCTCCCCCCTCCCTTTTTTTTTAATCTCTCCCCTCCCCCTCTTGTACTCTTGCACTCCTTGCTTACTTTTCTCTTACTTTCTCTGCTTTTTCTGTATTACCAACACTAGAGTGTTGGCCTGTTCAAGCCTGTTTCTAACAGGCTTGACGTTATCTATCTCTAAATCGGCTTTTGCCGCAAAAATACGGCCATGCGGGGGGCGGAGAGCTCCTGTAAGCCTGACGCTTGTTGTGATCCCCCCTCTCACAACGGGCTCTATATCTTTACTGTAAGGTCTACTCGTGGGGGGGAATGTTTGCTGTTTTTTGATACGCATCAGTATGCTCTCTGTATATCCGCATGTCCTTTTCTCTTAAATAAGGAATTTATAAAAAAAAATAAAAAAACGATCGTGTGTGGGCTCCAGAGCATTTTTCATGACGTGAAAAATGACCATTAAAAATTTGGAACATGCTCTAATTTTTCTCGTCGTCGTTTTTCTCGTCATGAAAAACGGCCATGTGTAGGCTTTAACGACGTGAGCGCTCGTTCTGGTAAAACTAGCATTTGTTATGGAGATAGCACATTCGTCACGCTGTAACGGACTAAAAAGCACGAGACTGAAAAGTGCGAATCGTCTCTCAACAAACTTTACTAACACGAGGATCAGCAAAAGCAGCCCAAAGGGTGGCGTCATCCGAATGGAACTTCCCCTTTATAGTGCCGTCGTACGTGTTGTACGTCACCGCGCTTTACTCAAGCATTTTTTCCACAATAGTGTGTAGGCAAGGCAGGCTTGAGAAGAATCACGTCGAGAAAAACGCAGTTTTTTTCAATGACATTAAAAACTTTCGTGTGTACGTGGCATAAGCCCTCCAGTTCTGTATAGAAACTTCAAAGTTGGAGTCTTTCACAAACACTACAGAGCCGGGCTGCAGGGAGGTTAAAGGAACAATCATTGTATCGGAAATATTAGCATACAATGAATTTATTCAAGAAGTGTTTTATGACACCACTTTGGACTATGATACAGGACACATGTCCCTTGGCAACCGAATCAAATTACCTTAATGCTTGCCGGATATTATTTATTGTTTAAATTGCATGTATAGTTAAAAACAAGTCGACGCCATAATGCAGCATTTCTCTTTGATTTATCATACACGTTGCGTAATGCCAATATATTAATTAATATGTAAATGCCCTGTGCCCAGACTGTCACAGTGAATTGCCTGGGACGCACTGCAGAGGGATAGCCACAGTGCCCTGGAGAGCTAGTAAATGAAGAAAATAAAATTAAAACTGCAGGTGTGCACTTGCAGATAGTAAGTGTTTTAAAACGCTATCAGTCCTATTTAAAGAGCAACTCAGATATAATTAAAAAGATGATATAATGAATAACAGGAGCGATTTTACATATGTACAGTGCCTTCACAGCCATTACTCACTACTTTTGAGTATAATGCGACAAGCTTGGCACACCTATTTTTGGGCAGTTTCACCCATTTTTCTTTGCAGGACCTCTCAAGCTACATCAGGTTGGATGGGGAGTGTCAGTGCACAGCCATTTTCAGATCTCTCCAGAGATGTTCAATCGGGTTCAAGTCTGGGTTCTGGCTGGGCCACTCAAGGACATTCACAGAGTTGTCCCGTATCCATTCCTTTGTTATCTTGGATGTGTGCTTAGGGTCGGTGTCCTGTTGAAAGATGCATCTTTGCTCCAGTCTGAGGTCCAGAGTGTTCTGGAGCAGGTTTTTATCAAGGATGTCTCTGTACATTGCTGCATTAATCTTTCCCTCGATCCTGACTAGTCTCCTAGTTCCTGCTGCTGAAAAACATCCCCACAGTATGATGGTGCCACCACGTTTCACTGTAGGGATGGTAATGGCAGGTGATGAGTGCTGACTGGTTTCCTCCAGACATAACACTTGCCATTCAGGCCAATCGTTGTTTCATCAGACCAGAGAAATTTGTTTGCTTCAGGTGCCTTTTGGCAAACTCCAGGAGGGCTGTCATGTGGCTTTTATTGAGGAGTGCCTATTATTGGTTCGCGCAAAAGTTATAGCGTCTACAAACTTATAGCGGGACTGCGATATTGCAGCGGACATTCTGATGCTAATTGACACTTTTTGGGGACCAGTGACACTAATACAGTGATCAGTGTTAAAAAATATGCACTGTCACTTTACTAATGACACTGGTTGGGAAGGGGTTAACATCAGGGGCAATTAAAGTGTTAACTGTGTGCCTAGCTTGTGTTTTGTACAATGTGGGAGGTGCTTTTACTAGGGGAAGACATGGATCCTGCTCCCTGCTTTGAAGAGACACAGGATCCATGCCTTCCCTACTGATAGAACGGTGATCTGCCTTGGTTACATAGGCAGACCTCTGTTCTGTGTGTCTGCAGGATGATTTGCGGGTGCTGGCGGACATCCAGCTGATCACACACAGCGGGAGCAAGCCCCCAGTGATGCACATGCACTCCCCTATCTGAAAGAGCCTGATCTCATATATATATATATATATATATATGGGATCCAGCGCACAGCTGTCACCCTGTAGCGGTAAATCTATAATAATAGCATGCTAAACCTCTATACCTGCTTAAAGCGTATACCCAAAAGAATATAAAATTGCTATAAAAAACAACATCAAAAATTATGAAAATACTTAACCAAAAATTCTAATGTATCAAACATTAGTGAATAAAGTCCTTAAAGTGCTTGTCCTACTACAATATCAGTCTTATCAATATTCCTATCACACACGTTCCTGGCAAAAAAGGCTCATACAAGGGTGGGGGCTGCAGCGATTACCAGCTGGGTCATGGAAACGTCAAACAAGTGATGACATGCCTGACGAAGGGGTCCTGCGTGGCCCCGAAACGTTGCACTTATCTATGTTGCAATCACCTTTGGACGGTGATTGTTGATCCATGGTGTGCTGGCGAATATGTACACCTACTACAATATCACTCCACACCAATTCACTCCGGGTGAGTTTGTGCCCCTCTCCCAATGGATGCAAACTTACCAGATGTAATTGATGTCCTTTAGCTTATGGCAAAAGAGATCGAAGCAGGCTTTTTCACAGCTCCGCTGTGCGTGGCTCAATGTCGTTCACTATATCCTGTTTCCTTAGACCAAATGCAGACTTGCATACATTTTAAAAACTAAAGTGTGATGTTGCTGTGGGTTCCTATAATTCATAAAGCATTGTCTGTAAGATCTGTGTCTAGTGAAGCTGCTCAGGAACTCAGGAGGCTGCCAAGACACATTCTCATAAACCTGGCACTGGTTCACAGCAGCGGTCACAGGACTGGTCAAAAATGGCGTGCAGGAAGCCTGGTTCTTGGAAATTCACAGCCTACCACCCATAGCAATGCTCCTCCGCCCGCCCCTTCCAACGCATGCCTAGCCAGGCACTTTTTTCAATGAATTTGTTTGCATCTGAACAAGGATTTCTTATATAAGCCCAGACTCCTGTTATGAGAATTCATCTTAAAGCGGAGTTCCACCCAAAAATGGAACTACTGCTTTAAGGGAAGGTGACCCCCTGACAAGCCACATTTGGCATGTCAATTTTTTGGGGGGGAGCGGAAACCCTCTTTTTAGAGGGTTCCAGCTCCCACTTCCTACCAGGGCACCACAGCGCCGGAAGGAAGTTCACCTCTCCCCCCTCCCTTTCGGCAATCATCTGGGACACGTCACAGGTCCCAGATGATTGCCCGGCCAATCACAGCGCGCAGCGCGGCTCACGCATGCGCAGTGCGTGCCCAGCTGTGACGCCACAGTTGGGTGCCCACAGTCATAATTCCGGCGCTGTAGAGAGGAGGGGGGAGATGACCGGGACTTCGTATGCCCGCATCGCTGGAATCTGGGACAGGTAAGTGTCCGATTAAAAAAAGTCAGCAGCTACACTTTTTGTAGCTGCTGACTTCTATATTGGTGGAACTCCGTTTAAGGACTCAACTTTATTCTGAGCACTGACACTTTATTCACATTAAAATTTTGGTGGTTAATTATCTTCATCATTTTTGATGTTATTTATTATAGCAATTTTATATTCTTTTTGGTATAGAGGTTTAGCACGCTATTACTATATCTTTATCCATCTAGTCAATGTGCATACATTGAAAGAGTGCTGCGTCCCTGGATTGATTGTGTATTATTGCGCAGGTGTTGAACATTAGACTTATCCTGTAGCAGTGAAACTGCTATGGGGCGGGCAGTAAGTGGTGAAAATCTGAGGACTGCTGTATACTAGCCTCTCTCATGTTTATTGTATATCTAAAAGCACAAATATACTGTACAGTATAACTTCCTTGAAAGGCCTAGAACAGAAACACAAGGTTACCAATGTGCAGTATTAACCTGCCCACTCCCCACCTCCATGGGCGATGAGTTGTCGGTGCCCACGCAGCAGTATAGCAGTTCAGGGATTTGAAATTCCCATTCTTCTGCCCCTTCTTTCTGCAGGGCTTCCAGGAAGGATCAGAGTGATTCTGAAGGGCCAACACCAGCACAGAGAATCACTCTGGTCCATCCTAGAAGTCCTGCAGAAACAACTGGAGAAGAGCAGAGATTTCAAATCCATGGACTGCTACACCAGCTGCGTGGGCACAGACAGAACCCGTGAGACGCAAGACTGCTATTTTTGTAAACTGTCTTCTGTTCTGTTAAGTAAATATTATTATTCATTCTTTTTAACTGTGAGAGTGTGTGTTATTTCGTTGGTGATATGTTAGCTTAAACACCAAATCTAATCAGTTTCCTTGGGGTGATTGCAAAAGAACTTAAGACCCCTTTCACACTGAGGCGCTTTGCAGGCGCTATTGCTCTAAAAATAGCGCCTGCAAAGCGCCCTGAAAAAGCCTACTTTGTATCCAGTGTGAAAGCCCGAGGAAGGTTAAAAAACTCCTGCAAGCCGCATCTTTGAGGCGCTATAGGAGCGGTAAAAATACCGCTCCTATAGCGCCCCTGCCTATTGAAATCAATGGGGTAGCGCCTCCAAAACGCCCGCAAAACGCTGCAAAGAGGCGTTATTGCGGGCGTTTTTAACCCTTTTTCGGCCACTAGCGGGGGTTAAAATCTACCAGCCAGCGCCTGCAAATCGCAGCAAAAACTATGGTTTAGCGCGACTATACCGCCAGCGCATCCAGCGCTTCAGTGTGAAAGTAGCCTAAATTGGAACTGCACTGCATCTGAGCACCACAAACCAAAATTGCTATATAATTCATTCTTAATATTCAAACCAAACGCCTCCATCCTTGTATCCATGCTTTGTTCTTTTCATTTTGAAAAACACCCCCTGACATTTCTGGCAGTGGCCATCTTGAGTAAGGTCAGATGATTCATTAAACATTTACTTCCTGGAATCCATCTGCCCTTAACTCAGTTATGGGCTGAGCTGAGAAACCTCCCTTCCCTCCTGAAGACTCCTGGGATGTATGACATCATTGCCTAGACATGGAAACCAGGAAGTAGCGGGAGAAATGCATAAAAATGTTTAAAATAATTAAATATGATATACTTTCCTATCCATTTACAAATTCTAGCAACATATGGATTAGAAATCATCTATGTTGATTGAAAGAGTGAAGTTCCACTTTAAGATGAATAGTGCCAGGAAATTGTAGAGTTCCTCATAATTTGATCATTATATTTGAATAAACATACTCCGAGTGTTGCTTGCATAGCAAAGTGTGCCATAGGGCAGGGTTTGCACAGTGGACGCTTTGGAAGATCTCTCCCTGGTTGTTTTGTCAGTGCCGCTGCCATCTTCCCCAAGTCTTGTTATGAATCCTGTATTCTCTATTGGCTGGGCTGAGATGGCATGATTTACTTAGTTACATGATATATTGGCATGATTTATTTTGTTACAAGAAACTCTAAAATGTATGTCCAGTTAGGGGATGTGTGATCCCACTTAAACTACCTGTAACATAATGTATATAACCTGAAAATGCTGTTGTCAAGTATGTTTTGGTGAAATCGATTTTTTCCTTGGGTAGAAGCCTGTCTCTTTTGATTAATTAATCTGAAATATGAAATGTCATGCAGAACTATAAAACTGATCTGCAGTGTTTTATAGCGATTCTTAACTGGCAATAGCCTCATAATAATGAAATTGTGTATTGAGCTTGGAATGATTTTACAGGGCACCCTTGACTGAGACACACAAAAATTCTTTGTTCACAATGTGTGGTTAGCACAACACTAGAAAATTTAATAGGCTGCAAACGTTTACAAAACAGTTTTCTAAGGGTCCAAATACCATCACGTCTCACAATAAAAGTACTGAAACATTAAAAGAATATATGCACATATTAAATTATATGCAAACTCAATCATTAAAATATCATATAACATTCAAGATGTTCATGTAATTTTGCCCATTCTTTTTAATCTATTTAAACGTGATACTTTTACTGAAATAATCCCTCTTTCTATGTAGGTCCATGTTCAAGCACTTCCTTATATAGGGTAACAACTGTTTTGCCTGCATTATCACCCAATCTACAAGTAGCCCTCCCAGCACAGACTGCAGAGACATGGTCTACCTATCAGAAAGCCGGTCCAGAGCAATGATGTGCAGCCAAAGACGGAGCAAGTTTATGTAGACAGAAAAAGGATGGGGAAATCATTATCACTGAGATGCAAATAATGATAAAAAAAAGGTTTTATGAAAAAAAAAAATATATATTATTGTTTATGATACACAATACTTCAGAAAACTAAATTAGGGTTTACATGTAATTTAAAACTTGGTAAACATGACTTGAAAATAGCTGTCTGTATACAGACATGGACAAATTTGCTGGTACTCCTCTACAAAGAGAAGAAGAAGAACCCACAATTTTCCCTGAAATAATTTGAACCTGACCAAAGTAATTATCATCCGTTATTTTTCATTTCATATAATTATTATAAGGCTGGCATACATTGTTATGACCTTTCAAGACATGTGAAGGAAGACTTTCCCAGTTCCAGGGCAAGATTGAAGATCCAACGTATCAGTGGGAGCTTTGTCTGGCAGGACAGAAGTGTTGGCCAATCTAAGAATTGGTTTTGCTTGTTCTATGTCCATTTACTTAATAGGTAAGGGAGAAAATGCTTATAACTATGGGTTAGAGGTGGGTGGGAGGGAGTTAAGTAGGGATGGCAAAAAATTTGATTTAGCCTGGAGAGGGGCATTAAGGAGGGCTTTCAGATGACTATCAACAGAATCCTTAAAACAGGGAACATCCTCAATAGAAACGGCAAAAGTGTCTATTGAAAACTGAAATGCCAGGATCCACTATTAGAACAGCCCCTTCTTCTTAAATTTATTTTCCTTAGGATACATTTCAGCAAAAAAGCTTAAAAGCCGTGAATACCCCTTCAGAACTGGTCCAGTCTCAAAAAGTGCACATTCAATACAGACTCAAAGTGCACATTCAATCTGTGTGTATATTGGAAAAGTCTTTCTTGACTTAGACAGGCATTATAGTGCCCACAGGGGCTTGTTTAGGCTGTAGAGAGTCAGGTACTGCTAGGCAAGAGTTGTGCGCACCGTATCAATTTACATGTCCGCGGTAGAGAGCATTGGCATAGCAGACAGCAATTGGCATAAAGTTGTAGCTTATACCTCATTAGGTGCAACCATCTTTGCTGTCTTCAATACTTTCCTCCATAATATCCTCAAATGAAATAGGTTCCACCTCTGATTTATAAACAGGGTCATGGGGAATCAAAAGATGTGTAGCATTTCTGGCCTCTGGAAACCGAAGATCCTAGAAGTGCAGCGTTTCCCAAACAATTCTGGTAGAGAGGCACTGCTTCGGTCAGACAGGCTGCATGGTGCATGCCTGAGAAGGAGATAAAGTCAGATAAAGGAAGTGATGTCATAATAGGACATTGCTCTGGGACAATGAAAGGGCTATCACCTTGAGCGGTGGTTTGAGTTACCTGTAGGTCTGTAGAACACATACTATTTGGCCCTTTTATTCCAGCTACCTTGTACCTGTGATCAACCTTTTGCGTGCCTGGATACTGTAGATGGCAGCAGGCGTGCCACAACGTGCTGTGTGCATTTTGGGCGGCAGAGGCAAATTTGGTGTGTTACCCCGGGACGCCTTACTCAGTTACCTCATCCTGACAAAACAAGATAGATAGGAGGAGGAAATGACCCTGTTTATAAATCAGAGGTGGAACCTCCTTCATTTGAGGATATTATGGAGGAAAGTATTGAAGACAGCAAAGATGGTTGCACCTAATGAGGTATAAGCTACAACTTTATGCCAATTGCTGTCTGCTATGCCAATGCTCTCTACCACGGACATGTAAATTGATACGGTGCGCACAACTCTTGCCTAGCAGTACCTGACTCTCTACAGCCTAAACAAGCCTCTGTGGGCACTATAATGCCTGTCTAAGTCAAGAAAGACTTTTCCAATATACACACAGATTGAATGTGCACTTTATGAGTCTGTATTGAATGTGCACTTTCTGAGACTGGACCAGTTCTGAAGGGGTATTCACAGCTTTTAAGCTTTTTTGCTGAAATGTATCCTAAGAAAATTAAATTTAAGAAGATGGGGCTGTTCTAATAGTGGATCCTGGCATTTCAGTTTTCAATAGACACTTTTGCCGTTTCTATTGAGGATGTTCCCTGTTTTAAGGATTCTGTTGATAGTCACCTGAAAGCCCTCCTTAATGCCCCTCTCCAGGCTAAATCACATTTTTTGCCATCCCAACTCCCTCCCACCCACCTCTAACCCATAGTTATAAGCATTTTCTCCCTTACCTTGTGAAGCCATATATACTTACCTAAGTACTCCCTACAGGTCCCTACCCACCGCCGGTTCTGGGTTGGGGGAGCCACTGATCCAGTGCTGCAATTCCCAGGGTTTACAACCACTTTAAGTGTTTGGGTTTATGCCCCGGGATTGGGGCTTTGTTTATTGTAATACTACATGTCGGAATTGGACATTGTGCCAGAAAACATATAACAGAAATCTTTTTTATCTGAGCTGAATTGTGATGCGTAACCTCCTAATGGTAATTCTTTACAGGAGATGATACTTCTATTCAATACCATTTTGTGCCTGTTGTGAGGGGGTTAACTCGGTAGCGGGTGTGTGTGACCCCCTGGTTGGGCTCCCCACACAAAAACAGGGCCAGCAGACGGAGGTTGTGGTTTTCAAAATCAAAAGGTGCGGTTTATTTCTCTATGTACAGTGACAAAAACACAGCAAAGCCAAAAAGAAACAAACAAAATAAATCCTGGTCAGTTTGACCTCTGACTAAACATGCAGGTTTCCTAAACTAACAACTGGGATCAGCCTGGTGCTGTCCTAGTCCCTAAGTCCCTGGTTTAGTAAAAGTCCAAACAAATAGCCACACAGGCTTTGCCTCACCGCACAGGGGTTCACTCTCCCTAGACAGTCCACACAGGTCTGGTTCCAGGCATGAGCTAACATCTAATGAAGCTGGGAGTTCTTATAGAGGCCTAAATGAGCTGACAAGGTTCAGCTGGTCTCCTCATCTCTGTCTGCACGACGCCCCACACTCTCCCTAGAGGTATGAGTCATCCATGAGCCTACTAGCCTCAGCTGGGCTTATACAACTCTCCACCCTAGTTGTATAAGTCAGCATAAAGCCTGAATCTGGGAGAAATATATCTACCCCCCTGGATGCAACCAGGTGACTTTACCTTCCTGCTGTCACATACCCCCCCCTCTTGTTTTAACCTTGGGGTTGGAACACCAGCAATCAGGCATTCATGTACTCGAGACAAAGCATCCACATTCCCCATTTGAACGCCAGGGCGATGCTTTACTGTGAAGTTGAATTCCTGTAGGGCCAGGAACCACCTATTCACTCTTCTATTTGTCTCCTTGTTTTGAGCCATCCACTTTAACGGAGCGTGATCCGTAACCATGTCAAAGTGCCTACCTAGCAGGTAGTACCGAAGGGAATCTAGAGCCCACTTCACCGCTAAACACTCCTTTTCAACCGTGGCGTAATTTACCTCATGGGACTTCAACTTCCTGCTGAGGTAAATGACTGGGTGCTCTTCCCCGTTCCAGACCTGGGACAATACTGCTCCTAACCCCACATCTGACGCATCACTTTGTACGACAAAGTCTTTAGAGAAGTCGGGTGAGTACAACACTGGCTGGCTACATAAGGCTTGTTTCAAGAATTGGAATGCTGCCTCAGCCTCGGGGGTCCATTTAATCATGACCGACCCTTTCCCTTTCGTCAGGTTGGTTAGGGGCACAGCCTTAGAAGCAAAGTGGGGAATGAAGCGCCGATAATAACCCGCGATTCCCAGAAAGGCCCGTACCTGCTTCTTGCTGTTGGGACGTGGCCAACTCTGGATGGCCTCGACTTTGTTGAGTTGGGGTTTTATCACTCCCCTGCCAATGGTGTACCCAAGATATTTGGCCTCCTCCTGCCCAATGGTACACTTCTTGGGGTTAGCCGTAAACCCCGCTTCCCGGATAGAGTCTAGGACTGCTTGCACTTTTGGCAGATGTGAGGCCCAATCTGTGCTATGGACAATTACGTCATCCAGGTAAGCCGCAGCATACTTCCGATGGGGCCTCAGTATCTGGTCCATTTTCCGCTGGAATGTGGCCGGCGCATTCTGTAACCCGAACGGCATTCTCTTATATTGGAACGCCCCGTCTGGGGTTACAAATGCGGTTTTCTCTTTGGCCGACTTGGCCAGGGGAATTTGCCAATACCCTTTTGTGAGGTCAAGAGTCGTCATGTATCGGGCTGTTCCCAGCCGGTCGATCAACTCATCTATACGTGGCATGGGGTAGGTGTCAAATTTTGTAACTTTGTTCAACTGACGAAAATCGTTACAAAATCGCCAGCTCCCATCCGGTTTAGGCACCAACACAATGGGACTAGACCAATCACTTTGGGACTCCTCTATCACCCCTAAGTTCAGCATTTTCTGTACTTCCTCCCGTATTGCCTCCCGTCGGGCCTCTGGGATCCGATAGGGTTTTAACTTCACCCTTTCACCGGGCGGGGTAATAATATCATGCTCTACCCCAGATGTTTGTCCCGGCAGCTCAGAGAACACCTCCTTGTTGTGAAGCACAAACTCCTTAACCTCCTGTTGTTGGGGTTGTGACAAGGTGGCTGCTATTCCAACCTCCGGAATCACGCAACCAGTTTGAGCTGGTGACCAAGTTTCTGCGACTAGGGACTCTCTATCCCTCCAGGCTTTCAACAGATTAACGTGATATATCTGTTCGGGCTTTCGCCTTCCTGGTTGTCTGACCTTGTAATTCACTTCGCTCACTTTTTCCATTATCTCGTAGGGGCCTTGCCATTTGGCAAGGAATTTACTTTCAACCGTAGGGACAAGTACCAATATCCTATCCCCCGGGGAAAAGGTACGGGTCTTTGCTCCACGGTTGTACACTCTCTGCTGTGCCAACTGCGCTTGGGCCAAATGTTCCTTCACGATGGGCATTACCTGTGCAATTCGATCTTGCATCAGGGCGACATGCTCAATCACACTCCTGTGGGGAGAACTCTCACTTTCCCAAGTTTCCTTGGCAATATCCAACAGCCCTCTTGGGTGTCTCCCATACAGTAACTCAAAGGGGGAGAATCCCGTAGAGGATTGGGGCACCTCCCTAATAGCAAACATCAAATAAGGAAGTAGACAGTCCCAATCCTTTCCATCTCTATCCACCACTTTCTTCAACATTTGTTTTAGGGTTTTGTTGAATCTTTCAACCAGCCCATTGGTTTGGGGGTGATACACAGATGTACGCAATTGCGTCACTTTGAACAATTTACACAGCTCTTTCATAACCCGGGACATAAAGGGTGTACCTTGGTCCGTAAGCAGTTCTTTACAAATACCCACCCGGCTAAAAACAAGAGATAGCTCTTTGGCTATGGTTTTGGCCGAGGTATTTCTGAGAGGGATCGCTTCTGGATAACGGGTGGCATAGTCCATTATAACCAATATGTACTGGTGCCCCCTAGCGGACTTGATTATAGGACCTACCAAATCCATTGCGATTCTCTCAAACGGGACCTCAATGATGGGTAGAGGGACCAGCGGGCTACGGAAATGTGGCATCGGGGCCGACCTCTGACACACAGGGCAGGAGGAACAATAATTTTCTATGTCCTTCATCACCCCAGGCCAATAGAATCTCTGTAATACCCTCTCTCGGGTTTTCTCTGTCCCCAGATGACCTCCAAGAATGTGCCCATGGGCCAACTCCAACACCAACTTCCTGTAAGGTTTGGGCACCACCAGCTGCTCAACGGTTTCTTCTGCCCTTTTTGCCACCCGATACAGTAGGTCCTTCTCTACGCTGAAGTATGGGTAAGTGCAGGTATTATCTGGGTTCACTAACTCGCCATCTATTTCCACTACGTTTTCCCGTGCCTTTATTAGGGCGGGGTCTTTTAACTGTTCTGTGGCAAAATTTTCCCTGTGAACCTCCAGATCAGAAAACTCCACAGACGGTAGGTTTTCGTCTGAGGAGGTGGGCTCCTCTCCAGTTTCTTGAGTCTCCCCTGCCAATACTGACAAGGGAAATTCTGGAGAGTCCTCCCCACTCTCAGAGGAGTTCTGGCTATCACATTCCTGGTACATAGGGGCACCAGTGGGGGGCTCAGGATCATCCCACAGTTCCCAGAACTTCGGAAAATCCCTTCCCACAATGGCATCATGCGGTAATTGAGATACTAACCCCACTGGATGAGAGAGGGTACCTTTGGGGGTCTCGAAACACACTGTAGTCACTGGATACTCTCGGGTGTCCCCATGCACACAAATAACAGCTACCTTGCTATTCCCAGAGACCTCTGTTTTAACTAATTCAGCCTTTATCAGGGTCACAAGGCTACCTGAATCCAGTAATACCACAACATTTCTACCATTAATACACATTTTGCATAAATGTTTCTCAGTTCCTCGAATGGCAGTGCATGCGACTGTCGCACACAGCGACTGACGTCTGCCCGTCAGAAAGTCACACTGCATGGGTTCCTCCACAACCGGGCAATTGGCTGCAATATGTCCCGCTTGCCGGCAGCGGTAGCAAACGATCCTTCTTGCGGCCTCTTGAGCCGCTGATTTCCCAGGCTGTTCTCGCCAAACTTGGGGTAGAGCTCCCACCCTCTCACTCTCTCCACCCTCACCCCTTGGAATCCTCTTATCCGCCCCTGGGGATGGTCTGGTCTTAGGGTGGAAAGTCCGAGTGTCTCTGGAAGAGGCCGTCAGGTTCTCTGTAGCCAAGTATTTCTCTACACGATCCACAAGACCACCGGCCGTCTCTGGGTCTCCATGGCTTACCCACTTTTGGATGGCAGTAGGAAGAGCTCTCAAAAACCGATCCATTACAACACGTTCCACAATCTCTGGTGCGGACAAAGTCTCTGGCTGTAGCCACTTCCTGCTCAGGTGAATGAGATCATACATTTGAGACCTGGGGGGTTTTCCAAGCTGGAAAGTCCAGTTATGCACACGCTGAGCCCGGACAGCCAGGGTGACACCCAGCCTTGCCAATATTTCAGCTTTTAGCATCACATAGTCTTTTGCTTGGTCAGGCTCTAGGTCATAGTAAGCCTTCTGCGATTCACCAGTTAACAGAGGAGCCACCAGTCCAGCCCACTGCTCCTCAGGCCACTTTTCTCTTTCAGCAGTCCTTTCAAATGTGGTCAAAAATACCTCTGGATCATCCTCTCCAGTCATTTTTGTCAATAAACGACTCACCCCAAAGGACGCGGTATTAGTGGGACGGCTTTCCTCACTGGTCTGCGGACGTTGCTGCATTACTGCTTCCATTTGTTGTAGTCTCTGCTCTTGCTTCTGTAACAGGTCTATGAAGCGGGCCTCAGATTGCTGCTGGGCTTGTTGATGAGCTTGCTGCTGGGCTGCAAGGCTCCTTTGCAAACCTGCATTTGTCTGCTGTTGATTGGCATTTGCTAGAGCCAGCTGTTTCAGTATCTCCTCCATGCTGGCTTAAAAAAAAACTGCCCGCATTCTCCACCAACTGTGAGGGGGTTAACTCGGTAGCGGGTGTGTGTGACCCCCTGGTTGGGCTCCCCACACAAAAACAGGGCCAGCAGACGGAGGTTGTGGTTTTCAAAATCAAAAGGTGCGGTTTATTTCTCTATGTACAGTGACAAAAACACAGCAAAGCCAAAAAGAAACAAACAAAATAAATCCTGGTCAGTTTGACCTCTGACTAAACATGCAGGTTTCCTAAACTAACAACTGGGATCAGCCTGGTGCTGTCCTAGTCCCTAAGTCCCTGGTTTAGTAAAAGTCCAAACAAATAGCCACACAGGCTTTGCCTCACCGCACAGGGGTTCACTCTCCCTAGACAGTCCACACAGGTCTGGTTCCAGGCATGAGCTAACATCTAATGAAGCTGGGAGTTCTTATAGAGGCCTAAATGAGCTGACAAGGTTCAGCTGGTCTCCTCATCTCTGTCTGCACGACGCCCCACACTCTCCCTAGAGGTATGAGTCATCCATGAGCCTACTAGCCTCAGCTGGGCTTATACAACTCTCCACCCTAGTTGTATAAGTCAGCATAAAGCCTGAATCTGGGAGAAATATATCTACCCCCCTGGATGCAACCAGGTGACTTTACCTTCCTGCTGTCACACTGTTTACAAAATCCATTAACATCACTAGTGCCAACCTTGGCACATGTGGAAAATATTAGTGGGCTGTGAAAAATGCAAATCTAGCCATACAACTTTTCTGGTAACTTATCAGGCAAGTTTTTTCATATACCAGGGGCTATTTGCAGGCTACCTGAAGGTGATTGGACACTTGCAAAAAAATTTGCTAGGGCCTCTACTAGTGAACACTAATATAACCCTGCCCACTTTGAGTCTCCAGCTTTTTGTTAATGTGTTTAGGTGATGGACCTGTTGTCCTCTGAATAAGTAATTGTTAAGCCATTTTTTTCTGAAGCTTCTGTTAAGATATATCTGCTTACTGCCTTGGGCTACCTAGCAGTTTCCAGATCGATTACTCTTGGTGTGTACCTTGGGGATTGTACCCAGAAGCCCCCCTACATCGGGCCAGCCTGTAATGTTTGCTTCAGGCACTGGATCTTCTGTTTGGTATTCACCTTGGCACGTAGTGCATTGTGTACAGGTAGCTGCAGAGCACTATACAGGTCTAGGGCTTTTGTTTTTTTTCTATGGTTCCCAGACCTTGAAGTCCCCAGACCTCCCAGACCTTGATGGGCAAAGCATAGACCCTTAGGTCCATCGTTGTGTATAAGGTAAGACAGGGTTTCCCTGTATATTGACATTGGTTCCTTGCTTTTAATATACAATCTGCAGTGTGCTATGCAGTTTTATAGGCAGCAGATTTGGGAATTATTCACTTTATTGTGATAACTCCTATCATTATGTCTCTAACATTTCTGGGTGTGAGCAACTTAAATTTGGCGGATTTCCCCTTCTTATAATTTAGTCTAGCTTCTAATGCAGTATTAATATAATATTGGTGGAAGTGTATGGTGCAAGGTTCCAAGGAGTATTATAATATTGTAAGGATTAAGTAAGGATTTCATTGTAGCCAACAAGAAGGGGTTTGGAATAATAGGTACATTCTTCCCATGTTTAACTTGTCGTGTAATGTTTTTAAGAAATAACACATGATTAACATCAATAAGCTAATAACACTATCAATTATCTGCTTGAAAACAAAGAAACAAAATACCCAGACAGCTACAATTAACACTAATGTAAGCAGAGAAAAAAACTGAACAGATCCATACCTATAAAAGCAAAAAAAGGCAATTAGTTATGCAACAAACACACTGCTACTCATTCATGTATAGGACATTATTGACAGCATGATGGAACATACATACTTCTTTCTACTCAAAGTCACTGCATTAACACCACTGAGTACTTTAACGTAAACGTGCTAGGACTGTAAGATTTTTACAGATAAAAAAATTTAGTTATGTAATCAACACAAATACATATATGACAAAAACTAAAAACTAATATAAGGTGCCTAACTTGTAAGAAAATGCAATCAATTATCACAAACCAATTCTTATGTATATTAACACACGTAGCCGCCCCTTTTAGTGAAAATCAATCCACCTTGCAATGAAAAAAGTGTAAGTATGGCACTTACATGCTTCAAAATAAACAATAGTTCTAAATATCATATAAATGCAAAATAGGAGATGAAAGATGTGATGTTAATCCCAACACCAAAACTGTGATACAGTATTATTCAAAGTGATTCTTCCATTAAGATGATTCCATGTCTTCACCACTTGTGCTAAAAAAGTGTAGATACCTACTCGCCAAGGGTGTTTGACCCCTTTTTACAGGTGGGTCAAGCAGCACTTTTTGGCCCTCAAAGGATCTTATCACTTTAGGCTGATCTGCAATGTCTTCCTCCAGTTTAGTCTAAGGCACAGGTGTCAAACACAAGGCCCGCGGACCAAATCCGGCCTTCCAGGCCAGTTCATGTGGCCCTCACACCTCTCCTGCAGCTGCAGGAGAGCTCCAGCCCTCCTCTGGTCCGCCTCCAGACGCTTACTTTCTGCTTTCAAGCAATGCATTCAGCTTCTTCCCAGCAGCAGCATAAAGAAAGGGGGGTAAACTGTGATGTAAGGGAGAGTGGGGGACTCAACTTCTGATGGTGGGGTGGCTCTTGACATATAATGTAAGGGGAGGGGATGCGCTGGACATCTAATCTTACAGATACAACCGGCCCTTTTGAGGGCAATCATAATGCTGATGCGGCCCACAATGAAATTGAGTGTGACACCCCTGGTCTAAGGCATTAAATACATGTGATTGTAACATTTTGTACAATTTACTGTTTTTTATTAAATACTACACAATGATTTTTTTAGATGGTGTCTCCCATTTGGTTGATGTAAAAGTGAAGTGCCATTAAACTGGAGGAAAACATTGGAGATAAGCCTAAAGCGAGAAGAGTCTTTGAGGGTCAAAAACCGCTGCTTGACCTACCTGTAAAAAGGGGTCAAACACCTCTGGTGAGTGTGTATTTGCACTTTTGTGCACAAGTGGGGAAGACATGGAATAATCTTAATATAAGAGCCACTTTGAAGAATACTGTATCACAGTTTTGATGTTGGGATTAATATCACATTGCACTTTTCATTTTTTTATTTGCTATTTTGCATTTATAGGATATTTAGCATGTAAGTGCCATACTTTCACAATAAAATAAATAAATTAAAAATTATATATATATATACACACACACACACACACAGTATATACAGTCATGCTCGAAATTGTTGGCACCCCAGAAATTTTTCCAGAAAATCAAGTATTTCTCACAGAAAAGTATTGCAGTAACACATGTTTTGCTATACACATGTTTATTCCCTTTGTGTGTATTGGAACAAATCAAAAAAAGGGAGGGAAAAAAAGCAAATTGGACATAATGTCACACAAAACTTCAAAAAATGGGCTGCTCAAAATTCTTGGCACCCTTTAAAAATTGTGGATAAATAAGATTGTTTCAAGCATGTGATGCTCCTTTAATCTCACCTGGGGCAAATAACAGGTGTGGGCAATATAAAAAAGAAACACCTGAAAGCAGATAAAAAGGAGAGAAGTTCACTTAGTCTTTGCATTGTGTGTCTGTGTGTGCCACACTAAGCATGGACAACAGAAAGAGAAAAAGAGAACTGTCTGAGGACTTGAGAACCAAAATTGTGAAAAAATATCAACAATCTCAAGGTTACAAGTCCATCTCCAGAGATCTAGATTTGCCTTTGTCCACAGTGCGCAACATTATCAAGACGTTTGCATCCCATGGCACTGTAGCTAATCTCTCTGGACGTGGACGGAAGAGAAAAAATTGATGAAAGGTTGCAACGCAGGATAGTCCGGATGGTGGATAAGCAGCCCCAAACAAGTTCCAAAGAAGTTCAAGCTGTCCTGCAGGCTCAGGGAACGTCAGTGTCAGCGCCAACTATCCGTTGACATTTAAATGAAATGAAAGGCTATGGCAGGAGACCCAGGAGGACCCCACTGCTGACAGAGAGACATAAAAAAGCAAGACTACAGTTTACCAAAATGTACTTGAGTAAGCCAAAATCCTTCTGGGAAAACGTCTTGTGGACAAATGAGACCAAGATAGAGCTTTTTGGTAAAGCACATCATTCTACTGTTTACCAAAAACGAAATGAGGCCTACAAAGAAAAGAACACAGTACCTACAGTGAAATATGGTGGAGGTTCAATTATGGTTTGGGGTTGTTTTGCTGCCTCTGGCACTGGGTGCCTTGAATGTGTGCAAGGCATCATGAAATCTGAGGATTAATAAAGGATTTTGGGTCGCACTGTAGAGCCCAGTGTCAGAAAGCTGGGTTTGCGTCCGAGATCTTGGGTCTTCCAGCAGGAAAATGACCCCAAACATATGTCAAAAAGCACCCAGAAATGGATGGCAACAAAGCGATGGAGAGCTCTAAAGTGGCCAGCAATGAGTCCATATCTAAATCCCATTGAACACCTGTGGAGAGATCTTAAAATTTCTTTCGGGAAAAGGTGCTCTTCCAATAAGAGAGACCTGGAGCAGTTTGCAAAGGAAGAGTGGTCCAAAATTCCGGGTGAGGGGTGTAAGAAGCTTATTAATGGTTATAGGAAGCGACTGATTTCAGTTATTTTTTCCAAAGGGTGTGCAACCAAATATTAAGTTATGGGTGCCAAGAATTTTGAGCAGCCCATTTTTGGAGTTTTGTGTGACATTATGTCCAATTTGCTTTTTTTCCTCCCTTTTTTTGATTTGTTCCAATACACACAAAGGGAATAAACATGTGTATAGCAAAACATGTGTTACTGCAATACTTTTCTGTGAGAAATACTTGATTTTCTGGAAAAATTTCTGGGGTGCCAACAATTTCGAGCATGACTGTATATTACATTTTCTCTTTTAAGAGCAAATCCAGTTTGGAAAAAAAAGATATGGATCAGCAGGTGTTAGAACCACTCATCAAACCACTTCCTGTGAGTCCCAAGTTTTAAGACTCTGTCCACTGCTCTGTCCACTGCAGATCCATATTTAGGATCCACTTACCTCTGGATCAAGACATCCCTATTCCAAAGACATCTGGAAAATGGTACAGTTTCATTTTTTAGGGGCTGCAGGGTTCTCCAATGGGGGGGAAAGAGGAACCATGCTGGGAAGCCTGACAAGCCAGGAGCTGAGCTTTAGCGCTAGTGAGGAAGCAATCTTAAAGCAAAAATTGCCAGCCATTTTATAGCCAATAAAAATAAGTGTCCAGCTTAAAAGCAGACATCATGGGGTCCACAATTTAACTTTACTACTTTAACCCTATTTTTACTTTGTCACTAACAGTGTGCTTCTGCTTCTTATGCTCCACCCCAGAGGTAGGCCCCACCAATGTTCTACCCCCTGTTCAATATAAGTGTCTAAGTGTCCAGAAAGGGTGGTCTCATGGAAAAGGACAATAGCAGGTAAGCTGGGCTTTTCTCTACAGTTAAGAGACAGGTGCTCAGTGACAAAATTAAACCAGATTCACAGAAGTGCACACAGGTTTTAATGGGTAACAAATGAAATAGTAAGATCCTATGGAATCTGTTCTTGGCATGACTAGAGCTTTAACTTTTTAAAATGTTTCAATTTACTTCTGTGTAAAAGTATGAATCCCAACTCTTGAACCACCATTAGTGTAGACCTCACACTCATAGACTACATCAGGGATATGCAATTAGCGGACCTCCAGCTGTTGCAGAACTACAAATCCCATGAGGCATAGCAAGACTCTGACAGCCACAAGCATGAAACCCAGAGGCAGAGGCATGATGGGACTTGTAGTTTTGCAACAGCTGGAGGTCCGCTAATTGCATATCCCTGGACTACATGATCATTATTTTGATTCTTGAAAGGAGGAAATCAGGACTCCCTCCACATACATTTACTGTTGTACTTGTATTCACTCCCTGTCTGAGAAAAATTAACAGGCTGAGTAAGAGGCTGTTAGGTTATCTATTCTCCCGCTTGACCACTCTCAGTAGACATTCAAACAATGCCAGGTAACAAAGGTTTTGCCAGGATTACATCCTTTAAAATATTGCAACAATGCATTTTTTTCATAACTAACTCGTACTCATGTTCCTTCTTATGTAACTACACTCTGTTTTACTAGAAAATACCTGGTGATTCTGCCAGTTCCCCACTCTCCCTATCAATCATCCATGTATCCCTGCCTACAGCATAAGGACTCTACTGTTGCTCCTTGGGTATCTGACATTGGCAGAAGCTGCCAATCATCGCAGTGAGTCTCTGCACCCTTACCCCCAGCACCCTTGGGATAAAGCTTTATACAGCAGTCACATGACTGCTATAAAAACATAAGCAAAACTTTATCAATTTGTTGTAAACCAAAATGATCCACAAGGAGGAATTTCGGGGTAAAAGTGGTTTGTAGCACTGAAGTTACAAACTGTGTTCCATTTGGGACACTGATCTGTTCTTCCTTGGTTCATGTGGATTTCCTCTAAGTGCCTAAATTTCCTCCCACAGTCCTAAAACAAACTTGTAACTTAATTAGCTTTTGACAAAACTGACTCTAGTGCATATACATGTGCAATAGGGAAATTAGATTGTAAGCTCCACTGGGGCAGAGATTGATGTGAATAATTATACATTCCCTGTAAACTGCCGTGTAATGTGTTAGTGCTATATCAATAAAAGGATAATAATAAAACCTTTTAATACAGTTATAAGGCCCCTTAGCACACAGCACTGAGGGAGCCTGATAGCAATGATTAAATAGCTGCTGTAAGAGAACATCAACACATGTCGAAATGTATTCAGTACTTATTATTGTGCTATAGAACTCCTGGTCTGGAATCACTTTACTTAAAAAAATAAAATAAAAAAATTGAATAATAACAGTCTATTAACTTATTAACACACGCACCTAACCTCCTGGCAGTATGATATTATTTCATCATTTCCTAGACAGCACTGGATACACTAAAATGTACATTTTGGTGAAGTAAACATGCAAATAAAAAAAGACCTGCTAATTTATTAATACACTCTAAATGGCCTTCTCTCTGTGTTCCCACAAGGATGGCCAATGATCTGTTTTCTTGCATGCGGGCTCAGGTTGTTGTTCTAGTGCATATGTTCAATATATTTGTCCCACGCAATAAAAGTATCTGGCAAGCCACCATGCACACATTCCTTGTAATACAGCCTGCAGGTGTGAGCAGCTCCATGGTGAGGCCCCTACATATTCTGGACATTGATCCAACATTATCACATTACAGCCCTGTACTGTACAAAAAAGAAAAGCTTATATATTCATAATGGTCAATCGGGGATGAGGAGTGTGATGTCCTCCAAAATTAACAGAGTTGCAAAATGATGTATATGTGTGAAATTGGGCCAAAATCTGCTCTCAATTACAGCTGGATGAAGTCTATGAACGTATCTTCCCTCTTCTCTACACAACATCGTTCCTCTTTTCTAGACTCCTCTCTATATTCTCTTTTCTAGACTCCTCTCTATATTCTCTTTTCTAGACTCCTCTCTATATTCTCTTTTCTAGACTCCTCTCTATATTCTCTTTTCTAGACTCCTCTCTATATTCTCTTTTCTAGACTCCTCTCTATATTCTCTTTTCTAGACTCCTCTCTATATTCTCTTTTCCAGACTCCTCTCTATATTCTCTTTTCCAGACTCCTCTCTATATTCTCTTTTCCAGACTCCTCTCTATATCCTCTTTTCCAGACTCCTCTCTATATTCTCTTTTCTAGACTCCTCTCTATATCCTCTTTTCTAGACTCCTCTCTATATCCTCTTTTCTAGACTCCTCTCTATATTCTCTTTTCTAGACTCCTCTCTATATTCTCTTTTCTAGACTCCTCTCTATATTCTCTTTTCCAGACTCCTCTCTATATTCTCTTTTCTAGACTCCTCTCTATATTCTCTTTTCTAGACTCCTCTCTATATCCTCTTTTCTAGACTCCTCTCTATATCCTCTTTTCTAGACTCCTCTCTATATTCTCTTTTCTAGACTCCTCTCTATATTCTCTTTTCTAGACTCCTCTCTATATTCTCTTTTCCAGACTCCTCTCTATATTCTCTTTTCTAGACTCCTCTCTATATTCTCTTTTCCAGACTCCTCTCTATATCCTCTTTTCTAGACTCCTCTCTATATTCTCTTTTCTAGACTCCTCTCTATATTCTCTTTTCTAGACTCCTCTCTATATTCTCTTTTCCAGACTCCTCTCTATATCCTCTTTTCCAGACTCCTCTCTATATCCTCTTTTCTAGACTCCTCTCTATATTCTCTTTTCTAGACTCCTCTCTATATTCTCTTTTCTAGACTCCTCTCTATATTCTCTTTTCTAGACTCCTCTCTATATTCTCTTTTCTAGACTCCTCTCTATATTCTCTTTTCTAGACTCCTCTCTATATTCTCTTTTCTAGACTCCTCTCTATATTCTCTTTTCTAGACTCCTCTCTATATTCTCTTTTCTAGACTCCTCTCTATATTCTCTTTTCTAGACTCCTCTCTATATTCTCTTTTCTAGACTCCTCTCTATATTCTCTTTTCTAGACTCCTCTCTATATTCTCTTTTCCAGACTCCTCTCTATATTCTCTTTTCCAGACTCCTCTCTATATTCTCTTTTCCAGACTCCTCTCTATATCCTCTTTTCCAGACTCCTCTCTATATTCTCTTTTCTAGACTCCTCTCTATATCCTCTTTTCTAGACTCCTCTCTATATCCTCTTTTCTAGACTCCTCTCTATATTCTCTTTTCTAGACTCCTCTCTATATTCTCTTTTCTAGACTCCTCTCTATATTCTCTTTTCCAGACTCCTCTCTATATTCTCTTTTCTAGACTCCTCTCTATATTCTCTTTTCTAGACTCCTCTCTATATCCTCTTTTCTAGACTCCTCTCTATATCCTCTTTTCTAGACTCCTCTCTATATTCTCTTTTCTAGACTCCTCTCTATATTCTCTTTTCTAGACTCCTCTCTATATTCTCTTTTCCAGACTCCTCTCTATATTCTCTTTTCTAGACTCCTCTCTATATTCTCTTTTCCAGACTCCTCTCTATATCCTCTTTTCTAGACTCCTCTCTATATTCTCTTTTCTAGACTCCTCTCTATATTCTCTTTTCTAGACTCCTCTCTATATTCTCTTTTCCAGACTCCTCTCTATATCCTCTTTTCCAGACTCCTCTCTATATCCTCTTTTCTAGACTCCTCTCTATATTCTCTTTTCTAGACTCCTCTCTATATTCTCTTTTCTAGACTCCTCTCTATATTCTCTTTTCTAGACTCCTCTCTATATTCTCTTTTCTAGACTCCTCTCTATATTCTCTTTTCTAGACTCCTCTCTATATTCTCTTTTCTAGACTCCTCTCTATATTCTCTTTTCTAGACTCCTCTCTATATTCTCTTTTCTATACTCCTCTCTATATTCTCTTTTCTAGACTCCTCTCTATATTCTCTTTTCTAGACTCCTCTCTATATTCTCTTTTCTAGACTCCACTCTATTTCCTCTTTTCTAGACTCCTCTCTATATTCTCTTTTCTAGACTCCACTCTATTTCCTCTTATCTATACTCCACTCTATTTCCTCTTATCTACAGTATATATATTCCTGGATGGGCTAAACTAGGATAGCAGCATAGCTGATTGCCCACAGTTATGCCGCGTACACAGGATCGGACATTCCGACAAAAAAACGTGGATTTTTTTCCGACGGATGTTCGCTCAAGCTTGTCTTGCATACACACGGTCGCACAAATGTTGTTGGAAATTCCGAATGTCAAAAACGTGGTGACGTACAACACAACGACGAGCCGAGAATATTTAAGTTCAATGATTCCAAGCATGCGTCAAATTGATTCCGAGCATGCGTAGGATTTTTTTGCATCGGAATTGCCTAGACACGATCAGAATTTCCGACAAGAACTTTTGTTGTGGGAAAATTTGAGAACCAGCTCTCAAACATTTGTTGTCGGAAATTCCGAGAGCAAATGTCCGATGGAGCCTACACATGGTCGGATTTTCCGACAACAAGCTCACATCGAACATTTGTTGTCGGAAATTCCGATCGTGTGTACGCGGCATTAGATGTCGGGAACATGAAGGCTACTGAAGACCTAGCCTGGATGAGGATGTGCTGGATCCTTGGACAGGTATCCTTTTATTTAAAAAAACGCAGCTACAGCTTCTGACTTTTATTTTTTTCAAAACGTAGAACTGTTTTACGACAATATGGTCAAATTAATTTGGCATTCATTTCGCTGGCCAAACTTTTTGCGATTCGGCACTGCGTCGATTTAACTGACAATTGCGCGGTCGTGCGATGTGGCTCCCAAACAAAATTGACGTCCTTTTTTTCCCACAAATAGAGCTTTCTTTTGTGGTATTTGATCACCTCTGCGGCTTTTATTTTTTGCGCTATAAACGAAAATAGAGCGACAATTTTGAAAAAAATTCAATATTTTTGACTTTTTGCTATAATAAATATCACCAAAAAAAAAAAAAAAAAATTCTTCCTCAGTTTAGGCCGATACGTATTCTTCTACATATTTTTGGTAAAAAAAAAAATCGCAATATGCGTTTATTGATCAGTTTGCGCAATAGTTATAGCGTCTACAAAAGAGGGGATAGTTTTATGGCATTTTTATTAATAATTTTTTTTTTTACTAGTAATGGCGGCGATCAACGATTTTTATCATGACTGTGACATTTTGACACCATTGTCATTTTTGCAGCGATCAGTGCTATAAAAATGCACTGATTACGGTAAAAATGACACTGGCAGTGAAGGGGTTAACCTGCAGGGGGCACTGAAGGGGTTAAAGCGGAAGTAAACCCATCGATTTAACAGTTTCAAAAAGCAGTTACATTCCCGGCATGCCCGGAATGCCAACTGTCACATTGGTTGTGCTCTCAACCAAACTGTCAAACCATCCAATGGCTGGTGTCATAACTGATCACATGTGCAGCATCATGGCAGTTGAAGATTAAACAGAGGCCAAGATGGCAGCTTCCTTGCCTGAAAATGATAGGAGGGTTTACTTCCACTTTAAGTGTGTCCTAGGGAGTGCTTATAACTGTTAGGGGGCGTGGCTTGCTGTAACACGTCACTGATCGCTGGCCCCGATGACAGGGAACAGACGATCAGTGACATGTCAGGGGAAGGACGGGGAGATGTTGTGTTTACACTTCTTCAGCTCTGTGACCCGATCGCGGGACACCGGCGGACATCGAGTCCAACCACACGGCTCGCAAATTAAAGGGGACATATATATACGTCCATTTGCGCAGCCGTGCCATTCTGTTGACCTATAAGTTCGTGCGGCGGTCGGGAAGCGGTTAGAAAATGCAAAGAGGTTGAATAATGATATATTGTATATACACACACACATTCACCGGCCACTTTATTAGGTAAACCTGTTCCATTGCTTGGTAACACAAATTGCTAATCAGCCAATCACATTGCAGCAACTCAATGCATTTAGGTGTAGTGAACACGACTTGCTGAAGTTCAAACTCAGCATCTGAATGGGGAAGAAAGGTGATTTAAGTGACTTTGAACGTGGCATGGTTGTTGGTGCCAGACGGGGTGGTCTGAGTATTTCAAAAACTGCTGATCTACTGGGATGTTCACGCACAACCATCTCTAGGGTTTACAAAGAATAGTCAGAAAAAGAGAAAATATCCAGTGAGCGGCAATTGTGTGGACAAAAATGCCTTGTTAATCTCAGCGGGCAGAGCAGAATGGGCAGACTGGTTTGAGATGATTGAAATGCAACAGTAACTCAAATAACCACTTGTTACAAAAAAAGTATTCAGAATACCATCTCTGAATGTAAAATACATTGAACCTTGAAGCAGATGGGCTACAGCAGCAGAAGACCACACCAGAAAACAGATTACAATTTGCATAGGCTCACCAAAATTGGAAAATGGAAGATTGGAAAAATGTTACCTGGTCTGACGAGTCTCGATTTCAGCTGCAACGTAAACATGAAAGCATGGATCCGTTCTGCCTTGTATCAACGGTTCAGGCTGGTGGTGTAATGGTGTGGGGCATATTTTCCCGGGACACTTTGGGCCCCTTAGTAGCAATCGAGCATGGTTTAAATGCCACAGAATACCCGAGTATTGTTGCTGACCATGTCCATCCCTTTATGACTACAGTGTACCCATCTTCTGATGGCTCCTTCCAGCAGGATAACGCACCATGTCACAAAGCTCACATCATCTCACCACTGGTTTCTTGAAAATGGCAATGAGATCACTGCACTCCTATGGCCTCCACAGTCACCAGATCTCAATCCAATAGAGCACCTTTGGGATGTGGTGGAATGGGAGATTCACATCATGGATGTGCAGCTGATAAATCTTCAGCAACTGCGTGATGTCATCATGTCAATATGGACCAAAATCTCTGAGGAATGATTCCAACACTTTGATAAATCTATGCCATAACGAATTAAGGACCAAGTGAGGTTTCCATTAAAGAAAAGGGGTCTGCACTCTCAGAACACCACATAGAAGAGTCAGTCTAATATAGCACCAACAAGGTAAAAAATGGCAAAACATAGCAATTAGCACATATACGTGAAAAGGTTTGGTCACAGGGTCAGAAAGCATAAGTATGAAGAAGGCCATCAGCTGGATATTCATCCAGACAGGGAGCATATATACCACTAACTGTTCTGCCCATCATTTCTCCATCAGTCAGGGTATCAATAGCACCAGGTGAGCACCCGGGCATTTACTTAAAGCATAGAGTGCCGTGGTCACCCTTGGAACTATATATCTATATATATACACATACACACAGTATCTCACAAAAGTAAGTACACCCCACACATTTGTGTAAATATTTTATTATATCTTTCCATGTGACAACACTGAAGAAATAACACTTTGCTACAATGTAAAGTAGTGAAAGTGTAAATTTGCTGTCCCCTCAAAATAACTCAACACACAGCCATTAAAAGTCCGAAAATCCAGCAATTAACCTACCAAAGCAAGTTCAAATTTGATTAGTGATAACGGATCTATAAATCCAGTAGGTAAGCAAACCAAAGAGAACCGAAGTAGAGGGAATATGCCCACTACAGCTCTGCCTGGATGAAATCCCAGGCATGTAAACCATATTCCCTGCAACGCTTTTCAAGGCTTAAAGGGGTTGTAAAGGTTCGTTTTTTATTTTCTAAATAGGTTCCTTTAAGCTTGTGCATTGTTGGTTCACTTACCTTTTCCTTTGATTTACCTTCCAAAATGTTTTTTTTCTTTGTCTGAATTTCTCACTTCCTCAGTAAGCTGTTCAGTAAGCTGTTCTGGCTGACTAAACACCACTCAGATGATGGTGTGAAGTTTACTGAGGAGAAACAGGAAGTGAGAAATTCAGACAAAGAAAACAAAGAAAAAAAAAATATTTAGAAGGGAAATCTAAGGAAAAGGTAAGTGAACCAACAATGCACTAGCTTAAAGGAACCTATTTAGAAAATAAAAAACAAACCTTTACAACCCCTTTAACGTTCAATAACTGCTGACCCATGCTGCTGAAAACTCCCACACATCCCAATGCCTCCAAAACGTATTTCAGGCAGAGGAATAGCAGGCAGAAAGAACCTGAAGTGCATTCATTTTTGGGACTTTAAAATAGTCTGTGTCATTTACCTAATATTGTCATAGTTGGCAACATTGCAAAAAAAAAATCAGGGACACTTTTTTTTGCATGGAGGCGGAGCCTTGTCATAATTAGGAGGCGGGGCATCCGTCTGTAGGCGTGTCACACCCGAATCATAAAATGCCGCGCGCGCAGTGCGTCGCGGCGAAAAATGGGCGTGGTTTACGTGTGATAGTGGGCGTGGCATAAATGGGAGTGGCTCAGAAGGGGTGTGGTTTGAGCCCGAGAGGAAGAAAGGAAGAAAGGAAGGAAGAAAGGAAGAAGCCAGATCCTACACCACAATAGAAATGTGTGTATTCCAGAAAGTTTAACAAAATCGGCAGATAAAGATACTCCAAAACACCTGATGTTGACGCTTCAATCATCCCGGCACCATGGTTGTTATGGCGTCAGGATGATTGAAGCGCATTATTCCTATTATTACATTGTAATATAAAATGAAATCATTCAACACACCATAATATAATGCCGAATCAGTGGAAGCGTGTCACCTGCCACCAGATGGCCTCCCCAGCAGAGTCCCTCCTTACATCAGGTGCCCCCAGCAGAGCCCCCTCCACACTTCTGGGACCCCATCAGAGCCCCCACCACACTTCTGTGACCCCATCAGGGCCCCCACCACACTTCTGTGACCCCATCAGGGCCCCCACCACACTTCTGTGACCCCATCAGGGCCCCCACCACACTTCTGTGACCCCATGATGAGCCCCCACCACACTTCTGTGTCCCCATGATGAGCCCCCACCACACTTCTGTGTCCCCATGATGAGCCCCCACCACACTTCTGACAGAAGTGTGGTGGGGGCTCATCATGGGGACACAGAAGTCAGAGGGCAAGTAGTTAAATACAAATTGAATGGGATGTTTCTATTTATTCTTATATTACAGATTTTTGTGACAGAAGATGGACGATCGCCGAGGATGGGGAGGGTTGGCCCCATAGGGCACTGCTAAAAAAAAGTCTGGAAGAGGGAGGTGGGGGGGACATTGCAAAATCTACCTGATCTGGGTCCCAGGGCCAGCAGGAGCGAAGGACCCCCTCGATGTGAAGGGACTTCCATGGGTTACACCCCCTCCCTACCTGGAGATCAGAGGACCACCCCACAGCCTTCCAGCATGATGAGCCTGCCATAGGATTGAGTGCAAAGTAAAGCCTCCCAGCACCCACCCCCTTTCAGATGAGCCCAGGCAGCATACATTGCAGGACTCTGGAGTGAGCGATCTGCAGCCATTGCCTCCCGCATGTTGTGTGTGTGCGGAGGACACAGAAGCACTTAGTTGGTGTGCGATGAGCTGCTGCTGGACTTACTTTGTGGATGAGGCTGGTGGTGCTGTGCTTGTAGTGGGATCCTCCTCTCCTAACCTGAGCTCATTCCACTCTGAGGACATCCGACACTGCAGGCGGCAAGGTAAAGGCAGCATATTAAGAGGGAGGGGAAGAGCGGCATCGGCGGCAGCTGAGCGGCCGGATGAGGATCACAATCTGGTCTCTGTGTGAAGGAAGGGAGGGGCCGCCGAAAGAGAGAGAGCCGCAATTGGCTGCCCCTCTCCTCACACTAGAGGTCAGAGAAAATAGCACTTGTGGCGGCGGCGGCGGCCATTTTGGTGTAGCCGCCGCCGTTTTAAGCCCTAAACATTCCCGAATTTACCGGGACAAAAAGAATTGGGCTTGTCCCGAATCGGGACAAGCCCAATTCGGGACAAGGGTCCAAAAATCGTGCTTGCCCCGGGAAATTCGGGACTGTTGGCAACTATGTATTGTCCCACCTATAAAGCAGACAAATCAAACTAAAATCCCGCAAACACCTCTCACAATCTTAAGCTCATAAATAATAGAAGGACCCCTTTTAACCACTTGCTTACTGGGCACTTAAAGGGGTTGTAAAGGTTTGTTTTTTATTTTCTAAATAGGTTTCTTTAAGCTAGTGCATTGTTGGTTCACTTACCTTTTCCTTTGATTTCCGTTCTAAATGTTTTTTTTTCTTTGTCTGAATTTCTCACTTCCTGTTTCTCCTCAGTAAACTTCACACCATCATCCGAGTGGTGTTTAGTCAGCCAGAACAGCTTACTGAGGAGGAACAGGAAGTGAGAAATTCAGACAAAGAAAACTAAGAAAAAATAATAATTTAGAAGGGAAATCGAAGGAAAAGGTAAGTGAACCAACAATGCACTAGCTTAAAGGAACCTATTTAGAAAATAAAAAACAAACCTTTACAACCCCTTTAAACCCCCTTCCTGCCCAGGCCAATTTTCAGCTTTCAGTGCTGTCACGCTTTGAATGACAATTGCGCGGCCGTGCGACGTGGCTCCCAAACAAAATTGGCGTCTTTTTTTCCCCACAAATAGAGCTTTCTTTTGGTGGTATTTGATCATCTCTGCGTTTTTTATTTTTTGCGCTATAAACAAAAAAAGAGCGACGATTTTGAAAAAAAACACAATATTTTTTACTTTTTGCTATAATAAATATCCCATTTTTTTTTTTTATATTTTTTTCCTCAGTTTAGGCCGATACGTATTCTTCTACATTATTTTGGTAAAAAAAAAATCGCAATAAGCGTTTATTGATTGGTTTGCGCAAAAGTTATAGCGTCTACAAAATAGGGCATAGTTGTATAGCATTTTTATTAATATATATATTTTTTTTTTACTAGTAATGGTGGCGATCAGCGATTTTTATTGTGACATTATGGCGGACACATCGGACACTTTTCACACCATTTTGGGACCATTGTCATTTTTACAGTGATCAGTGCTATAAAAATGCACTGGTTACTGTGAAAATGACACTGGCAGGGAAGGGGTTAACACTAGGGGGCGAGGAAGGGGTTAAATGTGTAAACTGGGAGTGATTACTACTGTGGGGGGGAGGGGACTGACTAGGGGAGGGGACTAATCTGTGTCCCTATGTACAAGGGACACAGCATCGGTATCCTCTCCCTGACAGGACGTGGATCTCTGTGTTTACACACACAGATCCATGTCCTTGTCTGTGTACCGGCCGATCGCGGGTGCCTGGCGGACATCGCGGCCGCCAGGCACGCGCATCGGCATCTCAGTGGCGCGCCCCCCAGTGCCCGGAATAGCCGAGGCCGTCTATTGACAGCCTCCCGGATTTGTAGAGCCACCTTGAGGCCGTCATTTGTATATGGCCCGGCTCTTAAGTAGTTTCGAATGTCTTGGGGAAAATATACATCGCCCCTATGTCCGCCATGTTCCGTATCTAACGGATCTCTAATACATATGCTCTAAGCTTCATAAATATTGGGAGAAAGTGTTCCAGACCTTGAATACACTATGTCGGACAGAAATAACAAACTCACCTAAAATAGCAATACTGGGAATAATTCCAAATGGAGCATTACTAGTAGAGATGTATGCGATCTGGACTAGATCCCTTTACCTAGCTCGTAAGCTTATCCTACAAAAATGGATCGCTACAACGCCACCAACCCACAAACAATGGTGTAATAAGGTAAACTATATATTGAAAAGAGAAAGATTAACCTACAAACATAGAGGAGCTCCCCATAAATGTAATAAAATATGGTCCTATTGGCTTAAAGCGGAGCTCCGCCGAATTTTTTTTATTAAAAGCCAGCAGCTACAGTTACAGCAGCTGCTGACTTTTAATATATGGACACTTACCTGTCCTGGAGTCCAGCGACGTCCGCAGCAGAGGATGAGCGATCGCTCTTCATTCTGCTGCCCCCACCGCCATCCTCGCTGAAGGAACCAGGAAGTCACGCTGCGCCGTTCTGACTGGTCCTCCTATGTTCTGGGAGCCGAGTGTCTCCCAGAACACAACGGGTATTCTGCGGGAAGTGACGTGCTTCCCGCAGATTTCCCGCAAAGAGGACTCCCGGAAGTGGGTGCAAATACCTGTCTTACACAGGTATCTGCACCCCCCTCCCCCCTGAAAGGTGCCAATTGTGACACCGGAGGGGGGGAGGGTTCCGATCAGCGGAAGTTCCACTTTAGGGTGGAGCTCCGCTTTAATTCTAGTAATCCGTTCTACGATGGGAGGGGGATGGGGAGGAGGAGGAAGAGGGCTAGATGGGGGCGAGGAGGCTGATCTATAATAAATTAAGAAGTACAAATCAGAATCAAAATGGAATCCTACTAAGAGCTCTAGGTTTCTTTTTTTTATATTTTCTTTTGTTTTTCTTTTTTGGTGTATTGTCTTGTTAGATGTGTATTGTAAAATAGATGTTTATTATAATTATTGTTTGAATTATTCCTCCTTTTTTCCATGTTCATTTAAGACACTAAGGCTCCATGTACACAGAAGCTGATAAACTGCAGTTTATTGGCGTTTTTTTTTTAAAAAGCCCATTAACTGCACTCTATGTTAGCCTATGTGTTCATGTACACATAACGTTTTTTAGCTTTAATTAGCAGTGGAGTTAATGGGCTTTTTTCTGAACGCAAGAAATTCGCGTTCAAAGTGCTGTTTTTCGGCAGAAAAATGCAAAAAAAAACGCAAAACGGCGAAAAACGCTCATAAACGCTCAAAAACGCTGTTCGCGAGCGTTTTTTTGCGTTTTTTGAAAAAAAAAAAAGCTAAAAAACCCTACACTGAAAAACGCTAATAAACGCTAGTAAAAAAACGCTGATAAAAGCTAGCTTTTTCTGCTGCTTTAAAAACGACAGTTTTTGAGCTTCTGTGTACATGGAGCCTAAATGAAATGTTTACTATTTTTAAATCCATTAATTGCTTTAGCTGTCTAGCGGCTATGGAATCCCTCCACTGTTGTCCATTGTCAATCACAATGCAGGTGGACCTAAAGGGAACTTCCAGCATCGCTCATCAAGCTCCACCCACTGTCAATCTAGAGAAGACGAACTTATAATGTAGTATGTTCAGGTCTGTGTCATTGTGCCCTAGCAACAAACAAAGGGGGAGAGGGAGTTTTGTAGGGGTAAACAGGACTAGTATGCAGTTTTCCTAATACTGATTTGCTGGTGTTTTTAATAAATTTGTTGCAACCATAGTGACATGTCAGTAAAGTGTAGCAAATAAAAACTTTGTGATTTTTCTGCACATGTCGGAAATAAAATCAAAAGTGTTGCATGGCTCATTTGAATTTGGCTCAGGAATTGATTTTATTGCATTATCGCAAGCATTACATTGAAAAGCTAGCAATGGGGGGCGTGGCTAGCCGCGGACCGAGATGGCGGCGTGAGAGCTGAGCTCTGCAAACCAGGGACACGACGCGGCTAATAGCGGCTTTCCAAGGCATATTACAGTACCAGAGAAGAAGAGTTCTACACCCGGACAGCCCGAGGACCATGACTAGGAAAAGGAAGGAGCTCCGGAGGCCTCAGAAGTTGACAGACTTTTATGCATGGGGGATGCATGAAGGTAGGCAAAATGGCGCCGGCGCCACATCCACACCAGCCCTGACCGCACATCCCCGCTTACATCCCGCAGCACATAGCTGCAATGATGGGTCTCCTAATAGCTCTCACTCCCTCCCTGCAACCCCGCAGACAGCTAGCCCAGCTAAGGCTAGATTTAGGCTGGATGGCTCTGGATGCGATTCAGCAGCAGGCCCTGACATAGACTCTGGGGAGGACACGAGGGAGCTGCCAGACAGCATTGAGGTTTTCCCTACTATGAATCAACCGGTCATGGATACGGTGCTGAAGGACATGTTAATGTCACTTAGGAGCACACTCCAAAATGATATTGTATCATGCATGACTAAGTTTAATAAGGAGATTAAAGTGGTTGAAGCACGGGTAGAACATGTGGAAAATAGAATGGGAGAATTCGCGGAAACCATTAACGACTTGGTAGACGCGCATGATGAGCGTGGGGAGGAAATAGAAGGGCTTAAAGCAAAAATAGCAGATATGGAAGACAGGGCAAGACGAAATAATCTAAAAATAAGAGGTATCCCTGAATCTGTGCAACAAGGTGAGCTGAGGGCTTTTGCTATAGCCCTGTTTAAGGATATTCTACCTGACCTTACGGAGCTGGATGTCTCCATAGACAGGATTCACCGCCTACCCAAGCCATCCTACCTCCCCACTCAAGTGCCACGAGATGTTCTCCTGCGGCTGCACTTCTATTACACCAAAGAAAAGCTCATGGCAGTCATGCGCAACAAAGATCTCATTCCCCTCCAGCATCAACACCTGCAATTTTTTGCAGACCTCTCGCAACACACTCTGCAAAAGAGGAGAGACCTCAACACCATAACTAAGGCCCTGCGCAATCACAAGATCAGCTACAGATGGGGATACCCTACCAAACTTACAGTCATCAAAGATGAAACTACTTTTGTTATAGACTCCTTGGAAAAGGGATTGAAGCGGCTTAAAGAATGGCAGATCGTCCCAGAAACAGAGGGCCAGCCGGTGCCTTCCAAAAGTAACCCCTATAAGGAGTCTGAGTGGCAGAAAGCGAATGCACAGAATAGCAAAAAGCACTAAATCTTGGAAACTGGCCATACGTGCCCTGAAGAGTGAGGCTCTCTCACGCCTGGACTCACCCCTTGAATACACCTGAGCAGCTTTTGCTGCACCCGAGGGTATACCCTCATTGTTTCTCTTCCTCCCTGAGGAATATGTTTACAACCTCTAAATTACATGACTGTCTGCTGCGAGCTAAGCAGCATTCGTTTTTTCTTAGTTCTGTTTTCGTTGTTTTCTTTGTTGTTTATCAGTTTTTTTCTACACTGCAGCATATATGTAAGCCATTGATTCCAAAGCTGACGCTTACTCATAGAGCATCAGGAAGACCTGAGGAGGAGAGGTCAAGTCTCTGCGGAAAACTTCACTCCCGATCCAAACAACTTCCCAGCCACCAACTGATCCAACATACAGTGAGTACTTTCATCATGTTTACCTCAGAAATAATAATGTTCCAATGCATTACCACTTCTCACCACAGGAGGGGGATGTGGTCACTTGTATTACTCAACATTGATTCACAACATCCCATCAGCACATACTCCCTTCAACCATGGGGATAACATTTTTGTCTATGAACGCAAAGGGTCTTAACCACCCTGCTAAAAGAAGATCTATGTGGAAGGAGGCCACTCAGTTTAAATGCGATGTACTTTGTGTACAGGAAACCCACTTCAACGCCAAAAACCCCACGCAATGTTCCAACAAAAATTTCCCTTACGTTTTTTCTGCCAACGCAGATGCTAAAAAGAGAGGGGTTCTTGTAGAATTCAGAGACACTGTTTCCTTCCAACTGCAGGAGGAAATAAAGGATCCACAGGGACGCTATATCATAATTATATGTGAAATTAACGCCTCACAATACACCATAGTTAACGTGTACGCCCCCAACTCCAACCAAATTCGATTCTTTAATAAAACCATCAACAAGATAAGGAAACACCAAAAGGGCTCGCTGATTGTTTGCGGAGACTTTAATCTAATACCTGACCCTATTCTGGACTCTACTTCAGCGGGTCCTAGAGCGAGCAATCACCTTCAACCCGCTATTCATCAACATAACCTATTTGACGCCTGGCGTTGCCTACATGCTGGCGAAAGAGACTACACTTTTTTTTCTGCCCCACACAAATCCTACTCCAGACTGGATCTTTTTTTGGTGGATCAAGGAGTGTTGACCAGAACGATATCCACTGCCATCAATACTATCACATGGTCAGACCACGCTTCAGTGACCCTGACTATCTCCGATGCTTTTTCCTCTAATCCGACTCCGGTGTGGAGAGCTAATCCCATTCTTTTGCAATCCAAAGACACTAAAAAATTGCTGGAACAACATTTGACTCAATATTTTACGGAAAATGAAATGTCTGTCGATGATAATTTTGTATTATGGAACGCCCATAAGGCTTATATGAGGGGTATTTTCATCCAGCTGGGGGCAAGAAGGAAGAGGCAGCAGCAAAAACTATTACAAGAACTAACACAGAAAATCCAACTCCTAGAAACCCAAAATAAAATCAACCCTTCACCACAAATCTCCCAACAGATATCCCAACTCCGTTATGACCTACGCCTGCTCTTACTGGGCGAGTTTGAAAAATCATCTAGAAGGCTTAACACTAATTATTATGCAAATGGGAACAAGGCAGGTAGGCTACTGGCCCAACGCCTAAGAGGTACCAGATACAAATCCAAAATCCCCTTCCTTGTACACCCTTTTACCAAAGAAAAACTATTCCATCCTAATGACATAGCAAACGCCTTCAGCCACTACTATGGCTCCCTATACAATCTATCAAATGATCCTACTATACCCCAACCTTCCACTGACCTCATTAATGATTTTCTAAAAAACATATCCCTCCCAAAAATTAGCCCTGAACAGCTTACACAACTTAACTCTCCCTTCACAACCCCTGAGGTTGTGAAAGCCATACAAACTCTTCCAGCGAACAAATCTCCTGGGCCGGATGGCTTCATAGGGGAATACTACAAGTCCTTCCAAGATTTTTTAGCACCATATTTAGCCAAAGTCTATAATGCTGCGGTTGCCTCTTCGTCCTTCCCCTCTGAGATGCTGAAAGCACTAATAATCACCCTACCGAAGCCAGGGAAGGAACCCTCTACCCCTCAAAATTTCAGGCCAATATCCCTCCTTAACACCGATCTGAAACTATATGCCAAATTAATAGCAATGCGCCTGATGGACATTCTCCCCCAAATCATACACCCAGATCAATCTGGATTCACAAAAGGCCGTCAGACATCTGATGCAACGAGGCGATTAATAAATATTATTCATCAAGCGAACATACAGGGAACGCCTTCTCTGCTCCTAGCTTTGGACGCAGAGAAGGCGTTCGATAGAGTCCACTGGGGATATTTGTCGCGAGTACTACAAACCTTCGGGTTCGAGGGACCTATATATGCCGCTATAATGGCATTATACACTAAGCCATCTGCTCAGATATACAATTCGGGGGTGTTATCCAAACCATTCCAAATCTCAAATGGGACTCGTCAGGGGTGTCCTCTTTCTCCCCTGATCTTCAATATGATCATGGAGCCCTTGGCGAGTCACATCCGCAACCACTCTCACATAGAGGGATTCAAATTTCGAAATTCGTCCCATGTCATCAGCCTATTTGCGGATGACGTCATCCTGATGCTCACGGATATAAAAACTTCCTTGGCTTCGGTTCATGGAGTACTGCAGAGATTTAATAGCCTTTCATACTATAAACTTAACGAAGATAAATCATTTATACTGGGTCTTAATGTGCCACAGGATACAATGCGTGAGTTAGCAGATAAATACCCTTATAAATGGACAGCATCAGGGTTGAAGTATCTTGGTATTCAACGGACTTCTACTACAAAAGAACTGGTCAAGGCAAACTACTTAAAATTTTTAGATAGCCTGAATAAGAAGCTCCAAAACATATCCAAAACAGAGCTGTCATGGTCAGGGAGACTGGCAGCGTCCAAGATGTTGATACTTCCCCAACTACTGTATTTATTCAGGACCTTGCCAATCCCGGTACCCAACAGCTTCTTCGCAAGGGCCCAAACTTTAATTAACAAATACCTTTGGATGGGAAAGAGCAAGATGTGCTTTTTCCAAATTAACGTCTTCCAGGAAGGCGGGAGGGGTAGGCCTAACAGTCCTAAAAGACTACTACAAAGCAGCCATATTGACACAACTTAGGACATGGTTCCCTCAACATAAAAGTAGTAGATGGGTAGAAATTGAGAAAACTCAGGTCTATAAGGGTAACTTACACCATTTTCTTTTAGCTAGCCCACAAACCACCGCTAAGTCGGATGAATGGTCACCTACCATTAAAGCGTCATTATCAGCTTGGACGGCACTACTAAACACCAAGTTTCATAATGTCAATCTTACAACCATCCATATACCGTTGATGAGTATATCTCACATTATCCCGAATATAGACGTCAGTGCATGGGAAAGACTGGGGATTACACAAATCGATCATCTACTTATAGGCCCAGCCCCTAAGACTTTCCGAGTCCTCCAAATAGAATACGGGCTCTCAGATGGGGAATATTACACTTATCTGAGACTGTTGAACTATCTGCACACTTCACCCCCTGCCGCGATTACTCTCCCATGGCAAGTGTCCCAATACTTTACTACCCTAACCTCTAAAACCAAAGGAATAGCCTTATTTTACAACACTTTGGGTAGTAAATACACCTTTAACAGGAATAACAGTATAATGGCCTGGGAGAGGGATCTCGGCAACGGGTACTCAGAGGAGCAGTGGCAATATGCCTTGCTAGCTAATTACTCAGTGACTAGGAGTGCAGGTTTATGGGAACTAACACAAAAAATTCTACTGAGATGGTACTTGACGCCTCACAGAATTGCCAAATTCTCCCCTCAGACATCGAACAAGTGTTGGCGGAATTGTGGATTGACGGGTTCACTGTACCACATTCTCTGGACTTGTCCAGTGATAACAGCTTTCTGGAAAAAGGTATTTCACCTGATCGGAAGGGTACTGCATTGGACGGTGCCTATCTCCTCGGGTCTTGCATTACTAACATTGACGATAGAATCCATACCTCATGAGCACAAAACTATTCTAGTACACATAC
The DNA here is from genome assembly GCA_029206835.1 of Rana muscosa. Lineage (NCBI taxonomy): Eukaryota > Metazoa > Chordata > Amphibia > Anura > Ranidae > Rana > Rana muscosa. The sequence goes on from CM055116.1 coordinate 1,018,622,318, forward strand.
TTCTCAGCGCTCGTTTGACTATTACGAGACATTGGAAAAACCAGATACTTCCAAGCATAGGCGAGGTCATTATGACTACTAATACCCACTCTACATATGAAAGAATGCTGGCCAGGGTTCAAAATAACCACTTAAAAGTCGATGCTCAATGGAAAAGATGGATAGATTGGTATGATACAAGCAAACTCCTTACATAAATTTTAGTAAATTTTAGTATATAAACCATAATTTACAGTCTCAATCTATTATCATAGTTGGATAGGTCACAAATCACCTGTGACTCTAAGCGATGGAACATGACTCAGCAACAATACTCTAACTTTTATATCTGCTGCATTTTTGTTTTTGTTCAAGTTTCTGTTTTTTTTTTTGTTTTTTTGTTTTTTGTTTGTTTAAATGTTCTACTAGCACTTATTCATTCCACCGACAATCTTCTGTGGTCAGGGTTCAACTGCCTCCTATGTTAATGTGCTCATACATACCTATGTTAAACCTATGCTGAAATGCACTGAGGTGTGGTTCCCTCTTACTTACCTTGTGGGTGTTCGGCGGGGTTGGGGCGATACTCTCTGCCGGACGGCACAGCATGTTCCCTATCGGGGTGCTGGGGGCGGAGAGGGGCGGCCTGCGAGGGCTGAACGCCACGGGATGCTACGAGTTACCAAGTGTGGGACTGCACCAGATGGCATAGAACTAGACTACTTTCTTATCCCAAATTGTTCTGCAATTAATTATAGTTAACTAGGAAATTGTCTTACGTATAGCACCATTGTTAACATGTATACTTTACATTGCTTTGTATGTGAAAATTTAATAAAAAACTATTGAAATTGAAAAGCTAGCAATGAGTTTCAGCAAAACTGCTTTCAAAATGAAAAGGCTGCACTTGACATCTACATGAGCCCTTAAGCCTCGTACACACGATCGGATTATCCGACGGGAATTGTGTAATGACAGGCTGTTCTAGAAAATCCGACCGTTTCTATGCTCCATCGGACAATTGTTGTCGGATTTTCTGCCAACAAATGTGGGATAGCATGCTTTAAAATTGTCCGCCAATACAAGTGTGCCATTCTTTCTCAGATGTATGCCTTGAGATGTATATGTTGAATTCTTACTGTAATATTCTTTTACCTTTTGAACTAATAAAAAACTACAATTATAAAAAACAAAAAATTGTCCGCCAACAATTGTGTGTTGTCGGATTTTCCGATTGTGTGTACACAAGTCCTTTGGACAAAACTCCAAAGTACAAACACGCATGCTCAGAAGCAATGCTCACCAAAACACATTAGCAGAAGTTGCCCAAAGGGTGGCGCTAAAGAGCTGAAAAAACACGTAGTTTTGTGTTTGTTGGTCGACAATTCTTTGCCATTTGTATGCAATACAAGTTCTTGGTCAACACCCTTCGGACAAAAGTCCTACGCTTTGTCCGATGAAAATCCAATCGTGTGTACCAGGCTTTACACTCATGTAGATGAGTGGTCATCTTTCATTGGACATTGGGAAACGGCTTCCATCCAATGTGGCATGGCTGCAATAAAGCTCATTGATTTGATATTTCTGTGAGTTTACAGCTGCACTTAGCTGGCGCTCCCTTGTGTTCCTTTTATACACCAGTATAAGAATCCTTGTGTTTATTTTCAGCCCAATTAGGATTTGATAATTACAATAAAATCACATGATTGAAACTATAGATACTTATACTGTACTTGTGTAAAGCTTTATTAACTGAGCCTATACCCCAGTTTTCTCTACCTTTTTTCAGTTAAGTCACCCTCTTAAAATTATGGCCAATCTCGAGGCACCCCATTCTAAAATGTAAAAAATTAAACAAATAGTTTTACATAATGCAGCAACATTCACAGACGTAGGACACCCAACGTTAGAGGTAATTTATTCCTACAAAGCAAATACACCTTTGCACACTGGTACTGACTAGTAATCTCTTCTCTTCCTCACTCAATCAATGTGACCCCAGTGCTGATGGAGAGGGGTGGGAGAGGGGCAGACAAGGATGTGGTGCAGGCTTCTGAGATCCCCCTAATCAACCGGGTAGGTCATTGGTTGATAGGAGACCAGCAGTGTGAAGGTTGTAATGGTGCACAATGTGGCTTTGTGTATCTAAAAGGCAGGCCTCATCCACCCGCTGGCTTGTATACAATTTTTTGGGATTTTTTTGCCAAGGTGCCCCTGAAGAAACCCGGAGGCACCCTGGTTGAAAAAGGCTGCTATACAGGAAACAAACTATAAGCTGCTCACGCGCTGGTATAGAACCCCTCCCTTCTACACAAACTGTTTCCTGATACTTCTGACCGCGGCTGGAGATGCCAGGAGGGAGAGGGGACTCTTCTGCACATCTTCTGGTCCTGCCCACAGTTGCAGGGTTTTTGGGGGAGGTAAGACGAGCGACCCAGAAGTTCACCGACCGTACTGTGCCAGATGCGCCGGCCTACTTCCTCTTACATGTAACTGACACGCCTGCAAAGGTTTATAAGAAATCGGTGGTCCGCCACCTTCTGGACGCAGCTAGGGCCTGTATACCCCTCAACTGGAAATCCCCCACTCCACCGTCCATTGCACAGTGGCTCCACAGAGTCGATGACATCAGCCTCATGGAGGACCTGATCCTCTCTAGTCAGAACAGACGCAAGGCATACTCCAGGATGTGGCAGTTGTGGAACATTTTTAAATATTCTGACGAGGGGCAGACCCTCAGAGGGGTTGATTTGCCCACCTGAGGCCTTGCCCGGACTCTTTGCTCCTCAGATGTGTCACTCACTTGCTACCCGCCCCCAACGCACCGGCGACCCATCGGGGTCTTGAAAATCTCATAGGTTAGCCCCCCTTACCTAGACGCACGCATATCCGATCCCACCCCCTTCCCTTCTCTTTTGTCCCTCCCTGTATCATCCCTTACTCCCTCCTCCTTTCTCTGTTCACTTTCCCTCTAATTTTTCTCTGGGCTCTATCCAGTTCTCTTCTTTCTGAGGTACTACACCTCCTGTTTCTGTCTCTTTTAGATAAATGAGAAAACTGGAGGGGAAGCTGTATCCATGGGACCCAGGCACTCTCATGTCTATGCTCCTCAGACAGATGTATCCATGTCGGCTGCAGATAGATGCATTGAGGCCCAGAGGTGGTTTCACCCCTCCTTGGGGAATACACATATACAGACGGCCATAAGAGGGTGTGAGTTCTTTATGTGTCCCTCTATATTTCACATTGAATTGATCATTGGATGTAGATGTATGTGTCTGTTATCTACTGTTGGAGTCCATGTGGACCTGTTCCTACGTTGTAAATAAAAATTTTGAAAAAAAAAAGAAAAAGGCTGCTATAACCTAAAAATTGTTTTACTCTTAGGACACTTCCCTATCAATTTCTGTGCATTAGAAAGAACACACCGTACATATATGACATACGCACATATGCAAACAGGTACATTATATTTAGAAAAAAGGTCAAAAACTGGCCTGGAAATTATCTGGATGTATTGTAGGCTCTAAATACTTTCTCCATGAGGCCCTGTTCACACATTCATTTTGAAACGCACTTAAATGCACGTACCATTACAATGATATAGAAAGAGCCGGTTCACATCTGTGCGCTGCAGTGCATTTTTTGAAAATAGCTCAGGTCCATTTTTTTCATGTGTTTTGAGGCTTTTGGAAGTCAATGATAATGCATGAAAACACATTTTGCATGCGTTTTCAGCCCCTGGTAATATTCCTAGTTTTTCGTTGTTTAACGTGAAAAACTCATCAAAACGTACATCAACAATTCATTGAATTGTTCCATTGTTTTCCAGCTTGGGATCGTTAGGTCAGGCATGTACACCCCTCTCCTTTTCTCCCCCCCCCCTCCTTCCATCTTTTATTGTGCTTTTGTCTTCTATTTTTATTTTTATCTTTATTTTTTCTGATATGAATCTTGGAGATCCTTATAAGAAACATATTCTTATGATATTCCTAGGGTCTTTACAATATTTTTTGATTGAAAGGTTATAGTGTGGATGACCCTTCATCCTATTTCATTCGTTTTATCTCATGATTTGTAAGGGTTAGAGGGCTTTCTTTAGAGCCCATTCAAATACACGTGGGATCCCCTCTTCTGGTACAGCATGATCCCTATAGGGGTGCCATGGAGGGGCGTGGATCTCGAATAATTCATTTTTTCTTTTTATTCTGGTTTAGCTAAACTAAATCTATATAGCATTTTTCAGGCTTTCTGGCCTTTATCGGATAAATCTTCTATTGAAAGTAAAGATACGTATTGCTCATTTATTTTTTATTTTTTTATTTTATTTTTTGAATATGGAATATTATTTGTGCTGTCTATATTATTATTCTCCTGTATGAATTATTCGTAGGTTATACTGTATATTATTTGTTTTATTTTATGATTTATTTTATGATGATTGAAAAATAAAATATTTTGAAAGAAAAACGTACATCAACAAGAATTGACAAAACATTTTTTTTAAACCCCATGATAAGGTATGAACCCAGCCTAAAGGGACCCTGTCATGAGAGAAGCACGGTGGCTGCTAATGCTGCCTTTCTTTTAAAATGCCTACATGTCCAGGATCAGTACTCAAGTCACAGACCCTGAACATGCATGCTAGAGCCGTGAAAGAGACAGGTGACAAAATTCCTTTCTCTATACTTGCTCCAGATCAGCTAATTAGAAGTGTTGAGGTCAATGCATTAGCATGACAGTGAGGCAACTAGCATTTTCAGAAGGAATCATCAGCAACAGCAGCCATCATCCTTTCATTAATATCGTGATGGTGACTGCGCTGTAGTGAATTTAAATAAAATGGGTGAAGGGAAATCCAAAAAAAGGGGAGATTGACACGGAAAGTGAGGGTGTGAAGGGGGAGGGAAGGGGGAAGGGGAGATGAGGGGGAAAGAGGAAAAGGGAAGGGGAGACGATCGATAATGAATCGTGAGCTACAACTTTAGCTGAATAGCAGTGATGTGTAATATGTACAGTGACAGAAATGTACGTGCAATAATAATAAGTAAAAAAAAGGACTGAGCAAAAATGAATAAACAATATAAACAAATATGGACATATAAAAAGGGTGAGTAATCCAGTGATAATAAACGTGATGAGTTTAGAAAAAATGAATCACTAAACAATGATAATAATCAGTAACCAATATCCATAAATCAAATCACACACTGAGGTGTGTCAGTGAACCCAACCAATAAAGGGAAAAAGAAAAAGGAGTCCCAAATTGGTAATATAAATGAAATCATGTGTGAAATTCATAAATAATTATTAATAAAGTCCCATCACCAAAGGTGTGTTAGGAAATTTTCCTATAATGTCCACCCAGTGGTCAGTAGTCACAAACAGCTTACTTTGCGCTGGCTCCCTGCTAAGAGGGGGCAGTATGAAACAGATCTCTGTGATGCAGAATATTAAGTGGTCCTTATGGCACAGTCTTTATGACACAGTTTCTTTGTGACTCATTGGGATGCATATGGAAAGACATAAACGGAGAAAACATCAATAGCGCAACTTTGTGAGTGCAGCAGGGTGAATCGCTGATGTAGAAATTCACACACTCACTTGTATGATAGTGAGCGTGGACCTGATTATTATCATTGTTTAGTGATTCATTTTTTCTAAACTCATCACGTTTATTATCACTGGATTACTCACCCTTTTTATATGTCCATATTTGTTTATATTGTTTATTCATTTTTGCTCAGTCCTTTTTTTTACTTATTATTATTGCACGTACATTTCTGTCACTGTACATATTACACATCACTGCTATTCAGCTAAAGTTGTAGCTCACGATTCATTATCGATCGTCTCCCCTTCCCTTTTCCTCTTTCCCCCTCATCTCCCCTTCCCCCTTCCCTCCCCCTTCACACCCTCACTTTCCGTGTCAATCTCCCCTTTTTTTTGGATTTCCCTTCACCCATTTTATTTAAATTCACTACAGCGCAGTCACCATCACGATATTACTGTTTCACTGTTGATCTGGACCCGACCCCTCGGTGATTGCTGCAGTACTCCACCCCTTTCCCACCACCCTATAACAATTTCACCATTCAGCTAGCGCAAGGGTTCTCTTGTTTATATACCATCATCCTTTCATAACGGGTTTCCTTTAATAAAAGTGACAACTCCTCTTTGGCCACTGTGGGGAAGATTTACTAAAACTGGTCCACACTCTGGTGCAGCTGTGTATGATAACCAATCAGCTTCCCAGTTTTAGCCCTAGTTCACACTGCTGCGACTTTGAATACGACATCCCTATGCAACTTCATTGCGGCTTGCATACGACTTCTTTAACAGAAGTCAATGCAAGTCGTATTGAAGTCGCACCAAAAGTAGTGCAGGAACCTTTTTCTAAGTCAGAGCAACTTGAGTCGCAGCGATTAAAACGGTTCCATTGCCGTTAATAGGGTGCAACTTGTCATGCGACTTTGAACTCTCAAGTCGCATTATAAAGTCACAGCACTGTGAACGAGGCTTATTGTCAAAGTTTACTTGAACAAGCTGAAGTTGGAAGCTGATTGGCTACCATGCGGAGCTGCACCAGATTCTGTGTGCACCAGTTTTAGTAAATCTCCCCGTCTGTTTACCTGACTCAACAGAATCCTGTCTGTGAACCATATAGTAAATACTTTAATTGTATAATTACATGCAAACTGTTGTATCTAAACACTGGAGAACACAATAAAGCCTGCAGCTATTTATGCTGCATCTTCCTGAAGTTACACTTAATAAATTTACATGTTAAAAAAGGTTCAAGCTGAGATAATACACTTTCAGACCTATAATTATCATTTTTTTTTTTAGAGTTGATTTCTCCCTTAGCTCTTCTGGCAGAACACAAGAGGAATAATGGCATAACAGCTTGTTAAATACATTTTAGAAATGCTGTCAGTATGCTACAGAGACACAACGATAGTTACCTTGGACTTACCTATTCCACTTTTATTTTTTTTCCGATTTTGTGATTTTGTTATTTTTTACAGAATGGTCATCTATAATGAAGTGTTTGATGTTCTGTCTTTTTGTATGCAGCAGACCTTTAAATTAAGGCTTTCTCCTTACTGTCTGATAAAGCAGTCAGTTAATGAGGCCTTAGCTTCTGTTTCCCCATAAAGTATATCCCCGGCTCAGGGAGAAGCGCAGTTCTCAGAGATAAATCAAGACAGGATGTGGGGAGTGGAAGAGACAAGGAAAATGAAGAATTCGTTTGCTGGATCTAGACATTTCAAATTATTTTATAGGATGTTACTCTGTGTGAGCTACAGGCGGAGAGAGTAAATAGCTGATACATTTCCCAAGCCCACTGCAGAAATAAATGACTTTAATATGGCCGACCAGATGGCAGCTATCTGAATTTCCCCCCTCTGATCCTACATTTTAAAAGGGACAGATATGGTTATTTAGGCATTAAGGAGGATAGGTTTCCCATCAGTAATCCATCTCATTCCATATGCAAGAGTGTTTTATAGGTAGGGCTCTAGTCATGTTATGATTAATATCAGCGCTGTGTTACAGAATGCAGGCACATTTCAACCTAGACAGTTATATATGTAACATCCACTTATTCATATACAGTGGAAGCTTGGATTACAAGCATAACCCGTTTCAGGAGAATGCTCGGAATCCAAAAAACTTGCATATCAAAGCGAGTTTCCCCATAGAAGTCAATGGAAACAAAAATAATTTGTTCCGCATTGACTTCTATGGCATGCAATACCGCATGTGGCCAGAAGTGGGGGGGGGGGCGCCGGAGAGCATCGGAAATACTCAGAAAGGCTCGTGGACAGCTCGGCTGAACTCGGAAAACCCCAGAAAGGCTCGGGAACTGAGTATTTTTTTTGCGTATTTCCGCTCAGCTCCGGCGCCCCCGCACCTCTGGCCAAATGCGGTACTGAACACCGCTGTGGCTTGAATCCTACTCGTTTTGCGAGACAACACTCGCAAACCGAGTCAGGATTTAAAAAAAAAAAATGCTTGTATTGCGAAACGTTTGTTAACCGCGTTACTCGCAATCCGATGTTTCACTGTACAAGATAAAGAACTGTGATATACATGACAGGTATAAATATTACTTATTAGTCTTTAAAGGGGTTGGAAAGTTTCAAGGTTTTGCACCTTAATGCATTCTATGCATTAAGGTGCAAAACCTTCTCTGCTGTAGCTGCCCCTTTTTCTTACCTGAGCCCGTCCGTTCCAGCACCGTGCAAAATCCCAGCAGCTCCAGCCGCTGCCTCGGGTCCTCATTGGATAGATTGATAGCAGCAGGAACCATTGGCTCCCGCTGCTGTCAATCAAATCCAGTGACACGGTGGCGGGGGGCAGTGCTGAGTCCTGCTGTCTGTGTCAATGGACGCAGCAGCAGGACTTGGGAGCACGCCCACAACGGGTGCTCTCAGGGAAAGTGGTTCTACGTGGGGGCATCCGATGAAGAGGAGGGGCCAGGAGTGCCACCCGGGCACTCCAGAAGAGGAGGATCGGCGGCCGCTGTGTGCAAAACCATGCACAGAGCAGGTAAGTATAATATGATTGTTATTTAAAAATAAAACAAAACAAAAAAAAAAGGAACCTTTACAAATCACTTTAATTATCAGTTTAAAAGAGAATTTACAAGTTCAGACTCATAATGACTGAAAGATTTCTACATCAGATTAAGCTCATGTCTGCTTTTTCTTTTTTCTTTTTTTGCTACAAACAGCCCTATATAAAGGCAAACTACAATGGTTTGGCCATTTTATTTATTCTTTAGTTTACAAGCTTTTCAATTTATGTGTCATATATTTTTTAGTTAAAAAAACATTTAATACACCCATGATGACGATTTTCCAGGGCACACATCAGTATGTTTCACCCTTCGTAATGATCTCTGTCTAATTCAAACCCATATTGAGCCATACACAGGAAAGAAGGTGGGGTAAGTGACTTGTCTGGCTTATTAGTTGTGTGTGTAATCTGAGCATCAGCTTTTTTTGTGAGAAATGCAATTAAAGGGGTTGTAAAGGTTCGTTTTTTATTTTCTAAATTGGTTCCTTTAAGCTAGTGCATTGTTGGTTCACTTACCTTTTCCTTCTATTTCCCTTCTAAATGTTTTTTTCTTTGTCTGAATTTCTCACTTCTTGTTCCTCCTCAGTAAGCTGTTCAGTAAGCTGTTCTGGCTGACTAAACACCACTCGGATGATGGGGGCAAGCTTACTGAGGAGGAACAGGAAGTGAGAAATTCAGACAAAAAAAAAAAAACATTTAGAAGGGAAATCGAAGGAAAAGGTAAGTGAACCAACAATGCACTAGCTTAAAGGAACCTATTTAGAAAATAAAAAACGAACCTTTACAACCCCTTTAAGGTAAGCTTGCTAACCATGTAAATAATAACTCAGAGTTCTATTTGTGAGATCAGTATTTTATTATTACTATAATATTCTTATAATAAAATATTGTTTTAAATGATAGGACATTGTTTATACATACAGTATATATGTATGAATAACAACTCCTGCTTTCTACAAAATCTCAACATAACCAGAAGATGAGGTTGTTCTGTCAATTCCAATAAATTAGCAAATTCGTAAAATGAAGTGCCAAGGGTCCAAGGACCTGAAGTTTAGCCAAGGGGTACACCGATGTATGAGTTGTGGATCTGGGGGTTCCTATACAGATGCCCAGGGTACTGCGTGAAGCCTATGAAATGACAGCAATTCGGGGCTGCACAGGGTGGCACTTTCCCCGGAGAGATGCATCTGAACCTGCGCTGTATGAACCTGTGACGGATAGGTAAAAGCATAAGGCCCATTGCATGCACATCCATGTGCAGATGTATATTATTATAGGTACCAGCCTCAAAATTACACTACACTGTAGTTCTGTAGGTATCAACAGACACTTGAAACATTTTTAACACTGACCTGTCACTCAGAAGTATGGGCAAAGCTTTTTTGGTTATACTTCTGCTGTGGGTCCCAGGAGCTCAGTCGGTTCTGCGCACCTGTGACCCGTTATCAGCTGACACTGGGCTAATGCCTGCTGTCGGCTGACGTCACAGAGCTGTGCAAGCTCTGAAAAGATCCTGATCATATAGTCGAGATCCGCCCAGAAGTCTGGACAGGCAGCTGGCTCAGCCTCTCAGTGAGTCTCTGGAAGAATGAACCAGCAGCTCCCACTCCCTCCACAGCCCAGCTTTCCAGTGAGCACTGGAGGGGCAGAGCAGAGTGCCAGTGACTGATATTCGCCAGCTCTCTGCAAGCTGAGGACCAGGAGCTGAGCAATCAGTGGTATTTGATCGCTCAGTTCTTGGTGTTACAGGCGGCAGGCTGGGATTGGTGCTGCAGCCATGTAGGTGAATATGATTTTTTTTTCCAATTCCCATGCTTCTCTTTAAATGTGAATGTCTCTCTATGACCATGTAGCCTCCTGTAATGCGTAGCTTGGTTTGAAATCTGCAACTGATCTTTTGAAACACAGTAACAATAAAGGCAGTTTACAGCATAGCGCTACCAGTACAAACTCCCCAGGCACGGGAGAGTTTCAAAAGCAATTTGTGGTTGGGTGCAGAGCTGCAGATACCATGTCTACACTGCAGTAGTAAATAACAGGACGCTGTGTGCGCTGATGCGCTGTGTTACATTGATCTTCCTTGCATGCAGAGCACAAAAAGCTCCCTTTAAGCCAACACTTATTTCTCCCAGGCATTTGCACATCTGCAACAACAAACTCAGCAAAACCCATAACTTTGTAAAAAATGTTGATGTTGTTCTTACCAGCAATGCTTAATGTTACCCTACTGTGAAATTTGTTTTCAAGACATCAAACTATACTTCAGAAAAGAACAGAGCACAGTATGATGAAATGCTAAACTGCGCTCTAGATTTTTTCTCTTACCGGTAGAAGTTGGCAAAGGATCAGGGTGCAGTCACAGAAAATAAGGGGATACTCAATGCACACTGAATAGCATACAATGAGACAACCTACTAGTAATATAGCATATACCTGTTCTTTAGGAAATGGTTTGAGAACTCTTCCTGGCTAATTCGAATGCACCAAGCTTTATTGTACTGAATAAAGTACAATGGGACAACCTACTAGCACAATTGCCCAGCTACCTTCAGTTTGATGGATCTCAGAAGAAGAATGTAACATCTCAAATAGGTTTTCCCAGCCCAACGCCAAAGATAATCCAATGCCTGCAATATCTTCACAGCATAAACATACATAAGCATTAAGTGTCATCGTACATATTTACACTGTGATTGTTCTACAGCCAACAGTTTACAGACACCTGATCTACATACATATATAAGCGTGTTGGACATCCCATTCCAATATCATGGACTTTAATATTGAGTTAAGCCTCCCATTGCAGTGGTTCCAAGAGTGGTTCAAGAGTGGTTCAAGAGTGGTTCAAGAGTGGTTCACTGTTCTAAGTTTTCCCCCCAAGATTAGTATAGGTTTGCTGGTCAAGTGTCCACAAACCATTGACCATATAGTGTACCCTATGTCTACGGGGTACTTTTGTAACTTCATGTCATGTTTATACTATGTGGACCATAACCTCAGACCACTAGCAAGGAATTTACAAACGGTAGAAAGAAATCAAAATCAGATCAGATACTTACAATTTAATAAAGGTAAACACGGGTCCAACTACACATAGAAAACTGTGAAATGCTGGGATCTGTTAATTTGCCATTTAAAGCTAGCCATTGCTAGGTTTGTAATATTTCCTTTAGGCCCCATTCACACCTATGCGAATTGGTTGCGGCTTAAACTGCATCCAATTCGCATAACATTATAAAATACATTGATTTTAATGAGGCTGGTTCACATATGTGCGATACATTCGCACTGCGCATTGCCCAAAATACGTGTGCGTTTTCTAGGCATTGCGGTGCGGCTTAGGTGCGAATTCAGGGCCATTATCTTCTATGGGCACGCATCTGATTCGCAGATATGTTCAGTTCTCATCAGGATTTCTCTCCTTCTCCTCACTATACTTCCCCCTCCCCCTCCTCTCTCCCAGGTCACCAAATTCGCAGCTAAAATAGAGATGATCTGCTGAACAGTTCTCTTATCTTTTTGCAGAGATAAGAGAGCTGGAATTTGCACAGCACAAGTGTGAACCCAGCCTCAATGTTACTTACTTGGAGACACCATTGCAGAGCCATTGGAAACGTCTATCCTTAAAGCGGTATTAAACCCCAAACCAAAAATGTTATATATTGAAGCTTACCAATCCTTAGATGTGCTGGCTGATTTTTTTTTTGTCTTTTTTCTCCTCTGCTTTCACCTAGTGATCTGGCCAGTAACACACCTCCTGTGTTAGTGTGTCCCCATTCTGAATGAGGAGCACAGGGCGCACCTTTGGACAGCAGCAATGTCAGTATAGGGGAGGGTTAGATGTAGTAACAGATTTAAATACACTAACAAATTAAGGCTGAACTTCAGTTCACACTTTATAATCCGTTACAGCAAAGAGTTTTGTTCCTTTTGTGATAAAGGTTTTTTATAAGTAAATAAAAGCTGATCATTATAAGCACTCCTGTAAGTGGTAAATGGCTTGTCTCATCTCTGTAGTTGATACATTCTGCTGGAAAGCTTGTTATTTTGACAAACAGAACTGCCCAGATCACCAGATGAAAATAGAAGAAACAAAGCCTAAAAAAGAAACCTAATGCAGACATAATAAGAATTGGTAAGCTGCGATATAATAAATGTTGGCTTTTGGGGTTAATACCGCTTTAAACAAAGCTATACCAATTGAGAGACTCTGCACATGAAACATTTTTAATAATCGTTTTGGCTTTTGGGCAGAATATACGGTGTGTGTGTGTGTATATATATATATATATATATATATATATATATATATATATATTCTTAGATTGTAAGCTCTAACCAGCAGGGCCCTCTTATTCCTACTGAATTAAAGTGTAATGAATCTGTACTGTCTACCCTCAAGTTGTAAAGAGCTGCTTAAACTGTCAGCGCTATATAAATCCTGTATAATAATAATAATAATATACACACACACACATAATATAACAGAATAACAGACTGTCTATACAACTATATACTAGCAGGCCCTGCAGGATGTATCTTTTTCTCTAATATACAAAAAATGGCATGGCAAGTTGTAATGTTAACCACTTCCTTACCGGGCCTATTCTGGCACTCCTCTCCTACATGCAAAAATCATAATTTTTTTGCTAGAAAATTACTCAGAACCCCCAAACACTATATATGTTTTTTTAGCAGACACCCTAGGGAATAAAATGGCGGTCATTGCAACTTTTTATCTCGCACGGGATTTGCGCAATAGTTTTTAAAACGCCGTTTTTTGGGGAAAAAAACGGTTTAATGAATTAAAAAATAACAAAGCAGTAAAGTTAGCCAAATTTTTTTGTATAATGTGAAAGATTATGTTACGCCGAGTAAATAGATACCTAACATGTCACGCTTTAAAATTGCGCACACTCATAGAATGGCGCCAAACTTCAGTACTTAAAAATCTCCATAGGCGTCGCTTTTTTTTTTTTACAGGCTACCAGTTTAGAGTTACAGAGGAAGTCTAGTGCTAGAATTGTTGCTGGCGCTTTAACGCATGCGGCGATACCTCACATGTGTGGTTTGAACAGCGTTTACATATGTGGGCGGGACTTGCGTGTGTGTTCGCTTCTGAGCGCGAGCTACTGGGGACAGGGGCGTTTTCGAAAAAAATATTTATTATTTTATTTTTGATTTTACTTAATTTTTTTTATTTTTACACTTTTTTTTTTAATTTTTTTTTTTTTGATCACTTTTATTCCTATTACAAGGAATGTAAACATCCCTTGTAATAGGAATGTGTGTGACAGGTCCTCTTTATGGAGAGATGCGGGGTCAATAAGACCCCACATCTCTCCTCCAGGCTAGAAAGCATGAGATCGGTGAAAAAAATGGCGGCTTTGTTTACATTTGAGGACCCGGGCGTGACGTCATCACATCGTGCCTGGGCCTCCGACGGTCATAGAGATGACTGGTGACCATCTGGTCACCAGTCATCTCTATGCCTTCCATCTGGCGCCGGCAGATCGTTTCTCCGGGTCCCCGATCGCACGGGAGAGCCCGGAGAAGCACCGGGTGGCGGCGGGAGGGGGGGGCATCCCCTCCCGCCGCCTATAAGAACGATCAAGCGGCGAAACCGCCGCTATGATCATTCTTATGGTGCACAGAATCGCCGGCTGAAAAGATGGATATCTGAATGATGCCTCTAGCTGCAGGCATCATTCAGATATCCCCACTGAAAGTCCAGGACGTCATATGACGTCCTTGGGTGGGAAGTGGTTAAAAAAAAAACTAAAAAAAAAACTGTGAGCAGTTATAGTGAAAATATAAAATTTTGGGGAAAAAATGTCTATAGTCCATAAAAATGAAAGAAATTACTTTGCTTTTATGTGAATAAATTAACCACTTCCCTCCCGTGCTATAGCCGAAAGACGGCTACAGCGCAAGCTTACTTTGCTGGGATTCTCCCATGATCACGCTGCCCACATGCCCCATGCAGTACACGGGCTCTGTGATCGCTGCATCCTTTGGACGCAGATGATCACAGATTGGGGCAAAGGGCCAATCACAACGGCCCTTTACCATGTAATCAGCTGTGTCCAATGACATCTGATCATGATGTAAACACAAGCCGGTTATCGGCATTCCTTTCCTCACACTGAAAGCGTGAGGAGAGGAGAGCCGATAACCAGCTTGTGTGAAAGGGGCATCTACACAGATAATCAGTACCCACAAGTGCTGCCAATCAGTGCCCATCGGTGCCTCCTAATCAGTGTCACCTATCAGTGCTGCCTACCAGTGCCACTTATCAGTGGCCATCAAATTTTTCAACATTTTCTGTCTTTTTCCGTTTGTTTAGCAAAACATCAAAAACCCAGTGGTGATTGCCGACCGCCGCACCGCCGCACGGCGATGTACATCAGCAGAATGGCACGGCAGGTAGATGGGCGTACAGGTACGTCCCTTTAAATTTGCTGCTCAGCGGGCGCGTGTGGCCGTGGGTCCAGGGAACTCGATGTTACCGGGCGGCCCGCAATTGCGGTCGGCAAGAGCAGAACAGGGGAATGCCTTTGTAAACAAGGCATTCCCCTATTCTGCCTAGTGACACTGTCACTGATGACCATTCCCCGTGATCGGGAACGGTCATCAGTGACGTGTCACGTGTAGTCACGCCCCCTAACAGTAAGAATCACTCCCTAGGAAACACTTAACCCCTGCAGCGCCACCTAGTGGTTAGCCCCTTCACTGCCAGTTTCATTTTTACAGTAATCAGTGCATTTTTATAGCACTGATCGCTGTAAAAATCACAATGGTCCCAAAATGGTGTCAAAAGTGTCCGATGTGTCCGCCATAATGTCGCAGTCACGACAAAAATCGCTGATTGCCGCCAAAACTAGTAAAAAAATAATTATTAAGAAATAAAGCCATAAAACAGTCCCCTATTTTGTAGAAGCTATAGCTTTTGCGCAAACAAATCAATAAACGCTTATTGTGATTTTTTTTACCAAAAATATGTAGAAGAATACGTATCGGACTAAACTGTGCGAAAAAAAAAATTTGGGGGGATATTTATTGTAGCAAAAAGTAAAAAATATAGAATTTTTGTCAAAATTGTCGCTCTTTTTTTGTTTATAGCGCAAAAAATAAAAACCGTAGAGGTGATCAAATACCACCAAAAGAAAGCTCTATTTGTGGGAAAAAAAGGACGTCAATTTTGTTTGGGAGCCACGTCGCATGACTACACAATTGTCAGTTAAAGCGACGCAGTGCCGAATCGCAAAAAGTGGCCTGGTCTTTGACCACCAAAATGGTCCGGGGCTGAAGCGGTTAAATACCAACAACAGAAAGCTCTATTTGTGTGAACTTTTTTTTTATAAAAATGTCATATGGGTACAATGTAGAATGACCGCCCAATGGTCATTCAAAGTGTGACAGTGCCAAAAGCTGAAAATTGGCCTGGGCAGGAAGGGGGAAAATGTGCCCAGTAGGCAAATGGTGAATGGCATCATTTTTTGGAGAAAAAACAGGAGGAAAAACGTTATCAATTGGTGAACTCTAATCACAAAAGAGATTCAGATGGTGTACTTTTATTCACAAAATGTGGCAAAGAAGAGGAACAAAATTGCCTTTAGACATTATGACAAATTATAAAAAAAATCTCTATAAAACATTTCAAAAACAGGTCCTTAAATATTAGAATAGTATGATTCTTGGAATAAAATTCTGTCAGAGGTAGTGAGCCAGTTAATCATTCTTCTGGTATTAAGGTCGTGGGGACACCCGTTGAGCCTATAGAGAGGCGATAGTGGAGATCATTCTTCCGCCCATAGTCGGAGGATGGTGTTTTACTTTCGCCCTGAGTTTACGTGGGGGGGATAAAAGGAGGGTTTGCTGCGCCGCACAGCCAATCCCATCAATCCCATGACTAAGTCTTTATGACGAAACATGTTGGGGCGTGGCTGTGCGGCAACCATCTGAAGTGAACGTGTGACGTATCAGAGCCGATCAAGGAAGCAGAGATCCAGAAAGGAACAGCGGGGAGGTGGTGAGCGATCAGTGGACATCTTGGGTCCACCGCGACCAATATACTCGGTTTTCGGTTCATTTCTGAACGAGTGTTTGCTGTGCAGTGTATTGCTCTATTTTTTGAGATTCATGTGAGTGTTATATTTGAAGATGTAAGTGTGATATTAAACTGATTTTACGGTATCACGCTATTTTGAGCACTTCTTTTATTTACATGCGGAGCTTTCTGGCAGTAAATTGGTTGGAACTGGGATTATCTGCTATACCTACCAGTGAGGTCTTTTTGTACACGTTTACACGCCAAACACGAGAGTGTAAGGCAATTTAGGTTGGTGAGTTTTGCATCTGACGGGAGAGGATTCACCGACACCGGGTGTGGTGGAAGATTGGAAGCTATTATTATTTTTTCACAAACCTATTTGATGTGATATATGGACTTATATTCAATTAATATTTAAACACATATATATATATATTTTTGGGGAATTTGTGCACATATTCACTTTTGTCACATGGTGATGTTTATGGATATTAGCATTACTTTTGAATACCTGTGAAAACGAATATTTCATCTTACATTGTTTACAGCGCTGCTTATATTTTATTACACTAATTTTAGGGTTTTAGAATATGTTTTTCACAGCCAGTTAACAGCAAATGGCTTCAAACATGCTTGGGACAAACATAGATCTATAAAGTTGAGACAACAAAAATACAAAACATGTATTAGAAAAAAAAAAAAAGGGGGGTAGACTCAATGGACTACTCAATTTTTTTTTTCTATATTTCTATGTAGAATAAAAGCTGCTTGTGAAAAGGTACAGCTTCACTTTATAACATCTCGGCCTACTGCTCCTAGAATGGTGCTATTATAGCTTAATCGCTGAATTTTTACTATAATAAGAACTTTTACTTCTATCAGATGCAGCCATTTAGAGCACATCTGTGAATATTTCTCAGCTAATGAAAGAACCTTTAAAAACCTGTATGTCTGTACTTTTCACATAATTGTTCACATGCAAATAATCCAGTAATTACAGAAAAACAGTGTGTTATTGTTTTATATATCTTGTGAATACCATATAAATGCCGCACTAAACCGCAGTATTCTGTTACATGGGAAAGAGGCGTGCTGTACTTAATGAAAAATAGAAATGTAAATTGTATGGCTAGCTAGTTACATCATCAGCTATTATCTTTAGACTGCATTTCTTTACCATAGTGAAGGTGGATTGGCTTGAGTTTAGTTCAAGCAGCTGCTTTGGAGTTTGGATCATTTGGCCCCAGGCTACAAAGTATCAGAGCAAATGAAATGTCAAAAGAGGCAAAAAATCTGCAATACCTTGCAGGAGAATAATAAAAAAAAAAAATTGTTATAAGCATACGGAATGTTAATAATTTTTTTTTATATTTTATGGTCATGTGTTTTGACAAGTCTGAACAGGATTTTTATCATCAATGTTAAATACAAAATGGAGCCAAATATTTATTAAGCAGATTTTGTTTAAATATTATTTCATCAGCTACTATCTTAGTAGATGTGCTCAAGTTTTTTCAAAAGTTGAAAAGGAAGATATGATCTTGCCCTTGGCTGATGACATATCTCAGCAAAAAACTGGACCTACGCGCTGGTCCAATCTACGACCTGTCCAGATGGCATATCAAACCTGCTATACCAGTAAAGCCTTGTACACATGGGCGGGAATCCCGTCGGGAAAAGAAACATCGGTTTTCCTGATGGGATTCCCGGCAAGCTTGCCTTGCATGCCGAGTGTACACACGGCCATTCAAAAGAACCGCCGTTCTTTTGAATGGCAAGAACGCAGCGACTACGACGAGCCTGCGCTCGTCACATTCAATGCCATCGCCGCCATCTTGCTACACCCTACACTACCCTTGTATGCTACCGCGCATGTGTCAAAGTCTTTTCGAGCATGCGCGGGTTTACCATGGACAGGTAAGCATACACACTCACGGTTTTCTCGGCAGGAAACACTCTGACGAGAATCCCGACGAGAAAAATAGAGAGCAGGTTCTCTATTTTTCTCACCGAGATTCCCAGCAGTTTTCCCGAAGAGAAACCATACACACGAACGGTTTTCTCGGCTAAAAGCTCTCCCAGCAGTTTTCTTGCTGAGAAAACCGGTCGTGTGTACGAGGCTTGAGCTAGAAAGTTGAAGGGATATACATTTTCAGTCTGCATGGTGTTATATTACAAATATGGTGTTGGTAGTAAATTATGATGGTGAAATATGTTGAAAAGAATTCAACAATATTATAAGATACAGATAAAAAATCCCTTCTCATATACTGGACTATATAACACCCAGGGATTTTTTTATCTGTATTTTATAATATTGTTGAAGTCTTTTCAACATATTTCACCATCATAATTCACTACCAACACCATATTTGTAATATAACACCATGCAGACTGAAAATGTATATCCCTTCAGCTTTCTAACTTTCTTTTTTTTCTCTTTTGTTCAGCTTTTTTTTCATTTTCCTTTTTTAACTACCGTATTTATCGGCGTATAACACGCACTTTTTTCCCCTTAAAATCAGGGTAAAATCGTGGGTGCGTGTTATACGCCGATACTCCGTCGAATTCCCCTGCTGAAAACGAGCGAGAGGAGCGAGCGGAGCCGAAGCCGAAGTACAATCGGCTTTACTCGGCTCCTCTCGCAGTCCCGCCCATCTCTGACTGCGCCGCTGACATAGAGAAAGCCGAGTGTACTTCGGCTAGTCTCGGCTCCTCTCGCAGTCCTGCCTGTGACTGTGAGCAGAGCCGAGTCTAGCCGAAGTACACTCGGCTTTCTCCGTCAGCGGCACAGTCAGTGGAGATGGGCGGAACTGCGAGAGGAGCCGAGTCTAGCCGAAGTACACTCGGCCCCGCTCGCTCCTCTCCACAGAAATCGGCGCCAAATTTTAAAAAACGCCGGGACTGACACGATCGCAAAGGCACTGGGCAAGGCTGCAGATGGACAGATGGACACTGGGCACGGCTGCAGATGGACAGATGAACACTGGGCACGGCTGCAGATGGACAGATGAACACTGGGCACGGCTGCAGATGGACAGATGGACACTGGGCACGGCTGCAGATGGACAGATGGACACTGGGCAAGGCTGCAGATGGACAGATGGACACTGGGCACGGCTGCAGATGGACAGATGGACACTGGGCAAGGCTGCAGATGGACACTGGGCAAGGCTGCATGCTGCATTTAAATGTAAGTTTTTTTTCCTTGAATTTCCCTCCTAAAAGTTTTTTTTCTTAAAATTCCCCTCTAAACTTGGGGTGCGTGTTATACGCCGGTGCGTGTTATACGCCGATAAATACGGTAAATTCCAGCTTTTCTATGTACCAATATACCATTAATGCACCTCTGTTGTAGAAAAGTAAAAGCTTTTTCTATATTCTAGAGCAGGCCTTACCTCTCCAGTCACCAGTGTCTCCTATAGCAAACTCCTCCATTACTTCCCTTTGGCAGTGTGCGCAGGAGCTGAGCGATTACATAACAGCCTATGTGGAGCAGAGCATAGGAGAAGTGCATCCCTGGAAGTCTGTTAAGGTCACAATACACTATACCAGCCTTTTACAACCAGGGTTCCTTGAGGTTTCTTCAGGGGTGCCTTGGCAAAATGCCTAAAAATTGTATACAAGCCAGCAGGTGAATCAAGCCTGCCATTTAGTTACAAAGTCACAGATTTTCATTATGCACCATTACGACTTTCTAGACATTTGCATCTTAACAACCAATGACGTCAATAGTTGATAAGGAGGATGTCTGTTGCCTCCACAGCATACTTTTTTGACCCCTCTTGTGCCTCTCCCTCTCAGCACTGGGCTGACTGATGGAGAGAAATTGAGGGAGAAGAGAAACATTGGAATATTAGTCGGTACCAGTGTGCAAAAGTGTATTTGATTTGGAAGAATAAGTCACCTCTAATGTTGGGTGTCCTACGTGTGGATGTTGCTGCATTGGTTGAAGCTATTAGAATAGTTTTTTACATTTTAGAATGGGGTGCCTTGAGACTGTCCATAATTTTAAAGGGCGCCTTCACTGAAAAAAGGTTGAGAAACACTGCACTATACAATCTGATTATACCACCTCCTTTGGGTCTACCATCAGCTATGTAATGCAAGGGCCTGTCTGAACGAATATAGAATGATTGGATAGATAGGTGTGGCTTCCTATTATATCGTTTTGGTAAATCTAAAGGAGATTGTACAATCAGATTATATAGTATATGGCCACCTTTATACACCTAAAATGAACTAATTGTGCTTTTGGTGCCATTAAACGCTCTTCTGTTTAAACTTCTGTGTATGCAAGTAGTCCCGTCTTCCTCCAGAACGCGGTGCAGGCAACCTGAGTTCTGTGTACGTTTCCTGCACTGCGTTCAAAAAGCACTGCATTTGTGATCGGCAGCAGGTGTCAGCGCAATGATAATGACACCCCAAATGCAGTGTGTTTGAGGTTTGAAGGGTGCTTTCTCCGCACTGCATGTTTCAGCTCTTTCCATATTCCGTGTTCAATATTATTCAGATCAGGGTTATTTAAAGGCCACTTCAGAACAGTCCAACGTTATGTTCTTCGCCTTTCTTGGGTGCTATAACTGTGTATTTTGGGTCATTATCGGAGGACCCACGATCTTTGACTAAACAGAACTTTTGGACACTGGCTAGTATGTTTGCTTCTGTATTCCTCGACAGTCTTCATATTTCGTTACAGTATTCACCAATGACATTATTTTCCAGAGTTTACAGTAGGCTCAGTGTGTTTTTCTTTGAAAGCTTCATTTGTTTGTCCGTAAACATGTTTTATCTGACTTGCCAAAAAGCTCCAGTTTTATCTCATCTGTTCAAGGTACATCTCCAAGAAGCAATGAGGCTTGTCAATATGCATTTATCAAATTCCAGTCTGGCTATCTTATACAGTTTCTCAAAAAAGTGAGTACACCCCTCACATTTTTGTAAATATTTTATTCTATCTTTTTATGTGACAACACGGAAGA
Source organism: Rana muscosa (assembly GCA_029206835.1). NCBI lineage: Eukaryota > Metazoa > Chordata > Amphibia > Anura > Ranidae > Rana > Rana muscosa. Next base: position 1,018,643,921 of record CM055116.1, read on the forward strand.
AATTACACTTTGCTACAATGTAAAGTAGTGAGTGTACAGCTTGTATAACAGTGTAAATTTGCTGTCCCCTCAAAATAACTCAACACACAGCCATTATGTCTAAACCGCTGGCAACAAGAGTGAGTACGACCCTAAGTGAAAATGTCCAAATTGGGCCCAAAGTGTCAATATATTGTGTGGCCACCATTATTTTCCATCACTGCCTTAACCATCTTGGGCATGGAGTTCACCAGAGCTTCACAGGTTGCCACTGGAGTCCTTCCACTCCTCCATGACGACATAACGGAGCTGGTGGATGTTAGAGAGCTTGCACTCTTCCACCTTTCGTTTGAGGATGCCCCACAGATGCTCAATAGGGTTTATGTCTGGAGACATGCTTGGCCAGTCCATCACCTTTACCCTCAGCTTCTTTAGCAAGCAAGTGGTCTTTTTGGAGGTGTGTTTGGGGTCGTTATGTTGGAATACTGCCCTGCGGCCCAGTTTACGAAGGGAAGGGGATCATGTTCTGCTTCAGTATGTCACAGTACATGTTGGCATTCATGGTTCCCTCAGTGAACTGTAGCTTCCCATTGCCGGCAGCCCCAGACTATGACACTCCCACCACCATGCTTGACTGTAGGCAAGATACACTTGTCTTTGTACTCCTCACCTGGTTGCCACCACACACGCTTGACACTATCTGAACCAAATAAGTTTATCTTGGTCTCATCAGACCACAGGACATGGTTCCAGTAATCCATGTCCTTAGTCTGCTTGTCTTTAGCAAACTGTGGGCTTTCTTTAGAAAAGGACTTCCTTCTGGGACGCGCCACCTCTTCAACAATGCTGGCAGCACTCATACATCCATTTCCCAAAGATAACCTCTGGATATTACGCTGAGCACGTGAACTCAACTTCTTTGGTCGACCATGGTAAGGCCTGTTCTGTGTGGAACCTGTCCTGTTAAACCACTGTATGGTCTTGGCTACAGTGCTGCAGCTCAGTTTCAGGGTCTTGGCAATCTTCTTATAGCCTAGGCCATCTTTATGTAGAGCAACAATAATTTTTTTCAGATCCTCAGAGAGTTCTTTGCTATGAGGTGCCATGATGAACTTCCAGTGACCAGTATGAGAGTCAAGCCCCGTACACACGATCGGTTTGACTGATGAAAACCGTCCGATGGATGGTTTTCATCAGACCAACCGATCGTGTATGGTACCCAACGGTCTTTTTTCCATCGGTTGTAAAAAATAGAACTTGTTTTAAAATTTTCCGATGGATAAAAAACCGATGGGAATTTCCGATCGTCTATGGGCAAGTCCATCGGTTAAAAAACCCATGCATGCTCAGAATCAAGTCGACGCATGCTCAGAAGCATTAAACTTAATTTTTCTCGGCTCATCTGAGTGTTTTACGTCACCGCGTTTGGAACGGTCGTTTTTTTTACTGATGGCGTGTGGCCAAGACTGATGAAAAACAGTTTCATCGGATTTCCGATGGACAAATCCATCGGACGAAAATCCATAGGTTATCCGATCGTGTGTACGGGGCTTGAGAGCGATAACAGTATGAGAGAGTGAGAGCGATAACCAAACAGTAGAGTGACTACTTTTCTCTATTTAAATAGGTTGTCTGACTCCAAGACTGAAGACATGTGTGATACTAATTAAAGAAAACAGTTAGGCCGGCCATACACAATTTGAATCTGAACCGGCTGAGATTCGAACCACTAATGGGCAGGCTGAATGTGCCAAGTTGATCGATCGATCAACTTGGGTACGACCAGCCTGCTGTATTCTCTTGCAATTATCACTAGCGGCTGCTATAGCTGCTAGCGATGATCATTGTCTTCTCTCCCGCCGGGAGAAGACAATTGCTCAGTAGGATGGATTCCCCTGTGAGCACTGTCTGTGTTGATTGCGGAATCATGTGAATTTCTTTTCTGCAACCCGTAGCTGCAGGAAAGAAATTTGCACCGTGTATACCTTGCCTTAGTTTGAAATATCAATGTGATGCAGTCATTAAAATCTTTTTTAGGTAGACCAACAAATCTATCCAAGCCATTTTAGAATATTTTTGTCCAATAAGCAATAATTGTTCTCTTTTCACACTTACTTTGCTTTACTCTTTGACATACCAAATGCATTCAGGTGCAGTGCCTTGAAAAAGTATGCATAACCCCTTAAAATGTTCCACATTTTGTCATGTTACAATCAAAAACATAAATGTATTTTATTGGGATTTTATGTGATAGACCAATGCAAAGTGGCACATATAATTGTGAATTGGAAAGAAAATTATAAATGGTTCTCAAATTCTTTTACAAATAAAATACCGTATTTATCGGCGTATAACACGCACCGGCGTATAACACGCACCCCAAGTTTAGGAGGGAATTTAAAGGAAAAAAACTTTTAGCAGGGAAATTCAAGAAAAAAAAAAAACTTACATTTAAATGCAGCATGCAGCCTTGCCCAGTGTCCATCTGCAGCCTTGCCCAGTGTCCATCTGTCCATCTGCAGCCGTGCCCAGTGTCCATCTGTCCATCTGCAGCCGTGCCCAGTGCCTTTGCGATCGTGTCAGTCGTGGCGGTTTTTAAAATTTGGCGCCGATTTCTGTGGAGAGGAGCGAGCGGGGCCGAGTGTACTTCGGCTGGACTCGGCTCCTCTCGCAGTTCCGCCCATCTCCACTGACTGCGCCGCTGACGGAGAAAGCCGAGTGTACTTCGCCTAGACTCGTGTCTGCTCACAGTCACAGGCAGGACTGCGAGAGGAGCCGAGACTAGGCGAAGTACACTCGGCTTTCTCCGTCAGCGGCGCAGTCAGAGATGGGCGGGACTGCGAGAGGAGCCGAGTAAAGCCGATTGTACTTCGGCTTCGGCTCCGCTCGCTCCTCTCGCTCATTTTCAGCAGGGGAATTCGGAGTATCGGCGTATAACACGCACCCACGATTTCCCCCTGATTTTAAGGGGAAAAAAGTGCGTGTTATATGCCGATAAATACGGTATGTGAAAAGTGTATTTGTATTCAGCCCCCCTGAGTCAATACTTTGTACAACCACCTTTCACTGCAATTACAGCTGCAAGTCTTATTGGGTATGTCTCTACCAGCTCTGCACATCTAGAGAGTGAAATTTTTGCCCATTCTTCTTTGCAAAATAGCTCGAGCTCTGTCAGATTGGATGGAGAGAGAGCGTCTGTGAAAATAAGTTTTCAAGTCTTGCCACAGAGTCTCAATTGGATTTAGGTCTGGACTTTGACTGGGCCATTCTAACATATGAATATGTTTTGATCTAAACTATTCCATTGTAGCTCTGGTTGTATGTTTAGGGTCATGGTACTGCTGGAAGATGAACCTCCACTCCAGTCTCAAGTCTTTTGCAGACTGTAACAGGTTTTCTTCTAAGATTGCCCTGTATTTGGCTCCATCTTCCTATCAACTCTGACCAGCTTCCCTTTCCCTGCTGAATAAAAACATCCCCACAACCTGATGCTGCCCACACCATGTTTCACGGTGGGGATGGAGTGTTCAGGGTGATGTGCAGTGTTAGTTTTCTGCCACACAGTGTTTTGCTTTTAGGCCAAAAAGTTCAATTTGGGTCTCATCTGACCAGAGCCCCTTCTTCCACATGTTTGCTGTGTCCCCCACATGGCTTCTCACAAACTGCAAACGCGTTTTCTTATGGCTATCTTCTTGCCACTCTTCCATAAAGGCCAGGTTTGAGGAGTACATGACTAATAGTTGGCCGGTGGACAGATTCTCCCACCTGAGCTGTGGATCACTGCAGCTCCTCCAGAGTTACCATGGGCCTCTTAGCTGCTCCTCTGATTAATGCTCTTCTTACCCGACCTGTCAGTTTAGGTGGACGGCCATGTCTTGGATTTCATTTTCTCATGATGGATTGAACAGTGCTCAGTGAGATGTTCAAAGCTTGAGATATTTTTTTAAAACCTAACCCTGCTGTAAAGTTCTCCACATTTTTATCCCTGACCTGTCTGGTGTTTCTTGGCCTTTATGATGCGGTTTGTTCACTAAGGTTCTCTAACAAACCTCTGAGGGATTAACAAAACAGCTGTACTTATACTGAGGTTAAATTACACACAGGTGGACTCTATTTACTAATTAGGTGATTTCTGAAGGCAATTGGTTCCACTGGATTTTAGTTAGGGGTATCAGAGTAAAAGGGGCTGAATACAAATGCACCTCACACTTTTCACATATTTATTTATAAAAAAAACATTTATTATTTTCCTTAGACTTCACAATTATGTGCCATTTGGTGTTGGACTATCACATAAAATGCATTTACGTTTTCAGTTGTAACATGAAAAAATTTGAAACATTTCAAGGGGTATGAATACTTTTTCAAGGCACCGTATACATGAGAGAATTGGTTTTTGTTTCATAATTTCAATTAGAATGAAGTATTGTTCCAACGAGCTGTAAAGGTACCAACAACTTTGTCCATGTCTGCATACCTTTGTTGTTACTATAATTTATATAACAATCAATACATTAAGGTGGCTATATAAATAATTATTTGTGTCTGGATCGCAGGAGGTGAACTGGATTGCATATATTTTCTGGGCGGAGTTGGAAACATTAACCGCCGATTTAAAATAATAGAAAATAACATACTGAGATAGATCATATATCTCTTGCTGCTAGAGACAAATAAATCTCAGAAATATTACTGTTATAACTCAGTAATGCTGCATTCACATGTGTCAAGGCAATCAATTTATTTCTTGTCTTGAGGTAATACACTCCTTTTAGGGTAATACATCAAACCTTGTTTTATTATATTGCACAGCAAAGTGCTTTCATTTTACAAGGTAGGAAAAGATGGTGTTCAATGAGTGTTCCCCAGCGATTACTATTCCAATCCAGGACCCTACACCCCATATTCAGTTTACTTATTTTGCCCTTTTTTAATAGAAACAATGAACAAGTTCTACAGGTGATTATGTCACAGGTTTTGATAAATATCAGATATCTAGATAAAAGAGAACTATAAATTCCACTGAATAATAGTAAAGGTTTATATACTATAAAATGGTAGGATGCTGCAGACTGCTATTCCACCTACTGAATCGCCTAGCAGAAGTCTCTGGTACTGATGGGAATATGATCGTTGGCGTATTACTGGAGTAATGCTTATGTCTGCTTTAAACTGAATATATCTAATCAAAGTTGTCTGTTCTCAAGCAGACTGTCCTGGCCTTGTCGCTGTCTGGCATCATGCTGGGAATACTGAATTTGGCTCTTTGGCATCCTGCATGCTAGATCATCAAATTGGGATGCCATCAGATTAGTATTTTGCCCTTTTCATAAACATGGAAGCAGAACTCCAGCCATAAATGACAAGATAAAATAGTGCATTAAATGACAAAAATAAAGAAAAACTGCTTTTAATAAAAAATTTACAGATTTACACTGCAGAGCTTTTTTTCACAATAGATGTCCTCAGTCTGATGGCCAGCATCATTCAACTGACCCCTCTGAGCCCAGGTCATCCTGGATCCTCCTCAGCCTGGATAGGGATTGGAGACACAGCATAAACATAAGCTCATCTCTCTGCTTTCCCTTCCCATCAGCATGCTCCTTGTCAGCATATGAACTGATTAGCCTCGTACTACTTCTTCCCCTCTGACTCCATCCTTACTGTAGGGGGTCAAGAACCTGGCACCATGTAAAATGCTGGTATTTACACTGCCTGAAATAAATCAACTACATTTGGTGATGTATTAGACCCGGTTCACACAGGGGCGACTCCGGACGCGACTTCAGGTCGCCCCGAGTTGCCCCAAGTCGTGCTATTTTTAAAACGAATTGAAGTGAATGGAGATGTTTTAATGTACACGACTGCAGTCGCTCCGACTTCAAAAAAGGTTCCTGTACGACTTCAATCAGACTTCTAGGTGACCTGTAGGCAACTTGTACCCAATGATTTCAATGGAAGTCGCTTAGAAGTCTGATCACTGTTCATTTTGAAGGCAACTTTACAGGAAGCAGAAAGGAATTTACCCAGAAGCCACAAGGAATTTACTTCAAGTCGTATTGTTAATGACCACAAGTCGTGCTGAAGTCTCCTCCAAGTCTCGCTGTGATTCATGCTGAAGTCGTGTCTGAGTTGCTTCTGGAAGTCGCTCTGGAAGTCGTGTTGCCCCAGGGTGAACCGGCTCTTAGGCCTCATGCACATAAAAAATGCGGTGTTTACAGGCATACATCAAATTATTTATGTCTCCAAATGCTGTTCTATGTTGTCCTACAGTATGTGCCCATGCACATCAGGTGTACACACCAATATTTGTAACCACTTCAATACAGGGCACTTAAAGGGGTTGTAAAGGTTTGTTTTTTATTTTCTAAATAGGTTCCTTTAAGCTAGTGAATTGTTGGTTCACTTACCTTTTCCTTTGATTTACCTTCCAAAATGTTTTTTTTCTTTGTCTGAATTTCTCACTTCCTGTTTCTCCTCACTAAACTTCACACCATCATCCGAGTGGTGGTTAGTCAGCCAGAACAGCTTACTGAACAGCTTACTGAGGAGGAACAGGAAGTGAGAAATTCAGACAAAGAAAACAAAGAAAAAAAATATTTAGAAGGGAAATCGAAGGAAAAGGTAAGTGACAAATAGAGCTTTCTTTTGGTGGGATTTGATCATCTCTGCGGTTTTTCTTTTTTGCGCTATAAACAAAAGAAGAGTGACAAGTTTGAAAAAAAAAAAAAAAAAAAATATTTTTTACTTTTTGCTATAATAAATATCCATTTTTTATTTATTCTTTTAAATTTCTCCTCAGTTTATGCCGATATGTATTCTTCTACATATTTTTGGTAAAAAAAATAAATAAAATTGCAATAAGCGTATCTTGATTGGTTTGCGCAAAAGTTATAGCGCCTACAAAATAGGGGATATATTTATGATGCGGCGCGTACACACCCCCTAGAGGGCTGAGAAGCCGAGGACATCATATGACGCCCGGCTAGAATGAGAGCCGCACCGCCCAGCCATCATTTGACGGCCGGCGGGTGGCAAGCGGTTAAAGCAGCATATAGAGGCATAAAAAATGCACCAAAGCTGCCTTTGAGGAGGAGCTTACAGACATCATTTATACACATAAACGCGTGCATATGTGTTTCGATGGTCAGAATAAATATTCTGACCAGTACAATTTTTTTTATACGCTTAACACCATAAGCGCATAAATGCACCTACATACGCAAAATGCACCTACACACGCCATTCTTCAGTAAGAATCACTTCTAAAGCCCTGTACACACGATTGGATTTCCTATGGATTTTAAACCGATGTATTTTTCCATCGGAAATCCGATGAAGCTGACTTCCATCAGTCTTGCCTACACACCATCAGTCAAAAAACCGATCGTCCCAAACGCTGTGACGTAAAACACTCCGACGAGCCAAGAAAAATGAAGTTTTATGCTTCTGAGCATGCGTCGACTTGAGCATGCGTGTGTTTTTTATCCGATGGAGTTCCCCACAGACGATAGTAAATTGCGATCGTTTTTTTTTTCCATCAGATAAATTTAAAACATGTTCTATTTTTTAACACCGATGGAAAAAAGACCCATGGGGCCCATACACGATCGGTTCGTCCGGTGAAAAAAGTCCATCGGACAGGGTTTCAGGGTACACTTAACCCCTACAGCGCCACCTAGTGGTTAACCCCTCACTGCCAGTGTCATTTTCACAGTAACCAGTGCATTTTTATAGCACTGATCGCTGTGAAAATGACAATGGTCCCAAAAATTTGTCAAAAGTGTCCGATGTGTCTGCCATAATGTCGCAGTCACGAAAAAAATCACTGATCGCCGCCATTACTAGTAAAAAAATTTTTTTTATAAAAATGCCATAAAACTACCCCCTATTTTGTAAACGCTATAACTTTTGTGCAAACCAATCAATAAACGCTGATTGCGTTTTTTTTTTACCAAAAATATGTAGAAGAATACGTATCGGCCTAAACTGAGGAAAAAAAAATTTTTTTTAGATATTTTTGGGGGATATTTATTATAGCAAAAAGTAAAAAATATAGATTTTTTTTTTAAAAATGCTCCCTGTACTACTTTGGTCCGGTGTCGGACCAGTTAAGACGGCTCCCATAGGGAAACATTGATTTTCACACGTCATGCGACATGAGCTCCCAATGTCGGAGCGTTTGTCGGACAAGTGTGAACCCGGCCTACAGCTCACAGTGCATGTCAGAGCAAATGAGAATCATGAGGTCAAAGGAACTGTCTGAAAAGCTCGGAGACAGAATTGTGGCAAGGCACAGATCTGGCCAAGGTTACAAAAACATTTCTGCTGCACTTAAGGTTCCTAAGAGCACAGTGGCCTCCATAATCCTTAAATGGAAGACGTTTGGGACGACCAGAACCCTTCCTAGAGCTGAGCTATCGGGGGAGAAGAGCCTTGGTGAGAGAGGTAAAGAAGAACCCAAAGATCACTGTGGCTGAGCTCCAGAGATGCAGTTGGGAGATGGGAGAAAGTTGTAGAAAGTCAACCATCACTGCAGCCCTCCACCAGTCAGGGCTTTATGGCAGAGTGACCCGACAGAATCCTCTCCTCAGTGCAAGACATATGAAAGCCTGCATGGAGTTTGCTAAAAAAACACCTGAAGGACTCCAAGATGGTGAAAAATAAGATTCTCTAGTCTGATGAGACCAAGATAGAACCTTTTGGCCTTAATACTTAGTGGTATGTGTGGAGAAAACCAGGCACTGCTCATCACCTGTCCAATACAGTCCCAACAGTGAAGCATGGTGGTGGCAGCATCATCCTGTGGATTTTTTTTCACCTGCAGGGACAGGACGACTGGTTGCAATCGAGGGAAAGATGAATGCGGCCAAGTACAGGGATATCCTGGACGAAAACCTTCTCCAGAGTGCTCAAGACCTCAGACTGGGCCGAAGGTTTACCTTCTAACAAGACAATGACCCTAAGCACACAGCTAAAATAACGAAGGAGTGGCTTCACAACAACTCCGTGACTGTTCTTGAATGGCCCAGCCAGAGCCCTGACTTAAACCCAATTGAGCATCTCTGGAGAGACCTAAAAATGGCTGTCCACCAACATTTACCATCCAACCTGACAGAACTGGAGAGGATCTGCAAGGAGGAATGGCAGAAGATCCCCAAATCCAGGTGTGAAAAACTTGTTGCATCTTTCCCAAAAAGACTCATGGCTGTATTAGATCAAAAGGGGGCTTCTACTAAATACTGAGCAAAGGGTCTAAATACTTAGGACCATGTGATATTTCCGTTTTTCTTTTTTAATAAATCTGCAAAAATGTCAACAATTCTGTGTTTTTCCGTCAATATGGGTTGCTGTGTGTACAACAATGAGGAAAAAAATTAACTTAAATGATTTTAGCAAATGGCTGCAATATAACAAAGAGTGAAAAATTTAAGGGGGTCTGAATACTTTCCGTACCCACTGTAGCTTTTTTAAATGCAGGAAAAGTTATCTGGGAAGTATTAACAACTCTTATGCCTCCCATATCACTTTCTCCTATATTTAGATATTCCTGAATGAATCCCTTCTTTCCACATATGTGGCTTTATTGAAGTGGGTGTACACAGCACGTTCCCAGCGCACAGACTCATAAGAATGGTTCCCAATCGCCTAAACGCTGTGATAGCCACTGATTGGTTATCACAGTCATCAGTCACTGTACAGCCCTCCCCTGTATTTCTTTCTCTCCTCTAAATGGAGATACATTGTGTCTTTTTCTCTCTGCCAGAGGAGAAAAATGTAAAAAAAAACAAATATGTGTAAAACAATAATAACAAAAAATAAAGATAAAATAGCTAGATCAGGGTTTGATCTAGGTCAGTGTAAGGGTTAATGTCAAGGTTATGGTCAAAGGTCAGAGTCAAAGGTCAAGATCAAAGGTTACATTTTTTTAATTCGTATCAGTGTAATTTTGAGGATTATTTACTAAACTAAAGCTAGAGTGTGTAAAATTGGGCTCAGTTCTGCATAGAAACCAATCAGCTTCTAACCTCAGCTTCTTAAATTAAGGGATAAGTTCACCTTTTATAACATGTTACACTCATATTCACGGTGAAACATGTAACCTGTTACAAATCCACCGGTCCCCGCACCCCCCAACTTGCCATTGGGACAGGGAGCGGGTATTTTGTCCCCTCGTTCTCGGTCACAGTCTGCAAAGAACGTGGCCGTGCGGGGCTCAGCCCACCAGGCCTCATCATTCATTCACAGAGTTCTGTGAATGGAAAACTACAAGGTCTGGTAGCCTTTCCGGCTGTTGGCTTGTAGTTCTCCATGAACTACCACGGCCCGGGTGAACACTGTGGAAATTTATTGATGCTTCCTGTTAGTGTCTTGGTTGTACAGCAGACATCTTACACACAGAGTCTGTAAGAGCCCTGCATTGCACTCACGATCTACCCCCAATAAAAAAAGGAATAAATGCTAAAAAAAAATTAGCTGCAAAAAGATGTGCATTTTTTTTTTTTTAAAGTGAACTTATACTTTAAGCTTTGGCAATAAAACCTGAAAGCTGATGTGTTTCTATGCAGAAGTTAGCCTGATATAGCACTTTAGTAAATAAACCCCTTTGTGTCAATGACTGAATCCGCTTGCTCAGCGGGGTTCGATCCGTTGATCTCCGCTTATCAGGCAGATGACAGGTCTGTCTCGGTTCACTGTGCAGAGACAGACCTGTCCTCTATGGGAGATCAGATGAAAACAGATCCGCCTGTCCGTTTTCATCTGATCCGATCCACTAGAGGGGTGGAAGATAGGGTTTCCATTCGTCTGGATTTGGTCGGACAGTATCGGATAGCGGTGGATATCAGCGAACATGTCACCGCTGACATCCGTCGATCCATAGAGGTGCATTGAGCGTCCTATCAGGTTCCCCTGAAAAATGAACAGGCGGAACTAATGGGACAGCATGTGTGAAAGGGGCCAATGTCAGGGGGTTTTAAGTAGGAAAAAAGCAAAATGTGCACTATTGTTTCTGGGTCATAATACAGGTGCAAACAACAAATAATATACACATATCTTGTATCGCTAAAATTGTCAGGAGCAGCAGAATTTACTTTGGGTTTTTCTTTGGCTGTAGTTTTTATTTTTTTACTGATTTGAGCAGGTTTTTCTTTGATATAAAAAATAAAAATAAAAAAAAAAATCAGAAAGATATCCGTTACTGTTTACTATCAAATGAAAGCCCTAGTATAATTCACCTGGATACACTAAGTAGTTGTGATATGTACAGTTTTACTAACACAAGTTGAAAAGTAAGATTCTGACCTGGACCATTCCATTTTTTTTTACCATGTTGAAAATGTAAAGGGGTAGAGGTTCTGTTGCCCTAACTCTGATATTATTATTGTCCAAAAGAATTTACTTGCAGGAACAGGACTAACTTAACTGATGATCAATAGTATATGGTGGGGCTCCACCTCTGATACCTCAATTTTGCCAGGCCGGTCAGATTGGATGTTGCACCCCCTCTGTGATCTATAGCTAACAGAGTTTGGGGGTTCTGGTCATTACACAGTGCAGAAAAATGCAACAATACCCTAACAAGTACAGGCTTGCAGAAGAAACATATTTATGTATTTTTTTTTTTTTTAACCACTTCTCCACTGGGCCTATTCTGGTACTGCTCTCCTTCATGTAAAAATCATCATTTTTTTGCTAGAAAATTAATCAGAACCCCCAAACATTATATATTTTTTTTAGCAGACACCCTAGGGAATAACATGGCGGTAATTGCAACTTTTTATCTTGCACGGTATTTGCGCAATAATTTTTCAAACGCCTTTTTTTTTTCATTTTATTTTAAATTTTACAGATTTTTTTTTATTTTAACACTTTTTTTTTTATATCACTTTTATTCCTATTACAAGGAATGTAAACATCCCTTGTAATAGGAATGGTGTGTGACAGGTCCTCTTTATGGAGAGATGCGGGGTCAATAAGACCCCACATCTCTCCTCCAGGCTGGAAAGCATGAGATCGGTGAAAAAAAAATTCACTGATCTCATGCTGACAGCCGCAATTGCGGCTTTGTTTGCTTCCGGGTACCTGGCGTGACGTCACAACATCGCGCCCGGGACTCTGACGGTCATAGAGATGACTGGTGACCATCTGATCACCGGTCATCTCTATGCTCCTTATCCGGCACCGGCCGATTCGTTCTCCGGGCCCCCGATGGCACGGGAGAGCCCGGAGAAACACTGGATGGCGGCAGGAAGGGGGGGTGTCCCCTCCCGCCGCCTATAAGAACGATCAATTGGTGGAACTGCCACTATGATCATTCATATGGTGCGCAGAATCGCCGGCCTAACAGAATGATATCTGAATGATGCCTGTAGCTGCAGGTATTATTCAGATATCCCCCTTCAAAGTCAAGGACATCATATGACGTCCTTGGTGGAGAAGTGGTTAAACAATAAGATTTTTATTTGTAATCAAAATGAACAGTTGTACAATCATACTAACATTTGTACATGAATTTTAGCATGGAATATGCAACAGTTGGTATAACTGAATTGAGCAATAGAGTATTTTTAAAGAGGAAAAAATAATATTCATATAAACCACGGCCTGATATTACACTTTCTAAGTTCAGCATATTTGCCGAGAAAGGTCCCTCAATAAAATAAGTTATGTTTTAGCGATCAGCCGATCTTCAGTCCAAATATTATAGTTGAAAAATACTCTAAATTTGTATAGATAAATTTAATAATTAACTAGAAAAAGAAGAAAGGAAATGTTGGCCCAAAAAGGTGCCTTTGAGAAAAAAGAATATAGTGAAAGAAATATTTATGACAGTTGGAATAAGACCTAATTATCATCCTTTAATGGAAAAAGTAGCCAGAAGACACTAGTGAGTAAACAGCACTATAGTAATAAATGTGTGCATGCCATTTCGCTATGAAATATTAAAAATGTAAATTAACACAAGAAAAAATCTGGAAGTCTAGGGAGATAAATGTTTATGGCTCCAGCCTGCTAAGCAATCAAATGAAATTTAAGACAATGCATATTTGCATATATTTAAATAATTCATAGTGAATGTCTTCCTAAAACGACCCAAATAGTATTCCACAGAGAAGGAAGCAAAACTAGCCTACATCCGGCAACAGAAAAAGCATTTGTTTTAAGCAGAACACTGATCAAAGGCAAATCAAACTACTTTTTTATTTTTCCTTCAGGGTCCTTGTTCACACAATTCCTTCTATTATTAATATAAAGCGCACACTTTTCTCATATTTTAAGTAAAGAAGGCACCATTAAGAATGTCAGCATTTTACCCTTTCATGGATAAGCCGCGTTCATACTGCCGCAACTTGTCATGCGACTTGAGAGTTCAAGTAACAAGTCGCGCCCCACTACCGGCAATGGAACTGTTCTAATTGGTGCGACTCAAGTTGCTCCGACTTAGAAAAAGGTTCCTGCACTACTTTGGTGCGACTTCAACAGGACTTGCATTGACTTCTGTTAACTAGTTGCCGTCCAGTACAACTGCGGCGAGTTGGCACGGCTGCGTGAATCGCCGTCATTGTACGGCGGACGCTTTGAGAAGCTATAGGGGGCGCGCCGTGACGCCGGAGCCGATACGTGTGGCCGGGCGGCGCGATGTCCACCGGCCACCCACGATTGCTCCTCAGAAAGCCAGAATGGGGATCTGACAATGTAAACAAACAGATCCCCATTCGGACAGGGGAGAAGAGAGAGATCTAGTGATCAGGAACAGTGATCTCTCTCCTCCTCCAGTGGGTACACTGCCCCCACAGTTAGGCCGCAGACACACGACCGGTTTTCTCGGCAAAAAACTACAAGAAAACTGCCGGGAGAGCTTTCTTGCCGAGAAAACCGGCCGTGTGTACGCGGCTTTCAGTTTTCTCGTCAAGAAAACTGCCCAGATTCTCGACGAGAAAAAAGAAGACCTGCAGTCTTTTTTCTCGTCGAGAATCTCGTCGGCCTGTTTCTCGACGAGAAACCAGAGCGTGTGTACACTTACCTGTCGCCATGGAAACCCGCGCATGCTCGAAATGACTTTGACGCATGCGCGGTAGCTTCCTAGGCATAACCATAGGGTGTAGCAAGATGACGGCGACGGCATCGAATGTGACGAGTGCACGCTCGTCATAGTCGATGACGTCACCGCGTTCGTGCCATTCAAAAGAACGGCGGTTCTTTTGAATCGTACGTGTGTACACTCGGCCGGGACAAGTTTCTTGTCAAGATTTTCGTCAGGAAAAAACATGTTTTTTTCCTGACGAGAATCTCGCCCGTGTGTACGAGGCTTTAGAAACGCCTCCCCAGGGAACACTTAACCCCTTGATCACCCCTAGAGTTAACCCCTTCCCTACCAGTGACATTTATACAGTAATCAGTGGCTATTTTTAGCTCTGATCGCTGTATAAATGTTAATGGTCCCAAAAAAGTGTCAAAAGTGTCTGTCCACCGCAATGTTGCAGTCCCGCTAAAAACTACAGATCACCGCCATTACTAGTAAAAAATAAATAAATAATAAAAATGCCATATATATCCCCTATATTGCAGATGCTATAACTTTTGCACAAACCAATCAATATACACGTATTGCGATTTTTTGTTATCAAAAATATGTAGAAGAATACATATTGACCTAAACTAATGAAGAATTTGTTTCTTTTTTAATTTTTTATTATAGCAAAAAGTAAAAAAAAAAATTTTTCAAAACAGAGGTGATCAAATACCACCATATTTGTGGAAGAAAAGGACATACATTTTGTTTGGGTACAGCGTCGCACAACCAATTGTCCGTTAAAGTGACGCAGTGCCGTATCGCAAAAAATAGCCTGGTCATTAAGAGGGCAAATCCTTCTGGTCCTTAAGTGGTTAAAGAAGTCATATGCAAGTCACAATGAAGTCTTACAGGGATGTCGGGTTCAAAGTCCCACGACTTTGAAACCATGGCAGTGTGAACAAAGGCTTAACCACTTCACGCCCGCCGTATGACAACAAGGTGGCTCTACAATGCCGAAAGGCCGTCTGGGGGGCGCGCGAGCACCGCCGGCGGCGCGTGCCCGGCACGTCACTGAGATGCCGATGCGCGTGCCTGGCGGCCGCGATGTCCTCCAGGTACCCGCGATCGCCCGTTACACAGACAAGGACGTAGATTTCTGTGTGTAAACACAGAGATCCACCTCCTGTCAGGGAAAGGAGACCGATGGTGTGTCCCTTGTACATAGGGACACAGATCGGTCACCTCCCCCAGTCAGTCCCCTCCCCCCACAGTAAGAATCACTCCCAGGGCACACATTTAACCCCTTCCTCGCCCCCTAGTGTTACCCCTTCCCTGCCAGTCACATTTATACAGTAATCAGTGCATATTTATAGCACTGTTCGCTGTATAAATGTGAATGGACAAAATGTGTCAAAAGTGTCCGATGTGTCCGCCATAATATCGCAGTCCTGACAAAAATCGCAGATAACCGCCATTACTAGTAAAAAAAAACAATAATAAAAAAAAATCAGAATTCTATCCCCTATTTTGTGGCCGCTATAACTTTTGCGCAAACCAATCACTATACGCTTATTGCAATTTTTTTTTACCAAAAATATGTAGAAGAATACGTATAGCTTTAAACAATTGGGATATTTATTATAGCAAGAATCTAAAAATATTGTGTTTTTTTCAAAATTTACGCTCTTTATTTGTTTATAGCGCAAAAAATAAAAACCGCCGAGGTGATCAAATACCACCAAAAGAAAGCTCTATTTGTGGGAAAAAAAGGACGTCAATTTTGTTTGGGAGCCACGTTGCACGACCGCGCAATTGTCATTCAAAGTGTGACAGTGCCGAAAGCTGAAATTTCGCCTGGGCAGGAAGGGGGTATATGTGCCCAGTAAGAAGGTGGTTAAGCAGAACTCATGGCAAACCGTTACATAAACATATTTTTGCATAATTTTTTTTTCAAAATAATGTGTAGTTCTGTTCAGCCAGTCTTGTGATTTTCACACCTCTGCTGCTCTATATAATCACTAATGCCTGGCTTTGATTTATGGCTACTCTTTGGACACATATGTGTATTTTATAAATCTTCCATCTGAAGTTCATTTTTCATCCTGACAGCCACTTGTACTACTTGTTCCAAACTAACCAAACAAAGCATAGAAGATGATCTGTGTTAGTGTCAGTTTTCATCCATTGGCAGCCATTCAGGGGTACAGGACACTGTGCAGATAAACACAATGCCTGTATTGGGTAGTTTGTTCAGTTACCACGCCCACTGACAAATGAAAGCCTGCCTCTTAAAAACGCCCCCTTCTCAAGCATAGCCTGCATCTTTCCTCAGGCTTAACAGACTATGGAGTATAGGTACATTGTATCCTGTAACCCTGATCCCACCTATCAGGAAGAAGAGATGCATGGTCACATAACAGAACTTTTTAACATTGTAAAAAAAGGTAGGATCATTTCTGAAATTAAAGTGGTTATAAAGGCTGACGGACTTTTACCTTCATGCATTCGGTGTGCAGCTCCTCCATCAGCCCCCCAATACTTACCTAAGCACGAAACATACCTCTTGCTCCTTCCTCACTGGCTGTACCAATGGCTCCCGCTGCTGTGTTTGAGCCAATGGGGAGAAAGAGCCTCTGCTCTTGTGCACATCGCTGGATCAAGATCAGGCTCAGGTAAGTATTTAGGGGGAGGCTGGGGGAGGAGCTTTTTGCAGAAAGTTTTTTACCTTAATGCAGGGAATGCATTAGGCTAAAAAAGGAACAAAAAAAAAACCTTTTGCCTTTAGAACTACTTTAATTCTTTTTTAATATTCAACACAAACAGCAAAGTCACCCATCCATACAGTTAATGCTTAAAGCAGACATTGCACCTTAAAATGGATCTTTACTGCATCTGAGCACCACAAACCAAAAACACAATTTAATACATTTTTAACCACTTGACAACTGGGCACATAACCCCCTTCCTGCCCAGGCGAAATTTCAGGTTTCAGCGCCGTCACGCTTTGAATGACAATTGCGCGGTCGTGCGACGTGGCTCCCAAACAAAATTGACGTCCTTTTTTTCCCACAAATAGAGCTTTCTTTTGGTGGTCTTTGATCATTTCTGCGGTTTTTATTTATTTTTCGTACATCACGGGACACAGAGCGACTTAGTCATTACTAATGGGTTATATAGATTACCTTCAGGTGTTGGCACTGGCCAATTCCAAACCGGAAGTACCCTCCCCTATATAAGCCCCTCCCACCCGGGAGCACCTCAGTTTTTTGCCAGTGTCTAAGGTGTTGGCCAAAGAGTAACATGTGTTTTCACTGGGCTTGCGTACAGGTTCTTTTGGGTCTTAGTAAGCTGTTCCGGATCCCACCAAAAAAGCTTCATAGCTAAACGGTCGGTACCCGGGCCTTGCAGCAGAAGAGCAAGGTTTTGCCTGTAATGCTTCTCTTAGGAGGGCTGGACCCTGGGATCCAGAGCTCTGGTCATACCCACGACCAAGATGTTGTCTGTGCAGGGTGCTATACAGGTCCAGGGGAGTGGAATCCTTGGGAACCCGGTCCCTGAAGGTTTAATTACAATGCCTGCCGTGATAGGTGAAGTTTGGAATTCTGTGGACCAAACAAAGTCCTGCGGCGGGGATCAGGTAAGTGGAGGCCCCCAGGAACTTGGTTCTATTGGGGGACCCCCAAGCCTAATTTGTCTTTCTGTCTGTTACCTAACGGTATTCCCGCTAAATATCTGTGTTTGCCTGTAACTACTGAAAATGTAAAATTTTAATAGTAGTCAAGAAAAAAAAAAAAAAAAAGGGACCGCGGTACCTGTGTTAAACCACTAGAGGCCGCTGTAGTCCATTTTTCTTGTCATGTGGATCTTTGGTTTTCTCAAGTCAAAAGATCCAGGCAGCTGGTAAGTTTCTCTGTGGGAATCCACTTCCTCTGCCCTGTTGCTGCGCTCATCCACCGCACAGGCCCTCCGGCAAAAAGGGCCCTGGCTCCTAGTCCCCTGTTTGATTTCGAAAAGGGCGCCAATGGCGCACGGGTGCGCGCGCGGGCGCGTGCACGCGCCTCCTATGAAAAAAAAGGGGCGGGGCGGGTGGATGACGCTCGATGCGCGCCGCTGCGCTTCTGCGCATGTGCGGGCGTCCCAGCATAGTTAAAAGACACAGTACAAGTGTCAGCTGGATGCAAACAGAGCTAGCAACAAACAGTGGCACACAGAGGCGGTTGATGCAGGCATCCCCATAGAAAGGCACTTTAGTGGACACCAGCTGGTATATAGCAGCACCTGTGTTAGATTATTACCAGCAAAATTGGTGTATGACGACGGGAATACCTCAGCTTTGTGCTTAAAGGATATGTCGTCCAGACGCTCCGGAAATAGATCTTCCAGGAAGCCAAAGGGGTCTCCATCGGGCTCTGAGGATATTGGGCATGCTTGTACTGCACCAATCTCCCCTGAGAATTCAGAGGTCAGTAGCCGTAGAGACCCCGCAGGAATGCCTGGTGCTGCGGCTGTCCCCAGTCCACCTGCTCCTGTATATATAACAGAGGAGGTTTTATCCTCAACTCTGGGAGGATTGGAAGAGAGATTAACAGCATTGATCGCTGCTTCCCTGTCTCAGGAAAAGCGCGTCCGATCTCCGTCTCCTCCTTCAGAGTGCCTGTTAGTGGAGGAACAGCCCCACACAGAGATCGACCTACCTGAAGGGGATCAGGATGAGGTTGATTCAGTTATGGAGGAATCAACAGTGGAAGAACCTTTCTCAGCATCTCAGGCTGAAAGATTATGGGTTCAGTCTCTGACTAATATGGTCCGATCAGCATTTAAAATGCCTCTGGCGGAACCACCATCCACTACGGTTTCCTCGCTGGGGTCGCTAAAAGCTCCCCAGGCTGTCTGTTCCTTCCCTATCCACCCTTTATTAGAAGGGCTTATTTACCAGGATTGGGAGCATCCTGATAAAATATTTGCTCCCCCCAAGAGATTTCCGGTGATCTATCCCATGGAGGATAAGTTCATAAAAAAATGGAGGGTCCCTACAGTGGACGCAGCCATCTCTTCTGTTAACAAATCACTGACATGTCCAGTAGATAATGTTCCAATGTCAAAGACCCAATAGATAAAAAATTGGAGTCTTTACTAAAATCTGCTTTCTCTACAGCAAGCATGGTGACACAACCTGCGGTAGCAGCGATTGGAGTCTGCCAAGCAGTGAAAGATCAGTTGAAACAAGTCTTAAGGGACTTACCAGATCAGCAGGCTCTTGCCCTAGCTGACCTGCCTAGAGCCTTGTGTTTTGCGGTGGACGCCATAAAGGATACAATCCAACAGGCCTCCCGCTTTACGCTGTCTATAGTACATATGCGTAGGCTTCTGTGGCTCAAAAACTGGTCTGCTGAAGCTCCCTGTAAAAAACTGCTGGTTAGCTTCCCATTTCATGGAGAACGCTTATTTGGAGAAGATCTGGACAAATATATCCAGAAAATTTCTGCCGGTAAAAGTTCACTCTTACCGGTTAAGAACAAGGGTAGAAGTCCTTCTTTTAAGAGGCCTACTTCTCCAGTCCCTGGCACATCGGCTGTGAAACAGTTCCGACGGCCTCCGCGGTCAAATCCAGGGGGCAGAAATCAGGGACAATCACAGGGTATCAAGAAACCCTGGGTCAAGAGAGGTACAAAACCTCCCCCTAAGTCATGAAGGGTTGCCCCCACTCAGTCGGGTGAGGGGAAGACTTCAGTTGTTCACAGAGACCTGGCGGGACACCATCAGAGATGGGTGATCCCCGCAGTAAGTCTGGGATACAGGCTGGAGTTAAAAGACATTCCTCCTGCCCATTTTATAAGGTCAAACGTGCCAAGCGATCCCCAGAAGAGTGGATCCCTCCTTCTGGCACTAGAGCAACTATTGCCCCAAGGGTAATCATGAAGGTTCCCTTGAAAGAAAACGGGTTCGGGTTTTACTCGAACCTTGTCACAGTCCCCAAACCAAATGGGGACATGAGGCCCATATTGAATATAAAAGGGCTAAACAAGTTCCTACATATCAGGACTTTTTTCGGATGGAGTCGATCCGATCGGTGGCCACCACCCTACAAGGGCAGGAATGGTTAGCCTCGATCGACATAAGGGATGCTTATTTGCATATTCCCATCTGTCCGGCCCACCAGAAATTTCTACGCCTTGCAGTAGAAGGGCGCCATTTTCAGTTCAGAGCCTTACCTTTCGGTCTGGCCACGGCACCACGAGTGTTCACAAAAATTCTGGCCCTACGATTGGCCAAACTAGGAACACAAGGTGTAACGATAATGGCATATCTAGATGACTTGTTGCTGATAGACCACTCAGTGAAAAAAACTAGAAGTGGTCGTTCACAAGATAATCAAGTATCTGGAATCTCACGGTTGCATTATCAACCGAGACAAGTCAGCCCTAAAACCAGTCAAAAGCCTGGAATACTTGGGGGCTAAGACTGGATTCAAATCAGAGAAAGATTTTCTTACCTCCAGAGAAGGTGTCGTCTTTGAAAGATTTGACCCACTTAGTGGGTACAAAAAAGAAAAACCATCCATACGCCTGTGTATAAGGCTGCTGGGAAAAATGGTGGCTTCATTCGAAGCGGTACCCTACGGTCAATTCCATTCAAGGAACTTGCAGAGGGCCATACTGTCAGCCTGGAACAAAAAAGTTCAGGCTTTAGACTTACCAATGTCCCTGTCCCCTTCCGTTCGCAAGAGCCTCCATTGGTGGTTGGTGCCCCAGAATCTGGGAAGGGAAACCCTTCAGTCCGGTTTCTTGGAAGGTGGTCACTACAGTTGCCAGCCTCATAGGCTGGGGGGCAGTACTGGAGCAATGGTCTCTCCAGGGCAAGTGGTCAGAAGCAGAGAAGGCCCTGCCCACCAATCTCTTAGAGATACGAGCAGCCCGGTATGCCCTAGTAGCATGGACATCCAAACTCCAAGGGTCACCTGTCAGAATTCAATCAGACAATGCCACAGCAGTGGCATATATCAATCTCCAGGGTGGCACCAGGAGTCGTGCAGCCCAGAGGGAAGCGAAATGCATCCTGGAATGGGCAGAAAGGTATGTCACAGCCATATCCGCGGTTTTCATCCCAGGAGTGGAAAATTGGAGAGCGGACTTTTTTAAGTCGCCAGCAATTATGCCCGGGGGAATGGTCTCTTCACCCCGAGGTTTTCCAGGCAATATGCCAGCGGTGGGGAACACCGGATGTAGATCTGCTAGCATCCAGATTCAACGCAAAGGTGGACAGATTTGTGTCTCGCACAAAGGATCCCCTAGCTTGCGGTTCGGATGCCCTAGTGTTCCCTTGGGATCAGTTCAAGCTGATATATATGCATTCCCACCGCGATTAATCCGCAGAATCAGGGTAGAAAAGAAACCAGTGATTCTGGTGGCTCCAGCGTGGCCCCGAAGGGCATGGTACGCGGAGATTGTAAAAATGTCAGTGGGAAGTCCTTGGACCCTCCCACATCGTCCGGACCTGCTTTCGCAAGGACCGATATACTACCCTTCCTTACCAGCCCTAGGTTGACGGCCTGGCTATAGAAGCCCGCATTCTAAAAAAGAGAGGGCTCTCTAATCCTGTGGTATCTACCATGATCAATGCCAGGAAGCCGGTATCCAGGCAGATCTATTATAGGATCTAGAAGGCGTACATCACGTGGGGTGAGGCCAGGAAATGGCATCCACGTAAGTACGTAATAGGTAGGATTCTGGACTTCCTACAGTGGGCTGTACATAGGAAGCTTGCCTTGAGTACTATCAAGGGTCAGACGGCCTTGTCAATATTTTTTTTTCAAAGGCCCTTGGCTTTGCATTCATTAATCAAATCTTTCATACAAGGAGTGAGGCGTATTAGCCCTCCGGTTAGTATTCCCATATGTCCATGGGACTTAAACCTGGTTCTGTCGGTTCTACAGAAACAACCATTTGAACCATTGCGGCACATTTTCTTGGTTCTTTTCACCAGGAAATAGATTTTCTTAGTAGCCATTTGTTCGGCTAAAAGAGTATCGGAATTAGCCGCCTTGTCCTGTAAGGAGCCATATCTGGTTATCCATAAGGACAGAGTAGTATTACGTCCTCATCCAGCCTTCTTCCTAAGGTGGTATCGAGGTTCCATTTGAACCAAGATGTGGTTCTTCCTTCCTTTTTCCCCAAACCTAGTTCGGTAGAGGAAAAGTTATTGCATTCTTTGGATGTAGTAAGAGCAGTTAAAGCTTATCTTAAAGCCACTGCTCAGATTCGTAGAACGGATACTTTGTTTGTTCTGCCGGAAGGCCCCAGAAAGGGTCAGGCAGCATCAAAAATCTACTTTAGCCAAGTGGATTCGACAGGTCATAATACAAGCCTATGGCTTGAAAAGGAGACCGCCTCCGTTCAAAGTTAGGGCGCACTCCACAAGAGCAGTTGGAACTTCATGGGCAGTGCATCACCAAGCCTCCCTGGCTCAAGTACTGTAAGGCCACAACATGGTCCTTAGTACACACGTTTACTAGATTCTACCAGGTAGACGTCAGAAGTCAGGAGGATGTCACCTTTGGGCGCAGTGTGTTGCAGGCCGCAAAAGAGCCTCATGCCTGATGGCGCCCAGCTTATGTATCCCTCCCCTCATTTGGCATTGCTTTGGGACGTCCCATTAGTAATGACTAAGTCGCTCTGTGTCCCGTGATGTACGAAAAAGAAAAAGGGATTTTTATAACAGCTTACCTGTAAAATCCTTTTCTTGGAGTACATCACGGGACACAGAGCTCCCACCCCTCTTTTTGGGACACTTATTGCTTGGCTACAAAACTGAGGTGCTCCCGGGTGGGAGGGGCTTATATAGGGGAGGGTACTTCCGGTTTGGAATTGGCCAGTGCCAACACCTGAAGGTAATCTATATAACCCATTAGTAATGACTAAGTCGCTCTGTGTCCCGTGATGTACTCCAAGAAAAGGATTTTACAGGTAAGCTGTTATAAAAATCCCTTTTTTTTGCGCTATAAACAAAAATAGAGCGACAATTTTGAAAAAAACACAATATTTTTTAATTTTTGCTATAATTAATATCCCATTTTTTTAAAAAAAAAAATATTTTTTTCCTCAGTTTTGGCCGATACGTATTCTACATATTTTAGGTAAAAAAAAAAAATCGCAATAAGCGTATAGTGATTGGCTTGCGCAAAAGTTATAGCGCCTACAAAATAGGGAATAGAATTATGATTTTTTTTAAATTATTTTTTTATTTATTTTTTTACTAGTAATGGCGTCGATCTGCGATTTTTTTTTTTGTGACTGTGACATTACGGCGGACACATCGGACACTTTTGACACATTTTTGGGACCATTCACATTTATACAGCGAACAGTGCTAAAAATATGCACTGATTACTGTATAAATGTGACTGGCAGGGAAGGGGTTAACCACTAGGGGGCGATCAAGGGGTTAATATGTTCCCTGCTAGATGTTCTTACTGTGGGGGGGAGGGGACTGACTGGGGGAGGTGACTGATGGTTGTCCCTATGTACAAGGGACACACCATCCGTCTCCTCTCCCTGACAGGACGTGGATCTCTGTGTTTACACACAGAGATCCACGTCCCTGGCTCTGTGACAGCTGATCACTCGTACCTGGCGGACATCGCGGCCGCCAGGCACGCGCATCGGCACTCGCCTGACACGGCGGGCACAGTTTTTTCCCGATGCGCGCCCGCGGTGGCGCGCATCGCGGAAGTAAATAAGAGGACGTCCATAGACGTCCTATCAGCAATTGACGACCGCTTTGCGGACGTCTTTTTCTTATAGCCCGGGCGCGAAGTGGTTAATATTCAAAGAAAATTCCCCATCCATCCAGGTCTCTATGCTTTATTTTGTTGAGAAATCACTTTGAAAAACATCCCCTAGCATTTCTGGTCATGCCCATCTTGAGTAAGTGCAGATGATTCATGTGGCATTTACTTCCTGGAATCCCTTTACCCTTAGCTCAGCCATGCAGGAAAGAGGGTGTGCTTAGCTAAGAAAGCCCCTCCTCCTCCTGACTAAAGAAAGAAAAATGTCCATGAAGACTCCTGGGATGTATGACATCATTTTGGCCTAGGCCAGAAACTAGAAAGCAACGGAAAAAATGTATAACAAAAAAAATTAAGTAAATATAATATACCTTCCTATCTAGATTGTAAGCTCTAACGAGCAGGGCCCTCTGATCCCTCCTGTATTGATTTTATATTGTAACGGTACTGTTTACCCTTGTTGTAAAGCGCTGCGCAAACTGTTGGCGCTATATAAATCCTGTATAATAATAATATCTATTTACTAATTGTGGTAGCATAAGGATTAAAAAAAGTAGTTCACGTTTAATGAGTTTAGTTCTTCATTAAAGCGGTTGTATACCCCCTTTTTAAAATGTTTACCTACAGGTAAGCTTACCTGTAGGTAAAATGAATATCCCCCTAAACCTACATGGTTTAGGAGATATTCACCCTGCACGCAGCCGCTGTCAGTGGCGCATGAGTAGTGAAGGTCCGGCATATCGTGCCAGAACTTGCCGTAATGGAGGAATCCCGCGAGTGACGTCATCGCGGCTCCGGCCATTTACAGCACGGGAGCCGTGAAACTGGAAGAAACCTTGGCGGTGACTGGGATGCGATGCCAACGTTTCGTTCTAAGGTAATTACTTCATAATGAGCTAGTATGCAGTGCATACTATGCATATACGGTGCAAATTATGCCTTTGCCTTACAGTGTTTGTTTTCATTTGCGGGTATACAACCGTTTTAAATGGGTTCTAAGGGTTAAAAAATAAAATAAAAATGTAAATAACAAACATACCATACTTACCTCCACTGTGCAGTTCGTTTTGCACAGAGTGGCCCCGATCCTCGTCTTCTGGGGTCCCTCGGCAGCTGTCTCGGCTCCTCCCCGCAAGAGCTAACCCAAGGGGGTTAGCTTGCGGGCGCGCTCCCATGTGATAGAATGGCGGCCATAGCCGCCAAGTGTATCACTTGGCCCCGCCCCCCGGCACGCCGCGTCATTGATTTAATTAACAGCAGCGGGAGCCAATGGCTGCGCTGCTATCAATCTCCAATGAAGAGCCGCCTCAAGCTGGGGGAAAGCATTGCGGGATCGCGCCCACGGAGTTTCGTGGCTCAGGTAAGTAAAACGGGGGGGCTGGGGGGCCCGAGAGTGCAAGGTGTTTTTTCACCTTAATGCATAGGATGCATTAAGGTGATAAAACACAAAGCTTTACAACCCCTTTAGGTAAGGCATGACACAGAACGTTCAATTCCTGGATGTGCAGTGTGGCAAATCATAAAAATAGCTGAACAGAATTACAAACAGTTTAGCAGGTAAAACAATTTGAAATTCCAAATTTTTCAGTTTCTTGAGCCTACAGACCAGGGAGCAGATCGGAATTATTGCACAACAGTCCTTCTAATTGACGACTCCTGATTAATTTTGTGGAGAAGTATCAGTAGTTATTACAAGACTAGTCTATCACAATAAAATGATAAAAGCAATGTATCTGCCGCAAAGGTGGTAATAAATAGGTGCCACCGACCAGAAAATCTGCTTAGACACAGAAGCAGTGTCGATTTACTAAAGAATGACCACTGAGCTTAGTAAATAGGGCGAAGCTATGTTAATATCAATGATCCCATTGTGTGCAAGAAAATCACTATTTTTTAAAGGATAAGTTCACCTTTCATAACATCTAAATCAGCAGTCCCCGCACCCTCGTAGTTCATTGATCCTTTCTGCCATCCAGTGCCTACCTGCCCGTACAAGGTACGAGCAAACAGCTACACTGACAGTCTGCATAAGCCTGACATTGCACCCACGATATGTTCATCATGGGGCAATGCTTTACAGGCTCCTAATCAAAAAAATACTAAATGCACATTTGTTTTATCTGCAAAATTTTTTGCATTTATTCATTTTTTTAAAAGGCGATATTTAAACGTACTTTTCCCACAATTGGTTGCTCAAAATAAAAACAGCTTCACAAGTTGGCACTCACGTTGCTATGTGAATAGTATCAACTCTTTTAGTAAATCAACATCAATGTCGTTGTTTTACCTAGACTTTTTTTTTTTAGCCTTACAAAAAAACTAGAGAACAGGGATGGTAAAGTCGAACACGTGTTTGCAATTATTTTCTGTTTTGGCAGTAGTCTCCATGTGAGATAGGAACAAACAGACATAGGGGGTATGACAAAGTAGAGTAGGACAGGTTTTTGATTTTTCTAATAAATGTCACTGGCTCCAGGCCTGTTGACCTGGATTTCACAGTAGCATGGACTGCACAGAAGCAACGCCGCTACCTCAGGATGCATCTGACAAGGTAATGCGGCTTGTACTTTTGAACTATTGCAGAGTTTCAGATACAGAGAAACAAGATAGACTATGAAAACCATGATGAGAGCCATTAGGATGACAGTCTATCGCTGCTGCATTGTCAGTTTACTTTTTTTTGCTCATGAACTCAACTTCTAACCTATTACAGTGAAAGGATTCACTGGAAAAATAAAACATGGGGAAAAGACCTATATAGTAAGGCTATCAGTGAATACTCTTTGCTACAAGCAGCCTTTAAAGAGTATTTTACTCCAACATTTCATATTCCTGATATGTGTCTGTTGTAGCATTTGCATGTGTTAAAAAGTATCCTGTTTTCTTTGTATTTCTTCCTTTGTGTAAAAAACCTGGTGATCCTGTCAGTACCCATGCTTTCCGATTTCAAATCTGACCACACTAAGCATAATAGCATAACCATCCCAGTATGGTCAGTTTTCTGGCTGAGCTGGGAGAACATCCTGCCTGTCCTCCAATGGATAAAACTTGTGCTGACAATTACCACCTGCGCAGCCATTCACTGGACAGATCAATGGATTGCGATTTCTCTGCCTCATGCTGATATGCCCCATTGAAGTCTCCAGCCCCATCTCTCCAAGTCCTTTATGCAGAAGTGAACAGAGGCCATGAGACCTCTTATAACAAAGGGTGTTTATAATACACATGCACACACACACAAAATGTTTTACAACACGGCACTAATTGAAGCACATTAAAGGGGTTGTAAAGGTTCGTTTTTTATTTCCTAAATAGGTTCCTTTAAGATAGTGCATTGTTGGTTCACTTACCTTTTCCTTTGATTTACCTTCTAAATGTTTCTTTTCTTTGTCTGAATTTCTCACTTCCTGTTTCTCCTCAGTAAACTTCACACCATCATCCGAGTGGTGTGGAGTCAGCCAGAACAGCTTACTGAACAGCTTACTGAGGAGGAACAGGAAGTGAGAAATTCAGACAAAGAAAACAAAGAAAAAAATTTTTTAGAAGGGAAATCAAAGGAAAAGGTAAGTGAACCAACAATGCACTAGCTTAAAGGAACCTATTTAGAAAATAAAAAACGAACCTTTACAACCCCTTTAAGTCTGTGTGTAATTAAGCAGAACTTCACTCTCATATTATTGACTATTTTTAATCCTTATGCTGCTAGCTTTAGCAAAGGTAAAGATAGGAAAGTATATCATAATTATTTATTTTAAACTTTTTTTTTTTTTTTTTGTTTACATTTCTTCAGCTACTTCCTGGTTTCCAGGCCTAGGCAATTGATGTCATACATCCCAGGAATCTTCAGGAGGGGAGGAGGAGTTTTCTCAGCCAAGCATGCCCTCCTGTCTACATGCCTGAGCGAAGGGCAGATGGATTCCAGGAGGTACATGCTACATGAATCTTCTGCTCCTATTATTAGCTCATTATGAATAAATTACCTTAGAACGGTGCCCTGGATCTCCGCCAGCACACCGCAGGGCCGACATGTTTCCCAGGGTTACTTCCGGGTTTGCGGGCTCTAGCTCTATGATTGGCCAGAGCTGTGATTACGTCACTCCCGGGCATGTGCATGGGAGCTGCCGGTCACAGCACAGGGCTCTAAAAGAAATGGCACAAGCAGGCCATTCCATGAGTGCGCTTGCGCTGATGATGTCGGCGGCAGCGTATACAGTAAATATCTCCTAAAAGGTGCAAGTTTAGGAGATGTTTACAGTACCTACAGGTAAGCCTTATTATAAGCTTACCCATAGGTACAATTAAAGAGGAAGACTTTACTTCCTCTTTAAAATGCTTGAAATGCTAGGAGGTGCCTTTCAAAGTGATTTCTCAGCCAAATGAGGCTGGGTTCACACTTGTGCGGTGCGAATTCCAGCTCTGTTATCTCTGCAAAGAGATAACAGAGCTGTTCAGCAGATCATCTCCATTTTAGCTGCGAATTTGGTGACCTGGGAGAGGGGAGGGGGAGGGGGAAGTGTAGTGAGGAGAAGGAGAGAAATCCTGTTGAGAACTGAACACATCTGCGAATCAGATGCGTGCCCATAGAAGATAATGGGCCTGAATTCGCACCTGAGCCGCACCGCAATGCCTAGAAAACGCACACTTTTTTGGGCAATGCGCAGTGCGAATGCATCGCACATATGTGAACCAGCCTCATTAAAATCAATGTATTTTATAATGTTATGCGAATTGGATGCGGTTTAAGCCGCAACCAATTCGCATAGGTGTGAAGCCTTGAGACTTGGATGGATAGGGGAGTTTGCTTTGAATATCAAGAATAAATTAAATAACATTTTTGGTTTGTGGTGCTCAGTATAGTTCATCTTTAAGTGACAAGAAGATCTAGGAACATTTATTACAAATATACACTCCATTTGTACAATTGCCAGTTAAGGAGAGCTGTAAGCACACATTTAGACGAGTTAACAAAAGAAAATAACAAAGGAAAATGCATGTATTGACTTAATGGCATGGCAGCATGTTTTATTGATCTCATGTAAAACAGTAGCTGAACGCGCCATGTATCAGCGAGAGGGCTTAGGAATTTTACTTTCATCATTCTGTTTCATTATACCATCTGCCAACAAGGAAACTGGCAGTCTATCTACTGTATAATAAAATATTTGCCTGTGCACATTATGGTGATATTTCATCTGGACTTGCCTTCGGAGGAAGAACACTGATTATTCTGATACAACCATAGCTGCTCCTATTATGGGACTTTGTGTTTATTAGTATATTATTTATACTATGACCGGGGTGTCCAAACTTTTTTCAAAGAGAGACAGATTTGATGAAGTGAACATGCGTGAGGGCTGACCATTTTGCCTGACATTCTTTGAACCATTAAAATTCGGTCTAATGCCGCGTACACACGATCATTATTCACGGCGGTTAAAAAACCACCGTGAATAATGTCATTTAAAACGGGGGAACAGCTTGTTCCCCACACACGGTCGTTTTTCACGTCATTTTTTCTCTTGACGAGAAAAACGACCGTCTGTGGGCTCCGCGGCAGTGTTTCCCTATGGGAAACACTGCCGCGGAAAACATGTCGAAAAAAACGACGAGAAAAATTAGAACATGTTCTAATTTTTCTCGTCGTTTTTAATGCCGTTTTTCTCGTCGAAAAAAACGACAGAGAGCCCACAGACTATCGTTTTTCTCTTCAAATGGGAAAAATTTAGTTTTTTTAGACGAGAAAAACGGCCGTGTGTACGCGGCATTAGTGTGTTCGTTGGAGCACTAATACACTGTCCAACAAGAATTCTCCTGCCTTTGTGGCTGTGTGTGAGCTCAGGCGTATTATTTGGATATACCGTATTTATTTTCACTTTAAGAGCGAAGTTTCAGGAAAAATAAATAAATAACCGTGAAGCAAAATAAGGGTCATTGCCCATCTGCAGCCTCACAAGTGCCCATCTGCAGACCCACCATTGCCATGAATGCAGCAGCACCAATTGCCAGGAATGCAGCACCCACCATTGCCAGGAATGCACTCACCATTGCCAGGAATGCACTCACCATTGTCAGGAATGCACCCACCATTGGCAGGAATGCACTCACCATTGCCAGGAATGCACCCACCATTGCCAGGAATGCACCCACCATTGCCAGGAATGCACTCCCATTGCCAGGAATGCACCCACCATTGCCAGGAATGCACTCCCATTGCCAGGAAAGCACACAACATTGCCAGGAAAGCACACAACATTGCCAGGAATGCACTCACGAGCGCCAAAGATTACCTACTAGGAGAATCTCCTGTTTACACGGCGGCCTCTTTAATAGAAACTCCCGCCTCATTTGATGGACAGAACAGTCATCCAATGGCAGCGCCGGAGACGGGACTTCCTATTACAGAGACCGCTCATAAACAGGAAATTCTCCTGTGTGTGTACGGCACTAATCCCGCCTCCTCCCTGTCCCCTCCAAGGCATATACATCTTTTGTGGCCCCAGCGCTGGGAGATCGTCGGGGGCCACAAAAGATATACAAGTCCAAATAACCAGGCGGGCCGTTCAAAACCGGAACTTGGACATGCCTGTACTATGATGTAAAACAATGGGTCAAATTTTTTGTAAAAGGGAATGTATAGTGTGCTTTTTTTATGAGCAAGAGTTATATCGGCGAGAATGTCCATATGGAGTGCCACATCCAAACTAACTAGACAGAAGGAGAATATCCCCTAAGTGGACTTTTAAGGCACTGACGTAATTTGTAGAAAATACGTATTTTATTAAACAGAGTAAGTATGATAAAAACAAAACATATTGGAATGATTTCAATTTCTATATACAAAATACAGAGTCACCACAATGATTGACAGTAACGTTCTCGTGATTCACCCGATGCGTTTCAGAGTATTTAAGACTCCTTCTTCAGGGATGTTAATGAGAGAATCAATCATATATCTATTATATATTGATAACAAAAAATCAGGGTGACGAATATATAACAATGTACAGAAATTCACATTGTTTGTAACATGTATTTCAATAACAATGAGTATTCTATAGACTCACATTTTTTGTGATGATATTGTGCACAGGAACATTCCAATAAAGCTATTTAAAAACAAAACGAATATACACAGAAATGTGTCCCCAGAAACTGCCTGTTAAAGTAGCTGGTCTTCACAACATGTTGGATGTACCATGAAGTAGAAATTGGGTACAGCTGGCTATCATGAAAGGTATTGGAGCGCTGACACCACTGAAGCCAAAAAGAGGCGTAGCCATGTACGTGAGAATATTGGGTAATATTGGGGGGAAATTATGAGCAATAAAGGTTGTTTAACCACTTGCCGACCGACTCCTGTACATATACGTCGGCAGAATGGCACGGACAGGCACATCAACGTATCTGTACGTCCCCTTTAAGTGCCTGTCCGTGTGGTCGTGCGCACGCCGGCGGCGGCGTGCTCGTGACCCTGCCGCCATCCCCGTGAGTCGGGCCGTGGGTCCCACGGACTCGATCGCCGCGGGGATCCCCTCGATCATCTCATAGAGCGAGGAAATAGGTATAGAGCGAGGAAATGCTTGTGTAAACAAGCATCTCCCCGCTCTGACTAGTGACAATGACACTGATCTCGGCTCCGTGTACTCGGAGCGGAAATCGGTGTCATGTGACACAGAGCCCAGCCCCCATACAGTAAGAAACACTATGCAGGGAACACTTAACCCCTACAGTGCCACCAAGTGGTTAACCCCTTCACTGCCAGTGTCGTTTTCACAGTAATCAGTGGATTTTTTTAGCACTGATCGCTGTAAAAATGACAATGGTCCCAAAAATGTGTCAAAAGTGTCCGATGTGTCCGCCATAATGTCGCAGTCATGAAAAAAATCACTGATCGCCGCCATTACTAGTAAAAAAAAAAAAAATAATAAAAATGCCATAAAACTATCCCCTATTTTGTAAACGCTATAACTGTTGCGCAAAGCAATCAATGAACGCTGATTGCGATTTTTTTTACCAAAAATATGTAGAAGAATATGTATCGGCCTAAACTGAGGGAAAAAATATGTTTTTTATATATCTTTGGGGAAATTTATTATGGCAAAAAGTAAAAAATATTAAAATTTTTTCTAAATTGTCGCTCTATTTTTGTTTATGGCGAAAAAAATAAAAACCGCAGAGGTGATAAAATACCACCAAAAGAAAGCTCTATTTGTGGGAAAAAAAGGACGCCAATTTTGTTTGGGAGCCACGTCGCACGACCACGCAATTGTCAGTTAAAGCGACGCAGTGCCGAATCGCAAAAAGTGGCCTGGTCTTTAACCAGCCAAAATGGTCCGGGGCTGAAGTGGTTAAACGAATATGCTAGCAAAGAATCTATAAATATATACCTTTCCTGATTTTTCTGCTTGAATGAAGGACCTCTTATACAATAGGCACCAATGACACACAAAGTAGGTGCTAGGGTTTTACTGTTCTGAATAGGAGAATGTTTCATCTTCAGTCTTTTTTTTTTTTATTTCATTTAAAGAAAGAAGGTTGACAGAGTTGCAAGTTTACAGTTGAGAGCAAATGCAAACTACTTATATAAAAAAAGATCTTACTTCAGTTTTCCAGGCTCTGTGCGAAAATGACAACTACAATAAGGATGGTTGCTACAGGGAAGTCATTTCCCTTGAGTCAGTATGTATGAGACCCAAACTTCTATTCTTGGGCTTGTGCCGTCACCCGTTTTCATACAATGTGAAATTTCACTGAAAAGTTAATTATCACCCCCTGAAAATATTCACATATATGACATCAACAATGGCTCTGGAGAGGATTTTTTTAAAGCTTATTTCAACTACTGACCTCTATGTCTTCACACACAGAGCTCCAAACAGAGGGGGGAAAAAAACATGAAATCAACAACACATTTCAAAGATAACCATTTCATTTGCACTTTCTCCTAAATAAATCTGTTAGATGTGAAGAAAATATTTACTAATTAGGCCAAGAAGCTTGATCAAACGCCAGCTCTCACGGTGTACTTTCTGGGGTGCTGGTTCTAGACTAGAACTCCATAATATGAATCCTTCACATCAGAGTTAATGAGAGGGGTCTCTTGTATGTATTCTCTGATGTAAAAAGGTAATAGTAGGTAGCATATTGGTTGAAAAATTTATAAATCAGGATAGAAAGATGTGCCAATTGTATTTCATATGGGAATTGGCCTTCGGTCATTTTTTCATCTTTCCATCTATTAAATCCTCTGCCCTTGTTGTTTTGCCCTCGATAGTAAAACATTTTTTTTCTGCCAGTAAATACCTTATGCAGCCCACTTCCTGTTTTCTTGTCTGGTCACTAGCCTAGGCTTATGACATCATGCACAGCTCTCTCTTTAAAGCCTCGTACACACGGCCGAGAATCCCGTCGTAAAAAAAAAAACCGTTGGTTTTGTCAACGAGATTCTTGTCAAGCTTGACGGAATTCTTATCAAGCTTTCCTTGCATACACACTGTCAAATAAAAATGTTGTCGTTGTAAAGCGCGGTCACGTACAACACGTACGACGGCAGTATAAAGGCGAGGTTCGATTCCAATGGCGCCACCCCTTGGGCTGCTTTTGCTGATCTTGTGTTACCGCGTGTTAGTAAAAGTTTGGGGAGAGACGATTCGCGCTTTTCAGTCTTCGTGCTTTCAGTTCGTTTTAGCGTGACGAATGTGCTATCTCCATTACGAACGCTAGTTTTACCAGAAGGAGCGCTCCTGTCTTATACTTGATTCTGAGAATGCGCAAATTTTTAAGACTCTGAAAAGCATACACATGACCGGTTTTCTCGTCGAGAAACAGGCCGACGAGAATCCAGACAAGAAAAACGAGAATCCTGATGAGAAAATAAAGAGCAGGTTCTCGATTTTTCTCATCAAGATTCCCGCCAGTTTTCTCGACGAGAAACAATGCACACGAACGGTTTTCTCAGCAAGAAAGCTCTCCCAGCAGTTTTCTTGTCGTTTCTTGCCGAGAAAACAGGTCGTGTGTACGAGGCTTAACTCTTGTGAGAGTATGCCAGGAAGGGAGGGGGATGAGCTGTAGAGCTGGAGGTGTGTACATTCAGGAAGTGAAAAGACAGCAGCTTCAGCTGCCCACAGTCAATTCCAAATCTTGTTGTTGTAAAGCACAGTCACGTACAACACGTACGACGGCAGTATAAAGGGGAAGTTGGATTCCAATGGCGCCACCCCTTGGGCTGCTTTTGCTGATCTCGTGTTACCGCGTGTTAGTAAAAGTTTGGGGAGAGACGATTCGCGCTTTTCAGTCTTCGTGCTTTCAGTTTGTTTTAGCGTGACGAATGTGCTATCTCCATTACGAATGCTAGTTTTACCAGAAGGAGCGCTTCCGTCTTATACTTGATTCTGAGCATACGCAATTTAAGACTCGGAAAAGCATACACACGACCGGATTTCTCGTCGGGAAACAGGCCGACGAGAATCCCGACGAGAAAAACGAGAATCCTGACGAGAAAATAAAGAGCAGGTTCTCGATTTTTCTCGTTGAGATTCCCAGCAGTTTTCTCGACGAGAAACCATACACACGAACGGTTTTCTCGGCAAGAAAGCTCTCCCAACAGTTTTCTTGTTGTTTCTTGATGAGAAAACCGGTCGTGTGTACCAGGCCTTAATCTAAAATGATCCATTCCATTGCAACTAAAAGAGGACTGAAGTTGCTCTAAAACTGCCTGAGCGTATGACCAACATTAGAGTCCTATACATGTAGAACAATTCAAAAGCTTACATAAACCATAAATAAGCATGTCATAGCTGACACTAGTGATAGGGGCAGACCACATACCACCTTCCACCAACTAATAATTCTAACAATGCAGCGTGGGCAAAGATAAATTAGTACGATTGCCTGATGTAGGATGTGTTAATTTCCAAGGAAGAGGGTCAGTCTTATTCCCAAAACACGTTGAATGCCAGCTGGAGTATTCAGTAGTGACATCCTGCATGCGCATGCTGCAACTTCTGCTATTTTTTGACAAGCAGATTTTTCCATCCACTCCAAGCTCTGCTTTAATAGCAAACACATACACTGAAGTTTGCATTTACAGATTCCATACAGTACATACACCTTGTTCAAATTGACTTTAACCACTTCCCATCTGGGCCATTTCTGACACTTCGCTCCTACATGTAAAAATTTACTCTTTTTTTTTTTTTGATAGAAAATTAATTAGAATCCCAAACATTATATATATATTTTTTTTTAGCAGAGACCCTGTAGAATAAAATGGTGGGTGTTGCAATTTTTTTATGTCACACAGTATTTGCGCCTCTTTTTTAAAAAAAAATTTGGGGAAACAAAACAATTTCATGAATAAAAAAAAATAAAAAAAACACACTAAAGTTAGCCCAATTTTTTTGTATAATGTGAAAGATGATGTTACGCCACGTAAATAAATATCTAACATGTCACTCTGTAAAATTGCGTCTGCCCAAGGAATGGCGGTAAACGGTGCTTAAAATTCTCCATAGGTGACGCTTTAAACGCCTTTACAGGTTACTAGTTTAGAGTTGCACAGGAGGTCTGGTGCTAGAATTATTGCGCTCACTCTGACGTTTGCGACAATACCTCACATGTGTGGCTCTATCGACGTTTAGATATGCGTGTGAGAGAAACGTATGCGTTCGCATTTGCGCGTAAGCACGGTAGGACGGGGGGGCGCTTTAATTTTTTTATTATTTTTTTATTTTATACAAAAGTTATTTTTTTTTGTACTAACTTTATTGCTATCACAAGGGACAAACAACATCCCTTGAGATAGCATGGGTCATGAGAGGTCCTCTTTATGGAAAGAGTTGAGTCTATTAGACCCCAAAACTCTTCTCTGGCCTCCCATGTAGCCGATCAGACACAGATCGGTCTGACTGGCTACTTACCTGGCCTCTGCTGGCCAGGTAAATAAAGGGGCAGAACCGGAAATTACAAACTACTCGTCGCTCCCAGTTTCCAGGGTTACAGAGAGAGGGGAACATCATCAGTTCCTCTCTCTCTGTACAGGGCAGCCATCGCCGCTGGCCACATCGCTCCCGGCCACTGTGATGGGAACGGAGAGCCTCGGAGAGGCAATGGCGGCAGGAGGGGGGTGGGATCTCTTCTGCCACCTGCAGAAGTGATCAAGTGGCTAAATAGCCACTCAGATCACTTCTGCCTTGTTCAGAATCGCTGGCTGAAAACATTGATACTGGGATGATGCCTGTAGGTGCAGGCATCATCCTAGTATAACCACTGAAATGGGAGGGCGTCCATGTACGCCCTGCTTGTAGGAAGTGGTTAATTTAGAAAACACATAAATTACATCCAAGATAATACATACCGGCAGAGCTTTTTTTCTGCGGGAACGCGGGGGAACGCAGTTCCGGCACCTCCTGGACTGAATGTATGTAATGGCAAGGGGTGCTGGGGTGTGCTGCAGGGTATTCATGCTCACTGCTGGCAGATCTATTCTAGCTGGGGAGGGATCTATTTTTTCAGGGGGGGTCTATTGTTTCTGAGGTCTATTGTTGCTGGTGGGGTCAGTTGTTGCTGAAAGAGGTCTACTGATGGGGGAGGGGTCTATTGTTGATGGCTGCCAGAGAGTCTATTAATGCTGGCTGTGCGGAGATCTGTTGATGCTGCCGGGAGTCTATTGTTGCTTTGGGGGGGGGATTTTGTTGTGGGTGTTACATTGTTAGGGGGATCTATTGTTGCTGGCTGAAGGGGATCTATTTTACTACTTTTCTTGATATCATTATCAAATTCCATACAAACTACTTAGCACCACAAAATGATACTTTGTTCTGTATTGTCTAAAAGGGGCGGTATTGGTGGGTAGGGGATGGAACCAAGGGACGTTGCTCGGAGGTGGGTAGGGGCGGAGAAAACAAGTGACTCGGAAAAGGGGAGTTCCTGCACCTATTGTCTGAGAAAAAAAGCCCTGCATACCGGTATATACATCTAAGGTCTCCCTACATATAAACTTTAATCAGTGAAAATCTATTTTATTTGGATGGAAAGTGGCAAGAAATCAGGTATGAGAAGGCTGGCTTTTCTCCCCTGGAAAGTCTTGTCATATGTGAATAATGTATTAAAAGTACAACTACAGTCCAGGTACAGCAAGCAGCATTACTTCAAACACTGCATAGATGGAAGAACTAGAAGTTTGAGAAATATATTTTTAAATTTCTGGGAACTTGTAATGTCATGACTGCAGTTTGATGCTGAACACCCCACGATAAAACTGGTACTGAGTAGAAAAATGTTTGTCTATAAGAATCTCTAAACTGAATCATTCCTCCAAATCGAGCATAACGTGTCAATGTAGTCAAGTTTCCCTTTGTCTATTTTGATCAATATTCATTTCATTTGTAATGCATCAAAATATATCAAGGACTATTTGTGATACATTTAGCTTGTGAAAGACTCACAATATTCCGACACTGCTGTGACAGCAAAGATTAATGAGCATCCATCACTAGAGGGTTGGCTGTTCACTATATGGAGCTAATCACAGTAACTTAAGTTAAAATTGTATTTATTTAATTACAGGTACTTATATAGCACCATCAATTTAAGCAGTGCTTTACATATATATTGTACGTTCATATCAGTCCCTGCCCTCAAGGAGCTTACAGTATAAGATCTCTAATACAGTATAAGGTCTCTAATACAGTATAAGGTCTCTAAATCACATTTATACATACACACATACTAGGTCCAATATAAACAGAAGCCAATTAGCTTACAACTGGGAGAGCTTTTTGCCGTGAAAACCGTGCGTGTGTATGCTTTCTCGAGCGAGAAAACTGCCGGAAATCCCGACGAGAAAACTAGAGAACCTGTTCTCTATTTTCCCGTCGGGATTCTCAACAGAGTGTTTCCTGCTGAGAAAACCGTGAGTGTGTATGCTTACCTGTCCCCAGGTAAACCCGTGCATGCTTGAAAAGACTTTGACGCATGCGCGGTAGCATACAAGGGTAGTGTAGGGT
This sequence comes from Rana muscosa, assembly GCA_029206835.1. NCBI lineage: Eukaryota > Metazoa > Chordata > Amphibia > Anura > Ranidae > Rana > Rana muscosa. Next base: position 1,018,681,707 of record CM055116.1, read on the forward strand.
GTAGCAAGATGGCGGCGACGGCATCGAATGTGATGAGCGCAGGCTCGTCGTAGTCGATGACGTCACTGCGTTCTTGCCATTCAAAAGAACGGCGGTTCTTTTGAATGGCCGTCTGTATGCACGGCTTGGCAAGGAAAGCTTGCCAGGAATCCTTTCAGGAAAACCAACGTTTTTTTCCTGACGGGATTCCCGTCCGTGTGTACGAGGCTTTACCTGAAGATCCTGACAGCACTTCTTGTTGCAATCTAACAGCCCTAAAATACTGCCTTGCGATTAGCAATTAAGTTGGCAGCCTGCTGTGTGAGCTCCTTCAGTTGGCCATTGGGCTGTCTGATAGGTCTGGGCATGCATCTTGGAGACTAAATAGGCAGCCAAGTGACCAACTGAAGAGGCACCAATAATGTGGCTGCTAATTGCATTGCCAGCCTGAAACCGAAGGGCTGTTACTTACAAGATCTCTCCAGGTAAGAAATAACAGATTCACAATAGAGAAAAATATATATAAGACATGATGCCAAACACACTGGACTACAGATTTTGAATTTACTCACACTTTAAAGTAACACCAGCTTCATGTGTAATAACAGTGGTTATATGAATAAGCACAAATTACAGGTTTGTGGCAGAAACATATTCCTGGTGCTTCCAGTCAGAAAACTTCTGCTTTCCAGTAGCTAGTAAATAGATTTTTTGCAAACACACAAGCTGCTTTTCCCACTAATTAAAAGATTAGCGAAAATCTCTTTTCACCTACAGTGTTAGTGCAGACACATACAAAGACAGGCTCACTCGGTCTCTTTGAAGCAATTAGAAAACAAGTATTAATGTAATAGCACAAATAAAGTTACCGCATATATGCAAACAATTCAAACGTTATACTTATAAGTAAAGCAGTTGTTTAACATATAATGGAGAAACATAATACAAAAGATTATCTAAATGTTTGGGGAGGAAAATTTTAAAAATACCCTCAGTCAGCAACTGTACCCTATAAATAAGGACATTACTTCCATGGGCAGGTTTAAACTTTGTAAAAAAAAATAATCCCGCATCACTGGGAAGAATTGTAACCGATTTCAAAAAGTAGTTTATGTGCTACTTTTTTTGCGATTTCGGGCCGCGATTTACATTGACATCTGTGCAGAAACCTGCACAGATGTGTTTGTAATCGCGGCCCAAATGGGGACTGACAGGCGGGAGTGAAATCGTGCGAGTTCAGCTGAACTTGCACGGCTTCATTCCCACAGCCCAGTGTGAACCTGGGATAAACATGGATTATCAGAACTGTTATGGATTAAGGCAGAACCAATTTATTAACCTTTGAAAAACATATTCTAAAACCCTAAAATTAGTGTAATAAAATATAAGCAGCGCTGTAAACAATGTAAGATGAAATATCCATTTTCACAGGTATTCAAAAATAATGCGAATGTCCATAAACATCACCATGTGACAAAAGTGAATATGTGCACGAATTCCAAAATATATATATATAATAAATGTGTTTAAATATTAATTGAATATAAATCCATATATCACATCAAATAGGTTTGTGAAAAAATAATGAAAATAGCTTCCAATCTTCCACCACACCCGGTGTCAGTGAATCCTCTCCCGTCAGATGCAAAACTCACCAACTTAAATTGCCTTACACTCTCGTGTTCGGCGTGTAAACGTGTACAAAAAGACCTCACTGGTAGGTATAGCAGATAATCCCAGTTCCAACCAATTCACTGCCAGAAAGCTCAGCATGTAAATAAAGTTCTTGTTAATGATTTTACAGCTGCAAAATTATCTCTCTCTCTAGAGCAGGCATGTCCAAAGTCAGGCCCGTGGGCCAAATGCGGCCAGCGTTCCAGTTTCAAACAGCCCCACTGGTAATTTGGATATATATATATATATATATATATATATATATATATATATATATACACACAGTGGGTACGGAAAGTATTCAGACCCCCTTAAATTTTTCACTCTGTTATATTGCAGTCATTTGCTAAAATCATTCAAATTCATTTTTTTCCTCATTAATGTACACACAGCACCCCATATTGACAGAAAAACACAGAATTGTTGACATTTTTGCAGATTTATTAAAAAAGAAAAACTGAAATATCACATGGTCCTAAGTATTCAGACCCTTTGCTGTGACACTCATATATTTAACTCAGGTGCTGTCCATTTCTTCTGATCATCTTTGAGATGGTTCTACACCTTCATTTGAGTCTAGCTGTGTTTGAATATACCGATTGGTCTTGATTAGGAAAGCCACACACCTGTCTATATAAGACCTTACAGCTCACAGTGCATGTCAGAGCAAATGAGAATCATGAGGTCAAAGGAACTGCCTGAAGAGCTCAGAGACAGAATTGTGGCAAGGCACAGATCTGGCCAAGGTTACAAAAAAAATTCTGCTGCACTTAAGGTTCCTAAGAGCACAGTGGTCTCCATAATTCTTAAATGGAAGATGTTTGGGACGACCAGAGCCCTTCCTAGAGCTGGCCATCCGGCCAAACTGAGCTATTGGGGGAGAAGAGCCTTGGTGAGAGAGGTAAGGAAGAACCCAAAGATCACTGTGGCTGAGCTCCAGAGATGCAGTCGGGAGATGGAAGAAAGTTGTAGAAAGTCAACCATCACTGCAGCCCTCCACCAGTCGGGGCTTTATGGCAGAGTGGCCCGACGGAAGCCTCTCCTCGGTGCAAGACACATAAAAGCCTGCATTGAGTTTGCTAAAAAAAACACCTGCAGGACTCCAAGATGGTGAGAAATAAGATTCTATGGTCTGATGAGACCAAGATAGAACTTTTTGGCCTTAATTCTAAGCGGTATGTGTGGAGAAAACCAGGCACTGCTCATCACCTGTCCAATACAGTCCCAACAGTGAAGCATGGTGGTGGCAGCATCATGCTGTGGGGGTGTTTTTCAGCTGCAGGGACAGGATGACTGGTTGCAATCGAGGGAAAGATGAATGCGGCCAAGTACAGGGATGTCCTGGACGAAAACCTTCTCCAGAGTGCTCAGGACCTCAGACTGGGCCGAAGGTTTACCTTCCAACAAGACAATGACCCTAAGCACACACCTAAAATAACAAAGGAGTGGCTTCACAACAACTCCGTGACTGTTCTTGAATGGCCCAGCCAGAGCCCTGACTAAAACCCAATTGAGCATCTCTGGAGAGACCTAAAAATGTCTGTCCACCAACATTTACCATCCAACCTGACAGAACTGGATAGGATCTGCAAGGAGGAATAGCAGAGGATCCCCAAAATCTAGGTGTGAAAAACGTGTTGCATCTTTCCCAAAAAGACTCATGGCTGTATTAGATCAAAAGGGTGCAAATACTAAATACTGAGCAAAGGGTCTGAATACTTAGGACCATGTGATATTTCAGTTTTTCTTTTTTAATAAATCTGCAAAAATGTCAACAATTCTGTGTTTTTCTGTCAACTGTGTGTACATTAATGAGGAAAAAAATGAACTTAAATGATTTTAGCAAATGGCTGCAATATAACAAAGAGTGAAAAATTTAAGGGGGTCTGAATACTTTCCCTACCCACTGTGTATATATATACATAAATATATATCTTTTGTGGCCCTCAACGAATCCCCGAGCGCCGCGTGGGCCACAAAAGATATATACCCGTATTTATCATGCCTCGGAGGGGACAGGACGAGTGCAGACAGATTACATACATACCGGCTTACTTGGCGGTCTCTAAGGAAGTCCCGTCTCCTGGGCTGCCATTGGACAACTGTTCTGTCTATCATAGGAGGTGAGACTTTGTATTAAGGAGGCCGCCGAGTAAACAGAAGATTCTCCTGTATGTAATCTGTCAACGGTTGTCGCGCCCCCTTCCTGTCCCCTCCGAGGCTGCAGATGGGCATCGATCAGGCTGCATGGATGCCAATGGTGAAGCTGCATTCAGGGCACTGGTGAGGCTGCATTCATGGCACTGGTGTGTGTGTATATATATATATATATATATATATATATATACATACATACACATACACGCAAATAACACTCCCAAGCTCATCTCTTCACCACACAAAGTCACAAAGGCAAGAGAATTCTTGTTGGGCAGTGTATTAGTGCTCGGACGAACACACTTAGACTGGATTTTAATGGTTAAATGAATGTCAGGCAAAATGGTCGGCCCTCACGCATGTTCACTTCATCAAATCTGGCCCTCTTTGAAAAAAGTTTGGACACCCCTGCCTTAGACCATTCAACGTATGAATCATTATTCACTACTCTCTGAATACAGTCTTTTAGCCAGTTTTCTATCCATTTACTACATTTTGTAAGCTTGTAGACTTTAACTTACACATTGTGGGGAACTGTGTCAAATGCTTTGGCAAAATCCAAGTATACTATATCCACATGCACTCCTTTGTCTAAGTTTTTTCTTACTCATAAATGTTTTCAGGCTTTCCCTTGCCTTCTTTGATGTAGTTTCTGACACACAAGTCATTTTGCAAAAAGTGCTACTCATCGTAGTGACCCATCCCTTATTGGATGGCTTTGTCTTGAGTCAAAGTCTAACAAACCACAGCCTTTATGCAAACAGCATCTGCTGAGCAGCCCCTTACCTAGTCAATTATACAAAATACGGTAACTATAGTTTCCGTTTATCAATTCACCTTTTCAACCTAAATATCTATAAAAATTGATTTATTTAAAAAAAAATGGTCTGCTGCAAAGTGGAAATCTGTTCTGTGTTAAGACAAACTGAACCATGGGTGCTGTATCCTCTGGACTAAACAGGAGAGGGATCTTCCAGCGTTATTAGCTCTCAGTTCAAAAGTCTGCATATCTGATGTTATGGGGGAGTATTAGTGTGTATGGAAATGGGTAGATTGCACATGTGGAAAGGCACCATCAAGGCTGAAAGGTATATCCAGGTTTTAGCGCAGAATATGCCCATCCAGACAATATCTTTTTCTGGAAAGGCCATGCATATTTCAGTAGTACAATGCTAAACTGCATGTTGCATCTATGACAACTGTGTGGCTTTGTGGTAGAAGAGTCTGGGTGCCTAACTGGCCTGACAGCTTAAAAATAAAATTAGGACAAAAAAGACCCAGGACTGTTAGGCAGTTAGAAGCCTATATCAGGAAAGAATGGGGCAACATTCCTCTCCCAAAACCCTAGGAACTGGTCTTCTCTGTTCTCAGATATTTACAGAGTGTTGGTAAAAGAAGAGGGGAGGCTACACTGTGGTAAGTATGACCCTGCCCCATGTTTTATAGAAGACATGTTGCTGTAATCAATTTCAAACTTCGCTTTTTTTTCCCCTAAAATGGTAGATTTTCTCAGTTTAAACATTTGATATGTTTTCAATTTTTTACTGCAAATAAAATATGAGTTTAAGAGATTTGCAATCAATGCATTCTGTTTTATGTAGACTTTGCACAGTGCCCCAACTTTTTGGAATTGGGGTTGTATATAAGCTTTGCAAACCGTTTATTTAGATTAATCTGAGAAGAAGCAAAGATAATAGCACACACATGCCATACTTTAGTCTCCCTTTTTGTTTCTTCTAACACAATTTATACAGCTATATTTCATAGAACATCTATGACCTAGTTAATACATATTATCTGTGCTGTAATGCAAAATACATGGTAGAATTAAAGTGTAACAAACAATTTATTACATTGGATTTATAGGCTTTTATAAAAGCTTTAAGTGCAGGCAAGACCAAGATAAATACACAGCACTGTGTTTTAGCATTTTAAAACAACCATTACTTTCTTGTACATTTTGATGAAACTGCTGCTTAAATGTCATGTCAAGGGGCAGTGGGCTTTCTTACTTTTCGAGTGGACGTGTCCCTCACAAAAAAGCAAGAGCAGTGACTTTCAAAAATGTAAATAAGGATTTGTCTTGTGGGCTGTTTTAATACAAATCATATTAACCCTTTTTCTCAATGGATTTGAGAGTGAACGTTTTTCTCAAAGAATGTTAGAATATTCAGGAGTGATGAAATGCAATGGAATGCTAATAATACTGGACAGATGCACTGGAAAACAAGTTCTCCCACACCTACATAGTTAAATTGTTAGAGAAGTTGAAAAAAAACATGTCCATTGAATTTAATCATACCTATGAAATTACAAAGAACTTCGGTCAGGGCAAAAGTCATAAGTGAACTTGCGTAATGTCAGGTTGTATCTATTTAGTTTTGCTGTAAGTTGCAGAAGTAACAGCACTGAATTTCTTTACAAAAGATGAGAGCAATGTCCTCTACTCAAGGTAAGGTAGATGGGGAAAACTATATTTTGAATGCATAGGTGATAAAGTATGTTTAAAAAACCCAAAGGTGGGTCTGAAACAGGTTTCTATTCCTGGTATGGACCCAAACTTTCTTCTGAATGTTTTCTCTCTCTTGAAGTTCTTTATCAAGGATATAGCTGTGCCTTTCTGGACTGTCCACATGTCTAACCTCTACACGTAATGCAGAGAATACCTAAATGTCAGAGGGGGGCTTCCTGGCCCTGAAATGGGCCCAACACACCATCAACCTTCATAACAGTATGCTGTCAGGGATGAGAGAGACTGTCTGCTCTGAAGTGGGTAGACCAATCTTTAAAGTGGTTCTAAAGGCTAAAAAATAATTCACATCATTGCATTCCATGCATTAAGACAAAAACCTTCAGGGTGTAGCTGCCCCCCCACCCACTTATACTTACCTGGGCCCCATCTGATCTAGCGATGTGCAAAAGAATAGCAGCCCTCCAAGGTCTCCCTCTCTCCTCATTGGCTCACACAGCAGCGGTGCTGTCAATCACAGCCAGTGAGTCAATGAGAAGAGAATGGGGGTGGGGCCGAGCCACACTTTGTGTGTGAATGGACACACAGTGTGTGGCTTGGGAGCTGCTCGAGTGCCACCATAGCAAGAGGCTTGCTATTGGGGGCACTCGGCAGGGGAGAGAAGCCAGGACCACCCATGGGGGACTCAAAAAGAAGAGGATTGGGGCTGCTCTATGCAAAACTATTGCACAGAGCAGGTACATATAACATTTTTGTTATTTAAAAAAAAAAAAGTTTAGCATACTGCCAAGAAAGAAGGAGACTGCCTGGCTCAGAAATGGGCAGACCAACCATTAACATACATTTTAACATGCTGCCAGGCTAGAAGGAGACTACCTGGCTCTAAAGTGGGCAGTCCAGCCTTTAAACTTTAGTTTAACATGCTACTGGGGGAAAGGCAGACTGCCTGGCTCTGAACTAGGTGGACAATTATCAACCTTTAAAGGGGTTGTAAACCCTCAAGATTTTTCACCTTAATGCATTCTATGTATTAAGGTGAAAAACCTTCTTTAGTGTGGCAGCCACCCAGTGGCCCCGTTTTACTTACCTGAACCCTGTCTTTCCCACGCCAGGACCGAGCACAGCAGCTCCAGCCAGTGTCTCGTGTCTTGATTGGATAGATTGATAGCAGCGCAGCCATTGGCTCCCACTGCTGTCAATCAAATCCAATGACGCCGGAGGCGGGCAGGGGCGAGTCCTGCTGTCTGTGTCAATAGACGCAGCAGCAGGACACGGGAGCGTGATTCTTTGATGGGGCACTCGAGAAGAGGAGGAGCCAGGAGCGCTGCTGAGGGACCCCAGAAGAGGAGGACCGGGGCCACTCTGTGTAAAACCAACTGCACAGAGGAGGTAAGCACTTTTTTTTTTTTTTTTTTTGTAAATGTACCTTTAGATATCCTTTAATTCTGCATGTTGCAGAAAGGAAGGTGAAGGTATAGTGTGGACAAAGCCTTTTATGAAGCTACATGACAGGACTGCACTGATAAGTGCACTTTCACTTTAACCAACACAATTTTGATGAAGGAAAGGGGAAAAAAAAAAAAAAGATGTAAGGTCTTAACATAGATAGAAGACAACAGACGTCAGCTGTGAATACGCACAGCCTAATCTTTCATCCTCCCATAAGGTAGATGCTCCCTTCCATGCACTGAACTTTCAGGATACAAGAATGGGAAAACACTATTTTGTGCTGGCAGCTGGGCCCATGGGAGCATATAAAAGAGCTTTCCAGGCCAGAACAGCTTTTGTTGTGGAATTAGAGACCTCTTCGATAGATCAGCCTGTGCACACAATGAGAAAATACATCCTGTATATGTAAAGTATAGTAATACAATGAAAACATGCTACATGTTCCCTCACACACATCAACATTACAAGTGGGACTGGGAAGCTTGCTCAAACAATATTCTTTCTTAGCGCTTATATTACTTCATGATAAACGATAGTTGTATTTTTATTAGATCTTTATATATATTTTTTTTTAAAACAAACAAGAAAATCAGTACCTTAAATATAACCTTATTTCTAGATATTAATTTTATTGCTGTTTAATGACTGTCATCACAGGCAAAAGTAGGGCTTAATTACATAAAGGCCATAAAAATAAATAAAGGACTGCCAGGTATAGCACACAGGTGCCCGCAGATACTATTCATGCTCTATTGCCGCTGCATTATACTCTATTGTTTTTGCTGACATGACTCCAGCATGCCCAATAAAAAAAGAATAGGGTTGCCCGATACTAAAAAGACTGGAAATCCTTTGACAAATGATAATAATGAGTAGGAATTTGTTTCTGCAACATTTAGGTCAATATTAAAGTATAACTCAAGGCATTTTTTTTTTAAATTTTGGATAGAGCGAAGATGGATAAGAACACCTGCCAGTTTTTTTACTGTCTGTGCTACCGTTAGGAAGATTCGTCATCTCTGTCTGTCCTGTTTACCATTATCAGTAAACGTCAAAGTAAAAGAAAATCCCAAATTTTGGGTTGTGCACAGAAAAGTAAAAGAGGGGAAATCTTCTAATGGGGAACTTGTTCTGGTGACCTGGGGGTCTTCCAAGGAATTCCCTTAATTTGCAGGAATTTACTCTCACTTTCTGATTGGCTATGGGACAGGAAGTGAAGGGAAATCTCCCCAATGGGACACAGATGGCGGGAAAAAAAATCTGACAGGGGTTATGACCCTCCCTTACTCTATCCAAAATGAAAAAAAAAAGTTTTGCCCATAGTTTTACTTTAAGAAACATTGAAGTAGCCTGAAACACCTAAGTCAGGAACCTCAAGTTATTAATTTTAAAACAGATCTAAACCCAACAATAATAGGATTTAATGCTAATAGGATCAAAACAAAATAGCAGACAGATGATCTCATCAGAATGCTACTTCTCCTTTCACTGTTCAATTACAGGCTGTGGGAGGGACAAGACCTGTTACTATGCTGTACTGTAGCAAAGAAAAATCCAGTCTCTATCTCCTTTGAGGAATCTGTTTGGAAAAAGCAGTGGGTTTTCTGGACAAAAGCTGATCAATCATGATTCATGATAGACCGTTTTTGATTCTGTTGGCTCCATGGCTTTCATGATTATTGTTTACTGGATTTTTGCTTTTTCAACTTCCAAATCTACCTACATTCTATCCATGCCAGATTACTCACCTGGACCAGGTATCTCTGCATAACAGGTTCCAGGCCGTATGCTAAGAAATCTTATCTGCTGCTAACTGGCTACTAGGACAAGATAATGTAATATGCCAAGCTCATGTGACTTTACGTACAGAGTTCTTGCTCAGTTGTTATCCTGCGGACTTAATGAAACACTTAAAGAGTAACTCCACTTTTGTTGAGAAAAAAAAATCCCCTCTAGGCGAGCTACAGTATATATATTACAAGGATTATAACAACTTTTGTTGCAGATTCCTACCTTTTGTTATTCTGAAGAAATCACAGCTTTTTCCTCTGTGCCCCTGTGTGAAGTGGGTCTAATGGGAGTGGTTTCATAATTATCCATCAGCTGTGAAGCTGCAGAGCACTAATGAGGTACCTGTAGGGGTCTCAACTTGAGGTGAGCGGCTGGGGGTACACTATTGGTGTACTACGGATGGTGGAGGCTATTATCACTTGATAAACCTAACTTTTTGCACCTGATGTCACATTTATCACCAAGGATTTTGCACAAGCACTTTATTCATTAAATTTTTTGGTTTGACTATTTTATTTTTTGGATTGACCACGTTATTATTCTTAAGCGTTTATTATTGTCTTCTTTATACAGTTTTGTGGTGTGTTTGCAACTTGTTTTCCATTAACCCTTTTTCAACATTTATTTGTACTGATTTAATTCCTTCTTGGTGCACTTGCACTTTATGTTGTTTATCCTTTATTGAGTATTATCATTTATATGTTTACTCTTTATTGTGTGGGTACACTATCTATGTTGGCAGCAAATCATTTATTTTTTTATTTTTGGTTGCGCATTAGTGTTTTTATTTTATCTTTTATAATACACAAAAGTAACTTCCAACACAATCCCCAAAACTCTGCAAATAGGACTTCTTTCTATGGTCCCGGGTTCAAGAAAGGGCTCACCCGCTTCTTCCTCACTGCAGCTCATGCGGTGAGTCCCAGACACTAGAAATCAACATCTCCACCTACTATAAGAGAATGGGCTGCCAAGTTTAATACTGTGGTGCAGTTGGAAGAACTTGCAGCACAAATACACGATTGATACAGTTCTCTGAAATTTGGCTTCTCTAGATGACGTTTTGTAGCAGCTCTGAATTTGCTTCGCTAGTGACTTAAGCAATCTTTTCATCCTCAATCCTTTCTAGCTTTTACCTTATTATTATTATTATTATACAGGATTTATATAGCGCCAACAGTTTACGCAGCTCTTTACAATATAAAAATGAGACAATACAGTTACAATACAATACAAGAGGATTAAGATGGCCCTACTTAGAGGAGCTTACAATCTAATAACCTTATCTGATAACATCCTCATCCCTCAACCCAGAAAGCACTGGTTGGGTGAACTTCTTTCCTATACCCCTATTGCTCTCTCCCCTGTTCTGACTTTCTGCTCCAACTTCTCTTACACCCTTGATTCATGCTCCTACTTCACGATGGGCCTAGGGCTGGGTGATTTTCCCCCAAAAAAAAATCTGTGATTTTTTTATAAAAAACTTGATTTACGATTCGATTTTTTTTTTATTATATTAATTAAAGTGCATCAACAAACAAAATTGCAAAGGCAAACCCTTTCTCTAACTGCAAAGTCAGTGTGCAACAAAGATTGTTAAACATTCAAATTATTCTTCTTGTAAAAAAAAAAAAAAAACATTCAAATTATTAATACTGTATTTGGATTTAGCTAATAAAACAACAAAAAATCCTGAGGTTACTCTTAGTTGAATTTCACTGTGCCCATGCCTCTCTGTGCCCATGCCTCATTGTGCCCATGCCTCACTGTGCCCGTGTCTCACTGTGCCCGTGTCTCACTGTGCCCATTCTTCACTGTGCCCGTGTCTCACTGTGCCCATGCTTCAATCACTGTGCCCTTACCGGATGCAGATTTTCATGGGATAAGGATTTTACTGCTACACTGGCGGCCATTCCAGTATTCAAAAGCCGCGCCTCCTCCTCATCTGTGATAGGTGAAACACTCAATTTCCCAGCATTCAGTGTTCCGCCTATCACGGACATCCGCTCATCCTCATAACACAGACGAGGATGAGAGGATGTCCGTGATAGGCTGAACACTGCCTGCTGTGAAATTGAGTGTTCCGCCTATCACAGATGACGAGGACTCGGGAGGCGCGGCTTTTGAACACTGCAATGGCCGCCGTCTATCTGCATGACACGCTGATCAGGTAGGCAGATGGCGGCTTGCGGTTAGTTAGTGTTACATTACATCTACTGGCGGCGAGTAGATGTAATTGGGGTAACGCCGCCCAGTGCCATTCCTGCTACAGAAACTCTGAAGGAAAAAATAAATAAAAAATCTAAAAAATCGATTTTCTTCAAATCTGAATCGATTTGAACTCAAAACTCGATTCAAGATTAAAATCTATTTTTTTCCCAGCCCTAGATGGGCCTGAGACTTATTCCATAGACTAGGGTTTAGCCTTGTATTCCCCATTTCCACTCCCTTTTGACTCTCTTCACTGACCCTTACATAGACATCACTTTACCCATTTTCTTCCACAACTGATATGTTTAAGGGACCATTTGTTTCTAGAATTTGTGTGCATTTTCTGAATTTAAGTTGTGTAGGTCTCTCTGTAAATGTCCTCAAACTCTACTTTGTGTTTATAGGCATTTTATATATTTCATGCATGTATTTTATTATTTCATGCATGTTTCCAGCACCGCATTCAAAACACACTGCCTATGCAATCTGCTGTGGGTGCCAGTGTAATATTAACAGCACTGAGTTTGAGGGCACCAAATTGCAGGGCCAAGTAGTACCATGTGATTTGTTGCAGCACACTTTTTAAAAGCAGTGCATGCACTACTTTCTCTGCATTCTGGTGAGATTTCAGCCCATTCCTGTGCAATCCTGGTTTGAATCAACCCTTATGCCGCGTACACACGATCGGAAATTCCGATAAGAAAACCGTGTATTTTTTTCCGACTGAATTGTGGCTCAAACTTGTGTTGCATACACACGGGCCACACAAAATTCCGACCGTCAAGAACGCGGTGGCCTAACATCTCTGTTAAAAAAAAAAAAGACAACACTATGACGAGCCGAGAAAAATGAAGTTCAATGCTTCCGAGCATGCGTCAACTTGATTCCGAGTATGCGTGGTTTTTGGTGCGTCAGAATTGCATACAGACAATTGGAATTTCCTACAAGAATTTTGCTTGTTGGAAAATTTGAGAACCAGCTATTACATTTTTCTTGACGGAAATTCCAACAGAAAAAGTCAGATGGAGCCTACACACGGTCGGAATTTCCGACCAAATGCTCACATCAAACTTTTCTTGTCGGAATTTCCGAACGTGTGTACGCGGCATAAAAGTAGAGATACTCTTTAAGTTTAATAAAACATTATTTGAGATAATGGACTAAGGACATTTATTCTATATCCAATGCTGAATGGACATCCCTTTTATACATTTTTCTGTTAATTTGGGATATTTCTTTGTTTTTGCAATTTTTGCACAATAAGTATATGGAACTACTTATTATTATTGGACACAATGGTCAGATTTTGAAATGTTTAGGCTAGGTGCTGATGATGGGCTAAATAACCATAGTGTTTAAAAAGTTATATACATTTTTACCATAAACAGAGGATTTGTACCCCAACTTCCTTTAGTTTTTAGGTTTATTTGAGGTTTATTTGAGAACAAGGGGTACATTCTTCTAAACTGCATAAAATACTTGCTTTCACATTTACTTGATTTCTATTAATATAAGTATTTCCCATCTTTACCTTCCAATAAAATAAAAAAAAAGCTTGGTTGGAGTTGCGCTTTAAGAGACTTGATCATGCAGATGTGATCTGACTATTCCTACACATTGCCTTTAGGGTCTGTTATCCTGTATAACAGGGATATGCAATTAGCGGACCTCCAGCTGTTGCCAAACTACAAGTCCCATGAGGCATAGCGAGACTCTGACAGCAGCAAGCATGACACCCAGAGGCAGAGGCATGATGGGACTTGTAGTTTTGCAACAGCTGGAGGTCCGCTAATTGCATATCCATGCTGTATAAGGTACCGTATGTTAGTTAGATAGCATATGCAGTTTCTTTATGTCTTTTCATGGTCACAGTATTCTTAAAAGAATCCTAAACGCCTTATAATTTACAGTACATCATTTCATGTATTATAATAACGACACATGATAAATTAGACATTTTTACATACTCTGCCTACCTGCGTACATCTGTTGAATGTCTATAATTACAAACATACAAACTGGGATAGCATCTGGTCTGAAAATCTGCTAATGAGTTTTAGGTAGAAAGAAATTTACTGTGCATTATCTTTATTAAATAAGAACACATTTGTGTAATAATTAGAATTGCATTATATTCATCTCAAGCATATTTAGTTCAAATTTAGTTCTACAAGTGGTGTTCTATCATTCTAGCACCACTGTATAGCCAAGCCTCTGGGCTCTAGTGTCAGCTCAGAGATATAGAAGAGATCCCTGAGAATGAAATTAAAACACAGGCAATTAGCATGCCTTCAGAAAATTAAGACTAGTCTTTAATGTTCTTCTAAAATTGAAAACTAACGAAGCTAGGCTGCAGTTTAATGGGTACAGTCCTATCTTTAACTCATTTAAATAAATCAATTATCAACCTGCCTCTGACTCTTGATTCATGGACCAACTAACCTATCCAAAGAGTTTGCATCTATTAATTAACTATCTTAACTTGATTATGTTTATAAGAACATTTACCAAAGTCCCTTCGCAGTGTCACTGTTGCTCAGCCCTTCTTTGACCAAGAGCTCTCAAAAGCTGCAGTTAAAAAAAAAAAAAAAAAAAGAAGTCCTTTAGCTCTAATTTGCTAATACTATAATCAAGGGAATCTTTACACTTATTTCCTTAATTTTTTCATATCCCCTTTCATGTCAGTCTGAATTTGGAGTCTTATGCCCTGTACACACGATCGGATTTCCGATGGAATAAAATCTGATGGATTTTTCCATCGGAATTCCGATAAAGCAGACTTTCATCAGTCTTGCATACACACCATCAGACAAAATTCCGACCGTCCAAAACAAGGTGACGTAAAACACTCCGACTAGCCGAGAAAAATGAAGTTCAATGCTTCTGAGCATGCGTCGACTTGATTCTGAGCATGCGTGGGTTTTTCTCCGATGGAGTTCCCTACAGACGATCAAAATTTGCTATTGTTTTTTTTTTCCGTTGGTAAATATTTAAAACATGTTCTATTTTTTTACACCGATGGAAAAAAGACAGATGGGGCCCACACACGATCGTTTTTTCCAAAGAAAAAAGTCCATCGGTCTTTTTTCACCAAAAAAACGATCCTGTGTATGCAGCATTAAACTGCATTTTAACTAGACATGAAAAATAAATGGAAAAAATAAAATAAAGAGACTCTGCACTGAACTTACGGTATGTATATTGTGAACAATGCTACCTAGCAGTGCCTGCACACCTCGTTTATCTTACACACCATGTCAGTAAAGTGTCGCTGTAAAGAAGGCTTCCACAGACATCTGCCAGAGAATTTGGCTGCCATCCAGAGACCAGCACTAATATAATCCAGCTTCTTGCAGCTTGTTCCCAGTCCCAATAGGTTTCTGGTCCCTCAGTGGCACTCCACGGTGTGCAGGGTGTTGGAAAATCCTAGACTTCTGATGCCGCGTACACACGATCGTTTTTAATGACGTGAAAAATGTCATTTTTTTAAATGGTCATTAAAAATGATCGTGTGTGGGCTTTCCAGCATTTTTCCCGACGAGAAAAACGCAGAGAATCACGACGAGAAAAATTGGAACTAATGGCTGCATTATCATTGACACTATCGTGACACGCTGAGGCTAAGTACGCTACACGGCTGCTGTGACCCGGAGCTCAGGAGGGGGTGAGAGACCTACACCGAGCGTACACCTTGGGTCCGCCGTGACCGCAAATCACTGCAGTGCCATCTTACACTTTTTTCTGCTTGCTGTGATTGAATTAAGGCTGGTTTTATTTTCATATCATGTGAGTGCAATATTTGAAGTGTGGTTGTGTATTTTAATAAATTTGGTCGTTACTATTTTACACTATTGGAGCACCTTTTCATTTTTACATGTATGGAATATCCTGTGTTGATACACAAGCTTTCAATTGATGGTCGTTCACCCTCTAGTGGTTAACTAGCAAGCCTTTGAGCCGAACACGAGAGTGGAAGGCATATACAGCTGGTGAGTGCATTTTCACGTGTGGTGGAAGATATCTATTAAGAAGACTACATCTCTCTTTTTGGAATATTTCTTTCTTCTTTGGAACATTATTTCACTTTATGGACTATTGTTTTTGAATTTTATCACATGTCACGTGGGGTACAATTTGATTATCACAGTGTCACTAGTGAATGCTATTATATTAGTTTAGTGATTTTCGCTTATTAGCGCTACATATTTTCCTATTTTTCACTTGTGTGTTTTTAGGGTTAAATTCTGTTTTCAATCCAATCCATGATAGCGTGGTCAGTTAATGTCCTTCTGTCTTCCTGCTGTGTATTCAGCGTCTCTGCTTCTCCCTCTCTCCCCCTCCCTCTCTGTCATTTCTATAGTTTGTAGTCTGTGTGAAGCTGATCTCCTCCCCGCCCCTCCCTTCCTGCCTTGATTGAATATTCTGCTGCAGCTGCTTCTCCCTTTTAGCAAAGTGGTTGTAACGTCACATCTATTTTATAATTTCATCATCTCTGTTTTAGAAATATATTATGTACAGTTTTAGTGCTTTTTTTTTAAATTATCATGCTAAATACCTTCTTTCTCTGCTGTGTGGTCACATGTCCTCCCTCTGCTAGCTTGCATAGGTCAGAAGGAAATCTCAGCCCCACCCCCACTGTACTCCCTTAGATCAAGAAGGAGAGTGGAGGGAGGACAGGTGACCACACAGCAGAGCTGGGCAAAGAAGGTATTTAGAATTATAATTTTTCTTTTAAAACACACATATTGTACTTAATATGTTTCTAAAACAGAGAGGATAAAAAGTATATAACAGATGTGACTTTACAACCATTTAACTGGTGTTTAAGCTTACTATCATACTCACCATCAGTGACAGCAACACAAACAGGACACTTCCACTTGCTTTGCTCTTTAACACAGACAAATGAAGGATTGGGACCTGTTCATAAGGAAAATTTTCAAGAAAATAGAAAATCCTCTTGTGTTATGAGGACCTCTGTCATCTGCCTAAAGCACTTGCCACCCCCCCTAAAATTCTTATCTAAAAACAATAAATTTGTCAGCAAAGCGATGCATCTGTATTACAAAACAATTTAAAAAAGGAGGTAGTTAAGTGCTGCAAAGGTCCTTCACCCCTGTGAAAAGTTTGCTGGCCAAAGTACTTCCGAAATAGACAACCATTTCTCTTGCATTGGCTATTGAAAAAATACTAGTCTGACATACATTATGGGAAAAGGCCAAATAGCCGGAAACAACACATTTTCTTAACACTGAACAAGTTAAAAAAATGGATGTTTACTTTCGACCACATAAAACAATAAGTGCCCATAATAACTACAGGATATATTGTACCTGCTCTGTAGTCTTATAAAAGTTCCAGTAAAACAGTCAGGCCAAGCGCTGGACAAAAGGCTCCCATTGCAGGCCAACATATTGGTTCATAGCCCAAGTGTCAACTGAGCTGTGGGACAAAATAAACTTTGTCCCATGCTGACAAATTTTTGTATTCTGAACTATTAAGTACACAAAAGATGGCTTAAAAAAGCCTAGTTCTGATGCATTCTCACAGTAAATGTCACATAAAGAGAATTTAAGGGAACTTGCTGTGCTTTTGCAACAACAAACACAGGATTGGACTTTCTTGCTTCTATAACATTTTGTCCTCATTCCATGAAATACAGTGCGACTCATGTTAGACTACAGTACATTTTGTACACAAATCATTTCTGCATTTCTGCTTGTGATAATCAGTATATTTGATAGGATGCTTTAGATGAAATACAACAGCCGACAGAAGAAAAGGAAAACTTCCTTAGCAGTGCAAGCCATGGTTAAATCAAACCAAATTTGGCTAGCTGCAACAAATTTCCTTATTTGCCCTTGCATCGGAATAGCATCCCTCAACCCCATGACACATTTATGGTTTACCCAGGCTGGCTGTCACGTTCCCTGTTCATGTGTTATCCCATTCCTTTGCTGCTGCTGCTGTGGCCCCCACCCTATGTGTTCACCAACTTCTGAGGATAAACTTGTCTTTTCTGGATCTTTTTTCAAAGCAGCTGCAGATTCTCAGAATATTACTCTCCCTAGAGATTCCTTAATTTTAAATATGATTTTCCGTTCCATTAAAAACTTGTCTCTGGTGGATGTGTGACATACTGTCTATGGCTGCGTGTGTATTCTTACATAATACGTATATAGCTCATAGCCCTGTGCTCAGCGCTGCCTGACACGAAGGCGGGTGATAACTAAATGCATGTTTGCTCACCTAGGGTGCCTGGTATGGTGATTTCTTTTTTTAAATACAAAATGTGCCCTTGAGACATTCGTTTTATAAAACAAGAGACTCATGAGCTCAACCGACTTAAAATTCTATAATGAAGATCATATATAACTATCTAAAAGAGCAGGGAGGAGGAGGCGCCAACTAAGTGTAGTATTATACGGTACACATTTATTGCACAAGATAAAAAAACACCTAGAAGATGTACCGCGCTATATTAAAGATACCTCTCAAATCAAATCTCCGGTCTTCCGCGGGTTACTGAAGACTTGGCTTTTCACGCAAGCCTTCCCTGCGTAGCCTCTCTCTTCCACCCTTTCTGCCGCTCTGTGCTGCTTCTGGTTCCTGGGTCCTCTTTTCCCAGGAACTTTGCTATGCGCGTCGGGACCCTTCGGGGTAAGACCACGCTATATTAAGATACCTCTCAACTCAACTCAACGCTCAAGAGAAGTTCATGCCCATCATCATATGATCAGTCCTGGCAATTCCAATGCCGCCCTGCAAGCTCCACACATGGTCCAATGGCTGGTGGGGATGTAAGCCCAGTGGTTGGCTGGATCATCCAGGGTTAGCATGAAACTCCACACTGACCAGCTTGGAATGCGGATGTGGAAGTGACGTCACCGGAATGGGGTGCAAATCAAAGAGGTAGACTATGCGCTCAGAGCTCACAGCTCCTTCTACTGGCTTCTGGCCTCTTTTACATCTTGTAAGTATTTTTTATCTTGTGCATTAAATGTTTACCATATAATGCTACACTTAGTTGGCGTCTCCCCCTCCCTGCTCTCTTACATGTTTTTACAGAGGTTCTGGACACATTCTGAGGATGGCTGCATTCTTTTAACCCCTCATTCACATATCCTTTGGGAATAACAGACTTTATCAGTGCTATTTCAGCAACTGCCCACCATTTTTATTTAAAGGACATGTGCTATTTGGAGCACCAGATCCCCTATTCAAATTTATAACTATCTATTCTGCTTTCCGTGCCTTTCATTTTAACACAGCGTCACATTTTCTTTTAGCAATCCATACATTGCTTTCCATCCCATCAGTTGGAAGACAGAATGGTTAACAAAAATAAATAAGAGCACCCAAACTGAATAATGTTTGACATTCACCCTCCAGAATGCCATTAAGCCCAATAAAGTCTATGTGAAATAGTAGAGTAGTTATATAAAGCTAGCATGAGGTCACAGTATCTACCAACTGCCAGCAAAGAAACTCCATTATGCACCTCTACTGACCACAGAAGTGTTTCTCTCTTTCAACAGCAGTCTCTGAAATTAAATTAATTCCATTTGCTGATAGCAGTTTAGGGTAAATGAGCTCCGTTATGTTTCTTTGAAGTGTAAATGAGTGTGTGCTGTCATCAGGACCTGCATTAAAGCCCCGCTGTCTACAGCACAGAGTGAGTGACACAGATCGTGAGTCCTGGGGCTTTCTAATAGTTGTGGAGATTCTCTTTCACACTAAGAAAATGCTAATTTATATCAATAACCTTTTCTAATGCTGCAATATTGACAGAACTGTTTGTAGGCCATCCAGCTTTCACCTATTGATGAAATGCTGGCAAAGTAATACAAATGGAAGAAATAATGCTATTTAACGGACAAAACCAAAATTATTTTCTTTTTCAAGAGTTAGCACTCCCCAAATTATATAATAATGGGTACAGTGGTCCAAGTCACCCACTGCTTTCTTCTGTCTCCTGGGTAGATATCCCTGCCACAGTTCCAGGCCCTGTTTCTAGCCTCCTTTATGTCTTACTGCTACTCCTGTCTTTACTACATGAGTGTTCCCACTCTGCTTATTCAATTCTTTATAAGGTAACACAGATTGAAAAAAAGACCAGAGAAAACCGGAAACCCCTTAAACTTAGGCTGGCCATACATGGATCAAAATTTGGCCGATTCAGCAGGGACCTGCCAAATTTCGATCCAAGTATTGGCACTGTTGGGAAATTTCTGCTTGATCAGTGCTGCAGGCTATAGTGTATTCTAATGGCGGGGAAGTCTCCCCATTGTTAGAAAACAAAGATCAAGCAGGGAAAATTCTCCCATTCCCCATGTGTGGATGAGGGAATCAAGTCAGTTTCTTTCATTCAACCTGCTGGTTGAACAAAAAAAACCTGACTCATCTATGGCCAGCCTAATGCCACGTACACACGGCCGGTTTTCTCGTCAGGAAAACCATCATGTTTGCTCTTGGTCGAGAAAACCGGCCGCGTGTATGCTCCTTGGCAGTTTCCCGACAGGAAAACCGCCGAGAATCATGACGAGAAAAATGAGAACCTGTTCTATTGTTTCCCGTCGCGAATCGTGGCTTTTTTTCACCGCAGTTTTCCTATGGGGTGGAGCATCCACTGCGGTGGAGCATACACACGGCCGTTTTTCCCGACCAAGAGAAAACATGTCGTTTTCTCCTCGGTTTTCTCGCCAGTCTTTTGACCGACGAGAAAACCGATCGTGTGTACTCAGCATTACTCCTGGAGTTTTGCAGAACTGGGAAGGCAATCTGATCTCACCAATCTCACTGATCTCACCAATGGAGTCCTAAGAGATCCTGTAAGGTGACAAAAGCATCAGGATTATTTTAGTCCGAAGTTCAGAGCCTTTTTAAAAAAGTCATGTAGAGCCCCCCCCAATATTTGGGGGCAATTATGTGGAAATTTAGGGGTAGTCTGAGCCAGTAGTTGGGCTCAGACCAATCAATAATTCAATATTGCTCTGCTCTGGGTGTGATACTGCCTGGCAGTAGTGTTCTCCATTGCCTGTAGGTGGCACTGTCACCGCCGGCATAGGTTAAACTACGGGGGGTATCACAGCACCTGGGTGTCCCTTCTCGGCAGCTATGCAGTGGGCGTGGTCTACCCGCTGTGCATGCTGGGAGAGGGTACATAAGGGGCAGACGCCATTAGGCGTGAGGCGATTCCAGGGGGACCCCAAGGCGCAAGGGGGGACCTCTGGGCCAGTGAGTGTGCCTCGTGGCCTGCGAGTGTGCTTAGGCCTTGGGTACCTTCAGCCCGAGGCCCTGTTGCTGCATCGTGGGCCCAGCTTAAGGAAAGGAGTCCAGGGGAGGATCAGTCCCAGGAGATTAGCGACGGTACTGCTGTCTCTGGGAAGAGGCCTGGAAACTCGCCTAAAGAGGGATTCATCGTCTCTGATATCCGTGCTCCATCCCAGCTGCTAGGACCGCTCTCATAGGGACTACCTGGGTGAGCAATACCCACTCAGGCTTGAGTGGCGACGAATATAGACACTGAACATTAAGTGTTGCATGCCTGAACCTTCCCCTACTTCTTCCAACTTCCTACTCTCTCCAAGTTGACTCAAAGAAAAAGAATAAAGCCTTGTTGATTAGGTTTTACTCCTGTGTGGACATTGGCCTTATTACAAGAGATTGTTTTTGCCTAGACAACAGAGCTAAGGGATCCACTCTAGAGAGGTAATTGCTGCAGACCCAAAACAAAAAAAATAGCAGGTCCCTTAAATGGGGGTAAGTGCTACAGTCATATAAGATGTAATAATAACTATTGCCAGCTTAACAGCTTGAGTTCCTGAATCTTTCTCTAATCCACATGAGTCGCACACTTAACACAGTTTTTTTTTACCGTTTCAGTGATGCCTTGTTTTTGCCCATATTACTTTTTTTTACTTTACCCTAATGTATTATTCACCATTTTTCAGGACAGATAGGGGTTTAATTTGGTAGCAGATTTGGATACATATATTTTAGATCTCGATTTGGGAGAGAAAAATGTGGGTGTACATTGTCCCACCATGATATTAGAAGACACCCAATATAGAAAAATAGTGGAACTGCCCATTTTATAGCAAGATAAATATGCAGCTCCCCTTGTCTTGTCTACAGGATTTAAACTAAAGCTGTCAATACATTGTGCAGATGTCCACCGGTTCATCAGGCACCTTCTGCGCAACATCCTTGAAAATTGTTGACAGAACAGTTGCTGGCACCTGTCAGAATACAATAGTCCAGCAGGTGGATTTGTCCATCCATGCAGTATGGTGTGGATGGAGGAATCTGTTAGATGGGCCAAAGACCACAGGTTGCAGGAATTAAATTTGCAAGATTCCCCCATCAACACAGACAGTAATGAGAGGGGAATCCCTCCTGCCGAGCAATTGTCCTCCTTGGGTGGGTAAAGCTGTCCCCGCCGGGAGAAAACAGTG
Source organism: Rana muscosa (assembly GCA_029206835.1). Lineage (NCBI taxonomy): Eukaryota > Metazoa > Chordata > Amphibia > Anura > Ranidae > Rana > Rana muscosa. Next base: position 1,018,703,895 of record CM055116.1, read on the forward strand.
TTTATCGCTAGCGGCTATAGCAGCCGCTTGAGATAATCGCAAGCAAATCCAGCAGACTGTTTGTACCCAAGGTGATCGATCAACTTGGTTTATTCTGCCTGCCCATTAATGGTTCGAATCTCGGGTGGTTCCTGCTGAACAGGCCGAGATTTAAACTGCCTATTGGTGGCCTTAGATTGATTTTTTTAATTCAGCCTGCCAACTGAACAAAATAAAGCTATCAGTGTAGTGCCAGTCCAGGCCCAGTCAGGCTTCTGTCAATTACCAGTAGCTATCAGATATAAAAATAAACATTTAAATGAGCTATTTAATGCAGATTTTATACTGCCCATGACTTTAATATGCATGCATGGTTTAAAGGAAAATTAAAAATTCATGATAGTCCTTTAAAGCCAAACCAGAGCCTAAACATTTTTTATTATTTAATTTGAATAGACTTGGGAGGAATAAATACTTACCGTATATACTCGAGTATAAGCCGAGTTTTTCAGCACATTTATGTGTGCTGAAAATGCCCCCCTCGGCTTATACTCTAGTCACATTTTTGCGCCTGATCTCCCAGAATTTGGGGACCTGGTACTGGCCAGCTATAGGTCCCCTGGACCGCAATATTGGCACACATGTAGCCCCACTCTTCCTCTACAAGTGTGCAAAGTTTGTTGTCCGGGGGACCAACAGCCGGTGAGCAATGATTTTTCAAACCTGGACACCCCTTCCATAGACTCCAATGTTAAACGGTAATTTCTCTGGTGAATTTGGAGACCTGGTACTGGCCGGTCTTAGGTCCCCTGGACACGAAACTTGAAAAACTTGTAGCCCTATTTCTCCACTATAAGTGTGCAAAGTTTGTTGTCTGGGGGACCTACAGCCGGGGAGCACCGATTTTTCAAATTCGGGCACCCCTTCCATAGACTCCTATGTTAAATGTCAGTCTAGTCATGGACACAGTGAGGCATGGGCACAGTGAGGCATGCACATGGACACAGTGAGGCAAAGTGAGGCACAGTGAGGCATGCAGATGGACACCCTAGGCTTATACTCGAGTCAATAAGTTTTCCCAGTTTTTTGTGGTAAAATTATGTGCCTCGGCTTATACGCGAGTATATACGGTATGTCAATTTACACTATTATACTATAGTCCATGACCGTGTTAAGGAGATTTCAGCTAACTTCCCAATTCTGAAGCGGTCTTATTTCCCCACTGGGAACGTTTCCCATCACATCCTGTCACAAAAGGAAATGAGGGGGAAATCTTACCAAAGAGCATTTAGACTGCAAAAAAAAAAAAAGTGCTTTTAAGCAAAACAAATAAATACGATTTGGCTGGATTCAGGCTTTTAAATCTCCGTTCCAGGATGCTGTAAAATTAGGGGGAATAGAGGGTTTATTTAACAGCAGCTCAGAATGGGGCTTTAAGTAGAGCTAATACACAGGGAGATTATCCGACTTGTTATTTTAGGCCATACATAACTGCAATCTTTGCTGCTTATTGGGTACATATGGTTTTCCTTGCTGGATTATTGACCAGACAGGAACTGATTGGTTGTATTATGAAGACATCTGCACAGTTGTGTATCCACTGTACAAGCATTTCTAATTGTCCTCTGCATAATATGTACACTGGACAAAGATACAAACACTTAGATCATACAGATTTAGTTGCATGTTTGTATGGCCAAATTCAAAAGATTATGTGGTCAAAATCTTTATATAAATAGCCATCGATATTATTAAATAATATGCAAACCCTATGAGTTGTAAAGGAGTAAGCTTTATTAGAATTGAAAACATCCCTCCGCAGTAAGAAGCCGCTTCCATTCTGTTTGAGGATTCCCTCCTATACTCCTTTGCTTTGCAAATTGAACAAATTAGCAAAAAATTTAAAATCAATAGTTAATTCTCTGTGATTGGCGTGCTGGAACTGCTGAAGGCTCACAATGAAAAAACCGCACATTTACTTTAAAATGTAATTTTATGCTTCAGATCCAAGTCACACTGATTTTCATAACTGGAAGCTGACAGGTTTGGAAATGGCCATTTCTTTAGTGATAAGCCCTATAGTGGTGGCTGCAGGATTCTTTAATTTGATCTCCTGCAAAGAGACAGCACCACCCAGTGAAGGCACGAGATTTGTTTTCAAAATAAAATATTTCCAGCGTTTGTCTTAGTGGTTCCTAAATTATCCTTTTTTATAGATGCGTGATTTTACATGACATCATCGGGTCACACAAAGCCCATTATTAGTCATTTCAAAGGTGGTAACATTCTGAAACAGTGGAACAGCAGCCACATGCAGGTGCAGGGATGTCATATCTGTTCTTTCTAGTTACGGGATTGTAACCCTCCAAAAGCTTAGGCAGGCCATACACGGTTCAAATCTCGGCCTGAACTGGACGAGATTCAAACTGTGTATGGGCAGGCTGAATGCACGAAATTATTAAATCAATCAACTTGGGTACAACCAGCATGCCGAGTTTTACCTGCGATTATCGCTAGCAGCTGCTATAACTGCTAGCAATATTCACTGTCTTCTCCCGAGGTGGGTGGCTTCTCCCACCCCCTGTCAGGAGAAGACAATGGCCCAGCAGGAAGGTTTTCCCCATCAACACTTTGTGTTGATAGGGGAATCAAGGAAATTTCTTTCCTGCAACCCCTGGTTGCTGGAAAGAAATTTGCTTCATGTATGGCCGGCCTTATTATTAGCCCACAATTGCCTACAAAAAACACAATCTCTTCCAGCACTAATAGGTCTTCCAAGGTGTGGCGTAACAGATGTAAGATAACATGGTGGTGTAAAAGGTATATATGGTATCCCAAAGCTAGGTGGATGCTGGGTAATCCGAAAGGAACTACAAGAAAAACAGAAATGGAAGGCGCGCACGCCTAGTGCATTACCAGAGATAATTTAATAATAAGATTTTTTTGTATAAAAGTGGATACTCACAAAATGCAACTGACAAAAGGCCATAAACACAGTGCATGGACATGCACAGAACACGGGGTACAGCTAACGCAGTTCGGGGGCGCACCCCCTTCCTCAGAGCTAGGCTAGTCTTGCACACCTAGGGCAAGCACTTTTATAGGGAATGGTGGAGTTGAAAATTGTGTGTCAAAAAGAGTCACACCCTCAAAGGGGCGGAAAAAAAATTGTTGCACTAATGTAAAAACAACATAATCCATATCAAAAACTGTTATAAAAAACAAAAACAACAAAACACTCCATCATAAATGAATAAATAAATAATGATAATTCATTCAAATCCATGATATAATGCGCATTCATTTATATTTAGACAGGTGAATACAGGTGTCCATGGGGACACTGTTGTACTGCTCCCGCCCCAGAAGTGATGTCACTTGTTGTCATCAGGCATCGTCCTGAGTTTCCAGGAAGTGGATTCCCCCTGGTACTGAGCTGGTTCCCTGGTTTCTTAATGTGTGGTTTTCGGATACCTCTAAATGCCCAAAACCCCCTCTCCTCTCAGCTACTTCAGGCATGTAGAGGTGAGACATGGATTTATCAATCCTGCATTCCATTTTTGCTTATGTGTTCCTACACCTGTATTCATCTGACTAAATATAAATGAATGTGCATTATATCATGTGTAGCGGGCATGTACTATTTAGGGGGAGCATCTGGGTGGTAGCATGACCCAGATGCACTAATTGGAAGAATAGGGCTGTATTCTGTTTGGGTGAGGACATCAGTGGTGTTTAGTTCCCTGCGGCTCAGCAGGTTGCGCTGTCACTTTGAGCCGGGGTTGAACCACTACTGCAGTGCCGTACCCTTTGTGACCTCTCGCGGCAGTTGTACTGCGGGGCGGGGAACCCGCTGTGCTTGCTGGGGGAGGGTATAAAGGGGGCGGACATCTTCACCACGAGGTCTGGGTCCCAGGCACCTTCAGCCTGAGGGCTGCTGTCTGTGGTCGGTGTTCAGGCGCCCTCGGCCTGTACACGTGGAGTTCGTGTTCCATCCCAGACACCTTCAGTCTGGGGTGAGGTACTCATCCGGAGGTCTGGGGCCCAGTACCTTCCGCTGAGTCCCACGAGGGAGGGATTGTCCTAAGGTGCCCCTGGTGTTGGGCACCTGAATCCAGGGCGTAAAGGACCTGAGAGGTGACCCTTCGTGAAGCTGGTGCAGCATATTGCCAGTTTTGGGTGGACCTCCGGAGACCGCTTGGATGGATATCTTTCTCCAACAAGGGCCTATTCATAAAGGAAGGTAATTAATGTTCTGTGACCGGTGGCAGCGGTACATCTAGTCAATTCAGGTCGGTGGCAGAGACCTGCTATTAGGCCTGTGGCAGGGGCCTCAACAGTTCACCCGGTCGGTGGCAGCGACCAAACTCACGGTCGGTGGCAGCGACTGTGCGCCAAGCCTATTCGCCAAAGAAGGAATAGGAGAGTTCATTGTGCCTGGGCCTACTCGTATCCACACCCTGTTTGTTTGTTTGAAAGTTCAACTGATACTGTTCATATGTGAAGAAGAATAAAGGAGTGTTGGACTTTTTATGGCGTGGGGCTCTATTACTGACAGTCAAACTTGCCCTCTGCAGCCAAATAGTGTTGGCCTTCACCTCTACACCTTAGAGGACAGGGGCCGTAGTGTACCTCACCCTCCTCCCGCATACCCCTAGACAAGCAAGCCACTTTATTCACAAGGGGACGGGGGGTGAGGCCGCTACACATGGATTTGAATGAATTATCATTATTGATTCATTTATGATGGAGTGTTTTGTTGTTTTTTGTTTTTTATAACGTTTTTTGATATGGATTATGTTGTTTTTACCTTAGTGCAACATTTTTTTTATTTTTTTCCGCCCCTTTGAAGGCGTGGCTCTTTTTGACACACAATTTAAATTCCACCATTCACTATAAAAGCACTTGCCCATGGTGTGCGAGACTAGCCTAGCTCTGAGGAAGGGGGTGCGCCCCCGAAACGCGTTAGCTGTACCCCGTGTTCTGTGCATGTCCATGCACTGTGCTTATGGCCTTTTCTCAGTTGCATTTTGTGAGTACCCACTTTTATACAAAAATTTGGGGGTATGAGAACAGGATATTTTTCCCTTTTTCCATCTCAGGTTTTTATTGCAGTTTGTATTCTCTTTACCTGTCCTGATACTAAATTTTGAGCTGTCACCACAACAGCAATAGATAGTAAATCTTTGTTTAAGAGAACATTTTCCTTATTTTGGATTCTCTCTCATTTCCTGCTGTGTCTAAAGCCTGGTACACACGATTAGATTGTTGACCAACCGAGAGTCTGATTTTTGTCTTCAGGGCGTGTGCCTGGATCTTGTCTTGCATACTAACAGTACACAATTGTCGGCCAACAAACACGAACATAGTGACGTACTACGAGAAATTTCGGTTCTTGAGCACCAACCTTTGGGCTCCTTCTGCTAATTTCGTGTTTGGTGAGCATTGATTCCAAACATGCGTGTTTGTACTTTCAACTTTTGTGTGACGGACTTGTGTACTGACCATCAGAAAATCTGACAATAGACCGTTGTCCGCGGAAAACTTATTAGCATGTCATTCAACATTTGTTGGCAGAAAGTTGGACGTCAATTTTCTGAAGGAGCGTACTAAAGGTCAGCTTTTAGACCAACAGTCTGTCAACAGACAATCCCCTGCCAACAATCTGATTGCGTAAACGAGGCTTAAAGGACAATACGTAAAGGAACATTTACCTTTATTGGACACAGGTGTCAATAAAACAAAAAGAAAACTGTTAGGGCTCTTTCACACGGGACGGATCCGTGAAGATCCGACCCCGTGAAGCTCCGCTTGCTCAGCGGGGATCGCTCCGTTGATCCCCGCTGAGCCGGCGGATGACTGGGCGGTCCCCGCACACTGTGCAGGGACCGCGCCCTGTCAGAGCGCCGCTCTCCCCTATGGGGGGATCGGATAAACCCGGACCGTCTGTCCACCGACGGATGGAAAAATAGGGTTTTCCTCCGTCACACTTTGGCGGAGCGGAGCGGGTTGGATGTCAGCGGACATGTCACCGCTGACATCCGTGACTCCATAGGGCTACATGGAGCATCTGTTCAGGTCCGCCTAAAAAACTGACAGGCGGACCTGAACGAACCGTCCGTGTGAAAGGGGCCTTAAGGTCTGTAACCATTCCTTACTTTAGCCAAAATTAAAGATTTGGCTTTAGATACACGCCAAGACAAATTACAATTTTCTGTTCTGAAACTGCAAAAAATGTAACTTACAATGAATAAATCTTAGTTTGTGTGTATGTAGCTATTTAGAGAACATTCATTGTTAGTTTGTACAAACAGTCCTCTGCACACCTGGATTTGTGGGCAAGCTGCACAAGCCTGGCTACCGTTACCACCTTTCTGGCAAAAATACTATGCTTCCACCATTAATGTTTCTGTACTATAACCAGCACTGACATCAAGTCCCACTGTATCAGCCAAGTGCCGGTCCAAAGTGAGACCCAAGAGCTTTCTAACAAATCTTGATGTCTCTTGTTAAGCCAGAGAACTGTCATACACATTGTATTCTTTGTGGAAGATGACAGCGTTAAGCCTGTTCTCACAAGCAGGCATCTTTCTATCAGCTTTCAATAGGTGACAGAGCACAGACCTGTTCCCCTGGAGGTATATACCTTTGCATGAACATATTTAGAAATAAGGATTTACTGTCTATTATTAGTATTCCATTAACTACCAATCTAGCAATTATTAAACAAGTATGTGAACAAGACGTCTTCTCGTACAAAGGTACTTCAAACATTAGTCCTGCAGGTACAGAATGTCTCATGGCATATTTACTGGGCAAAGTCATAAGCAGCAAACATCCCAAAGGAATCCCTCAGCTGGGTGATACTGCCCTGGCCATAGGCAAGAAAACTGCTCATCAGGCACAGAACCCACTAGTGTTCACAGCAGGAAAGTGGTGGCAGTGGTACTAGGCTCTGCCCTTCCAGGTAAGACATCACACCGTTGTTTTTGACATTTACAATTTGACATCAAAGCAGTCCTTCACTGTAAATGATCTTCATCCTAATAAAAACATTTTTTCCTTCTTCCCCTCTCTACTCACATTTTATTTTTACTCTATACTGTTTTTATGCTGTGCAGCACCTCCATCTTCCTTGCCTAGATGAGAATGACGTTTGACCTCCAATTTTGAGTGTGCGCAGATGTGCCGCAGGGCTTCAGGTCCCAGCTTAGCCTTGTGGTACATCTAGACATCAATATATAAACGAGAGAACCCTCGCGCTAGCTAAATAGTGGGACTTATGTGAGGTGGTAAAAAAGATGAAAGAGGGGGGATGGATACTGCAGCAGTCACCGAGAGGTCTGGTCCAAATCTGGTTTCCAGCCAGCGATTATTTAATACACCCCCCTTTTTCTTCCCCCCCCTCACATTCCCAGTCTCCCGCCTCCTTTCTCCGCCCCCCCTCCCCTCCCTTTTATTCACTTTACTTTATTCACTACAGCGCAGCCACCATCACGATTTTCACATCTAGACATCCCTGTGTTTCCCACATGTGGGCAGAGATGGCGCCAGTATGGAAATTCCAAACCCCTGTGCCTGCACGGTTGTGTCATAGGACTCTGTTGAGACCTGAATACCAGGCAAGGCCCTTTGACACATCTGCACACACACCAGACTAAAAAAAAGATGGCACTGGAGGGCGGCAGGGCTGAAGCTAAAGGGGACTGAAGTTCCTCTTTAAAATACTACACTATGGTGGAAATTTGTGCTACTCCTTTCTGTCTGGTCTCAACAGAGTTGGCCTGGGAGCTTCCCCTCCTCTCTTGTAAGAGTTGGCTGCCCCACCCCCATTGGATCACTTTAAAATAATATCTCAGACTACATCTTCCATTTTTCTTCATTATTTTATTATTGTTTACTGTTGTATATGAGCATTATTTATGATTGGGATTAGTGTTCTTTTTTTAACAATTGGTTGTTCCCCTCAAAATACAGTATGTGACCACTTGAGCCTGTTGGAATCACTATGTGGAATCAGCAGAATATACACAGTTAATTGCACGCCAATGCTCACTCGAATTGCACAACCTATAGATGGAGGGGGGTGAAGTATGACATACATATCCATACCAATACGCACGTGGAAATTAGCACAATCATATTCTTGTTCTACTCTAAACTTAATTTTTGGCTCTACCTATGACAGACACCCAAAATAGATTAAGGCTTAATAAGGACTTCCATCGTTCCCTTTTTCATTCTCTATCCTATCCTAAAGGTTAGATTCCTAAGTTAGAAGTTTATGCCATTTTGGCGTCCGTTGTCCACACTTCTAATATACTTTCAAGGCTATTTTCCCCTGTTACACACAATGCTTAGTTTGTATAGTTATAGCACCTAATGTATTGAGGGGTAAGACCCTAGTTCACAGACCAATGTATTGTACAAGGGGAGGCCAATAAGTTCTTACCCTTACTATGATCTAGATGTGCTTGGGATCTGAAATTTTGCAGGATTATAGGTGAATAATATGCAGTAATATGCATGCCAATCTTTGTTTTTGTAGGTCGTGGTGAATTCTAGTTAGAGCCTAGAGAAATTGAGTAGGTGTCATGCCAGACAAAGTTGAATACCGAGCCGTAATTCCAAAAACAGCAACAAGTGAAATGTGCACAAAGCATTTTGGACCTGTACCACAAAGATGAAGAGGGCTTTTATAAACAGATTTGTGACCATGGATGAAAGCTGGGTATATCTATATGATCCAGAGACTAAAGAAATTAGTAAAACATGCTTCATCACCCACCCCCAAAAAAGGCTAGAATGCAACATTCATCTATTAATCACGGCTCAGTATTGTCTGGAAAGACACCTACTCCATTTCTCTTGGCTCCAACTATATTTAAAAAACGGGCATACATATTACTACCGTATATACTCGAGTATAAGCCGACCCGAATATAAGCAGAGGCACCCAATTTTACCACAAAAAACTGGGAAAACGTATTGACTCGAGTATAAGCCTAGGGTGTCCATCTGCATGCCTCACTGCGCCTCACTGTGTCCATGTGCCTGCCTCACTGTGTCCATTCCTCACCGTGTCCATGCCTCACTGTGTCCATGACTAGACTGACGTTTAACATGGGAGTCTATGGAAGGGGTGGCCGGCTTTGAAAAATCGCTGCTCCCCGGCCGTAGGTCCCCCAGACAAAATTCTTTGCAAACTTATAGAGAAAAAATAGAGATACATGTGTGCCAAGTTTCGGGTCCAGGGGACCTACGACCGGCTGGTACCGGGTCCCCAAAGTCACCAGAGAAATGACCGTTTAACATGGGAGTCTATGGAAGGAGTGCCCGGCTTTGAAAAATCAGTGTTCCCCGGCCGTAGGTCCCACAGACAACAAACTTTGCACACTTGTAGAGGAAGAGTGGGGCTAAGTGCCAAGTTTGGGGGACCTACAACTGGCCGGTACTGGCTCCCCAAAGTCTGGGAGATCAGGCGCAAAAAGATGACTTGAGTATAAGCGGAGGGGGGCATTTTCAGCACAAAAAAATGTGCTGAAAAACTCGGCTTATACACGAGTATATACGGCAATACATTCACCTATAAACCTGCAACATTTCAGATCCCTAGCACATCTAGATCATGGTGAGGGTAAGAACTTATTGACCTCCCCTCGTACGGTTACATTACTCTAGTATGTATTTCCTGATACTGTACTTTCTGCAGGGGTGTAGGACCCTCAGTTGAAAGACCATACAACTAAAATATCATTGTTTGTTTGTGACCTCTTAAACTTAAATAAAGTTCAGGTAAAATAACTATTGTTTTTTCCCCATCTCTCTCTCCTTACCTGAGCACCACAGTATTTTTTTGTGCATATTTACTGGGCAGTAGGCCTTACTGAAATGAACAGCTGCTGCTCAAACACAAAATTTAACCGCATTCACAAGGTGGTCCTTACAACAGCTTGGGTCAATGTCTAAAAAACAGCTTAGGAGGAAAACTGAAAAAGAAAATAGACTAAAAAAATATTTAAATATGTTTAAAATTGTTAGACATTAAATCCCATTCACATAATCTGCACAAAGCTCAAGTGACTTATCTCTCAGTTTTGACAATTTCTTGAAATAAATGTTAAAAGCTATATAATGAACCACCAGAAAAGGTAATAAAATGAGACTCATAGCAGTGGGATGGAAACAGATGGTGGAAGAAACAATAACGAAACAGATTTATCCCATAAGGCTTTCTCTGGGGCATTTTCCATCTTGATCTGCTCTTGGCATCTCGCGTTGGCAAAAAGTGTCCCATCTTCAGCAACAAACTGGTTAATGTCAGGGAGAATTTTCTGTCCCCTGAAAATTTACATTAGCAGGCTTTAATTTGACTCAATGTCACAACTCGCCTTCCATAAACGAAGCACCATCTGTAACCTGAGCCCAGTCCAACTTCCTATAACATAAATGAGATTTATTTCTGTTGCCAAGGTGATTTTATCTTTCACCGGGAAAAGGGAAATTAAACTCGTGACCACAGGACTCAAGGAGAAACGGAGATCTGTGCCCAGCACTTGTACTGATCAGGAAAGGAGTGGCACTTCCATACAAACATTTTACTGAGTTACAGGCTATAACCACTGCCAGCATTACAGGCTACAGGCATTCGTCTAACATGATCAGCTTTCATTCACTGTTAGCAGGAAGACACGATGGATGCTGTATCCGATATGTGTTCCCTCTCCTTTTGCTAACTAACATGAGTCTTTGGTGATTTAGCCACCAGCATAGGGTAGGGTCATGCCAAACACTGATATATCCTGAGCAGTTTACCACTTCTGTCTTTTTGGGACCCCTGATGACCAGATATCTGCGCTCTAGTTCCCAGTTTTTCGCAAAAGCTGGAAAATATTAGAAGTTTAATATTGTGCAGAATTTCTACCTCTTTTCCACTTCTAATTTTTACTTATGCCCCACTAGCAGCAATAGGATCAGCACAGTTCTGCAGTTTGCAGCCAATACTATGCTTGCTGACATAAATAATGTAATAGATACACAAAATTATCTCTAAACATTGACCCATCAGCTATTAGTTTTATAGACTTGTACACTGACCTACGGTTATTACTGCACTTGTCGCCTGTAGTTTTTTCATCGACTCTAATATTTATTATAAGAACTACAAAAAAAAGTTCCACAAAGTAAGTAGAAGTCTGGGTTAAAGGTCTAAAACATTTACAAACTAAATTACAGTCTAATGTATGCCCTAGTCTAGCCAGTCAAGTACATTTAACTGCTCCTTGGGGGGTTATATTTGTAGGGAATATTCAGTATGCTGTATCCCTGCCAAAACATACATTAATGTGGAACTTTAGTAAAAGAATTAAGTCCTGCTAGATCACTTTATCTTGGCCCCTTTTGCAGATATAGCTATGTAAAACATAAAAAATAAGTGTCTATACCGTTTAAAACCCAGTAATACAGTGGGGTTGATTTACTAAAACTGGAGAGTGGGAGAGTGCAAAATCTGGTGCAGAAATCAGCTTCTATGTTTTTTGTCAAAGCTTAAAGAGGTTGTAAAGAGGTTGTAACCCAAAGAAAAAAATAAACCTGTTACTTTATCGCAGGTTAAATGGCACAGTGCTGTCTAATCTGTCCCTCTCTATGCTGTAAAAAACCTGGTTGATCCTGCCTGTTCCTGTGCTCCCTTTAGTGTGCTGACGACAGTAATCATGGCTGCTGATCAGCCGACCCAAAGGGTGCCAGTATCTGACTCGATACAGCCACTGTTCAGCAGACAATATACTGCCTGGTTCCTTCCAAGTAGGTCAGGTAGTAGGACGCAGACAGACATGGATCGAATTTTTACTAATAATTTGCTCTGCTTATGGTCAGCTTCACTCCAGGTATAGTCCTTTGTGGGCTAACTCCATTAGAGCTTAACTGTATAAGAGCAATTTTTCTCAGGCAAATAGGGGCAATAATTGTCTTTTGACAGACTGTTGTCCTAAATTCTTACCGTTAGTACGCTCCTTTAGACAATTGTTTTCCAATTTTTGGCCAACGAATGTTGGATGGCAGGCTAAAAACGGCTCCACGTCTGATTTTTGTATGGTCAGTACACAAATCCGTCACACAAAAGTCAAAAGTACAAACAAGCATGCTCAGAATCAATGCTCAACACAAACAGGAAATTAGCAGAAGGGGCCCAAAGGGTGGCGCTCAAGAGCTGAAATTCCTTGTAGTACGTCACTATGTTCGAGTTTGTGGCAGCACACTTGTGTAATGTTAGTATGCAAGACAAGATCCTGGCACACGCCCTTTTGACAAAAATCAGACGCTCGGTTGACCAACAATCGTATTGTGTGCACGTTGCTTTAGACTTAGCAATTTTTTAACAAAATATATTTGAGTATAATTAACTAGGCCAGTGCACCCTTTGCTTTGTTCAATGGTTTCAGTGTATATAGTTCTTTAAAAATATACTTTTTCACTTATGCATAAAGTTGGCAACATTCAAATATAGTGAGCATAATAATTCACAAGTTTGACCAGTCTTTCAGGCCCCTTTCACACAGGCTTTCTGATTAGGTCCACCTGTCAGTTTTTCAGAGGGACCTGATCGGATGCTTCATTCACCTCTATGCAGCGGCAGATGTCAGCAGTGACTTGACCGATGACATCCGCCGCTATCTAATCCTGTCCGTGAAATCCAGACGGCTGGAGACCCTATTTTACATCCGTCTGGAGGATCGGATCGGATGAAAACGGACAGTCGGGCCGTTTTCATCCGATCTCCCTATAGAGGAGAGCGGCGCTCTGACAGGTCCATCTCAGCACAGTGAGCGGAGACGGACCCGACATCCACATGCTCAGCAGGGACTCAGCAAATCGATTCCCCACTGAGCAAAGCGGAGTCCAACGGGTGGACCACCCGTGTGAAAGAGCCCTTAGGGGTGTAGGCATGCATGCTGCAAATTTCAGAACCTTTTCATGTTTCCATTTTATGTGCCAAATATTCCTGCTTTTCGGTGATAACATGATATTCTGCGTAATAGCATTCATCTCTGCATTTTATACACAAGAAAGGATAGTCTGAATTTGCATGTAACTTTTCAAATTTATAAGGACAGCTCACCAAAGAAAAAAAAAAAAAGATCATTTAATTTTAAGCAAATAGGGTTGAATTTCCCACTGACATGCATATGTTTTGTTTTGTTTTTTGGTTCTTTATAATGCGATCTAGGCAACGGTCTACCATCCATGGCAACAAATTGCACAACTTTCAACAGATTCATGTAACCGTTGGAAGGTATATATGGATTTGTTGCAGAATTGCCTCAGACACAATTTTAACTGTGACACAATAGTTACACATGTGACACAATTTTCCAACATGGAAGAAGTTTTATTTACCTCCACCATTCTTATCACCAATATGGCAGAAGTTCTTAATGAATTTGTTGCAGTCACACCACCAGAATGTAAAAGTGTTTATTTGAATTTGGTGCACACGTCAAAGATGGCAAAATAAAAAATAAAAAAAGGTTGCATAGCTTAAGTTTGGTGCAGGACTTTCTCATAAGGTCATAAGGTCAGAACAGTGTTGCACATGCCTTACTGAACTGCCTCCAATGTGTTTCTGGTGATTGCAATGGCTTTATTCTACTCGAATCAGGTAGCTTCATTTTTTTTAGACCCATTTCACACTGAAAACCGCCCCGCTCTAGTGGAAAAGCGCCACTCGTTTTAGCGGTGCTTTACAGCCGCTGTGCAGGCGGGAGCGGGGAGCTTTTAACCCCAAAGAAGAAGTTAACAAGAGGTTAAAGGTGCCCGAAAAGCGCCGCTGCCGAAGCACTTTGCAGGTGCTTCGGCGGTGCTGCCCATTGATTTCAATGGCAGGGGCGGTTTAAGAGCAGTGTATACAGCGCTCCCGCACCGCCCCCAAAGATGCTGCTTGCAGGATTTTTTTTTCCCGTCCTGCAAGTGCACTGCCCCAGTGTGAAAGCACTTGGGCTTTCACACTGGGGAGGTTTGAGAGGCGTGATTTTTAGCACTAAAACACCTGAAAAGCGCCTCAGTGTGAAAGTAGCCTTACAGATAATCATCAGGTGAGGACAAACAGAGCTAAGAGAGGGCTCTAGGTTAAACCTATAAAGATCTTGGTAAGGTCAGCTTAGTCTGAAATCAACCATTCTAAGGCTTCTTGTACACCCCGCCTACATTTTGTGCCGTGATTTTCCAGCGGTTTTGCTGCACCTTGCGTTTTCCTGCGGTCAGAACGTTCCTATCCTGAACGCAATTCTTCCGTGTTCAGAAAAAGGAGGTTGAAGCTCACCTAACTGCAGCACTGCGGTACATTGAAACATAGGCTTTATGGAGTTGAATTTAGGAACTTGGGCATAAAAACACCAACAGCTCTTAAACTCAAGTTTAGGAGCTGCTAGTGTACATGAAGCCTTACTTATCTAAACATATGATGGAAAAAGCAATTGCTGACCTCCTTTTCTAAAAATGCTTGCTGCTTTGTTTTGCTTTGACCCACTGGCTTCAGTATTTTCTATATACCTGACCCAGAAGAAATGCCCAGACCAAAAGAGTTGGTGAAAATTCATCATTTTTTTCCAAATCAATAATTTAAAAAATACCCTAAAATGGTTTTCCTGGGCATTATTCCTGATGATTGGCTGTCTCCTGCACACATTATTTTTAATCACCCAATACTTGTTTCTTGCCTGAAAATTAATAATCCATTGCTGGCTTTGCACAGTGGTGTAATGCAGTAAACACTATACGGGAAAGCGAAAAATGTACCTACCGACTTAGGGGCTGCAAAAAAAATTCAAAACATTTGATCCCCTTGGCTATCCTTTCCAGGACTTGCCACTTCCACTTTTGCTCCTCTCAACTGATCTGGATAAAAATTTTGTTTAAATGTCTATGATATTCACCATGGTCCTATGCTTTTCAACTCTAATGCCATGTACACACGACCGTTTTTAATATCATTGAAAAAAACAAAGTTTTTCTCGACGTGATTCTTCTCAAGCCTGCCTTGCCTACACGCTATCGTGAAAAAAAGCAAAGCGCGGTGGCGTACAACACGTACGACGGCACTATAAAGGGGAAGTTCCATTCGGATGGCGCCACCCTTTGGGCTACTTTTGCTGATCCTCGTGTTAGTAAAGTTTGGTGAGAGACGATTCGCGCTTTTCAGCCTCGTGCTCTTCAGTCCGTTACAGCGTGACGAATGTGATATCTCCATTATGAATGCTAGTTTTACTAGAACGAGCGCTCCCGTCTCATAACTTGCTTCTTAGCATGCATGTTTTTTTCATGTCGGTAAAGCCTACACACGGCCGTTTTTTCACGACGAGAAAAACGACGACGTGAAAAACGACGACGTGAAAAACGACGAGAAAAAATAGAGCATGTTCCAAATTTTTAATGCCCATTTTTCACGTCACGAAAAATGCTCTGGAGCCTACACACGATCGTTTTTAATGACCAAATAAAAAAATAGCATTTTTCTCGTCATGAAAAACGGTCGTGTGTACGCGGCATAACTGTAATTATATTTAATACTAAACAGTTTCTGAGACTTAGAATTATCTGTACTTTATCTGGCTTTACACACTGGAAACTCACTGTATCCTGTGAAGGTGATTTCTTATATCGCACAAAACGTTAATAAAATGACTTTGATTTAAAAAAAAAAAAATATATATATATATATATATATATAAAATGTAAAAATATTGAAGAGCGTCAGTTTTCAGAAGGAGTAGTTAGAAGTGGCAGCCTCAATGCTTCCCGTATAACAGGTGTTTCTCTAGGCAAAAAAAAAAACTGTTTTGCAAAGTTACCCTAAATAGTGCACTCTTTTAAATTAGTCGTAAGCAGTATAAATTAATTACCTGGTGATCCTGCCGTTTACATGTTTATGGACCTATTTGCACTTCTAGCACAACAACACTGTCACGATACAAATTTCTTACACCACCTCAGCACTGTCAGGACCCAGAGGCTACGCACATCATTATTTCTCCAAAGTGGTTTACTTTAGCCATTAGAATTACATTTTCCCTCTCTTCCCCTATCCTACATCAAACAAAAGAATGAGAAGTAGAAAAGTAGCAGAGAACCTGGGTGTGCAGGTATAGAAACATAGGAAAGTGATGGTAAAAAAAAGACAGAGCAGTCCATTAAGTCTGCCCATTTTCTTTTTTCTTTTTATTTACTTTTTTAGTAAAGATCAATGTTCATCACAAGCATGTTTGAAGCCATTTACTGTTGACTGTCTCACTACCTCTGCTGGAAGTTTATTTCAAACACCAACTACCCTTTCAGTAAAATAATACTTTCTAAGATTAGTTTTGAACTTTCCACCTGTTAGTTTGAGGTAATTTCCCCGTGTTCTGGATTTTGGTTTCATATTGAAAAAGTTGTCCGCCTAAACTTTATCCACACCCCTCCCCCCGATGTATTTAACCACCTCCCGCCCACCGTGTAGACAAATGACGGCAGAGCGGGCGGCTCTTGATCTGGGATGACATCTTATGAGACGCCCAGTTTAGCCGCAATCACGGGGGGCACGCAGTGCAGCGATCGCGGGTGTGCCGTGTCCCTGGAACACGCGCGACCCCGATCTCGGCAAAGAGCCGGGACTGTGGCTCTTTACCCATGTGATCGGCTGTGTCCAATCACAGCCGGTCACATGTAAACAAGGAGGTGCCTTTTATTGGCTCTCCTTGCTTCACACTGACAGAGTTTGAGGTGAGGAGAGCCCATCAGCGGCATTTCTCCTTGTATAGGTAATCAGGGCATTGATCATCAGTGCCCTGATCACAATGCAGCCTCAACAGTGCCCATCAGTGATGCCACCCTATGCCCATTAGTGACACCAGTCTGTGCCCATCAGTAACACCAGTCTGTGCCCAGTGAGGCAAATCTGTGCCCATCAGTGATGCCAATTAGTGCCACCAATCAGTGCCGCCTACCAGTGACCATCATTTCTTCCATATTAGTGCCTCCTCATCAGTTCCACCCCATCAGTGAAGCCTCATTAGCGCACATAAGTGAAGGAGAAAATTTGCTTATTTATAAAATTTTCTGACAGAAACTAAGGAAAACTTTTTCTTTCAAAACTTTTGGTCTTTTTTCATTTGTTTTTGCAAAAAATAAAAAACCCAGCGGTGATTAAATACCACCAAAAGAAAGCTCTATTTGTGTAAAGAAAATTATAAAAAATTCATTTGGGTACAGTTTTGCATGACCGCGCAATGGTCATTCAAAGTGCGACAGCACTGAAAGCTGAAAATTGGCCTGGGCAGGAAGGGGGTGAAAGTGCCCAGTATTGAGGCGGTTAAAAGTTTTAATCATGTCTCCCCTTTCTCTTCTTTCCCCTAGACTGTACATATTAAGTTCCTGAAGTTGCTCATGGTATGTTTTATCCCCCATCTTTCACCATTTTTGTTACCCGTCTCATAACTGGTTCTAGCTTAACAATATATTTCTGTAAGTGAGGTCTCCAGAACTGGACACAGTATTCTAAATGAGGTCTCACTAAAGATCTATATAGGGAAATCAGAACCTCCTCCCTCCTGCTGGTGATCTCTCTAGTGATGCATCCTAGAATTCTATTAGCTTTTCCCACTGCCTGGCCACACGGTTTGCTCGTTTTGCATTCATCTGAAAAAAGCACCCCCAAATCTTTTCCCTCTGTAGTGCCCGCCAACACTGTACCCCCAAGGTTGTACTCCCTAAAGGGATTCTTTCCCTAGATGCATGTTTTTACATTTAGAAACATTGAGTTGCAGTTTCCACTGCTTTGACCAATCGTCCAGCAATACCAAATCATGTTCCATACTACAGACACCCCCAGGGATATCAACCTCATTACACACCTTTGTATCGTCAGCAAAAATACATACCTTGCCCAACAAACTTTTAGTTATATGACTTACATTAAAGCGGAGTTCCACCCAAATTTGGAACTTCTGCTTAATCCACTCCTCGCCCCCTTACATGCCGCATTTGGCATGTAATTTTTTTTTTGGGGGGGGGAGTGGGGGCTTCAGTAGGAGTGGGACTTCCTGTCCCACTTCCTCCTTCCGCCCTGGGGTCGCCTAGGCGATTTGTCATATCGCCTTTTGGCGGCCCCTCCCTGTAGGCGATCACCTGGGACGTGACAGGTCCCAGGCGATCGCCTGTCCACTCAGAGAGCGCTGCGTCGTTCGCGCATGCGCAGTGAGTGCCCGGCCGTGAAGCCGAAAGCTGTCACGGCTGGGTGCCCACACTATGATTGGAGGCACTGGCGGAGAAGGGGGGGGAGAGGAGCGGAGCTCCGGGCGGCGCGGCGCTGGACAGTGGAACAGGTAAGTGTATGTTTATTAAAAGCCAGCAGATACACTTTTTGTAGCTGCTGACTTTTAATAAATATAAAAAAAGGCTGGAACTCCCCTTTAAATAGAACAGGACCCAGTACAGAGCCTTGTGGTACCCCACTAGTGACTGGTCTCTGTTCCGAGTGAACCCCATTTACAACCACACTCTGGTATCTATCCTAACTGCATATCCACTGAACCACCCAAGGGTTAAGTCCTAGCTTGTACAACAGCTTGTATTAGATCATTATGTGGAAATGTATCAAATGCCTTGCTGAAATGAAGATATGCTATGTCCACAGCACCACCCTGGTCCAAAACATTGGTAATAGAAACAAAACATTCAATCAGATTTGTCTGACATAATCTGCCCTCAATTAACCACTTCAGCCCTGGCCACTTTTTGCGATTCGGCACTGCATCGCTTTAACTGACAATTGCGCGGTCGTGCAAAGTGGCTCCCAAACAAAATTGACGTCCTTTTTTTCCCACAAATAAAGCTTTCTTTTGGTGGTATTTGATCACCTCTGCGGTTTTTATTTTTTGCGTTATAAACAAAAATAGAGCGACAATTTTGAAAAAAAAATTGAATATTTTTTACTTTTTGCTATAATAAATATCCCCCAAAAATATATATAAAAAAACATTTTTTTCCTCAGTTTAGGCCGATACGTATTCTTCTACATATTTTTGGTAAAAAAAAATAAAAATCGCAATAAGCGTTAATTGATTGGTTAAAAAGTTATAGCTTCTACAAAATAGGGGACTGTTTTATGGCATTTTTATTAATAATTTTTTTTACTAGTATTGGCAGCGATCAGCGATTTTTATCGTGACTGTGACATTATGGCGGACACATCGGACACGTTTGACACCATTTTGGGACCATTGTCATTTTTACAGTGTTCAGTGCTATAAAAATGCACTGATTACTGTGAAAATGACACTGGCAGCGAAGGGGTTAACCTGTAGGGGCGCTGAAGGGGTGCTGAAGGGGTTAAGTGTGACCTAATGAGTGATTCTTACTGTGTGGGGGCGTAGCTTGGCGTGTGACGTCGCTGATCGTCGTTCCCTATGACAGGGAACAGACGATCAGTGACACTCTCACTAGGAAGAACGGGGAGAGATTTGTTTACACTTACCTCTCCCCGTTCTTCAGCTCTGTGACCCAATCGCGGGACACCAGTGGCGATCAGGTCCGCGGGTCCTGCGGGCTCGGTCACGGAGCTCACGACCGGGTCGCGAGCATGCCGCCAGCAGCACGCGCGCGACCCACGGCTGGGCATCTTAAAGGGGACGTACCTGTACGTAATCACCATGATCCCAAACCCTGTGAACTACATCAGCGTGAAGAACAATGGAGCCCAAAATTACTCATCTGTTTGAGGCCTATTTTAGTATTAAAGTGGTATTAGACTCTGCTCTACCACTTGTACCTACAGGCAAGCCTATAGTATGGCTTACCTGTAGGCACTGTGAATACCTCATAAACTTGTACAGGTTACCGGCGCATGCGTTCTGAAGGTCCGGCATACAGTGCTGGACCTTCAGAGCTGCTGCTGTAAATGGTGGCTCCCACGCACATGCATGGGAGTGACGTCATCGCACCCCAGGCCACTTATGTAGCCGGAGGATGCAAAAACGGAAGGAAGACAGGGGAAGATGTCAGCCCTCTCAATGGTGACAGCGTGGTGCTGGAGGGCTTCGTTCTAAGGTAAGTCTCTCATAATGTGCTAGTATGCAATGCATACTAGAACATTAAGACATTGCCTTGCAGGGGATTTTTTGCCCCATCAACTGCAGTTTACTACCGCTTTGATCCAGTTCTGCTCCAGTTGCACAGTATTCTGCCAAACTCTCCAACTGTTCCCTTTCATACAGTCATTACAAAGCAGCAAAGAGGGGGGATTTTGGGTCTTTGAATGAGATGGGTGAGAGTGGCTAATAGTCGGATTTGAAAAGGATACCTTTATTGTCAATAAGTATCACAGCATAACATAAATGCAATGAGTAAATATGCAATCACATGTTAAAAATCATGTATGGTGAAAACAGTAATGCAGCATGGCAGGCCCATAGTGTGGTAAATGGTAAGATCTTCCATGTGGAAAGAAAAGATCACAGAAATCTAGAACATACAGTATATTGGAATCACCAGGCAGCACGTCCTGTCTCTCACTGCACTTCCATGGACCACATACAAATATATTTTTTTCCACTACATCAGAATTTCAACCCACCATTTGGTTATGTGTTTCTCATCTTTGTTGGGATCATGGTATGTGCGCAGTCTTTTCTTTTCAATGGTTTTTATTGAAATTTTTAAGACAGTTAGAGAATCAGAAAGTATAACATCATGACAATCAATTGTAATACAATGATAAATAAACTTTCCGAGAAGGATAGTAACAGCACTTGGCAGGGGCGTACCTAGAGCATTTGGCACCCGGGGCGGATCCTATATCTAAAATTTTAAAACACCCCACTGTGCCCCCTGCATACCTCTGCATCCTCCAATATCTCTTTCTCACTACTTTGTACCCCTCTCCATAACTGGACCCCTTTACATTACGTGCCCCCTGCAGCTCTGGGCCCCTTTACATTACACAGCCCCCCTGCACCTCTGGACCCCTTTACATTACACAACCCTCTGCACCCCTTTACATTACACAACCCCCTGCACCTCTGGACCCTTTACATTACACAACCCCCTGCACCTCTGGACCCCTTTACATTACACAACCCTCTGCACCCCTTTACATTACACAACCCCCTGCACCTCTGGACCCCTTTACATTACACAGCACCCTGCGCCTCTGGACCCCTTTACATTACACAGCACTCTGGACCCCTTTACATTACACAGCACCCTGCGCCTCTGGACCCCTTTACATTACACAGCACTCTGGACCCCTTTACATTGCACAGCACCCTGCATCTCTGGACCCCTTTACATTACACAGCACTCTGGACCCCTTTACATTGCACAGCACCCTGCGCCTCTGGACCCCTTTACATTACACAGCACTCTGGACCCCTTTACATTACACAGCACTCTGGACCCCTTTACATTACACAGCACCCTGCGCCTCTGGACCCCTTTACATTACACAGCACTATGGACCCCTTTACATTGCACAGCACCCTGCATCTCTGGACCCCTTTACATTGCACAACACCCTACACCTCTGGACCCCTTTACATTGCACAGCACCCTGCACCCCTTTACATTACACAACCCTCTGCACCTCTTTACATTACACAACCCTCTGCACCTCTGGACCCCTTTACATTACACAGCACCCTGCACCTCTGGACCCCTTTACATTGCACAGCACTCTGGACCCCTTTACATTGCACAGCACCCTGCACCCCTTTACATTACACAACCCTCTGCACCTCTGGACCCCTTTACATTACACAACCCCCTGCACCCCTTTACATTACACAACCCTCTGCACCTCTGGACCCCTTTACATTACACAACCCCCTGCACCTCTGGACCCCTTTACATTACACAACCCCCTGCACCCCTTTACATTACACAACCCTCTGCACCTCTGGAACGCTTTACATTACACAACCCTCTGCACCTCTGGACACCTTTACATTACACAACCCTCTGCACCTCTGGACCCCTTTACATTACAAAACCCCCTGCACCTCTGGACCCCTTTACATTACACAGCACCCTGCGCCTCTGGACCCCTTTACATTGCACAGCACTCTGGACCCCTTTACATTGCACAGCACCCTGCACCTCTGGACCCCTTTACATTGCACAACACCCTGCACCTATGGACCCCTTTACATTGCACAGCACTCTGCACCCCTTTACATTGCACAGCACCCTGCACCTCTGGACCCCTTTACATTGCACAGCACCCTGCACCCTGCACCCCTTGACCACTGCACATTACACAGACCCCCAGCTCTGAACCCCCTGCACATTAAACCCCCCCACAGCTCTGACTGGACCCCCTGCACATTACCCCCCCCCACAGCTCTGACTGGACCCCTGCACATTAACCCTCCCACAGCTCTGATTGGACCCCCTGCACAGTACCCCCCCACAGCTCTGACTGGACCTTCTGCACATTACCCCCCCACAGCTCTGACTGGACCCCCTGCACACTTACCCCCCACAGCTCTGATTGGACCCCCTGCACCTTACCCCCCCCCACAGCTCTGACTGGACCCCTGCACATTACCCCCCAGCTCTGACTGGACCCCCTGCACATTACCCCCCCCCCACAGCTCTGACTGGTCCCCCTGCACATTACCCCCCCCCCACAGCTCTGACTGGACCCCCTGCACATTACCCCCCCACAGCTCTAAATGGACCCCCTGCACATTACCCCCCCACAGCTCTGACTGGACCTTCTGCACATTACTCCCCCCCCCACAGCTCTGACTGGACCCCCTGCACACTTACCCCCCACAGCTCTGATTGGACCCCCTGCACATAACCCCCCCACAGCTCTGACTGGACCCCCTGCACATTACCCACCCCCCCCCACAGCTTTGACTGGACCCCTTGCACATTACCCCCCCACAGCTCTGATTGGACCCCCTGCACATTACCCCCCTACAGCTCTGACTGGACCCCCTGCACACTTACCCCCCCCACAGCTCTGATTGGACCCCCTGAACATTACACCCCACAGCTCTGACTGGACCCCCTGCATATTACCCCCCCCCCAGCTCTGACTGGACTCCCTGCACATTACCCCCCCACAGCTCTGACTGGACCCCCTGCACATTACCCCCCCAGCTCTGACTGGACCCCCTGCACATTACCCCCCACAGCTCTGACAGGACCCCCTGCACATTACCCCCCAGCTCTGACTGGACCCCTGCACATTAACCCCCCCACAGCTCTGACTAGACCCCTTGCACATTAACCCCCCCACACACAGCTCTGACTGGACCCCCTGCACATTAACCCCCCCCCCACAGTTCTGACTGGACCCCCTGCACATTACCCCCCCACAGCTCTGATTGGACCCCCTGCACATTACCCCCCACACAGCTCTGACAGGACCCCTTGCACATTAACCCCCCCCACACACACCGCTGACTGGACCCCCTGCACATTACCTCCCCACACACACAGCTCTGACTGGACCCCCTGCACATTAACCCCCCCCCACAGCTCTGACTGGACCCCTTGCACATTAACCCCCCCCCCACAGCTCTTACTGGACCCCTTGCACATTAGCCCCCCCCCACACACAGCTCTGACTGGACCCCCTGCACATTAACCGCCCCCCTTACAGCTCTGACTGGACCCCTTGCACATTAAACCCCCCACACAGCTCTGACTGGACCCCCTGCACATTAACCCCCCCCCACAGCTCTGACTGGACCCCTTGCACATTAACCCCCCCACACCGCTCTGACTGGACCCCCTGCACATTAACCCCCCCACAGCTCTGACTGGACCCCTTGCACATTAACTCCCCCACACAGCTCTGACTGGACCCCCTGCACGTTGCATAGCTCTGTCAGTTCCTACCTTAATCTGCACTTTCATTTTCAGAAGACAATGATTGGTTGCTAGGACCACCTAGCAAACAATCACCTGCTACTCCCGCATTTCCTGTCCTATGCCCCAGTGTCAGTGTCTCTCGCTCTCCCTCTCCTGCTGTACAAGAGAGTGAGAGACTGTTTTTTTTTCTCCTGCTCCGGCGTCTGGCTAATCATGTCACCCGACCCGAGTAGCGGTACAGTCCGCACCCGGCTCGGGCACCCCCGCACTCCCCCCCGCTGGGTTCTCCCTGCGCTGTCAGCGTGTCATATCGCCGCTGCGCTACCAAACTCGGCCGCCCCGATGTCATTGTTTTACACAGGGGAGGACGGGGGCGACGCCTGACACCCCCTCTCTATGTGTGTCACCCGGTGCGGACCGACCCCCCCCGCCCCCTAGTTAGTACGCCACTGGCACTGGGTCTACATAACTAAAACCTCAGCCTGTCCTAAAGCGGAAACATAAAACCTGTCAGATATGGAAACTAATAATTTAAACTGAGAAGAATGTACCGCCTCCTGAGAACAATTATGGGAAAGCTGTGGATCCTTCCCTCGCCCTCCCCCCTTGAAGGGAGAGGGGGGAAGGAAAACCTTCTGTTTGGCTCTACCGAAAGTTTGGCGCCAATTAACCCATTTTCCATGAGAATTGAACATTCTGGAGGTATCATTATATTGTATAAGCAAACCTTCTCGTTGAAAAAAAAAAACATTTATTGCATCACAAATTATAGTGTCTCTCTCTCCGATAGTGGTTGGGAGAGAATATGAGAAAAAATTAATCTGAAAAAATAAAAATAAAAAAGGGGAAGAAAAAGAAGAAGAAGAGGATAGGAGAAGATGGTAGAATACCAGAGAAATAAGTACACACTATGTTATGGATATGTCTGAACCCCTGTTATTCACAAAGGGTCAGATAAATATTTGATCCAGGGTTCCCAAATGGCTTTGAATCTAGCTTGTTTATCTAACAGGATTGCCGATAGGTGTTCATTTACCATAATCCAGGAGAGCTTAGATTTTACTAGATTAAATGGTATTACGGGTGTTTTCCATGACTTAGCAATCGCTATCCTAGCTGCAGTAAAGATGAAGGCTATGAGTTTCCCTGCCTGTCTTGGAGTTCCATCAACTGGACGTCCCAGAAGAGCTTGCTGTGGAGCTTTATGTAAGTGAGTGAACAAATGAAATTATAAATACGAATCCAAAAATGTTTCACCTTAGGGCAGGACCACCATATATGTAGTACAGTACCTTCCATTTCACATCCACGGAAGCAGGAGGAGGAGGCTGCTATTCTCGTAGGGACCATATACCATCTCATTAATACCTTGTAGTTTGCTTCGATCAAGGAAGTGTTTATAAATGATCTATACGCACACTGTGATATTTTGAACAATTCATACATTTCGAAGGTTTCGTCTATGTCTTGTTCCCATTTCATTACATAGAATAATTTTTCTGACTTGGAAACCAGAATTGCATAAATTTTAGAAATAAGTGTGCTTGTCATAAGTTCGACATAAACATTCCATTGATGTGAGAGTGGTAATGTCATTTGTACGCTGTAAAAGTTTCAAAAATGTAATCGTTTGAACATAACGATAGAGTTCAGAGTTTGGGAGTTGATATTTGTCCTATAGGGTGTTTTTGGAAAGAATACCTCTATGATGATAAAGATCAGCAATACGTATTAAGCCTTTGTTGGTCCACCAATCAAATGTGTGGGAATGGAGACCTGGAGTGATTGCTGGGTTATGGACTAAAGGGGCCATAGGGTTATGCAGTGATTTAAAACTGTAGGGTTTCACAAATCTATCCCATAAATGTAGTGAGAATGATAGTGTCGGGCACATTATGACCGGCCTATCTTTTTGGTGGAGCCACATTAAATGATTAACCGGTCTTGTGGGATATAAAGAAGATTCTAATTTCATCCAAGTAGGTGGCGGAGATGAGGAATTAATCCGTATTAGTTGGGCCAATTGCGTTGCTCGGTAATACTTAGCTAGGTCCGGAACACCCATGCCACCTCGTGACTTTGGTGTGTATAGAGTACATTTATTCACTCGAGGTCTCATGTTCCCCCAAATAAATTTCAAAAGCTTATTCTGAAACCTGTTTAAGTCAGGCATGGAAATTTGGATGGGCAATGTTCTGAATAAATATAACAATCTAGGTAAAAGGTTCATATTTATTGTGTATAGTCTGACAAACCATGATGGTGGATTGTCTTCCCAACGTTGAAGGTCTGTTATAATTTTTTGGTATAATGGTGGATAATTTGTTAAATATAGTTTGTCTACTCATTGCATATATGTTATGCTGTGATGCTTTTTGACAAAAAAAAGAAAGCCTTTTTAAAACCGATATATCATTTAGCCACTCTCACTCACCTCATTCAAAGTCCTGAAATCCCCCCTCTTTGCTACGATATAGGGATATAGGGATGGAGACGTGTTCCTGCATGTTTCACTCAAAGTCCCAAATTGTTCCTGTCATTACAAAGCAAAGCAAGGAATCTCACAGCTCCCCATTTCATGGCATAATAGAGGAGACTGACAGAAAAGATGGCCAACCATGTTACAATATAGTTGTCCACACTACTTTATATTTACCAAAATTATAGAAGGTAAGGGCCTATCAGAACAATCTCTTCCGTTTGTATCCAATCAGGCAGGAAGGCCCGTGCACTATATGACTGTTTTCTGATGAAAAAGCGATTGTACAGTCACAAAATCAAAAAATCTGCATCAGAGGACATGCGTATACACATACATAATTGAAAAAAGAACAGGATCATTTTTACGAATTAAAAAAACTGATCTATTTGCTGATCATTATGCAGGAACTTTTGTTCTTTGCCATAATATTCAGTCATTTTTTACGGCTGTTATGGCCGTGTGAATAAAGCCTTAATCTGGCAGCAATTTCAGCAGTATGCCACCACTTCAGTTGTATAAACAGTGAATACTTCCATGTTTGTTGCGATTTTTCACTCGGCACAGTCATCACAACTGCTTCAAACTAACTCTTTCAAACATCTTTCATACACAATTACCAATATGGGTCTCCACTTTAAAGTATATGTATACAAAACATTTTTTTTTTTAGTTTTAGATAAAAGCAGGGAAAAGTTAGTACCAGTGTCAAGACTAAAGGGCCAAATATTGGGCTCTATCAGCTGGTTCAATAGAAATCGTCCGACATTCGGCCCGCGTGTACAGCAGCCGGTCCGACAGAAGCCGGCCGTTCAGCCTGGTTCTAATGAAGGGGCATGACCGAAAAAGGTCTGCCGATCGGCATCCCATCAGTGCTCTAGCCAATGGCTGAGAGCATTGACCAGTGTGTTCTGGCTGGGGCCGTCTCCCTGTCAGAATACAATAGGTCACCGGGGGAGATCGCTGTACTATCATATTATAGTTAGTACAATGACTCCTCCCGAGCTTTTCATTTTTTTTTCGTTCAGCCAGCTGGGTTGAACAAAAATAAGTGTAAATCCCATTATTCTCAATAGGCTTATTAACACCTAAGCACCTGACAGGTGAAGCTTATAAAAGTACATGAGCTTTTTTGGGGCAGAGGTAAGCATTTTTGGTCCCATAGACTTTTTTTTAGGAGTGCCTAAAAAGCATGCGTTTCTAACATGCTTTTCTCAGACCCCCCATTTAAAAGTCTATGGAGCCAAAAACGCATGATTCTTCTCCTGTACTACAAGTCGCACATGCAAATGTATAGTAAAAACCCTCTACATCTCTTGGCTACGCTCAAGATTATTCCCCAATCTTAAAAAGTGTTTTCATTTTTGCAGATGTTGCTGTTAGGCCCCTTTCACACGAGAGGTCCGATTGGGTCCACCTGTCTGTTTTTCAGACGTACCCGATCAGACTCTACATTCTCCTCTAAGGAGCAGCGGATGAAAATGGACAACTCCCTCCAATTTGATCTGATCCGGCAAACACAAACGGAAAGGATCTGTTCCTCTCCGTCTGGCCGGATCAGATCAGAGGGCAGTCGGGTGTAAATGGACAGCGGGTTTGTTTACATCCGAATGACCATAGAGCAGAGCGGGCCGTGTCTGCGCTGCATAAACTGAGCAGACACGGAGCTGTCATCTGCCTACTCTGCTCTGATCAGCAGGGAATCAGCAAACAAACAAATCCCCTGCTGATTAAAACAGCGTCCGCCCCATGTGAAAGGGGCATTACAGAGATTTCCCTTAAAGGGTAACTCCACTTTCGTGGGGGGGGGGAAATTAAGATGGCATATACAATTGTGACACAAGTCATACTGTAATTGATTGTTATGAAAAATTACCTTTTCCTTTCAATTTGCAGCGCTGTCATTTTCTGTAAAATGCAATATGGCTACCTGGAGGCTTTTCTGACACAGAATGTGTACAGAACGCCCCCCCAGAAATGTAATTTCCTGCTTCTGTCATTGGCTTACTGATTTTCACAGAAGCCTGTACTAAGATACAAGTCAGATTTCGGGCATCCCCTGCAACAAAAATTTAATTTTTAGTGAGATGCTCCCAAAGGGAAAGCACATCTAAAGGCAAGCAGACCCTGCCCATTTTCTCATTAGAGCCCTGCACGTGCAGCAGCTGAGTGATAATAATACAACCACTCCCATAAACATTCATTTTGCACATGGATACAAGCAAACAGCTATTTCTTCAGAATAAAAAAAAAAATGGTAGGACTCTGCAATAAAGTTTGTTAAAATCCCTCCAATGTACAAAGATCACCCAGAGGGGAAGGTTTTTTTTCTCAACAAAAGTGGAATTAACTTCCTGACCTAGGGACAACCTTTTAACTGAACAGGAAGTGAAGGAATCTCTCTAGTGGAGCCTCTGACTGCATTACAACCTCTTCCCCACTCTATCCAAAATGTTGGGCTTTAGATACACTTTAACACACTGACATCAGTCAGGACGCAGCTCTCCCATGAGAACGACAGCAATGAACAAAAAAACACAACTATGTTTCTGATATCCAATAAAAAAGTGTTTTGTTAACCACTTAAACCCCGGACCATTTCGCTGGCCAAAGACCAGGCCACTTTTTGCAATTCGGCACTGCGTCGCTTTAACTGACAATTGCGCGGTCGTGCGACGTGGCTCCCAAACAAAATTGACGTCCTTTTTTTCCCACAAATAGAGATTTCTTTTGGTGGTATTTGATTACCTCTGCGGTTTTTATTTTTTGCGCTATAAACAAAAATAGAGCGACAATTTTGAAAAAAAATCAATATTTTTTACTTTTTGCTATAATAAATATCCCCCAAAAATATATATAAAAAAAACACAATTTTTTTTCCTCAGTTTAGGCTGATATGTATTCTTCTACATATTTTTGGTAAAAAAAAAAAAATCGCAATAAGCGTTTATTGATTGGTTTGCGCAAAAGTTATAGCGTCTACAAAATAGTTTTATGGCATTTTTATTATTTTTTTTTTTACGAGTAATGGCGGTGATCATCGATTTTTATCGTGACTGTGACATTAAGGCGGACACATCGGACACTTTTGATACCATTTTGGGACCATTGTCATTTTTACAGCGATCAGTGCTATAAAAATGCACTGATTACTGTGAAAATGACACTGGCAGTGAAGGGGTTAACCACTAGGTGGCGCTGAAGGGGTTAAGTGTTTCCCAGGGAGTGCTTCTAACTGTTAGGAGGAGGAGCTACCAGTGACACGTCACTGATCACTGTTCCCGATCACGGGGAACAGTAGATCAGTGACATGTCACTAGGCAGAACAGGGGAATCGCGGGCCGCCTGGGAACATTGAGTTCCCGGGACCCGCGAGCACACTCATGAGGCACGCGGCGAGCACGCGCCCCCGGCGAAGCTCGTGCGCCCGCTGGGCGGCAAATTTAAAGGGAAGTACAGGTACGCCCATTTGCCTGTCCGTGCCATTTTGAGGACGAATATGTGTGTGCGGCGGTCGGCAAGTGGTTAAAGCAGAATCAGAAATCCACATAAAATGTATTTTAAAATGCAAGCTTTATGCTATAAGGTACTAGCAGACATGGCATGTTAGAACCATATGCAGACTTAGCTGTTAAGCGATAACCCCCTAGCGCTACAATATCATCACTCTCTGCTCTCATGGGCACTTCCATCCTTTCGGTTGAGGCTCTTCGGTGTCTTGATTGGCTGGGTCACATCGACGGCACTCCTGCGCATTCATACAGGAGTAGCATTGTCACAGCACAGAGCAGTGCATAGATGTATTCTGAGCTGCACATGCACGGCTCATGTACATAAATGCTGACAGGCAGAGAAAAGGGTTTATGACAAGGCACTAATATGGTCTCTTTTGATATAAAAATCCTAACTGTCAGCGTTTTTGAATTTTTTCAGTTTAATCCACTTTAATAATCCCCACTGGAGGGCACTTGGCTGTGCATTGAGAACTGAAGAGGACGATGTTTTTTAAGCCATCGCCGGAAGTGATTGAATAAAGTTGCCTATTCTCATTGATATTAGAGCTGCAAACCCCAACAACAAGACTAAATGTAGCTGTAAAAGTGATTAATGTGCAACGCAAATATTGTTCTCAGGCGGAAAACTGAAAGAGCCAAATTAACCCTTCACCTAAGCAAACTTTGCCAAGATGATAGCTGTTTAGCATCTGTCTATAGAATATAGAAAACAGCTAATACAAGATAAACTGAGAAGAGTTTCTGATCTTCGAATTGTGGAGGAAGAGCTTCTGATCTATGGTTAGTGTGCTCCACCGAATTCCACTGTGCAAGGGAAGAGGAACAAAATAAGTTTGTGCTAAAGAGCTCTGCAGAGAATTAAGCTGTGATGCTCGAATGATCCCTCTAGAGCTGCACAGGTTAAATTGCTTGCTGTTGTGCTCTGCCCTGGTTTGATGAATAGGAATTCATTTGCTAGAAGTGCAACAGAAGACCATTGTTAGGCACAGATTAGAAATGTAAACACTTCGCATTTCCCACAGCTACCGGCTTCACAATTGATTCTGAATGCTGCTTTCAAGACAATAAATTCAGGGTGTCAGTATAGCAGCAGGCTAACTATAGAGCAACAATGCCTCCTGGTGGCAACAAAGAGGAAGTACATGTTCCATAGGACTTGCTTAGCTCACTGCTTGTGTCAGTAAGAGTGACAGGCCTTAAGGGACCAAGGAAAGTCCCAATGTTGCCCATAAATACAAAGAGATACTCTAAATCAGAAAGTAACTTAACACACACATATATATATATATATATATATATATATATATATATATATATATATATATATATGTAATTTAATTTTTTATCGCAAAGTACACAGAGAAAGTACTTTTTTTTTTTTAGCTTTGGAAAGCTGACTTTAGGATACGATTAGAGTTCCCCCAATATTTTCTTTCCGCTTCCTTAGTAAAAATTAAATTTTGTTTTAATCACTTACCTACCATCTACTGCAATGTCTGTGACATCATCACTTTAAGTTGGAAAATGCAGAGATGTCCCACCACTGAAAGGAGAGATTATGCAGATGCATCGTCACCACCATGGCATTTGCATAAGATGCCCAAGAACGTGGACATACCAGGAGTCTCCTAGCTGTCATTCTGCTCCTAGAGTCACTGATGAGCAGGACAGACTAGAATTTTGTTTGCTGTAGTCTCGTTCCTACAGTCACTGATAGGGGGGGACAGGCTAGGATTCTCTTTGCTGTAGTCTTGTTCCTACAGTCGCTGATGGGGGGGGGGGGGCAGACTAGGAGTGTCCTGGCTGTCATTCAACTAAACCCATCACTGATGGGTTGACAGGCTAGAAGTCTCCTGACTCTAAGTCAGCGGATACAATCACTGATGGGTGGGACAGGTTAGGAGTCTCTTTGTTGTCATACAGCTCCTACAATCGCTGATGGATGGGACAGACTAGGAGTCTCCTTGATGTCATACAGCTCCTACAATCACTGATGGGTGGGACAGTCTAGGAGTCTCCTTGATGTCATACAGCTCCTACAATCACTGATGGGTGGGACAGGTTAGGAGTCTCCTTGTCGTCATACAGCTCCTACAATCGCTGATGGATGGGACAGACTAGGAGTCTCCTTGATGTCATACAGCTCCAACAATCACTGATGGGTGGGACAAACTACAAGTCTCGGGGCTGTAATGCAGCTCCTCATTTACTGATGGGCTGGACAGACTAGAAGTCTCCGGGCTGTAATGCAGCTCCTACATTCACTGATGGGAAGAACAGACTAGGAGTCTCCTGGCTGCCATGCAGCTCCTACAATCATTGATGGGTGGGACAGACTAGGAGTTTATGGGCTGTTATTCAGCTCATATAGTAACTGATGGGTGGGACATACTAAAAGTCTCCTTGATGTCATACTGCTCCAACAATCACTGATGGGTGGGGCAGACTAGAAGTCTCCAGGCTGTAATGCAGCTCCTACAATCACTGATGGGCTGGACAGGCTAGAAGTCTCCAGGCTGTAATGCAGCTCCTACAATCACCGATGGGTGGGGCAGACTAGAAGTCTCCGGGCTATAATGCAGCTCCTACATTCACTGATGGGTGGGACAGACTAGAAGCCTCCAGGCTGTAATGCAGCTCGTACAATCACTGATGGGTGGGGCAGACTAGAAGTCTCCGGGCTGTAATGCAGCGCCTACATTCACTGATGGGCAGGACAGACTAGAAGTCTCCAGGTTGTAATGCAGCTCCTACAATAACCGATGGGTGGGGCAGACTAGAAGTCTCTGGGCTGTAATGCAGCTCCTACATTCACTGATGGGCGGGACAGACTAGAAGTCTCCAGGCTGTAATGCAGCTCCTACATTCACTGATGGGTGGGACAGACTAGAAGTCTCCGGGCTGTAATGCAGCTCCTACATTCACTGATGGGTGGGACAGACTAGAAGTCTCCGGGCTGTAATGCAGCTCCTACATTCACCGATGGGTGGGACAGACTAGAAGTCTCCGGGCTGTAATGCAGCTCCTACATTCACTGATGGGTGGGACAGACTAGAAGTCTCCGGGCTGTAATGCAGCTCCTACATTCACTGATGGGTGGGACAGACTAGAAGTCTCCGGGCTGTAATGCAGCTCCTACATTCACTGATGGGCTGGACAGACTAGGAGTCTCCGGGCTGTTATTCAGCTCATATAGTAACAGAACAGACTGGGAGCAGGAAATAATTACATCGCCACACATAGAAGGGAGCTAAAGAGGGGCATTTACACGACTGGTGGACACAAGAGGGGGCATAGCAACCACCAGCCTTATGAAATGGAAATAGGGGACACTAAGCTCTTATTCTGCAGGATTCAAGGTAAGATTTTACATTGGCTGGATAACTGCATTGCAAAACATAAAGCTATTGCTTGCAATTAAGTGTTTGCTATTACAAAAGTGCCAAAACATTTCTGCCCGGAGTTCAGCTTTGAGGATCTTTGCAGATGGCAGGCAAACCTTCATAGTTTATTGAACATCCGGATCCACAAACACCAGCAGTGCAATAGTTTTCAGTTTGTGATAGCTTTCTTAAGGGCATATATTGCCAGTTTTCTAATGTTAAAATAAAGTATGACATTTTAGCAACTACGTTCCTGAGGCTAAAATGTTTACAGGTCCAACTGCAGGTATCCACAATAAAAGGGATCACATATTTAGATTCAGAACCCTCTTATTTCAGATAAGCAGCTCTTCAATAAGCATAGGAGTAAATCTAAATAAAATACCATAGTAGCACGTATACTATATCTAGACTACAGAATGAGACAGACCCTCCTAAAGCCTGTATGGAAGACAGCAATCCAACACTTGATGTGGATTTAACATGTCCAAACCTTGCACGCTCTGCTGATGGAAATCCCCAGGTAATAACTGTCAAAACAATACATTCTTTGTAGGTAAGGCCTACACATGACATTTATATGGGTATTCCCAAAAGATCCAGTGACCGCAGACACCTTTTTTTTCTATTTTCCATAAGTCACTATCTGCTGAAGGCAAAGAAAACGAAAATATACAGCCTTCAAAAATGTTAGTTCAGCAATTAATGTTTAGAAAAGCTTGTTACATTTGTATGCCCTATGGGTCATACACTGACCAAGTACAATGGTTTCATACAGAGTACACACAGGTTATAACATGTTGAAGGAAAAAGAAGAATGCTTTGTGGCAAGTTGATGTTGATCTATCCTGTAACACACAGCAATATGGGTGTCAAGATATCGCCAAAGGTCAACTCTCATGACTGCAGTATTACATTTTGGCCACTCTTGTTTTGGAGTTGAACTCCAGCCACTTTTTTTGTTTTGCTTAGAGAGGGAAGAGTCAGAACCTCTGTCAATTTTTTGTTTGTGCCCTCACTGTCCCCCAACCTTTATGTCCTGGAGACACAGCAGGAAGAGAGAGGACGTCTACCCAAAGTAAACCCTGTTTTGATAACCGTTAGCATCTCCATTAGTATGTTATCCCTCAACTTCAGTTCCGGTAACAACTGTCAAATGTTAAATTGCCCTTCACTCCCTGTTCTAATGACAGAGGTCATCAGGATAAAATTTGTGAGCAAATCTTCTGAACGAAGGCTTAGACAGCAGTAAAAGCCTGACTCAAGATTTTTCGAAGTCAGTTTCTGAGATAAGGCATGCTAGGAGACTGCCTGTCCCTCCATCCAGTCTGCTGAGTGACTGGAGTGCGTCTTTAAGTGTACATACATGTAGAAGATTTAGAAGCTACACAGCTGCCACATATCAGAAGTTCCTCAACAAAACAAGTGAGGGGTTTGGCATTTCTACAATTCATGGATGTCTGCTACTTGCATTTGCTAGCGATGTCAAAATATGGTGGAAAGAAAATGTACAAAATCACACACGATCTGTTTTTTTCTGTTTAGAGACAGAAGGAACTAGCAAAATAAGTGCCAAGCCATAGAAACTAGAAGCAATCAAAGCCAGGAAATCCTGGACATCAGATGGGCACCATTAGGCCATCTGAATATTGAATTTAAATTTTAGGAACAATTTTTTAAAAGGTACCAAGTTTTTTTACGCTATACAGCTTTATAGTGTAACTGTCACAGGGCTGGAGGTGAGAAGAATCTCACTATAACAGGGATAAAAGCAGCAAAATAATCTCACAAATGTTCCAACCCTTCCCACTTCACTATTAGAAAACTGCCTTCGATTCCTGTATGTGCCCCCACTGGAGAGATTTGCGGTCATATAATGTCTTGTTGACCACCGTCATCAACAAAGAGCCAGGAAGCAATTAAAACCACTCCTACCTTCTTTTCTAGTACTGGGAGAGAAACTGATATGCAATCCAGTACCTGAAATCCCCAAAACATGTGCAGCCAATAACTTTTAACAACTTACATGGATAGAAATAAGTTATAACTGCATCATGGGAGCAGCTTTTTTTCTGGTTCATAACTGTTCAGTTATGGTATACTTAGAAGAAATGACTATACACAGGAGTACATTATTTTTATTAAGAAAGAAGCACACACTCTAATGTGTGCCTTGATACAAGAGTTAGCCGCCGCCCCCCCCCCCCCCCCCCACACACACACAAAAGTTCCTCTTTACCACCACAAGATGTCCTTGGTCTTCTAGACTGAATAATAAACAGTGCCATTAAACCTGAGGGATTTACTAGTTACCGTGTCCGTTGTGTCACGGGCCCGCCCTAATGACCTACGATCACAGTGAACTATTGTAGAGAATACCGCTGATGTTATCAAGTGAGCGCCACTCTCTGCATCATCTGGAGAAGACTAAGGGTAGGGCGGCAATCCTGCATGTCATGTGATCGTGCTTAAAGACTTTCACAAAAAGATAAGAATATAAAAAAATAAAAACAGCACAACAATTAACTGGAGGGCCTTCTGGGACAAGGAAGGTGATCTACTGCTGGGGGCGCTGAGCCCAGATTTGGACTTTACTCGGTATACATATGAAAAAGTTCCAAAAAAGCCACTTGCTGGCTGGAAATACATAAATAGTAACATATACCCAATTAAAAGAAATTAAAATAACATTTTAAGCCCTGGACATATTACAAATGTATACATAAAATGTATTCTCTTTAAATTACAATAAAACGTAATGTTAAGGTTATAGTAAACACTAGAGGCAGCAGTCAACAGCTAGATTGCCATGTACAGTGCTGATGATCAAAGAGCCCTTGGAATGATAAATAACTTCCAATGTCCTGTGCCTAGGGACACTTCTACCCAATGATGCATGACACAGCCTCTATTTTTCCCTTCTGCACAAGGTCATCATGTACTCACACTAGGTGAGTGTAGAAAAAAGAAGACTATGACATAACCTTTCCAAAGTCCTCAAACTGCAATTAAACTATCAAGCAGTACAATGGCTTGAATATTCTCCAAAACAATAAATAGTGCTGGTTACTTCATGACAGATTTATAGATAAGCTGAACTCAACACAGCACATCTGCTTGTGCATATAAGCCAAAGCGTTTTAAATGGGATTTATCTTGATGTCAATCACAGGAATAACATTTTCTCTGACATACCATCAACTTGGATTTGGATTGCTTTTGTTTTTATAATTGAAGAATATCATTTGTGTTTTTTTGTTACTGACTACACGAAACAGAAAACAGCACGGCAGGAAAAAACAAGCAAAACAAAATCTGTTTTATTGCTAAAATTAATCACATGTGACTGCCCGGACTATATGTGTGAAAAACACGGGGATGAAAATGTTTCCACAGCTCGGTGCATAGCCGTGCAGAATAACAGGATGCTCCAAACCGTCTTTCTTTCTTGGGTTTTGCAAACCTCCATTATTCACACTGCTATTTTTAGTGCAAGTAGTTTTTTTGTTGTTTTTTCCTGAACAAATGTGTATTTAGATGCAAATTATTACTAGACATGAAAATGTGTTAGATTATATTTTTTTCAGAAGTCTCCAACCTTATGCTAGCCACACAAGACTCGGATTTTTGAACTTACGTGCCAAGCCAGATGGTGTTAGCTGGGCCACCAACAGTTCAAATTTGTCTGATTCAGCCAACAGGGCCACCACCCAGCTAAACAAAAATGGCAACCACCCCACTTTATCACTAACCTTTAGAGTAAAGTGCACATGGAAGGACTTTGCACAGAACAAGCAGAAAAAAAATGGTGCTGTGCAAATTTTATCTTCATAGGCTTCAAATGAACTTGCAGTAAACTCGCAGCACACAGTTTACATCTCTGCGAATTGTTCACTGTCTGCCTCCTGAAATTTGCGGTAAAATCATGGTAAATTCGCACCTGTCTACCTCAAAACGCAAGGCCAATTTGCACCTTACACAGGACAAAAAAAAAATGGATCAAATTTGCAGTATATCACAGCGCAGCAATGTGAACCTAGGCACAAGTAACACCAATGACAGCTCAGAGAACAATGCAATTTACAAGCCAACAGGTGAGGGTAACCACTCTACAATATACATAATAAAATACAACAAAGAGTATCACTTGATTCTAATCCCCACAGGCCATACGGCCTATATGCACTATATGATTTGGCTAGGGTGCCATACTGAAAAGCCAAATATTTGCATTGTCTTAAGTAGCAAATGTTAGCCACAGATGTAAGAAACTGTGTTATTTGCTGTGGGGTAATTTAAAGAAAAACTGTAGGGGATGATGTTCATTAGCAATAGTTGCGCTGAGGCCCTTCTAATGTCTTCGTTGTGCAAAGCAGAATGTGCTGTTGTGATTTTCTGTACTATATACTTCCCAGCTCAAATTGGTTTGTAGGATGCTTATACTTGCATAACTAATGTAGTAGAGACTCAATTCCTACATCTGGTGTGAACAAGTCACTACAAGAATTGCTGCAAGCAGAACTGGACTACTGAAGAAGAAGCTGCATTACCAAGGAAAACCCTCCTAACTGTCCCTCCTATAACCCTATGTCCTTCTAACACTCTTTACCCATAATGTTACCTTTTATAAAGCTCCATTATTTTACAATCACTTTTAGTGGTCAATTCATCCTCCATCAGTTTCCTATTTCATCCAGTTACAACTGACAAGGACATTATAATTTACAATATTACATCATACAATAAAGCCAAGGATCCTGTTCTATTCCCAAGATTGTGTCCACTCTTCATCTTTCCCAACTAATCTTCTCCCAATCCTGTTGCCTTAACACTGAGAAACCAAACGAGTGTGCAGCTGGAAAGAATCTCGGAGATTAATACTAGCAACGTATCCTCCAAACAAAACTGTGACCCCGTTGAAGTCAGATAATAATTAAAGGATGTGTTAGAAACAAATGTTAAAATATTTTAAGCAAAGAAAGAATGATGGTTCAATGCAGTCTGCTCAGCATGCCTTCTTCCAAGAGATTCCATATTGTTACAATTTGTACAGCACTGTATGTGTATGGATAATGAAGCTCCCTTCTTATGACTAATATGAATTACTATACCTGTACTAGTGCCAGAAACGCTTACTAGAGAAAAGAAAAAAGAAAAATACTCGAAGATTCTCAGATGTGCTCAAAAGACGCTCGGGGCTGAATTATAAAAACATGACAGAAGGAAAAGTGAAATCACTTCTTTTGGCAACCAAGTAGATAATGGTTGGGAAGTACAGCCAATTTCCTAGCGATATCATATTATTTTGTCCAGATAAGCGGCAATAAAACAAAAGCACTAGAGGCCTTGTTGAGTATTGTGAAGACCACCAACCTAAGGCAACAGCTGACTGTTTAAGGTGACATGTTAAAAAAAAAAAAAGAAAAAAAAAAAAGAATTGGCAAATATGGAGTAATTAAACTTTCAATAGTCCGGACACTGGCAAGAGCCAGCCAATACAGCCGTGGCCAGTTTTGAGAATTACACAAATATTTTTTTTCACAAAGTCTGCTGCTTCAATGTTTTTAGATCTTTTTGTCAGATGTTACTATGGTATACTGAAGTAGCATTACAAGCATTTCATATGAGTCAAAGGCTTTTATTGACATTAAGTTACATTAAGTTTATGCAAAGAGTCAACATTTGAGGTGTTGACCCTTCTTTATTAAGACCTCTGCAATTCGCCCTGGCATGCTGTCAATCACCTTCTGGGCCTCATCTTGACTGATGGCAGCCCATTCTTGCAAAATCAGGGATTGAAGTTTGTCAGAATTTGTGAGTTTTTTTCTGTTCACCCGCCTCTTGAGGATTGACCACAGGTTCTCAATGGGATTAAAGTCTGGGGAGTTTTCCAGGCCATGGACCAATAATTTCGATGTTTTGTTCCCCAAGCCACTTAGTTATCACTTTTTGCCTTATGGGAAGGTGCTCCATGATGCTGGAAAAGGCATTGTTCATCACCAAACTCTTCTTGGATGGTTGGGGGAAGTTGCTCTTGAAGGATGTTTTTGTACCATTCTTTATACATGGCTGTGTTAGGCAAAATTGTGAGTGAGCCCACTCGCTTGGCTGAGAAGCCACCACACACATGAATGGTCTCAGGATGCTTTGCTGTCGGCATGACACAGAACCAATGATAACTTTTCTTCACCGGACAAGGTATTTTCCGAAATGCCCCAAACAATCGGAAAGGGGATTCATCAGAGAAAATTACTTTACCCCAGTCCTCAGCAGTCCAATCCCTGTGCCTTTTGCAGAATAATAGTTTGTCCCTGATGTTTTTCCCGGGAGAGAAGTGGCTTCTTTTGCTGCCCTTCTTGACACCAGGCCATCCTCCAAAAGTCTTTGCCTCACGGTGCATGCAGATGCACTAACACCTGCCTTCTGCCATTCCTGAGCAAGCTCTGCACTGGTGGTGCCCCGTTCCCACAGCTGAATCAACTGTAGGAGACGGTCCTGGCGCTTGCTGGACTTTCTTTGGCGCCCTGAAGCCTTCTTCACAAATGCAGTGGAAAGGTTTTTTATGGGAATAAGTTAATTTTCATGGCAAAAGAGGGACTTTGCAATTAATTGCAATTCACCTGATCACTCTTCATAACATTCTGGAGTATATGCAAATTGCCATCATAAAAACTGAGGCAGCAAACTTTCCATTTTCCTATGAAGGAGTGACTGGCCTCTGAATTCTATGTAAAAAATACGCCCTTGCTTTTTATGCACATATAAGTTCGGAAAAACAGATGACTCCAAAATAATGCAGCAAGGACCAATTTCTTCCTAGAATAAATCTACAATTATCATAGCACAAGTAACCATTCCGCATTGATGGTAAAATCAGTTGGCTTGTAAAACTGGAAGATGTATTCCTAACCTTCATTGGAGTGTGTTTGTGATTTATTTTCGGTCTATAGTCCACAGACAGCACAGGGACCGAACACTAGAGAATTTGGGTCATTCTTCTTGGCTTGGCTGGGGAGAAAGCTACATTAGAAATCTGCATTTTGTACTTGATGCATATTTTATGTACTCAAGTTTTCCAGTCAAAATCCTACTGACAGCAGAAAGAAGAGTCACAGAAGACTGCACAGGGAAATTCTGAATCTACATCCACCCAACCCATCAGACAGGGCTGTATTTTGAGTTCATGCTCCCCAGGGCACACATGAATAAGGTTGCCAATTTATATAGGGTCTTCTATTATAAACAGCATACAGGATCTTGTGACTCTTCTCAGCAGGCTTGCTACTCCATCCCCTTCAGTTCTGTTGCAGGATTTTCACTAAAGAATCCAAAGGTGGGCAGACAAAGCAAAAGTAAAGTAAAAATGAACCACAATTTGAAATATTGTATTTGTTATGAACACCTCTCACACTGCTGCAGAAGGTACTAGACCCCAGGTGAGTTAAAGCAGAACTTCAGGCAAAAACTTCTTTACATGTCCTTGTTGCCGATTTCCTACCCTCATCCGTCTTCGGGTTCACTCGGTAGTTGCTCTGAAATAGCCTATTCATTTTCAAATCAAACCGTTATGGTTGTAAACTCTCTTGTATACCCAGCAAAGTGAATAGCCTCAGATGATACACAGAGATGAAACAAATCCTCCTACATAGGTTTTACTTGTTTATCTGCAGTTTTCTCTTCTCTACATCTGTTCAAAAGTGCTGAATTTCAATAAAATCCTTCATCTGTCAGGAGCACAGAGGAGGGGATGGGAAGCTGCAGTTAGAGCTCTATTCAGTCAGATTCCATGACTGAGGTTTTCTGTACAACCACTTTAGGCTCGGTTCACACTTGTGCGATGCGGGAACCCTGCAAATCCACGGCGACTAGCCGACTCGCACGGCAGTTCACACTGCCTTATGCGAACTGCTGGGAGTGTCAATACAATGTTAATGACACCCCCACTGACAGTTCGGACATAAATCGGATCGCATGGGTGTGAACACCCATGCGATCCGATTTTGGGGCAGACCAAAAAAAAGGGTCCTGTGCGAGTTTGGTCTGAATGTGATGCAATATCAGCCATATTATCTGTATGGCTAAAATCGCATCGCACGGACAACGCATCACATACGATCGTGCAGAGTGCACTGGTGTGAACCGGCACTTAAAGTGATTGTAAACTATCACCTTGTGCAACAACCCATCCAGTTTAAAATAGAAATGAAAGGCAAAACATTTTTGTATAGATATAAAAAAAAAACTATATAAATACCTTTTTTCCCTTTTTTATAAGTGATCACAGTCCCTCTGTTCTCAGCTGCATAAGAGCTGAGGGGAGGAGGAGAAGGAGAAGCAGCAGCACACTGAGCTTGCCAGTGAATGGCTCTGCAGGGGAGGTGTGTCCATGCAAGTCTGGTCATTGCAGGAGAGTACACTGATTTCCCAGCACTCCTCCTACTAGCGTACACTTGGGCTAGGAAGAAGCAGTCTCACTGCATAATGACTTACAGTATGGTAAGAAATATGGAAGCATACATCATTAAAGTTTCTGATAAGCTTTAAAAGGTAAATATAATTTGAAAAGTAATTTTCCATATTTACAGTTCTGCAGCCTTTATTAAAATAATACCTGGTGATCCTGCCATGAAGATTCTTGTGCAGGCATTTC
Source organism: Rana muscosa (assembly GCA_029206835.1). Lineage (NCBI taxonomy): Eukaryota > Metazoa > Chordata > Amphibia > Anura > Ranidae > Rana > Rana muscosa. The sequence continues at coordinate 1,018,745,760 of CM055116.1, forward strand.
CTGTTATAGGGAAACAATCCACTGTTCCCATCTCCTAATTATCTTCCTACACTTCCTTTATATATGTATATGTTTTTACAGGAAGATGATGTACATAGTATATTTTGTGATATCATGATGAGATATGGGCCCATTTTAGATTTTAAAAATATGTTTTTTTCCTGTTTCTTAAAAGCTGTTTGATGTCTTCAATAGGCAGGTGATAACTAAAACCATTTTGTTTGTTGAGAGCCTAATCAGACGTTGTGGCACCACCTAGTCAGGGGTCCTTGACATGCTAAGGTCGGAACTCTGGTTGTGCTAGGATCAAAGAGGGTTGCTTACTAAATCATAAACGTGTGGTAGACAGAGGGGCACCAAAAGTTTTGAGTCCTGAACATGGTAGTCAAAGAGGGTAATGGCGCAGCCAATCAGAATTTGATGCAACTCTGAACCAATGGAAATATTCCATTTGGTTGATTGGTGGAGAAGGAATATAAGAATAGGTGGGGAGCTCTAGGAAGCTCTCTTTTGAGCCCAGACCATCGGGAAGACAGGATGTCTGTGTAATGTATCCATATTATCGTATTTCTCTTTTCTTTTCTCTAACTTTTTCTATCTTAGGATTTGCCTTAATATATTGATAGCATGTGTATGTCCATTGTAACCATATCTGATTTTGGCCTTAACTATCTTTGTAGACTGGCAACACTAACACTGTATTTGTAACATCACTAAGTTATATTTGGTAATTTCTAATTATTCTAATGTTTCTTTTCTATATAAATAAATTAGATCTTTGTATTTTAGCACCTTTATTCATTCCTTCTTAATTTCATTGGTTATAGCTGCAACCCGCATTGGTTGATTTTTATATAGACAAGGTTGTATCCTTAAGCGTATAAGTGAGGTAGGTAAAGATCGCCATGTCACACACAGGCTTCCAAGTGGAACCACCAACGCCTGTTTTAACACAAGTTAGGCAGGCGTAGTACACTGTTCACATCTTTAGAAAAAGTTGCCACCATGGCTGGAGTACATGCATGTAGATAGGAAGTGCCTGTAAAGAGGCTGCAGGATATACACTGCACTGAGATGCAACAAAAGAAAAAAAAAGAAAATTAAAAACAAGCTATTGTTTCTGGTATGCAGTGTTTAGCAAACCGTAGGGTTAATCTATTTAAAGTAGATGTAAAATCTATCTGAATGACATTTAGCCCAGGTTCACACTGCTGAACTCGCACGATTTCACTCCCGCTGGTCAGTCCCGATTTCAGCCGCGATTACAGAGACATCTGTGCAGGTTTCTGTACAGATGTCAATGTAACTCGTGGGCCAAAATCTGAAAAAGTAGTACAGAAACTACTTTTTGAAATCGGTGCAGCGCCGCAGATGCGGCGTCGCATCGATTAGGACGGTGCCATTGCCGGAAATTTGCGGCAAAAAAATGCCGTTTTGACATGCCAAATCGCATGTCAAAACACACCAGTGTGAACCAGGGCTTAGATTGCTATAGCACTGATTAGTATTTCATTGTTATTATTTAAGTACAGTACTGTTTTCACCTTTTTTTCTTCTTATGTTGTATCTCAGGGCTGCTGATCTCCTGCACCTGCTTCCTGTCTACATGCATGCACTCCATCAATGGTAGCATGACATTACCTAGAACAGATTTCCTAATAGTGACAACAGAGTATCATGCCTATTTAACACATATTGGTACAGCTAATTGTAGACTTCATTGGAAGTCCAAAAGCACAACTGGAAGACAGAAACAAGAGTGTTGTTATGATGATAAGAAGAGTAAGGTGCTAGCACCACCAAATAGACAACAAAAATTATAAATAATGTCCAATGTCCAAACATGCATAATGGTCCCCACACCATGTGGAAGAAATGTTCTGACTGTGAATCTTCAAATAGTGCAGCACCAATCACCACCACCGCAATATGAAGTGCGCACTCACCACCAATCCAGTGATCTTTAAATAAATAAAGGTCAACATGTGCTGTATAATAAGCTATTTAAGCTAAAGTATCATCCAAATCGATCACTCCACTCTTCAATGGTTCTTTATAAGCTTTCCTCTATCTTCGTTCCAGGATCCAACCACACCAAAACAATAAAAAATATACTATAGTGTAGTATTTTATTTAGCCAGATAAAACCTAATTATAAAAATTCTCACTCACACAGGTGCCCTGACTCGGCACCAATGTAAACAGCCTCTATAGAAACTCTCACTACCGCTCCTCCAACTGGACATTAGGGTGTGTTCCAAACCCTGGAAATTCAGGCCAGATGTGACGTCAAAGCGGAACCAGAAGTGTCGGGAAGCATTGAACCTCAACTAGTTTCACTAACAGCATCTTCAGGTAGATTCCAACTATTCGAGGCTACACGCTTGCCGCCACATGCGGTTCTGCTTTGAGGTCACGTCCGGCCTGAACTTCTGGGGTTTGGAATGCACGCTGATCTCCATTTGAAGAAAGTTTCAATGGAGGCTGTTTACATTGGTGATTTTAAATGTTGTTACGCTATAACAGGAAATGCCTACACAAGGACCTTCATGGCAGGTATTATAGTAAAAGCTGCAAATTTAGAAAGAACATTTTTTTTTTCCTGAAATCACATTACCATGTTAATATTATTTTATAGATATTTTGGTTTTACAAATAATCACAGACTCTGCCTACCACCGGCAGGCTGGGTATGGGCAGGTATGAGGAGATCAGAGCCACAGATAGAAGACAAGACAGTCTGGCTGGTTCTCAACCAGTATTTATGCTATACCAGGTATTTTCACTATACTTTCTATTATAATGTAACTTTTAATTTACCTGTGTAAACACCCAAAACTGTTATAACTGCTCTTACTTTTTTAAACTCCAGCTAGCTGAGTACTGTAGAAAATGTGCTATTAACAATAAAGCGCCTCTTGGCATATATTCCTTTAAACCACGTGTTTCTGTAAGGAGTCATTAAACGAGGGCAGATAAATGTCTTTCACTGAAACAAAAGCATGAAATCCAGCTTGGCATGTGTGTAATTTACAGAGCAAGACAATCGAAATCCCTTGACGCAAGCGGGGTAACAATAAGACCAGAGGGTATTTCAATTCACTTCATCCACTTATATCCCTTGTTTCAAGACAACAGCCAGCTATAAATGACTTGACTGCAAACTTTGAGCACAGAAGAACTCAAGAGGCCATTTTAGAACTAAATTGCTTTTATACGTTATCCCAACATGGTTAATAAAAAACGAGTCACCTATTTAACCCCTTCTCTGGACAGATACGGGAGGGAGTTAAAACGTCACCATTCAGATAAAGACCTGATTTCACAAGTTTTCTGGAGAAGAGAATGGAAGTGCTCAGTAGCAGATGTGCCTGCCTACCTTTGTGTCTTCGGTGCTAACTCCAAGTTCTAGCACAGCCTGGGGAGACTTCATTTTTGCTTGGGTGGATTGAGCCATCTGGAGGTTGAGCTGCCAGGCAGTTGTCTCCAGCTAGAAAACAAAACACAAAAAGGCAATAGTTTCTTATTCGATGTGCTTCTGAGCTTGCACAGATAAAGTCAAACAGCAGTTTTGGTGAAGTGAGGATATCATTATAAAGCATCTCCTTTCCCTGCCATCTGTGTCAGTATTCTTGGCAATCACTTTCATCATATTACCTAAATGAGGTAAGCTGGCTTTATGAAGAGGACAGTGTAATGGCACAGAATAAAATACATAACATAGGAAAGCAGCTGAATAAAACCTAAATGTGTGTATCTACACAAACAACGGCTTTATGCTTTCGTATATGGGCTCGCCGTGCTTTTAGATTAGTTACCCATGAGTGCATCTCAGCTGGTCAGCATCCTGCTGGTCGCTGTGTGCTGCCTGCGTAGAGTCTGATTATTCACTTAGAAAATTATGGCAAATACTGTCAAAATGGTCATTATGCATAAATGTCTGAGAACGATAGCATTCATTTTAAAGAAACATAAATCATACGTGCAGGCTTCTGCTTTATTGTAAAAGAGTTCAGTAAATGCACTCAGTATGCATAAGGCATAAACAGTTAAAGCCTTTTAATAGAGTTTTAAAAAAAATCCTTGCAATCTATGTAAATGATCCAGAGTATTGCCTCGATCTTTCACAAACAAAACAGCTTAATATAGACTACGAGTTTACAAAGAAAAAAACAAACATTCACAAAAACCTAACTGAATAAATAATTTAATAAAAATTGCCAGCTATATCCCTGCTGGGGAGATTTTAACTCACTTCCTATTCTTGCGTCCAAATGGAAAGTAAGGGCATCTCACAATGGGGGATCACTGACCGCAATAAATATCTGACCCAGGTTTGCACCCTGCTGTGGAGATTTTATCCCATGTCCTGTTTTAGTGTCCAAATAGAAAGTAAGAGCATCTCATCAACGGGGATCACTGATAGCAATGAATATCTGACCTATTTTTGCACCATACTGGGATATTTTATCTCACTTCCTGTTCTTGTGTCCAAAAAGAAAGTAAGGTCATCTTACCAATGGGGATCACTGACCGAAATAAATATCCAAGCTATTTTTGCACCCTCCTTGGGAGATTTGATCTCATGGCCTGTTCTTGTGTCACAATAGAAAATAAGGGCATTCAACCAATGGGGGTTCACTGACAGCAAGCAATTAATGTATGACCTTTTTTGCACCCTGCTTGGGAGATTTTTTACGGCCTGTTTTTGTGTTCCAATAGAAAGTAAGGGAACCTCACCAATGGGGATCACTGATGGCAATCAATATCTGACCTAGGTTTGCTGGGGAGATTTTATCTCATGTCCTGTTATTGTGCCCAAACAGGAATCTCACCAATGGGGATCACTGACAGCAATGAATATCCAACCTATTTTGGCACCCTGCTTGGAGGATTTTATTTCATAGTCTGTTCTTATGTCTCAACAGAAAGTAAGGTCATCTCACCAATGGGGATTGGTGACAGCAATAAATATCTCACCTAGGTTTGCACCCTGCAGGGGAGTTTTTATCTCATGTCCTGTTCTTATGTCTCAATAGAAAGTAAGGGCATCCGATGGGGATCACTGGTACCTGCACACTTTTTTTTTTATACCTGTGCCTCCATGACCACAGAAAAAGTAAGAGAAAATCCCCCCAATGGCTACAAAAACAATAGTAACATCCTAACCAAAGTTCTAACCTTTCCCTACTCTATCAAAAGGTAAAATACATTTTGTTTGGAGTTGGGATTTAATGAATGTACAACACACCACAGATGGCATAAAGAATCCAGGGTAAATGTGAGTGCTGTCAAGGTCACCTGTGGCCAGGTGACAGATGCACACCGTAGGGGGACAGGAGTGCACCGCAAGGTAGTGAACCCTATGGCTGGCTACTGCGGATAGGAAACTGGGTGGTTGTGGAAAGCGGGACCAGAGGAGCACAAACGGGATCCTAACGGAAGCTAGAGCCAAGATTCCCCAGGGCGCGGAGTCTAAGACCCAGCAGGTCTTCTCCAGGGCCTCTAGTGGTGAGGATGTTATGCTGCAGGCTGGGACCAGGTCGCGGCCCCTGGAGTTTCCTAGCTCACGCCCCGTAGGATAAGGGGAAAAGAGGGGAAGCAACAGCACAAGATATGAGAGAACCGAATAACAAGCTGAAGGTCAGGGGCCACAAGCAGACAAGGATAACGAAGGAACGAGCCGAAGGTCAAGGATCACGAGCAGACAGGGATAGTTGGGGACAAGCCAATAACGTAACAGAGAGACAGACGTAGCACACGGCAGGCAGGAACCCAAACACACAATGCCTAACAAACACGTTGATCAGCAAAGCAGGCTTGCAGTGCACAGGTTAATATAGTGTTCTGTGATAGGGCCTGGGGTGGAGTCTGGCTGGGAGGAGATTATAAAGGAAGCCAGGTGAAAGGGCTCAGGCCTCTAAGATGAACACATGGGAAGGAAGGTAAGCTGACAGACAAACACTACTGCATATCCATGACAGTACCCTCCCTCTTATGGGCCCTCCCCCGCCTGGACCCAGGCTTAAAGGGAAATCTCTGATGAAACCTTCTCAACAGATGAGGTGCAGCGACATCAGATGCAGCGATCCAAGACGCCTCCTCAGGACCAAAACCTCTCCAATGCACAAGGTACTGAAGAATGCCTCTGCAGAGCCGAGAATCCAGAACTTGTCTAACCTCGTACTTAAGATTATCCTCAGAGACCGAAAACGAGGTAGGGAGATGACAAGAAGATCTATTGAGGACCAAAGGCTCTCTAGGAATAAGCAAGGGCATGAGAGGATCAACAGGAATCTGAGGAGGGTCCCCTAGACCCTTAAAGGGGAACTGGTCATCTTGCACAGGACCATCAGACTGGGCAGATGTCAGTGGAACCCTGAAGTCAGGTTGGTTAGAAGGTGACATGTCGCCGGAGTCAAGCTGAATAGCTGAAGGACAAGCAGAATGTCCCGAACAAGAAAAAGTAGGAGGCTCACTGGGCATGGGCTGGACTGCCATAACTAGTACAGAGGCAGAGTGAATAGCTGAGTCAGGTGTAGCGACTACCTGAATCGCATCGCAAGACGTAGCGACTGCAGGACTTGTAGACAAGCTAGCCTGGCTGTGCATCCAAGGGTGGTTAGGGACAGAGAAATGTAAATGGTTATGCAACCTGGAATGAATGACCGGCTCAGATTCACAGGGGGCAACCTTGGGTAGGCAGGACGAGGAACAGGAGGGACCCCAAGCCAGGATCTGTCCAGTAGTCCAGTCCACATGAGGAGAATGGAGCTGTAACCATGGGAGACCCAAAATTATAGGCGTTGAGGCCTTGGGTAAGATAAGGAAGGATATCCACTCCTGGTGGAGTGTCCCTACCGACATCTTAACAGGGAGGGTCTGGAAGCGGATAGGTCCCCCTGGGAGAACAGTACCATCAATCGCCAAGACCACCAATGGCGTGGTGAGGGGCAAAAGAGTAAGTCTCATGGACGATGCGATTTCCCAGTCCATGAAATTACCAGCGGCTCCGGAATCCAGATATGCTGAGACCGAATGAGAAGAAGCACCAACATGAAGGAACACAGAAAGCAGAAGACGAGAAGGGGAAGGTGATATTTCTGGGTCCAATACTCCACTTTCCAGATGAAGTGGACCCAAACGTTTTTCTGGACAAAGAGAGCAAGTGTCACGAAAATGACCTTTGCCCCCACAGTAAAGACACAGACCAAGAGTTCTGCGCCTAGCACGTTCCTCGGGGGATAGCCTGGTCCGACCCAGCTGCATGGGTTCCTCAGCTGGTAGGAGATGCTCTACGGGTTGAAGAGAGGGGAGCTCAGGCTGACTAAGAACCAAGGAGTGCTGGCGTTGCTTTTCTAAGGTCCTCTCCTGAAAGCGAATATCGATCTTGTTACACAAGGAGATAACGCCGGCCAGATCAGTGGGGATGGTTCTTCCAGCTAATTCATCCTTCACTCTATCAGACAGGCCATGCAAAAAGGTTGCGACTAAGGCCTCATTGTTCCAGCTCAACTCAGCCGACAGTATGCGGAAATGAAGGGCATACTGTCCCACAGAAGCAGACTCTTGGCGGAGACGTAAAAGGGCGCTGGCCGCTGAAGAGACATGAGCCGGTTCTTCGAAGATATTCCAAAAAAGTTTCAAGAAGCCAGACAGGCTAGAAACCACTGGATCATTCAGTTCCCACAGAGGAGCTGCCCAGGCTAAAGCTTCACCAGAGAGGAGGGAAATGATATAGGCTACCTTAGCCCGATCAGACAGGAAGTTTTGGGGCTGGAGCTCAAAATGAATCGTGCATTGGCTAAGGAACCCCCTGCAAGCCTTGGAGTCCCCAGAGAAACGGGACGGAGCTGGCAGTTGTAGCGAGTGTGTGGCTGCGACTGGTGCAATAGGTGCAGCCGCTGATTGTATTTGAGGTTGCGGATTCAGGGTTCCCAAGGAGGCCTGAAGCTGCTCGAAGCGAGAAGCCAGATCCTGGAGGAATCGCATCACCTGAGTCTGATTCGATTCCTGGGTTTCAAGTCTGCAAACTATGCCCTGCAATGGATCATCCACGGGTAGCGGGATGTCAGCCGGGTTCATGGCTGATCAAACTGTCAAGGTCACCTGTGGCCAGGTGACAGATGCACACCATAGGGGGACAGGAGTGCACCGCAAGGTAGTGAACCCTATGGCTGGCTACTGCGGATAGGAAACTGGGTGGTTGTGGAAAGCGGGACCAGAGGAGCACAACCGGGATCCTAACGGAAGCTAGAGCCAAGATTCCCCAGGGCGCGGAGTCTAAGACCCAGCAGGTCTTCTCCAGGGCCTCTAGTGGTGAGGATGTTATGCTGCAGGCTGGGACCAGGTCGCGGCCCCTGGAGTTTCCTAGCTCACGCCCCGTAGGATAAGGGGAAAAGAGGGGAAGCAGCAGCACAAGATAAGGGAGAACCGAATAACAAGCTGAAGGTCAGGGGCCACAAGCAGACAAGGATAACGAAGGAACGAGCCGAAGGTCAAGGGTCACGAGCAGACAGGGATAGTCGGGGACAAGCCAGACGTAACAGAGAGACAGACGTAGCACACGGCAGGCAGGAACCCAAACACACAATGCCTAACAAACACGTTGATCAGCAAAGCAGGCTTGCAGTGCACAGGTTAATATAGTGTTCTGTGATAGGGCCTGGGGTGGAGTCTGGCTGGGAGGAGATTATAAAGGAAGCCAGGTGAAAGGGCTCAGGCCTCTAAGATGAACACATGGGAAGGAAGGTAAGCTGACAGACAAACACTACTGCATATCCATGACAAGTGCCTACATTGATTTATAATATGGTTAAAATTGGATGCAGTTGTGTTGGATACCCTATTTTACACACCTTTAGAAATAACAACATAATGAAAAAAAACAGGTAAAACGAAAAGTCATTAATTTCCAATATACTTCCACTAATTGAAGTCAAATCCTGAATTCACTGGACATTCTCCAATAAAAAGAACTATGGCAAAACTATTGGACACCATGCCCAAGTTCAAGAAAACGTGAGATCAACAAATCACTATCTACCAAGCAATTTTGACTTGATCTCTTTATGCAGTGGATATTTCATACTATCAGGACTTGGATCCCAACTGTGGCCCCAGGATACCCCCCTTCTGTCCCAGTTCTAACCCTTCAATCATGTAATTTCTAACAATAACTCCAACCCTTTAAATCTTCATTTTTTTATTGTCACTAAATTCTCATATTTGTAACTCTATTGATGTTCTTTATGCATATTCATACTGAATTGTTTTGTCTTCATCAAAGATATTACTGGTAAAATGTTATGTTTAAGTCTTCTCTTTCTCTGCTAGATACTTTGAAAATTGTTAATTAAACAAAAATATTGAACAAGAAAAATTATATATATCTGCATGTGTGTATATTATGTGTAGGCAATAGCCATTTTAATTGCTTGAAAAGAGTAAAAACTGTACAGTATTGTTCCACACCGGTATAACTTATATAAATAGAGAGAACTTCGCTATGCTGTTTAGAAATAGATCTTCGGTGGTGACAACAGTAAATCTTTAGAACAGGCACATTTGTGACTAAGTTTCTCTATATTTTTTTAATCTTGGAGAATGTGGGAGATGACAAGATGGACAGTGAAAAATAAAAAGTGGCATGTTGGTATGCCATTGATTGACAAGTAGACAGAAAAGCGACAGAATAAGCCCTCGTTTTCACTCATTAATACCCATGGGAAATGACGGCATCTATTCTAAGAAGATATTTTTAGAGATTTCAGCACCACAATTATGCACGTACGTCTTCATGATTCCCAAAATACAAACTGACAGGCAAAACAAAATATTGGACAAGAACCAAATAACTATGTTTCTCAACTCCAGTCCTTGGGTAAGAATCAGCCGGTCTTCACGTGTTAAGCAGTACTAAGCAGATATCCATTACAGGCCTAACATATTGCTTCAACAGAATTGTTTTAAAAGCTCATTGACTTTGTCTTGTGTGCCTTTGATATATGATATAATGATTCTTCTAATTGTTGAGGAGTTTTTAATTGGTGATCTTGTGCAGGCAATGACAAACAGCTTGGAATGATATCCAATGGCATAGCATTAGTAAGTGATTGCAGATGGCCTTGAAGTCATTTGTGATATGCCTGAGGTTTCTGTAATTATGTCTTCTGCAAAGCACAATTTAATTGTCACTAGACAATTTAACTCTGTGTTAAACGGTGACCCCTCAACAAGAGAGGCTATTGTGAATCTGCTGGCCTAGGGAAGATGTATCTCAACATTTGTTCAACAGGTGCAGGTTTCTAACCAACATACACCAGCAATCATCTATCACTGACAAAGAGTGTCCTTAACGTAAGCTGTACTTTAAGGTTAACTAAGCATCTGTACTTCCCATCATCCATGTTTCTACAGCAACCTCATCAAATGCACAGTCCCCAGACACTCCTGTGCATATTTATTTTTTTGTAAGAAAATCTAAATATACAAAGTACTTTGCATGTGAACACCACTTCATCCTAATCCGACAACACTGGGCTCTGAAAATTAGCCGAACCGAGCACTGTATTGAGGGAGGTAAGGGGGCAATATCACATGTTTTCAGATTTCCAGAGGTACCAGGTGGCTGAGGACTATCAGGAAGGTAACTACTGGCCTGCGATAAGAAAAAGTGTTACTTGTTTTACAATAGTCTAGATCAGATCAGTTTAACAATAGCGATGTGCCTTTGCTTAATACTGTAATGCCGCGTACACACGACCATTTTTCTCGTCGGGAAAATGTAATTTTTTTCTCTTTGACGAGAAAAACGACCGTGTGTGGGCTTTTGGTCATTTTTCCCCGACGAGAAAAACGGCATTAATCACGACGAGAAAAATTAGAACATGCTCTAATTTTTCTCATCGTGATTCACAGCATTTTTTTCCGCTGCAGTTTTCTCATAGGGAAACACTGCCGGGGAGCCTACACACGGTCGTTTTTCTCGACCAAGAGAAAAAATGACGGGAAAAACGGCTGTGTGTAGGGGAACAAGCCGTTCCTCGTTTTTCCCGTCGATTTTCTCGACGGTGTTTTCATCGTCGAGAAAATCGATCGTGTGTACGCGGCATAACTGTTCTATACAATTACAGCATTAAAAAATAACACATTAAACATTACAAAATATACATGTTTCCATTTTTTTGACAATTGTCAACCTACAATAAATACCAGCATTTTTATCAAAGCTGTATACCAAGTAAAAGTTTTGCATGTCCTCAAAAAAACAGAGATATGTAAATTAGTCATGGTGTTTTAGATTGTGTTAATTTGGGGTTTCTTTGTTGTTTGGTTGATTATTCACAGTGAGTGCTGCCGGCGACACTACGACGGGCTGTGTATCCGCCGTGGGTTGTCAAAGCAGCAGTTTCTTGTAGTTCTCTTCCTCCACATCTCTCCTCTCACCTGAACATTGTTATTTAAATATATACATATATGTTGGTTTATTTTGGCACAGATATGAAAGGTGTGTATGTGTGGGAGGCAAGTTACAGGATAAATAATATTGATTGGAAGTCAACAATTGCATGGTGTATGACTGAGAGGGATGAAGCTGGACGAGACTGGCAGTATCCCTCCCCACTGTCTTCTCTGGTGAGTGTAGGAGGGGTTCTACTAATTGTGCAACTAGTCTCATCTGTATGTGACGTACATATAAGACAATGAGATCTTAATACAAAAGGTGAGCAAGTGCTGTTTATAGCGAAGTGCATTTACCATTTGCTGTTCTCACACGGTTGGTTGGTGTGCCGCTCAGGCTCGTTTGTTAATGTGGGGAATGATGTGGATGGTTCTGCATCCGCTGCTATGAGAGAGTCGGCGAGGGAATGGAGCTCGTCCGAGCTCCTGTGGTCACTGAAGGAAAGGAGGAGAGAATCCCTAGTGCCGCCCATCCACGGAATTGTGTGATAAGAGAGACAACCTCAGCCTGGGCTCCCTACAGGCCACGTTCCCAATGCATTTCGCTCCGCCCCCCGGAGCTTAGACATGGGGATTTTCTTTTCTCGCACAGTCTGTGATGTTTTTATGACTCTATCATGTTTGAATAAATAATTCAAGGAAGTGCAGTAGATTCCAGATATATTCCCTTAATTTGGGTTACAGGAGTGCACTTCATTCTGCATTCCTGTGACCCAGTTTTAGCCGACAGTGGGCAATCCAATGATCCACCCAGATACCTGACCGGTAGCTGGATCAGCCTCTCAGCGGTGACTGACAGTCTGACGCTTTGTGCTCAGAGCAGATCAGAAAACCAAGTAATTAGCGGCCTTTGAACGCTCAGTTCTCGGTGTAGAGCAAGCGGGGAACAGCTGCAGCATCAGACAGATGCTGCAGCTATCTAGGTAAGTATGAATATTTGTTTTTGTAAACTCGGACTTCTCTTTTAATAAAAAAAAATAACTTTAACAAAAAAAACAGAACTATAGGTTTTTGTAAGGCTGAAAAATAAACAATTGGTATTATGACAAAATAAGTCCTTCCTTATTTGAATGTTCATTTACACATAATGAATTTATCTGGCAAATATTTACAAGAGAAACTAAACAAATAAATGTGGATTAAGTTAGCAAAAGGGAAAATAAAGCAATAAAATAGATTCATTATCAAACAAAATACATTACAATCATTTGTTACCAGATAAGAGCATAATCTGATCACAATCATCATAATTTAATTAGTTTCACAAGGTCAAAGAATGGTCATTAATCAACAGTTCAGCTTAAAGTCAAGTCACCACTTCTGGCCTCTCAATGCCTCTTTGTTATCTTTTAAATGAAACCAGTGAAGGAACACATAGCAGTTTGAAAAATAACATTACAATAGATAACTGTACGTCCTAACCTCAACTCCAAGCTAAAAAGCATTTATACTCCTAAAATTATTACAAACCTTCTAAAGGCCCATACACACGATCAGACTTTTCGACAACGGTCCGACGGACGTGTTTTAATCGGAAAATCCAACCGTCTGTACGCTCCATCGGACAATTGTTGTCGGTTTATCAACGGACAAATGTTTGCTGTGCATGCTCTCAAACTTTCCGACAACAAATGTCCGATGGAGGATCATCCGATTGTGTGTACACAAGTCCATCGGACTAAAATTCAAAAGTACAAACACGCATGCTCAGAACCAATGTTAAACATCAGACAACAACAATAGCAGAAGTTGCCCAAAGGGTGGCGGTAAAGAGCTGAAAAACCACGTGATTTGGTGAATATTGGCTGAAAATGTTCTGCCGTGTGTATACAGAACAAGTTCACGGCTAACGCCCTTCGGACCAAAATCCACGGAAAAGTCTGATGGAAGTCCGATTGTGTGTATGAGATTTTACCTGCACCTTGGGTTTTTGCACTGGACACTGTGGGGGATATTTACTGAAACTGACAGCTTCTAATATACACATATACACACACTCACACTCACTGGCCACTTTATTAGGTACACCTTGCCAGTACCGGGTTGGACCCCCTTTTGCCTTCAGAACTGTCTTAATTCTTCGTGGCATAGATTCAACAAGGTGTTGGAAACATTCCTCAGAGATTTTGGTCCATATTGACATGATAGCATCAAGCAGTTCCTGCAGTTTTGTTGGCTGCACATCCATGATGCAAATATCCTGTTCCAACACATCCCAAAGGTGCTCTATTGGATTGAGATCTGGTGACTGTGGAGGCCATTGGAGTACAGTGAACTCATTGCAATGTTCAGAAACCAGTGGTGAGATGATTTGAGCTTTGTGACATGGTGCGTTTTCCTGCTGGAAGTAGCCATCAGAAGATGGGTACAATGTAGTCATAAAGGGATGGACATGGTCAGCAACAGTACTCAGGTAGGCCGTGGCATTTAAACGATGCTTAATTGGTACTAAGGGCCCCAAAGCGTGCCAAGAAAACATCCCCCACACCATTACACCACCACCAGCCTGAACTGTTGATACAAGGCAGGATGGATCCATGATTTCATATTGTGTACGCCAAATTCTGACCCTACCATATGAATCTCGCAGCTGAAATCGAGACTCATCAGACCAGGCAACGTTTTTCCAATCTTCTATTGTACAATTTTGGTGACCCTGTGCAAATTGTAGCCTCAGTTTCCTGTTCTTAGGTGACAGTAGTGGCACCCGGTGTGGTCTTCTGCTGCTGTAGCCTTTCTGCTTCAAGGCTCGCTATGTTGTGCTTTCAGAGATAGCATTCTGCATACCTTGGTTGTCAGGGCCGGCCCAAGACATTGTGCTGCCTGGGACCAAGAATGAAATTCTGCCCCCCCCCCCCCCAAAAAAAAAAATCACGCCCACCAAAAGGCCCCCACATTCATTATTTTATATCATGATAACTAAAGGGGACCCGTCATGGCTCTATACATGTATAGGAGTAAAAAGAGGACCTGTCGTGGCTCTATACATGTATAAAGAGGACCTGTCATGGCTCTATACATGTATAAAGGATAATAAAGAGGACCTGTCGTGGCTCTATACATGTATAAATGAGTATAAAGAGGACCTGTCATGGCTCTATACGTGCATATAGGTGTATAAAAGGACCTGTCAGGGCTCTATACATGTATATAGGAGTATAAAGGGACCTGTGCATGGCGGGTGGCCGCAATGTCTTTTGCGCAAACTAATCAATGTACGCTAATTATGTTTTTTTTGGTACCAAAAATATGTAGAAGAATACATATTGGCCTAAACTGATGAAGAAATTATTTTTTTATACATTTTTTGGATATTTATTATAGCAAAAAGTAAAAAAATAGGATTTTTTACTCACCGTAAAATCCTTTTCTCTGAGTCCATGGACCGACACAGCTTCTCTATTGACAAAGTGGGTATTATCCGTTAATTAGGAGTGACTAGGCAGAAAAACTTGTAAAAAGTGTTGCATCACACCTTCTACAGTACCGCCCAGGGGGCGGACCCTCTGGGTATACCCTCTCAGTCTGCATCTTCGCAGATCAGTTCGTCAAAAAGCAGTACAAACTTAAAAAGGAGGGGTGGGTGCTGTGTCGGTCCATGGACTCAGAGAAAAGGATTTTACGGTGAGTAAAAAATCCTATTTACTCTTTCGTCCATGGACCGACACAGCTTCTCTATTGACAAAGTGGGACGTCCCAAAGCAGTGTCAGAGAAAAAACGAGGGGTGGTAACAGCATAAAAATAAACTTCACCCCAAACACAAAACAGCACTCCTCCAACGGAGGAGTTGCAACTCTAAACAGCCGCTTGTAAAACCTTGCAGCCAAAAGAGGCATCCGAAGATGCACCTACATGAATTTTGTAGAATTTTGTGAAAGTGTGAGCGGACGACCAAGTCGCCGCTTTACATAATTGGGAAACAGACGCTTGATGTCGGAAAGCCCAAGAGGCACCTATTGCCCTGGTCGAATGCGCCGTGACAGGAAAGGGGGGCGCCTGACCCTTTAAGGCGTAAGCCTGGATTACTATCTGTCGGATCCACCTAGAGATGGTGGCCGATGAGACTGCTTGGCCCTTCTTGGGACCAGCCACCGAAACAAACAGTGAGTCTGACTTCCGGAACAGGGAAGTAGCAGATAGGTATACTCTCAAAGCTCGGACAACGTCCAAGGAATGCAACGCCGACTCCTTAGGATTCTACGGCTGAGGACACAAGGATGGAAGTACAATGTCTTCATTGAGATGAAAAGCCGAAACGACTTTCGGAAGAAAGGAAGGCTGCGGCCGCAGCACCACCTTATCCTTGTGGAAAATCAAATAGGGAGCCTTGCAGGACAAGGCTGCCAGCTCAGAGACTCGTCTAACTGACGTAACAGCCACCAAAAAGACCACCTTCTGAGAAAGTGTCAACAGGGGAATATCTCTAATATTCTCAAACGGTGCCTTCTGAAGCACCGAGAGGACCAGGTTCAAGTCCCACGGAGGTAACGGGGGACGGACCGGAGGGGCCACCTGTCGGACCCCCTGCACAAATGTACTCACGAGAGAGTGAGTCGCCAGGGGTCGCTGAAAAAAGACAGCCAGGGCAGATATCTGTCCCTTAAATCGTACTTAGGGCAAGCCCTTGGTCCACCCCATGCTGTAAAAACAGCAGGATTCTGGAAACCAAATAGGTACGCGGATGCCATTTCATTTCCTCACACCTGGAGATGTAGGCCCTCCAAGTGCGGTGATAGACCTTCCTAGAGGACGGTTTTTGAGCACTTCTCATAGTAGAGATTACTGAGTCTGACAGGCCCTGGTCTCTCAGTACCCGGTTCTCAACAGCCATGCTGTTAAAGCCAATGACTGTAAAGCAGGATGGAATATGGGACCTTGCGATAGCAGGTCCTTCCGTAGTGGTAGGCGCCAGGGGACGTCTGCTACCAGACGTACTAGATCGTCGTACCAAGAACGCTGAGGCCAATCTGGAGCGATTAGGATCATTGGAATTCCCTCTGCCTCCACTCTGCGGAGCAGAAGAGGAAGAAGCCTTAAGGGAGGGAAGGCATAGATTAGCCGATACTGACCCCACGATGCTACCAACGCGTCCGTTGCGTCTGCCCATGGGTCTCTTGACCGGGCCACAAATCTCAATACCTTCCGATTGAGTCGGGAAGCCAGAAGATCTACGTCTGGTGTGCCCCATCTTTGGCAGAGGAGTTGGAACACCTCCGGGTGTAAGGACCATTCTCCCTGGTCCAGCATCTGGCGGCTCAGGTAGTCCGCCTGCCAGTTTTCCACACCCGGAATGTACACGGCCGACAGTGCCGGTACGCTCCTCTCTGCCCACTTCAGGATGCGAGCGATCTCCGATGCTGCAGCTGAGCTTCTTGTTCCTCCTAGATGATTGACATATGCCACTGCTGTGGCGTTGTCTGACTGGATCCTGACTGGACGCCCTTGCAGTCTCTGAGACCATTTGAAGAGGCACAGCTTGATCGCCCGGATCTCCAGGACATTGATCGGCAGGAGGGCTTCCTCTGGGGTCCAGCGACCCTGCGCTGACTGGACACCCCAGACTCCCCCCCCAACCTGTAAGGCTGGCTTCCGTCGTGATCACTATCCAGTAAACCGGAAGAAATGACTTCCCGGCCATTAGAGCCGGTGCTGTCAGCCACCATACCAGGGATCTCCTGACTAGGTGGCTCACTCGGATTTGATAATCCAGAGATGAAGGGCATCTGTTCCATCTGGACAGAACTTCCTTCTGTAACACTCGAGTGTGGAATTGAACATATGGGACCGCCTCGAAGGAGGCTACCATGAGGCCCAACACTCGCATGCAAAAACGGAGTGACGACCAATTCCTGGAAGTCAGCTGCCGTACTGCAGCCCGGAGGGTCTGCAACTTCTCCACAGGGAGGAATACCTTTGCCTCTGAGGAATCCAGAATCAACCCCAGGTACACTAGGCGTTGAGTGGGCACCAATACTGACTTTTGCGTGTTTAGTATCCAACCACAGTCTCGAAGAGTCTGACAGGTAATGGACACGCTTACCTCTAATTCTGAGCTTGAAGGGGCCTTCAGCAGAAGGTCGTATAAGTAGCCTGTGATAGCGATACCCCGCTGTCTTAGAAGTGCCAGAATCGGAGCGAGCACCTTGGTGAACGTCCTGGGTGCTGAGGCAAGGCCCAACGGGAGGGCCACAAACTGGTAGTGGTCCTTCCCGATAGCAAATCGCAGAAACCTCTGGTGTCTGGAGTATATGGGGGACATGCAGGTATGCGTCCTTGATGTCCAAGGAGGCCAGAAAGTCCCCCGGATGGAGAGCCGTGACTACAGATCGAACCGACTCCATCCGAAAACTTTGTACCTTCACAAAGCAATTGAGGGCTCTGAGATCCAAGCTTGGACGAACCCCCTCCTTCTTCGGCACAATGAACAGATTTGAGTAAAAACCCCGTTCCAGAACTGGAATAACTACCCCGCGTTCCAGTAGACCCTGGACCGCCCCCATACAGGGCCTCCCGACGGGTCGGTAGTAGCTGGAGATTGGAGGTGTTGAATCTGTCCGGTGGACAAGAGAGAAACTCCATCTTGTAGCCTGAGGAGATTACTTCGCAAACCCACCTGTCGGAGATTAGTGCTGTCCACTGAGTCGCGAATTTGCGAATACGTCTTCCCACCCGAGAGCTGGGTGGGGGTGGACCTTCATGCGGACGCAAATTTGTCCGCAGGCTTATTGGGTATGCGGGACCAGGGACGCTTTTGTCCTTGGGCAGGCGCTTTATCGGCCTGGGGTCTTTTCCCTGTCGCCCTAGGGGGACGAAAAAAACCACTTGTGTGCAGTAAAGGAGGGCCCTTGCCCTTGGCGTGGCCCCTTACCCTTGCTAATTTGGGGAAGCAAAGTGCTTTTACCTCCTGTGGCATCCTTGATGAAGTCATCCAGAGAAGCCCCAAAAAGTCTGTCGCCCTTAAAAGGCAGATCCAACAGGGCTTTCTTGGAAGTCTGGTCCGCAGACCAGCCTTTTAGCCAGATCAGGCGGCGTATTGCTACTGCATAAACCAAAGTTTTAGACAGCAGGGGAATAGTATTCATGTCTGACTCGCAGACAAACCTAAGGCCCTGGACCAACAGGTTGGCCAATGTTATCTCATCTAGAGGAGCATCTCGCTCCTTAACCCCTGGAGTAGCAATCTTGCCCATTCAGTAAGTGTGTGAGACACTAGGGCCCCCGCCAATGCCGGGCGTACTGCCGAGCCTACCACTGAGTATAGGTAGCAAGCGAGTGCTTCAGCCTTCTTATCCACAGGGTCCTAGAAAACAGGAGCCCCTTCTACAGGAATTGTGGTGGCCCTATTAAGTCTGGACACCGGAGGGTCCACTATAGGGGGGAGAGGTCCATTTCTTCAGAAAACTCTCCTCAAAAGGGGTACCGTACCGCAATCCTCTTTGGGGCTGTAAAGACCCTCAGTGGGTTCTCCCATTCCTTGTACAAGAGTTTATCAAAAGACACACAAGAGAACACCTTAGCAGTGCGGGCACGTCTATGAAACCCAAGTGGACCGGAGTCTCTGCTGCTTCTGCAGTATTTTCCAATTTTAGCATATCCCGCACTGCAGTAATAAGGTCAGATACCAAAGCCGTCTCGCGTACTGACCTGGACTTTGAGTCATTCTCACTGTCCGGTCACGGTCTCTGGTGCGTCAGAATCTGGGCCCCGAGCCGTAGCTGGACCTGGTTCTGCACCAGAATTATCCCCAGAAGCTTGCAGGGGATGGGGCGTTTACTACCCCCTGTATTCCCGTGTGCTGCTTCCACCCTGGCAGCAAACGCCTCTAGGATTGCAGTCATAGCGTTCATAGACACCTCAGGGGCACCAGCTGCTAAATCTGGTGTTTCAGGGGAGAAGACATCTGGCTCAGATGCCATGCTGACCACACGCTGACACTCACAGGGCTCCAGGCAAGATATCAATAGGCCACCCTCCTGTGCTGCAGAGAGGCCGGGTCACCCAGAGGACTCACCACCCTGGATAGGTACTGCTATGCTGCGCCTGTGATGCTGTCCCCCCTGCTGCTGTGTCAGTCTGCTTCTTTTATCAGCACTGCCTGTGTGAATTTTCGCGCCAGTGTAATGCACCCTAGAGGCCGGAGGCTCTCGAAAAATGGTTGCCAAAAACGTCTGTATGGAAGATAATGTGGGCTCTAAGAAAATGGCCGCGGACAGAAGATAGAGGTCAAGCAGCCATAGCCCACAAAAAGATGGCCGCCGAACGGCAATATCTGCATACAGGGTGGACAAACATGGCCGCCGATCAGCTGATAGGGGCCAGTGGGTGTGGCCGAACCACAGGAAGATGGCCGCCGGGCAGTCACAAGAGGCCAAACTTGGCATGGACCACCTCAAAATGGCCGCCGACAGCATGGAGGAGGAAGGACACAAACACAGGTAAGAAAAAATGACATTTCTTTTAAATGTTAGTTACAGCCAGCCCCGCTCCAGTGGGACCCCCTAGGTGACCCCCAGCACCCAGCAACCTTTAGCTAGAAGCCCAGGGAGGAGGGAAAGGCAGGGAGAGAGGGAAGAAAGGGGCCACAACCACTTACTTGATCTCTCCAGGAATGTCCAGCTAAATCACCCAGCCGAGGCAGGGGAGTTTTACTTACCTATCCTGCATGTATTCTGCTGGAAGACATTCCAAACAGATCATCGTCCGCGCACGGAAGGTGACTGTTGGCCAGGCATGCTGTGATTGGACCCAGAAGGGACGATCATATGTATGCCCTGGAGCATGACGCTCACCGGACAGGCTGCTGCGACTCGGCCGTAAGGTCAGCCGAAGCTGAGCGGTCCGATGCAAGCCTTGGAGCGTAAGCTCACCGGCCAGGCTGCTGCGACTCGGCCGTAAGGTCAGCCGAAGCTGAGCGGTCCGATGCAGGCCCTGGAGCGTAAGCTCACCGGCCACCCGTGGAGCGACGGGCATGTCGTGGAAAACCCAGCGCGTAGCTAGGGTCGGCACACGCTCGATGGCCGAAACTGGGGAGACTACAAGGATCGAGGATCCAGCCTGTCACCCAGTCGGCAGTTGATCGAAGATCGCAGGAAACAACAAATGTAAAAAAATATATCTTTTTTCCCCGGACCAATGGGCCCGAAGGGAGCCATGTCCTACTCCTTGCTAGACAGAAAAAAACTGATCTGCGAAGATGCAGACTGAGAGGGTATACCCAGAGGGTCCGCCCCCTGGGCGGTACTGTAGAAGGTGTGATGCAACACTTTTTACAAGTTTTTCTGCCTAGTCACTCCTAATTAACGGATAATACCCACTTTGTCAATAGAGAAGCTGTGTCGGTCCATGGACGAAAGAGTAATATTGTTTGTTTGTTTTTTTTAATTGTTGCTCGTTTGTTGTTTATAGTGCAATAAATAAAAACCGCAGAGGTGATCAAATATCACCATAAGAAAGCTCTATTTGTGGGAAAAAAAGGACGCCAATTTTATTTGGGTACAGTGTCGCATTACCGCGCAATTGTCAGTTAAAGCGACACAGTGCCGTATCGCAAAAAATGGCCTGGTTATTAAAGGGTTTGTAAAGGTTCGTGATTTTTCACCTTAATGCATCCTATGCATTAAGGTGAAAAAACACCTGCAATGACTGCCCCCCAGGCCCCCTGTTTTACTTACCTGAGCCCGTTCACTTGCTGTGCGCGTCCCCCGGCGTCCTCTTCTCCACGGAGTCTGGCCGTTAATTGGCTAGATTGATAGCAGTGCAGCCATTGGCTCGCGCTGCTGTCAATCACATCCAATGACCCGGGCCCTGGGGGGGGCGGGAATGAGTCATACATGTTGTGTCTATGGACGCAGCGTGTATAACAGGGAGCGCGCCCGCAAGCTAACCCCCTTGGGAGAGTGCTTCCCAGAAGGGGGTTAGCTGATGCAGGGAGGAGCCAAGACCGCCGCCGAGGAACCAGAGAATCGGGGCCACTCTTTTCCAAACGCACTGCACAGTGGAGGTAAGTATAACATGTTTGTTATTTAAAAAAACAAAGCCATACAACCGCTTTAAGTGGGCAAATCTTTCCGGTCCTTAAGTGGTTAATCAGGGCTGGGCAAGGCAAGTCCCTCTCAGAGGCTCTCATGTCTCATACAACTTGTGATGTGTGTTTGTACTTACAGTTTTGCTTCGGACTCCACCACCAGATGCGGGTTGTCACCTGCCACTCGTTGCGGATTGTCGGCTGCCACATGTGGCGCATGGTCACTTATGTCACCTGCCACACGTTGCGGGTTGCCACTTGCCACGTCACCTGCCACACGTTGCGGATTGTCATCTGCCACACGTTGCGGGTTGTCTCTTGCCACGTCACATGCCACAACATCACCTGCCACACGTTGCACATTGTCACTTGCCACAACGTCACCTGCCACACGTTGCGGATAGTCCCGTGCCACACATTGCGGATAGTCCCGTGCCACACGTTGCGGATTGTCACTTGCCAAGCGTCACCTGCCACACGTTGCGTATTGTCACTTGCCACACGTTGCGGATTGTCACGACATCACCTGTCACACGTTGCGGGTTGTCACTTGCTGTGTCCCAGAGTGAAGGCAGGCAGCAGAGAGATGATATAATCTCTCTGCTGCCCATGGCTGCACAGTGAGGGTGAAACTGTGGTGATGCAGGGCGGCGGGGAGAGATGACATCATCACTCTGCTCCGCTGCCCGCTCACTTGCTGACTGATCCCAAACCCCCCCCCCCCGGCTGCAAGTGCTCTGCCCGCCCCTGTCACCAACAGCAGCGGCGCCGGGCTCCTCACAGGGAGCGGTGCCTGCAGTGCTCACTCGCTGACTGCCCCCTCCCCCCGCCTGTGAGTGTCCTCACAGGCAGCGGCGCCGGTACACCGGGCTCCTCACAGGGAGCCGCGCCTGCCCATGCCTGCTCACTCGCTGACTGCCCCCCCCGCCTGTGAGTGTCCTCAGCGGCGCCGGGCTCCTCACAGGCAGCGGAGCTGGCTGGCGGGCGTCAGTTTGCCGCCCCCCTAACAGTGCCGCCTGGTACCATGGTACCACCCGGTCCCATCATAGGGCCGGCCCTGTTGGTTGTAACGGGTGGTTATTTGAGTTATTGTTTCCTTTCTGTCATCTCAAACCAGTCTGCCCATTCCTCTCCGACATCAACAAGGCATTTTCGTCTACACAAGTTCTCTTTTTTGGACCATTCTCTGTAAACCCCAGAGATGGTTGTGCATGCAAATCCCAGAAGATCAGCAGTTTTTGAAATACTCAGACCAGCCCATCTGGCACCAACAAATTGCCATGTTCAAAGTCACTTAAATCACCTTTCTTCCCCATTCTGATGCTTCTTCAGCAAGTCATCTTCACCACGTCCAGATGCCTAAATGCATTAAGTAGCTGCCATGTGTTACCGAGCAATTGAACAGGTATACCTAATTAAGTGGTTGGTGAGTATTATTAGACCTTTTGAGAAGAAATAATAATATCTTTTAATTTCTATATACAATGAGCCCCATGAGAGAAAGGTGAAAAAAGGGTCACAATGACTTCAGCTGTTTCCAAACTTTTAATGAATCATCTATCCTTAAAGGGGTTGTAAAGGTACATGTTTTTTCACCTTAATGTATCCTATGCATTAAAGTGAAAAAACATTCGACAATACCGCCCCCCCGAGCCCCCGTTTTACTTACCTGGCCCCTCGAAAGTCCTGCGCTCGCTCCCGTCATCCTCCGAGTTCCTGAGCCCGGCCGTTGATTGGCTACACTGGTTGGATTGAAAGCAGCGCAGCCAATGACGCGGTGCGGGGGGGCGGGCCGAGTGATACAGTCGGCGGCTATGGCCGCCGCTGTATCACGGGAGCGCGCCCGCAGTAACTCCACACCATGCGAGCTCGCTCGCATTATGGTGTGGAGTCCTTGCGGGGAGGAGCTGAAACAGCCGCCGAGGGACCCCAGAAGACCAGGATCGGGGCCACTGTGTGCACAACGAGCTGTACAGTGGAGGTAAGTATAACATGTTTGTTATTTTTATTTTTTTAAACGGGAACCTTTAGTGTTCCTTTAAACACTATAACAGAACTGTTTGCAAAGCAGGAAACCAAAGAACCAAATATATAAAACATTTCTGGTTTCCTAGATAAAAGGACCTGATACCACCAAGATAAGCCGATAATACAACCACTTGACTGATTGTTCTCCAGATAAAATATATGTCTGTGGACAGAGACTATTGCGAAGACTCCAAGAATCGTTTATCCAGCTGAATACTATCTAAATAGTCAGTCAGACTGGCCAAAGTCCATTTTAAGCAACTGAAAGGAATATCTGATTTTTACTTAGAAATATTTTAAAAAGTATACCAATCATTGTTGTGAATGATATATATATATATATATATATATATATATATATATATATATATATATATATATATATATATATATCGTGACTATGTCTACATAAATATATGACCATATAGCATGTGTTTTTACCTAGATGAATAAGTACTCATAATATCTACAAGAGTAACACATTTATCCATAATCAATCATTTTATGTGATATTGATGAGTAAAATCGTACCCTCACATTATGCTGGTAACCAGAATTCCTAAATATTATATATATATATATATATATATATGTAGCGGGGTGTTCCCCTTTAATGCAGAGAGACAAGAAGTTCTAGGGGAGAGGTGAGTCAGGAGGAAGTAGAGAAAAGACATTGCTGGAGTGAGAGCAGAGGAGAGAGAGAGACTACATCACCCAGAACCACATTCTTCATATGTTCCCACCGCAGAGACTCATGGGAGGGGTGATAAAAGAAGGAGGGGAAGCT
Source organism: Rana muscosa (assembly GCA_029206835.1). Lineage (NCBI taxonomy): Eukaryota > Metazoa > Chordata > Amphibia > Anura > Ranidae > Rana > Rana muscosa. Next base: position 1,018,770,063 of record CM055116.1, read on the forward strand.
GGGCTCGGCCTCTTTGGGACACGAGACTTCACAGCCTGATCCTCCTGTGCGGATGTGTCGGAGTGCAAGGCCTGAAGCCTGAGGCCTTGCTCAGCACCAAAGAGCCTTCCACCCCTCTGCGAGCCTGGGTGGCATCTGACTTCGCTCAGCTACAGCCTTGTTGGATCGGGGACCCGATCGCTGGAGAGACCGAGTGCGTGTGACACAGCCGGTGGAAGTTTCCCGGACTGGATCCGTAGTCCGGCGGGTGAGAGGGCATATGCCCAGAACGAGATACTGTTAATGCATATAGGCCAATAGACTGCCGTGGCCCCCTCTAGTTGTTCCTGATACCCTTAGTGAAGAAGAGCCATACCATAGCTGAACTTGTAGTCGGGATAGCCAAGTTCCTGCCCATCTCTACCTACCTCACTGGATTACAAAGTTGTATTTTGTTAATGTGCACCACCGTTAAAGACCTGCCGGTGAAGAAAAAGGACTAAGTTATAGACCTCAAAAACCAGGCCTGGTGGGGTTACTAATGTGTTTTGGGTTATTGCGCCATAGGGCATTTAGCTAACGGTCGCCCGTGTGGTGCACTTGTTGCATGTCAGTTCTTTAGTGTGTTAGCATTGCAGGGCTCTGCATTACCAATGATTGAATGTAAACTGTGATCAATGTTATTATCTTTCTTACTAAGAGCTTAAGTAAAACCTTATACCCTTTTTTTTCTTTAGTATTGTCTCAATGCTCACTTATTCATAAGATAGATAGTTTACTTTTAGTACTAGCTGTGCCAGCAGAGGGTAGTGCATATTGCTGGGGGTTGGCGGAGCTGTCATCAGGGCCCAAACTAAATCTGTGGCTTTCTTAGTTGGAGGTATCGCTACACGTGGGGGTTCTCGTCCGGGATCCTGATACAGCAAGCGAACACGCCAAAAGACCGGCATGGACCCGCTAGAAGTAGGACAGTGGTACACAATGGCTGGCGCAGATCCGGCCGCGGCGGCAGTTATTGAACTCCCGGGGATCTGGCAAAGAGATGCGATAAAGCTGTTAATGACATCCCTATCACCATGCCAGAAATCATGGGTGATGGATGTGAGACCACATGCTTCGTGTACATACGCATTAATAGAGTGGAAAGACGAAATTCCAGAGCATTTTAAAAGCCAGAGCATACAAGCTATGGATGGGCAGACCTACCATCTGACACATGCGCTGCCACATAAGGGAGATTGGTTCCAAATAAGAAAGTCATCATCTCCACAGATACCTCCCCCACCATCCCCTAAGGCACAAGAGCAGGAGGATACAGAGAGTCCCAGATCATCACCGGCCACCCTCAGCACAGAACTATGCGCTGTACTGGGAGAGATTGTGGCCCAGTGCAAGAAGAATCCCACAGATTACCCAATGTCGGGGTACAGAAAGCTCCAGATATTCTCAGGGAGAAACCTGTGCCCTCAGGGGAAGAAGGATTTGAGGAGTGGCTAGATGGCATCACTCAGGCCTTAGAGGAATGGGAAGTTCCAGAACGCAGCAAGAAACAGCGAATTGCTGAAAGTTTGAAGGGGCCTGCTCTGGATGCCATACGCAACCTGAAGATGAGCAGGAAAGACTGTACTGCACAGGACTACTTGGACATCTTGCAGAATGTGTTCGGTGGGACAGAAAAAGTTACCGAGCTCACCTATCAGCTGGAGCACTGCTACCAGAAAACAGGAGAGAAACTGTCAGAATATATGGGACGTCTAGATAAGATCCTGCATAGAATTATTCTGAAGAAGGGAAACGACCCAGGGAAGGTAGACGAGGCCCGGGCTCAGCAGGTATTGAGGGGAGCTCAGCCCCTGGATCCTATTGCATTGGCGCTGCGCACCCGACAGGAAGGGAAGAACCTGGAATACCCCGACCTCATTCGAATGGTCAGAGAGGAAGAGGCCATGTGGGAGGAGAAAAAGAGGGAACAGCCAGTCGAGCCAACCAAACCTCTGGTGGTGATGGTCAGCCCGGCCATGACCCCCGAAAGAGATGCAGAAATGGACACCCTGAAATCGCAGATGTCCCAAGTGTTGGAGATACTGACCTCTTTGATGGAGAAAGATCAAAGGAAACCAGAAAAGAAAAGTCCAAGAAAGGAGTTGTTCCCGAATACCTCAGCGCCCGCTTCTCTACAGGATCGTGAAGAAGAGGTGATTTGTTACAACTGCGGAGGGATTGGTCATTTTGCAAACATATGTTCCAGTCCCAGGAAGAAAAAGATAAATAACCGCCAGGCGGCGGAAAACTTCAGAGGGCCCCGGTGAAGGAGTCAACCGGGTGCCCATCATTTTCAGTGAGCTCCAAACTGAATGAAAAACAGAAGAAGAGAGAAAATAGAACACCTCAGAGGAAACACAACATTCTCCAACAGAGATACACCGCAGAGAAAGGGGGCAAGACCCCTCAGAAGAGACACAGCACTCCCCAGAGGGGGTGCACACCTAAGAAAAATAACAGTATCCCTCAGCGGGTTCCTACACCCATAAAGAGGAGGGAAGTCAATGAATACCAGGCTCAAGAAAGGTTCAAGTCCAAAGGGAATAGGACAAGAGAGAGTCCAAAAGGAAAAGGTCTGAAGAAGGCGACCCCTGCCGGGCCATATCCGGAGAAGCTGGTGGGCCCATCTCCTATAGTACCCATTCAAGTGGAGGGAGTCTACACCAGGGCCCTCTTGGATACCGGGGCACAAGTGACCCTACTATACCGACCGGGACTTCTATGATAGGCACTTGAGTCATCTGCCTATCCAGAAGATAGAAGAGCTGGAAATATGGGGAATTGGAACCCAGAGTTTCCCTTACGACGGCTATCTTCCCATCAAGATGACCTTTGACCCATCCGTGGCTGGGAAGGCCGAAGTGTTTGACACCCTGGCAGTCGTGTGCCCTAGGCCGCCTGGAGCCAACAAGAATTCCCTTATAATAGGGACGAACACGGACCTGGTCCGAAGACTCCTGACCCCTCTAGTAAAAGAAGAGGGGAAAACAGCCACCAAGATCCATCCCATGCTGAAGACGGCCTACCAATGGCTGGTCCAAGAGCAGGAGACCCCTGGAGAGGGGATAGGGAAGGTGTGGAGACTTGGAAGAGAAGGGGTAGTGTTGCAGCCCGGCGAAGTAACCTGTCTCAGAGCCACTGTGAAGCTTACTTGGGAGCAGCCTGGTCCCTTTGTCGTGCTGGAGTCAGACCCAAGGGGTGAGTCCTCAGGTCTGGAAGTGATACCGGAAGTGATTCCGCTGAAGGTCCTGAAGAAGGCCCATTGTAGAGTTCCAGTGAGTGTTAGGAACACTACCAGAGACCCCATGGAAACCCAGCCAGAATGCTGCTAGGCCAGGTGAGCCCAGCGGCCCCTGTTACCCTGTCAGAAGTGAAGAGGACAGGTGAAGGAGGAGATGCTTGGGAGAAGCTGTCCATGGAAAACCCGAATCTGCCAGGAGCTTGGAAGGAGAGAGCCAAGGCCCAGTTGAATAGATGGGAGAAGATCTTCTCTAAGGATGAGTTCGATGTAGGGTGTGCAAGGAGTGCCACCCATCGGATCCGCCTCCAGGAAGACAAGCCCTTCAGAGAGAGGGTCAGGCGGGTCCCCCTAGCAGATCTGGAGGATCTAAGGGAACAACTTGCAGAACTCAAGAGGACTGGTGTGATACGGGAGTCCAGAAGTCCCTATGCCTCTCCCATCGTGGTGGTCAGAAAGAAGAATGGATCATTGAGGCTCTGTATCGACTACAGGACTCTCAACAGGAGAACCATACCTGACCAATACACCACTCCGAGGATAGAGGATGCCCTACAGAGCTTGTCTGGAGCTAAATGGTTCAGCGTTATGGATCTCAAGAGCGGGTACTATCAGATTCCTATGCACCCAGAAGACAGGGAGAAGACAGCCTTCATAACCCCAGTAGGGTTCTTTGAATTCAACCGGATGCCCCAAGGTCTGTCTGGAGCCCCAGCGACTTTCCAACGTCTCATGGAGAAGACTGTAGGAGACATGAACCTTATTGAAGTCCTTGTATACCTGGACGATGTCATTGTCTTTGGGAGAACCTTGGAAGAGCACGAAAGGAGGCTGGAAAAAGCGTTGAGAAGACTCAGTGAGGAAGGACTCAAGCTTTCGCCTGAGAAGTGTCGGTTCTATCAGTCTTCTGTGAACTATCTGGGGCACATAGTGTCTGAAGAAGGGGTTGCCACAGACCCTGAGAAATTGGAGGCAGTTACCTCCTGGCCACGACCCACCACAGTAACAGAACTCAGATCCTTCTTGGGGTTCTGCTCCTATTACAGGAGGTTTGTGGAAGGATTCGCCCAAATTGCCAGGCCATTGAATGAACTACTCAAGACCGAGGGGGAAGAGGACGACTCAGGGCCCAGGAAGCCGGGAGAGTCAGTCAGAGATCAGTGGAACCAGAAGTGTGAAGAGGCCTTCCAGGCATTAAAGGAGAGCCTAACCACTGCCCCAGTCTTGGCCTATGCAGACCCAACCAAGCCCTATGAACTACATGTAGATGCTAGTCATGACGGTCTGGGAGGAGTACTTAATCAAGAACAAGAAGGGCAACAACGGCCTGTTGCCTATGTGAGCCGGAGCCTGACCCCCCCTGAGAAGAACTACCCCATTCACAAGCTGGAGTTCCTGGCCCTTAAGTGGGCGGTAGTAGACAAGCTCAAAGACTACCTGTATGGGGTGGAGTTCACTGTGAAGACCGACAACAACCCCCTTACCTACCTTTTCACCACGGCCAAGCTGGATGCCACTGGACACAGGTGGCTAGCCGCACTTTCTGGATTCAACTTCAGCCTAAAGTATAGGCCAGGGACTGGGAATCGAGATGCAGACGCTCTGTCCAGGAGATCTCATTCTCTCACCAGTGACGTAGAAGATTGGACCCAAGTGGCACCGGACGGGGTGCGGGCCCTTTGTCAAGGAGCTGAATTCCAAGCTCGAGGAGGTTCCAGAGCAGAGGAAATAGGAGTTACCATGGTGGGAGTCCCCAAACACTACTGTGGAGTAGCTCAACTGGGAGAGGACAACCTGCCAAGACTGTCCAAGAAGGAGTTGAGGTGTGACCAATTGGAAGACCCCATGGGGAGATTGGTCCTGGAGGCCCTGGAGAATCAGGATCCAAACAGACTCATGCCTCAACCTTCAAAAGAAGCTCGCCTGCTGAGGAAAGAGTGGGCCAAGGTTGCAGTTACATCAGGGAGTGGTCTACCGAAGGGGCCCCTCTGATGACTCAGAAGATAAGTGGCAACTGTTCCTCCCAGAGAAATATCGAGAGACTGTTCTGATTGCCCTGCATGACAACCATGGCCACCTAGGGGCTGAAAGGACCTTTCAACTTGTCAGAAGTCGGTTCTATTGGCCCTGCATGAGGGCAGAGATAGAAGAGTACTGCCACTCATGTGCACGATGCATCCAGAGGAAGACTTTACCCCATCAAGCTGCCCCAATGGGCCATCTACAGAGTCAAGGCCCAATGGATCTGGTATGCATTGATTTTCTCTGCCTCGAACCCGACCTGAGTGGACTAGGAAATGTTCTGGTGATAACCGACCATTTCACCAGGTATGCCCAGGCTTTCCCCACCAAAGACCAGAAGGCCTCCACCGTAGCCAAGGTACTTATGGAGAAGTACTTTGTCCATTATGGGCTGCCACAGCGACTCCATTCAGATCAAGGGAGGGACTTTGAGAGTAAGCTGATCCGGAAGCTCCTGGATTCTTTGGGAATCAAGAAGACTCCAACTACACCTTACCATCCACAGGGAGATGCTCAGCGGAAAGGTTTAACCGAACCTTGCTCAACATGTTGGGGACTCTGGAAAGCGAGAAAAAGCAACATTGGAGCCAACACATAGCAGCCATAGTACATGCTTACAACTGCACCATCAGTGATGCTACAGGCTACTCCCCATATCGACTCATGTTTGGGAGAGAAGCGAGACTACCGGTGGACTTGGCCTTTGGCACCTCTCTGGACCATTCCTCAGCCACATCCCACAAAGGATATGTGGACAGGCTCAGACACAGCCTGAAAGTAGCCCATGAACATGCTCAAGCGGCCTCAGATCAAAGGGGAGCTCGAAATAAAAGAAACTTCGACTTGAAGGTTCGGGTACAAGACCTACAGCCCGGGGATCGAGTACTGTTACGCAATCTGGGGGTCCCTGGAAAGCACAAACTTGCAGACAGATGGAGATCTGAACCCTATGTCACCTGCAGGAAGTTGCCAGACCTACCTGTCTATACGTTGAAGCCAGAAGGAAAGGTAGGCCCACTGAAGACGTGGCATCGAAACCACCTTCTCCCACTTGCTGAGGCAGTTAGAATACCTCCCGTGGGAGACTCCCCTGAACCGGCCTCTATCCTGGATACTCCTAGGCCGAACACTCGGTCGCAGACCTCCCGAGCTGAAGATGGAGAGGCCTCTCAACTTAGTGGAAGTGAGGAGGGAGAACTTGATTGGCTGTGGCCTTCCCCAACTCCAGGAACTTCTACCATAGATCTTCCAACCACTGAAGACACCACAGATGAAACACTGAACCCAGAAGCCACAGAGTTCATCCCTTCTAGTCCTTCAGCAGAATACTGGGAAGATGCCCATGATGGTTGTTCAGAGGAAGAGGAGCCTGTGGCGCCAGAGCCAGAAATCCCAAGAGAGCAAAGGGCTCGAAGAGTCATCCGGCCTCCTAAGAAGCTGACCTACCCACAAATGGGGAACAGCTCAGAAGACTCTGTAGTTACTGCTAGGAGGAATGCTGAGAATCCGGATCCTTCCACGGTCCATTTGGTGGAGGGCAACCCCAGCTCACTCTCTGGCACAGCTAGACAGGTCGCCCCCACTGAAGCGACCTGTAGACAGGACAGCTCCCCATCTTATGATGATTGGTGGGAGGCTCCTCTGTCAACCCTATGCAACCGCATTGAATCTAGAATGTTTTGCAGACCTAAAAAAAAAATGTCTTTGGGGACCAAAGATTCAAAGTGGGGGGAGTGTGTAGCGGGGTGTTCCCCTTTAATGCAGAGAGACAAGAAGTTCTAGGGGAGAGGTGAGTCAGGAGGAAGTAGAGAAAAGACATTGCTGGAGTGAGAGCAGAGGAGAGAGAGAGACTACATCACCCAGAACCACATTCTTCATATGTTCCCACCGCAGAGACTCATGGGAGGGGTGATAAAAGGAGGAGGGGAAGCTGGGCTCGGCCTCTTTGGGACACGAGACTTCACAGCCTGATCCTCCTGTGCGGATGTGTCGGAGTGCAAGGCCTGAAGCCTGAGGCCTTGCTCAGCACCAAAGAGCCTTCCACCCCTCTGCGAGCCTGGGTGGCATCTGACTTCGCTCGGCTACAGCCTTGTTGGATCGGGGACCTGATCGCTGGAGAGACTGAGTGCATGTGACACAGCCGGTGGAAGTTTCCCGGACTGGATCCGTAGTCCGGCGGGTGAGAGGGCATATGTCCAGAACGAGATACTGTTAATGCATATAGGCCAATAGACTGCCGTGGCCCCCTCTAGTTGTTCCTGATACCCTTAGTGAAGAAGAGCCATACCATAGCTGAACTTGTAGTCGGGATAGCCAAGTTCCTGCCCATCTCTACCTACCTCACTGGATTACAAAGTTGTATTTTGTTAATGTACACCACCGTTAAAGACCTGCCGGTGAAGAAAAAGGACTAAGTTATAGACCTCAAAAACCAGGCCTGGTGGGGTTACTAATGTGTTTTGGGTTATTGCGCCATAGGGCATTTAGCTAACGGTCGCCCGTGTGGTGCACTTGTTGCATGTCAGTTCTTTAGTGTGTTAGCATTGCAGGGCTCTGCATTACCAATGATTGAATGTAAACTGTGATCAATGTTATTATCTTTCTTACTAAGAGCTTAAGTAAAACCTTATACCCTTTTTTTTCTTTAGTATTGTCTCAATGCTCACTTATTCATAAGATAGATAGTTTACTTTTAGTACTAGCTGTGCCAGCAGAGGGTAGTGCATATTGCCGGGGGTTGGCGGAGCTGTCATCAGGGCCCAAACTAAATCTGCGGCCTTCTTAGTTGGAGGTATCGCTACATATATATAAATATATATATATATATATATATATATATACCAGCAACACTATAAAAACAAATAAACATTATGAAGATTGAACATATATACTCGAGTATAAGCTGAGTTTTTCAGCACATTTTTTGTGTGCTGAAAATGCCCCCCTCGGCTTATACTCGAGTCACCTTTTTGCGCCTGATCTCCCAGATTGGCACACATGTAGCCCCACTCTTCCACTACAAGTGTGCAAAGTTTGTTGTCTGGGGGACCTAGGGCCGGGGAGCACCGATTTTTCAAAGCCAAGCACCCCTTCCATAGACTCCCATGTTAAACGGTAATTTCTCCGGTGACTTTGGGGACTCGGTACCGGCCAGTCGTAGGTCCCCTGGACCCGGATCTTGGCACACATGTAGCCCCACTCTTCCTCTACAAGTGTGCAAAGTTTGTTGTCTGGGGGACTTGCAGCCGGGGAGCACCGATTTTTCAAATCCGGGCACCCCTTCCATAGACTCCCAGTCGAGGCATGGGCACAGTGAGGCTTGGGCACAGTGAGGCATGGGCACAGTGAGGCATGGGCACAGTGAGGATTGGGCACAGTGAGGCTTGGGCACAGTGAGGCATGGACACAGTGAGGCATGGACACAGTGAGGCAAAGTGAGGCACAGTGAGGCATGCAGAGGCATGGACACCCTAGGCTTATACTCAAGTCAATTAGATGCCCCGGCTTATATTCGGGTCGGCTTATACTCGAGTATATACAGTACTTAGAAAATAGTTCAGAACAAGTATTTCTGCCCTCGGACACGCCTGGTGGTTGAAAGAGATATAACCTAAATCTACAATAAGGTAATTAATAGATCTTTAAACCAATGGGAAAGGAGTTACACCTTCTGGGCTAGGCTTATTAAAATTTTTATGAGCCTATTGTCCAAAATGGTATATAGGATCAAGATAGAAAGCCATGGGGACACTCAATTAGACACACAGACACACGCTTCATTCATCAACTCAAATCTCCACATTCATGAAGATTCCTTGACACCTTATACTTTTAAACTCTAAGGTCGCAAGACGTAATTCCTCTTTTGTCAAAAGGCCCTGCTGCAAAATAATTTTTGTCCATAGATACAGTGCAGGAGTGAGTGTAGCCACCCAGAGACATTAAGTCCGGAATTCATAGGTGAAAATAAAACAAAAAAAGCCAGAAAAAAGAAACCATCAGTCACCACATCTAAGGATTGCTAAGCTGTGTTATATCATTTTATTCTAGTTTTTGGGTTTAGACACACTTTAAAGCTGAATGTAACAGGTCAGGCAAAAGTAACAGAACAGCACTTAATGCAGTTATGTTTCCAATAAAAATAAACATATTTTTTAAATGCCAAAATACCTGCATTATCCTGATATCAGGCTTCTAAAATATCCTGCACAGAAGCAGGTAGATTGGGATGGGAAAAGCTCTAGGAGCCAATCAGGCTCTGATGCATATAAATATTGTACGTTGATAGCAAATATACTGACAAGAGGAGACAGCAGAGTGAGTTGTGTGCTGCTCCAACATTATTCCATTAGCAGGCAGCGGAGTTGTTTTGACCATGCTAGTGTGGCGGGGGCGTCAGGCACACAAAAAATGCATCAAATAATTATTGTCGGGCTGCATAACACAGAGACAGAGACAGAGAGGGAAAGATAGGAGAGAGAGAGAGACTTTTTAATGTTAGAAGTGATATTCAGGGAGCATGAGTGTTGATTATCGGAATACTGTACAAGGGGTGTTACACTGCTGGAAGTTCAGTCTGTGCACTTTGTGTGAGCAAGAGTCCGGAACCATTGTTCTTGGCAGTTTAATGGTCCAGGCATTTGGCAGCTTAATGTAGTGGTAAACCACTTTTAACACATTAACTACTTCAGCCCCCAGACCATTTTGTAGCTAAAGGACCAGGCCCCTTTTTTGTGATTCGGCACTGCGTCGCTTTAACTGACAATTGCGCGGTCGTGCGACGTGACTCCCAAACAAAATTGGCATTATTTTTTCCCCACAAATAGAGCTTTCTTTTGGTGGTATTTGATCACCTCTGTGGTTTTTATTTTAAAAACAAAAATAGAGCGACAATTTTGAAAAAAAAATTGAAAAAAATGCAATATTTTTTACTTTTTGCTATAATAAATATCCCCAAAAAATCTATAAAAAAACTTTTTTTTTTCCACAGTTTAGGCCGATACGTATTCTTCTACATATTTTTGGTAAAAAAAAATTGCAATAAAAGTCTATTGATTGGTTTGCGCAAAAGTTATAGCTTTTACAAAATATGGGACTGTTTTATGTAATTTTTAGAATTTTTTTTTTTTTTTTTACTAGTTATGGTGGCAATCAGCGATTTTTATCGTGACTGCGACATTATGGCGGACACATCGGACACTTTTGAACACGCCCTCTGGAACAATGTGCTGTGGACTGATGAATCAAAGCCAGAGTTGTTTGGTCACAGTAACAATAGCCATGTTAGACGCAAATAGAAGACACCGTTTCAAGACAAAAACTTCATGCCAACTGTGAAGCCTGGCTGTGGAAATGTTGTGGTTGCTTTGCTGCTTCAGGGCCTGGACAGCTTGCAGTCATCAAATCAGCTATAAATTCTGCATCATATAAAACAATGTGAGGCCATCTGTCCAAAATCTAAAGTTAAACCAGAATCTTTCAACACGATAATGATCAGAAGCAAATCAATCAAGGAATGGCTTCAAAATAAGAAATTGGGGGTAATGGACTGGCCCTTATTAAAATCTTATTGAAATATTGTAGGGGGATTCTAAACAGGCAGTTAATTCAAAGAAACATACAAACATCTTGCAACTGAAGGGCATTTGAAGGTCAAAAATTACACCGAGTTGATGATGACAGAAACTGGTGCAAATTGCCTACAAGAAGCAATTTCTGCTATAGAGGGCAACACCAGCTTCTGAGGCCAAGGGTCCAGTAGATCATTACTATTCATATTTTGGTGAAAAAAATAATTAAAAGGCCATTTATGTCTTGGGGGTTTTTCAAGTATATCACCTTTATGTGTAGGCACTAATTGAATGAATGTTTGCTCATTCAAATATGTTGAGAAAAGTCAAAAATTTCCATGGGGCACACGTACATTTCACATAATTGTAAATTGTACAGAGTGGCTCTGGGAAGCATATTCATTATACTTTATCCCTTAACTTGCCCAAAACAATAATCACAAAACAGTAACCTAATTAACCTATTGGTCTGTATGAAGAACTGAAGAGCCTCATTCATCAAAGTCATGCACTATTGAGGGTAATTATTACACTTCGGCTAATCTTTGCAGGTCACTAAATGGCTGTGACATGTTTATAGAACTTGTTTTAATGGGAGTTTCTCAGAGGTTAAAGGAAGTAGAGGGTATTATATTTTTTAAAACAGATCAAAAGCAATAGTGGCTAGCAGCTGGTGATATATAATAAATGATAGCGTGGTTTAATTTTTAAAATATAATCCTATTTCCTGATATTAATATTAATGATTCCATTGTATGGACTGTTATGTTGTATCATGATTTCATATGGTGCATTATAGGTCTTGGTTATATTTTATTGATTTATAGTAGGCTAGGGTTGACTGTCAATAAAAAATGATGGAAAAAATAAATCTCATATTTTGATAATAATAAGTCATTTATACATGTAAAGAAATTCCTTCTTTTATATTTTACATACCAATATTTACATTATCTTTCATATTTCCATGCCAACTAAGCTATTCAGCATATGTGACAGTGACAGAGGTTGCGACAATGGCTGTTCAGAACAGTATATTCTTTCACATTTACATGATCACCAAGTGGGTAAAAGAATCTAGAGCACTACCAGGGGTATTTGAGTAGTTGTGGGAAGTCTTTTTTTGTAAATAAACCTGCACTTTGCCTATGCGGGGTAAGGAGTTATTTTCAATACTTGGCAATACTCCTCTTTCATTCACTTCCCTGCTGTTCTGTTCAGTTGCCAGAAAAAGGAATTCTGGGGACTCTTTCTCCAACTTAATTTGATAGCACTGGGTCAAGCAGGATGTGCTGTCAGATGAGAGGAAGGGCAGTGGGTCACATGTTCCTCCATACCTGGAAGTACCAGATATTCTCTTCACTGCCGACGGCTGAAAAGAATGGAGTAAAGGATAGTATTTGCTACTGGGGAGTGAATAGAATAAAGGTACATGGTTAGTGGCGCTCACTGAAATATAGCATGGGACACTAGGTCCAAAGAAGTCCTTTAAGCAGTTTGCTTTGTGTTGAGGCAAAAGTCTTTTTGCACTTCTAGGCTGCCTTGCAAAAAAGGGGGAGCAGAAGCTGTACTCCAGTGCATGTAAAGAGATAAAAAACAAAGGCAGGCGCCGCTGAAGTAAAACTGTGTGATTTTATTATAGCAGTAACATTAAAACACTCACATTAAGGTGTCTTTAGATCGGCATGTGGGGGTCCTGTGGGATGTGCACCTCCGCTCGTGCCAGCAATGTTCAAGCCCAGTGCAGTGGAGCCGGTGTTCAATCCTGTGGAGAGTTTTCCGGGTCTCGTGCGGTGGCCGAATGGAGGCCTGGAGCGCAAGCTGCTCGTCTATGCTGAGTGCTGAGGCGCAGCGTGGGGTGGGATGGCGTCACAGGACCAAGATGCAATGCATTTCGGTGCATGCGTAGTGAGAGGAGGAACACACTACGCTCACCTTTTTCAAGCTGCTTGAAAAAGGTGAGCGTAGTGTGTGCCTCCTCTCACTGCGCATGCACCGAAATGCATTGCATCTTGAACATTGCTGGCACGATAGGAGGTGCACATCCCACAGGACCCCCACAAGCCGATCTAAAGACACCTAATGTGAGTGTTTTAATGTTACTGCTATATTAAAATCACACAGTTTTACTTCAGCGGCGCCTGCCTTTGTCTTTTATCTCTTTACTGGGGAGTGAACCTGCTGCTTTACTCTGCCTTGGCAAAGCACTGGTTTTCATTGAAGAGCAGGTACCCAGTTTCGACCCAATCGCCTAGGCGATCCGAGCAGTATTTCTCCTCTCCCCTTTTTGTCCCTGCAGTCATCTGTGACACGTCACATGTCCCAGATGACTGCCAGACTATTCAGGATACACAGCGCGACTCACGCATGTGCAGTGCACACCCGACTGTAAACCCGCAAGCTGTCACAGCTGGGTACCCACAGTTGAAATGCCGGCGCCAGGAAGAGAAGATGGGAGGGAAGCAATGGCTCAGGTGAGCACATCGCTGGATTGCAGTACAGGTGAGCATGTGTTTATTAAGGCTGGGTTCACACTATTTGCGGATGCGGCTCACAGCAGGGGTCCGGTGCATCCCTGTTCTCCGTTTCAGGGATGAATCAGGCCCGAATTTTTGCCTGAATTTGGACCAGAAACGGACCAAAAGATGCACAGGACCCTTGTGCAATCCGCTCCATGGCCTCCCCGGAGATGTGTCAACCGGCTCCATTGAGAGGCAGTCACACTCTCCTGTCATGCAATTCGCATTAGTGTGAACGCAGTCTAAAAGTCAGCAGCTACACTTTTTGTAGCTGCTGACTTTTATTAACCATAGAAACGATTAGAGCTCCTCTTTAAATTAAAAATAATGCAGCATTTGCTAAAGCCTCACTGGCAACATTATAATTATCTCCAGCCCTTATCACAAAGGAATTAAAGTAATAAATATGATCATTAAATGTATCTCCCCCATGCAGCTATCAGAATACAAGATTTTACAGGATGATGGTCCTTTAACAGTATGAGCCTCATATACTTAAGAAGTGGAGAATGTTAATTTTTTTCACAATAACTTGTGAAGATTAAATAAGTAAATATGGATCGACTTTTCACATGATTGGGTAATTGAAGTAAATCTTCACACAATTTATCGTGTTAACATTTTCAAATTCTTTTAGTAATCAGCCTGATTATTTTAGCCATAGAGAGGTGGGCCAATTGAGGCTCTGATGTATGCGTTTTTAAAGCAATGTAGAGCAACTAAAACAATTTTAAAGAGGCTCAATAGTATCCAAACTATAGAATTCCTCATTTCAAACATAGCAACATTTTTTAATGGACAAGTTCAAGATTTATAAATATATAAAGATAGATAGATAGATAGATAGATATATAGATAGATAGATAGATAGATAGAAGTAGTAGGCATCTGAGGGGAGGTTGAAGCTTAGGTTATATTAAATAGCTGGGAGCAATTGGTGCTGGGTAATTATTTTTTTTAAATCCTGACCCTGTCCCTTTATGTGTCCAAAAGCATGGTTTGGGGTTACCATTTGCGACCTTCGTTCCTCACATTGTGAGTCCCTGACCTGGAACAAGCGAGTCCATATGAGGTGTCAGGACATCTGCTATGCACATATTTAACAGGCCTAGAGTATACACCTTCAAAAGCAATTCAGCATTAGCCACTCCAACATTTCAATGCTGAAAGATTGCCTTTAAAGCCCTACCGATACGCTTCTAATAGCACAAAGCTAAAATCTGCTACAAGTCCATAAATAAGATGAACCTGACAAAGCTGGAATAGTCACTACATTTCTATTAGCGGCTTAATGATTATCTGGGAATGTCATATGAAGGAGACCTGGGCACTGCTGCTCTGCTCCAAATTAATGTGAGAGATTCATCAAACAACATAGCAGATACAAAGGATAATATAATGCAATGACTTAAACAATGCTCTCAACTAAATATATATTCACATGTTTCACTTACATACCAAGGGCAAAAAGTGATGTGCAGAAACCATAGCAACCAATCAGAAATCAAAATCTATTAGTCTTCCTACAATAATGTGCTGAAAACCAATATCCAATGTTTAGCTGTGAGTTATTGAAGAGTATTGATCTTTGAACTATTATTATATAAAACCACAATGCTATCTAATGTATTGCAACTTCAATGCATACAACATGAAAATGCTAGACTCTGAAAACTTCAATGTAATGGTTACAACAAGAAAGAGAGAGTAAAGAAACTATAGTTACATACCATAGTTAGGTTGAATAATAAAAAAAAAAAAACATGTCCATGAACTTTATTGAAAAGAAGAAAATAATAAATAAAATAACAACATCTTGCGTCTTTAGAACCCTAAAGCCACAGGAGAAGAGAAGGGAGGAAGAAAGAGCAGCACTATAACTCAATTAGGCTTTCCTGTACTGTATAATGTTGGGAATTTAACGCATGGAGCATGCGGATTGGAGGAAAAAGTTGGTACCCTGTGTAAAATCTACATAAAAACAAAATGCAATGATTTGCAAGTCTCATAAGCAACAGAAAATATATCAAATGTTTAAACTGATAAAATGTACCATTTTAGGAAAAAATAAGGTAGGTTTTGAAATTTATGGCAGAAACATGTCTCAAAAAAGCTGAGACAGAGCAACAAAAAGATGGCAAAGTAAGTGATACTAACAAGGAAGAGCTGGAAGAATATTTTTCAGCTAATTTGTTTAATTGGCAACAGGTCACTAAGCATCTTAGTGAGTCAGAGTGTGTCAAAAGTAAAGATGGGCAGAGGTTCACCAATCTGTGAAAAGTGGCTTCTAAAAATGTGCAACTGACCTAATTAGTTGCAAAATGTTCTTCCAGCTCTTCCTGGTTAATACCACTTAAGCCCCATACACACGGTCGGACTTTTTGCCAACAAACTTCATTTTGAGCAAGTTTGACAAAAAATCCAACCGTGTGTACGCTCCATCGGACAAACTTTTTTGGTTTTCATCGGACAAAAGTTCGGTCTGCAAACGGACAAACTTTTGGCCAACAAAAGTCAGATGGAGCAAAGTCCGACCGTGTGTACAGAAAACCATCGGACTTTTGTCCGATGGACAAAACAAATAATGGTAAAATCAACCAACAATAGCAGAAGTTGACCAAAGGGTGGCGGTAAAGAGCAGAAAAGAGCAGAAAAACCACGTGATGTTGGAAAAAGTTTTGGGAAAGTTTTCAGAAAAGTCCTGTGGTGTGTATGCTATGGGTGTGCCCGGTCAACTCCGTTCGGACAAAAATCCACAGAAAAGTCCAATGGAAGTCCGACCGTGTGTACAAGGCTTTACTTTGCCAGCTTTTTGTTGTCCTGTTCCAATTTTTTTTTTGGAGATGTGTTGCTGCCATCAATTTCAAAATTTCCCTTTTTTTCTTAAAATGGTACATTTTATGAGTTTATAAGATTTGTGAATTTATGAGTTTATAAGAATTTTTCCTTGTATGTAGATTATACATAGCGTCACAACTTTTTGGGAATTGGGGTTGTAAGTTCCTGTTTCTTCTGTCTTGACTAAGCTGTAATGTTTTGACACAGTGGGAAAAAGTATTTAGAAAATGACAGGGTGTCTGGAAGAAATGTACAATTTTTCTGGCAGAAAAGATTTTGGTCCAGATACCTATGCTAATCTATGTAAATTGTGTATGGTACAGAGTAATGCAGATAGTATTTTCAATGTAGTTCATGCTTTCCTGAGATTAGGATCTACAGTGATAAGAATCATTAAACCAAATATAAACACAACAGTTTTCAAGCCCGCCCCCCAGACGATGCCATCTATGACAAAACGCGTAGGGTGGGGCCTACGACACCATGCACGATTGATCCTATTGGATGGTCGGGATTGTGTCTGGTGTGAGCCTGGAGGAATGCCTTACTCCTGAGCATTTTTGGCGACACTTGTCATTGGCACAGACTGTGGAGACTGAACGGTCGGAGGGAGATCTTAATCCCTTATGTGCGTTTTGACCATCTGTAGCACAGTGGTCAATAAATTCTGGTAAGAAGCTGCAACACACTTTTTGGTCGGGGAACACTGCACATCATCTTTTCAGTTAGCCATCACGGACCTTTCACCAGGTGTTTTACATCACAGAGCATGACAGAGAATCTATTTTCTGTTTATGATGGACTATATTGGTGGACTTTTTGAAAATAAAATCTATTTTTTTGGATTACAGTTTTTTTTTTCATTTATCAGCTGTTATCACTAATGATATTACGTTTTATAAGTTTAATATACCTCTTTGTTATTTACTGTGTTTTTAGCACTGCACTTTTTTGTATATATAAACACAACAGTGAAACCCCAAAGCTAAAGTATACTACAATACAGAGAGACAAAAGCCACATACTGCTAGTAACTACATATAGCCCAGCCTTAGATGGTACGGTATATGAAAAATAATCAAAGAGCTTCCACCCTATTACAGCATCAGATTAAACCCTAAAAATAGGATTTTTATAACAACTTACCTGTAAAATCCTTTTCTTGGAGTACATCACGGGACACAGAGCCTCATAGTAATTACTAAGTGGGTTATAAGCCACCTTCAGGTGCTGGACACTGGTGTAATCAATTAGACAGGAAGTTCCCTCCCTATATAACCCTTCCCATACTGGGAGCACCTCATTTTTTGTAGCAAAGTAATAAGTTTCCCAATATACCCAAATAAGAGGGGCGGGAGCTCTGTGTCCCGTGATGTACTCCAAGAAAAGGATTTTACAGGTAAGCTATTATAAAAATCCTATTTTCTCTATCGTATATCACGGGACACAGAGCCTCATAGTAATTACTAAGTGGGACGTCCCAAAGCAATGCCTACTGAGGGGAGGGAGACACAAATAACGCAGACCGCCATCAGACGTGAGGACCTATACTGCTGCCTGCAGCATGCTGCGCCAAAAAGCGGCATCCTCTTGCTGTCTCACATTCACCTGATAGAAATTAGTGAACGTAAGCACCGACAACCAAGTTGCGCCTTGCAAATCTGAGTCATAAAGGCTTGGTAATGCACCGCGCGTGAATCGCTTACTATCCTGGTAGGGTGCACTCTAAAAGAAACAGGGGGAAACCCTCTCTTTAAACCACAAGCCTGAATAATAACCTGATGAATCAACATTGAAAACAGTTGATTTAGACGCTGCCTGCCCTTTCCTGGGGCCTCCTGGTAGCGCAACAAACATCAGTTTTCCGTATCTGAGCAGCCACTTCAGATAAGCATTGACAGCTCTCACTCCAACGAGAGAGAGTGTAACCATTTTAATAGCTGATTTGAACGCTGCCTGCCCATTTCTAGGGTCTTCTGGCAGCACAACAAAACATCAGTTTCCTGTGGGTGAAACCTTCAGATAGATTTTTAACTGCTCTCATCTATATTGAGAGAAAAGTAATAAAAGGTAGACGGGTAACGCTCCCGATGATGTCTGACGAAACGCGTAGGGCAGAGTCATGACGCTTCATCACTTCCAATACCCTGGACTGCTCTTCAATGGCCTAGCGCCATTTTAAATGTTTTTATTTGTCTAAAACAACGTGAGTACCCTTCATCCCGATTTCTCAAATAAACAAATTTTATACGGGTTCACACTATGGGCATCCTTTCTTCCTTTTCATAATCCTCATCTTCTTGGATAACCCTCACCTTCTCGGAGGACTACAAGGGACCATTGGAGCCATCCTGACTTCCTGAGACTGCTACACAGTGGCATATACTGTGACTGCACCATACCCCCCCGAGGGTATGAAGAGTCTGGTGAGTGTAACATCTTAAACGACCACGGATAATCACCTTCACGGCACGGCTACTAGAACAAGCACTGCAATAAAAGTCACCAATTTATCCTGTCACCGTTTTTGGACTTTCACACCATTGGACTATATGTATTTTATTAATCTATATGCATTACTAGAGTACACCACGGAATACCTAAAAACTCTTTTTAATAGCTCAACCACTTGGGACTGAGCACAATCTCAGCTGGGCTCAGTAAACACCCGGCCGAGACAACATCTCAATTCATTGTAATTCATTGTAACTTATTCACTCATTTTTGTATCTTTTGTGACACACATAGCAATTTCCTAAACAGCACTTTATTAGCTAGTTAGCGGTTAGCAAACACCCGGCTGAGCCGAAACTGGAAAATCCATCTGACTTATTTATATTTACCCATTCTCTCAACCACTTGTACACCCATTAATACAACCACCTTTTGAACACCAAGGCTATCACCAAGGTTAAGCAAACACCTGGCAGAGACAACCCTATTTTATTTGATATGTTTCTATATTTTATTTGTAATTCCACTTGAGGTTTCATCTAACATCCATACCAAGGCTCTGAATACTTTTTCATACCCTAGGGCAAACAGTAAACACCCGGCAGAGCCCGTTCTGTTACCATTACATTTGGCTTTCATAAGAACGGCGCCACCACTACACCCCTCATTTTCTTTTATATCTCTTGCTCCACCTACCCAGGAGGTAGTAATAAGTAGAGGCAGCAGTTCTGAATACTGTGTTGTGTTTGATCTCCTTTGTGCGGAGTCACCCTACTTTCTCTTTTATCACAAAGCTGTCCAACTTCTTGTTGAAGCTGGACGCCAATACATTTTATGTCCGGGGTAGCCTTTCTCCGGCATTTGGTCAGAAAAAAGCCGGGGTGTAGAGTAGGGCTGGGAAAAAAATCGATTTTAATCTTGAATCGAGTTTTGAGCTCAAATCGATTCAGATTTGAAGAAAATCGATTTTTTTAGATTTAAAAAAAAAAAAAAAATTATTTATTTTTTCCTTCAAAGTTTCCGTAGCAGGACTGCAGGGGGCATATCCGGAATGGCACTGGGCGGCGTTACCCCAATTACATCTACTCGCCGCAGCCGCCGTCTGCCTACCTGATCAGCGTGTCATGCAGACAGTCGGCGGCCATTGCAGTGTTCAAAAGCCGCGCCTCCCGAGTCCTCGTCGTCTGTGATAGGCGGAACACTCAATTTCTCAGCAGGCAGTGTTCAGCCTATCACGGACATCCTCTCATCCTCGTCTGTGTTATGAGGATGACCATGATAGGCGGAACACTGAATGCTGGGAAATTGAGTGTTCCGCCTATCACAGACGAGGAGGAGGCGCGGCTTTTGAATACTGGAATGGCCACCGGTGTAGCAGTAAAATCCGTATACCATGAAAATATGCATCAGGTACGGGCACAGTGATTGAAGCATGGGCACAGTGAAGCACGGGCACAGTGAGACACGGGTACAGTGAGGCATGGACACAGTTCAATTCAACTAAGAGTAACCTCAAGATTTTTTGTTGTTTTATTAGCTAAATCCAAATACAGTATTAATAATTTGGATGTTTAACAATCTTTGTTGCACACTGCACACTGACTTTGCAGTTAGAGAAAGGGTTTGCCTTTGCAATTTTGTTTGTTGATGCACTTTAATATAATAATTAAAAAAATTGAATATCGAGTTTTTTATAAAAAAATTGCTGATTTTTTTGGGGGGGAAAATCGCCCAGCCCTAGTGTAGAGGCCATTCTCCCGGGAACCATTGTTGATGGCTCCAGAGAACCGAATGCCAATTCTCCATTTCATGAAATGAAGATTGTCGATAGGCAAGGCACACGCTCCTCTGCCCAAGCCAGAACATGGCTCACTTCCTTCTGGCTGCGTGACTTCTAGTGCCTCCTTAGTAAACAAATTAAATCACTGGTGTGGCATTGTTGGATAGTACTCTGACAGAACAATCCTGCAACCTAAACGTCCAGGCCCTTAAGCCAGACGTGCCATCTGTAGCTCTAGAATGTTGACGGATAAGGCTCACTTGGAGCTTGACCACTTCCCCTGGGCAGTGGTCTCTTCCAGGCCTGGCCTCCATCCCTAGAGGCCAGCCTTCATAGCCGCCACCTCCCAGGTAACGGGCATGAAGGATCTTCCTTTCTGCCAATCTTTTGGTTAAGAACCACCAACTGAGGCTCTAGCATATCCCTGGGACCAGACTCTTTGGATAATGCCAGGTTAGGATCTACTTGTTCCAGGCCGACAGAATAATGTTTATAGGAGCCTGGAATGAAACTGAGCATAGGGAACCGCTTTGAATGAAGCCACCATCTTCCCTAGCACCTTAAGCAAAAGGCAAATGTAAGGAACTCTTCCTTGCCTTGACCACATAGACCAGCTTTCTTATAACGCTGACCTTGTCTGAGGCAAAAAACTCTCCTTTTTGGGCTGTGTCCCAAAACATTCCAAGCTTCTTACAAAATATAAGAATGTACCTTTAGACTGGGATCCTAACCCAGGAGTTCAAGATACTTGACCATGCTGGACACACTTAGGTCCAGCCATGATACTGACTGATCTATCAGCAGCAGATTGCCTCGGTATGCCATTACTGCTATACCCTGGGCCTTTAGACCTGCTAGAGGTGGGGCCTAGCACCCTGTAAACCCGGGCACGGTGGCTAACCCAAAGGGCAAGATCACCAACTGGAAGAGGTGCTGTTCCCCTGCGAAACGCAGACAACCTCTTCAGTCCCATGTAAATAAACACATATGCAAATGGCTCCCCATATGTGTATGTGGCAAGTGTTAAAGCCATATGCCTCTAAAAGTTTAGACCGATATGTATTCTTCTACATATTTTTGGTAAATTGTTTTTGCAATAAGCGTATATTGATTTGTTTGCGCAAAAGTTATAGCGTCTACATAATAGGGGATAGATTTATGGCATTTTTATTTTATTTTATTAGTAATGGCGGCGATCTGCGATTTTTATTGTGACCGTGACATTGCGGCGGACACATCAGACCCTTTTGACACGTTTTTGGGACCATTCACATTTATACAGCGATTAGTGCTATAAAAAACTGCACTGATTACTGTGTAAATGTGACTGGCAGGGAAGGGGTTAACACTAGGGGGCGATCAAGGGGTTAATATGTTCCCTATTGAGTGATTCTAACTGTAGGGGGAGGGGACTCACAAGGTGAGGAGACCGATCTGTGTTCCTCTGTACTGGGAACATACATCGGTCTCCTCACCTCTGACAGGAGGTGGATTTGTGTGTTTACACACACAGATCCACACTCCTGCCGTGATCACGGGCAATCGCGGGTGCCCGGCGGACATCGCGGCCGCCGGGCACGCGTACCGGGTCACGAGCGGTGCCGCGGGTACACGCGCTTGCCACCGGCGGCGCATGCACGCCCCATAGACGGCCAGGAAAAAAGGACGTCATATGACGCCCGCCCGGAGGGAGGGAGGGTTCCTGCCGGCATCATATGACTATGGCCCGGTAGGAAGGGGTTAATGATGCATAAATTGCAAAAAAAAGTGAAATATTCCTTTAAATATCGTACCTGGGGGGTGTCTAAAGTATGCCTGTGAAGTGCCACAAGTTTCTTGTGTTTAGAACTGTCCCTGCACAAAATGACATTTCTAAAGGAAAAAAAAGTAATTTAAAACTGCTTGCGGCTTTAATGTAATGTCTGGCCCCGGCAATATGGATGAAAATCATTGAGAAAAATGGCATGGCTACCCCATCACCCCCCCCCCCCCAGCTCATTACCTGCCCCTTTGGGTCTTGTATTGATATTAAGGGGAACCCCGTACCCAAAATAAAAAAAGGCCCTATATACTATGAACAGCAGTATACAGGCGGTGCAAACAAGACAGGGACTGTAGGTTTGTTCTTAAGTAGAATCTTTTTCTAATTTGGAACAGGTTCATTTTTTAAGTGTAGCTCTAGCCAAAAAATCTATTTTTAAGCTTTTTGGAGAACATAGGGAAGGGTTATCACCCCTGTAACATTTGTTTTGCTGTCTGTGCACCTGTTCAGAACATTTCACCTCACTTTCCGTCCCAATGACAAATGTTTTTGGAAAAGTGGGTTTTTTATTGAAACAAGGATTGGTGATAAAGCATCAGTAGAGAGGAGACACCTTTTTCCCATATTAACTTTTACAGGAGAGAATTTCTCTTCCTAGGGGTAAATTTCTTCTCACTTCCTGTTGTCTCCTTCCGTTTGCAAGAAGGAGTCGTTTGTAAGTTGGATGTTTGAAAGTAGGGGCCTGCCGTATATATACTCTGCAGAAATTTGCCCCTTAGGTGTTGGTGTTGCCACAACACTGTAAGCCCTCACAGTTACTCTTGGTGGGCGCTGGAACTCCCTGCTGTGAACTATTATATCAGGAATTGTAATTACATGCCATTGTTGAACAGTGGTAGGAAAAATTGGTCCTTTGGTGGTGGTGCTGGTGCCACAACACTGTAAGCCCTCACAGTTACTCTTGGTGGGCGCATGAATGGGCCCTGCTGTGAATTATTAGATCAAAAATTGTAATTGCATGCCCCTGTTGAACAGGGGCTTAAAAATTGGGCCTTGGTGGTGGCGGTGGTGCTTGTGCCACAAGACTGTAAGTCCTTACAGTTACTTTTGGCGGGCGCAGGAATGGGCCCATCTGTGAAATATTAGATCAAGAATTGTTATTACATGCCCCTGTTGAACAGGGGCAGAAAAATTGGGCCTTAGGCACTGGTGCTACAACACTTTAACCCATCACAGATACTGTATTTGGAGCGCAGCAATGAGCCCTGTTGCAAAGCATTGCATCAAAAATTGGAATCACACGCCCCTGTTAAACAGGGGCTGAAAAATTGGGCCTTAGCCACTGGTGCCACAACACTTCAACCCATCACAGATACTGTATTTGGAGCGCAGCAATGAGCCCTGTTGCAAAGTATTGCATCAAAAATTGTAATTATACGCCCCTGTTAAACAGGGGCTGAAAAATTGGGCCTTAGCCACGGGTGGCGGCACCCAGAACCACAAATGTTCTTCCAAGCTATCGGCAGGATCATTGAGGAGGGAGAGGATAGTCAGTCAACATAACAGGACAGTCACTCAGCATCAGCATAGGCAGTCTTGAAGGGATGTGACATTTAAAAAAAAATTATTCGGTTACATCAGCTTAAGGTGCTTGGTAGCTGGTGGTGATCCAAGACTGGTTCATCTTTATGAAGGTCAGTCGATCAACCGAGTCTGTGGACAGGCACACCCTGTGATCGGTTACAAAGCCACCAGCAGCACTGAATGTGCGTTCCGAAAAAACGCTGGATGCAGGACAGGCCAGTAGCTCAATTGCATACTTTGCAAGCTCTGGCCAGTGATCCATCCTAAAGACCCAGTAAGCCAGAGGATTTTTGGTGGGAAAGGTGTCCAAGTCTGACCTTGCCCCTAGGTATTCCTGGACCATGTAAATCAGACGCTGGCAATGGTTGCTGGAACCGATCATACCTTGGGGCTGCGTACTAAAAAATTGTCTGAACGCATCGGTCAGACGGCCACCTTCCCCACCGCTCCTTCTTTGACTGACCGAAGCCTCAGCAACTCGTTGTCCAGGACCAGGAGTTTGTAAAATTCCAGTCTCTGGGAACGCGTTGCACAGACCTTTCTGCAAGGCCTCCCTGAGAGGTCTCATCCTCTGCTCCCTCAGCGACGGCAAGATAAGGTCCGCAACCTTACCCTTGTACCGTGGATCAAGGAGAGTGGCCAGCCAGTAATGGTCCCTCTCCTTGATCCGAAGAATACAAGGATCCTTCCGCAGGCTTTGCAGGATCAGGGAGGCCATGCAGTGTAGGTTAGCTGAGGCAATTAGTCCGGAGTCCTCTGGGTCACTAAGGACGACATGATCCGCAGCCACCTCCTCCCAGCCACGTACAAGTCCACGGGTTTCTTGGGACTGTAAATCATCCCTAAAAGACTGCTGCTGTTGATGCTGAGAGCCAGGATCTACCTCCATGCTGACACAATCCTCCTCCTCCTCGTCCTCTTCCTGTGTGATGGGTGGGACAGAAGGAACACTGTCTGGGTAAAGGGGGCCTTGAGAGGCAAGGAAGTCCTCCTCTTCCTGCACCGGTTCTGCCTCAAGTGCCCTGTCCATTATTCCATGCAGCGTATGCTCCAACAGATGGACTAGAGGTACAGTGTCACTGATGCATGCACTGTCACTGCTCACCATTCTCGTGGCCTCCTCAAATGGTGCCAGGACAGTGCATGCATCCCTGATCATGCCCCACTGGCATGGTGAAAAAAACCTGAGCTCCTCTGACCCTGTCCTGGCGCCGTAGTCGCACAGGTACTCATTGATGGCCCTCTGCTGCGTGTGCAGCCGCTGCAGCATGGCCAACGTTGAGTTCCACCTGGTGGGCTTGTCACATATAAGGCGGTTCTTGGGCAGGTTCAACTCCTTTTGCAGCTCAGCCAGGCGAGCACTGGCATTATAAGATCTGCGGAAATGCACACAGACTTTCCTGGCCTGCCTCAGGACTTCCTGTAAGCCCGGGTACCTGCCCAAGAACCGCTGCACCACCAGGTTAAGGACATGAGCCACACAGGGCACATGGGTCAGTTATCCTTGTCGGAGGGCGGAGAGGAGGTTGGTGCCATTGTCGCAAACCACCATTCCTGGCTTAAGCTGGCGTGGTGTCAACCACCTCTCGGCCTGCCCCTGCAGAGCTGACAGAACCTCTGCCCCAGTGTGGCTCCTGTCCCTCAAAAACCCCAGCGCAAGCACGGCATGGCATCTTTTTGCCTGCCTACTTGGGTAGCCCCTTGAACGTCTACGGAGCACCGCTGGTTCCAAGGACAAAGCACAGGAAGAAGCCATGGAGGAAGAAGAAGAGAAGGGGTGGAGGAGAGAGGTGTGTCACAACCAGTAGTAGCATTTTGGAGGCGTGGCGGCGGAACAACCTCCAACACTACTGCACCCTGCATCCTTTCCAGCTGCCAAAAGAGTGACCCAATGGGCCGTGAAAGAAAGGTAACGTCCCTGTCCATGCCTGCTGGACCATGAGTCAGCGGTAATATGCACCTTACCGCTGACCGCCCTGTCCAGCGAGGCATGGACATTGCCTTCCACATGCCAGTAGAGAGCCGGAATCGCCTTCCGTGAGAAAAAGTGGCATTTGGGAACCTGCCACTGAGGAACCGCACATTGCACAAACTCACGGAAGGGGGCCGAGTCTACCAAATGAAAAGGCAGCAGTTGAAGTGCTAGCAATTTAGCCAAGCTAGCATTCAACCACTGGGCATGTGGATGGCTGGGAGTGAACTTCTTTTGACGGTCCAGCAGCTGGGGCAGGGAAATTTGCCTGCTACAATCGGACGTCGGTGTACTGCTAGCAGAGTGCCCGCAAGTACTTGGCTGTGACACACCTAATTTTACACCTTCATTCCTCTCAGTGCAGGTTTCAGAGAGGACTGAAGGTATAGTGGGGTTGGAGATCCCAGCTGATGAGGAGCAAGGAGAGGTCCGCTTTGTTCTTTGGTGTGGGTCTTTAAGGTACGCTTGCCAACGAGCTGCATGGCAGGTCAACATATGTCTGGTCAAGCATGTGGTGCCCAAGCAGCTGATGTTTTGGCCACGCGAGATACGCTTGAGACATATGTTGCAAATAGCAGCGGTGCGATCTGATGCACTCGACTCAAAAAAGGCCCACACCAAAGAACTTTTGAAATAACGGGCAGAGGCAGCGCCCTGCACAGGCAGAGCTCTGCGGTGTGATTCAGTCGGTGTGCTGCCCTTACGCTGGCCCCCGGAGGGCATCCTGCCTCGTTAGAGATGTGCCTCCTCCTCATCCTCCTCCTCCTCCTCCTCTCTCCTATCAGGCACCCACGTGGAGTCAGTGACCTCATCATCCCCTCCCTCTTGATCACTGGAGAAAACCTGGCAGTATGCTGCAGCTGCTGGAACATGACTGCCAGATTGCTGTCCTTCTTGAGCATCCCCTCTCTCTGCGCTCACGCTACTGCCTTCCTCTAGCAATGTTTCATCATCAGACCCTTCAAAACGCTGAGCATCCTCCTGGAGCATGTACCCAACACTGTGCTGAAACAGTTCGGGGGACTCCTCAGGAGGACATGGTGGGTCTAGGGAAGGAGTTACTGATGACATTGATACGAGGGAAGAGGACGCGTTGGCAGCTGCTTTGCCAGTACCCTGAGCCTGGGTGAGAGAGGATGAGGAGGATGAGGAGGGCTTGGTCATCCACGCTAAGTCTTCGGCATGATGCGGCTCAACACATCCAGCAGCCGAAGGACAAGCGTGTCCCATGGCCACGTGCTGATGACAATGCACCGCGTCCACGACCAGCACTGTTGCCCCCAGACACAGAGCCTGCTTGCCCTCTTTTATTGGCTCGTGACTGTCTGCCTCTCCTTGTTAACCTTCCAGACATTCTAATGGCCTGCAGGGAGATGGGAAAACCAGCAATAAGGGGTAGCTTCAGGTGTATAGTGTGCAGGAGGCACACTACGCCCACTGTAACTGCTGCAGATGCCTGCCTGTGTTACACAACAGGAAAACACAGCAATAAGGGGTAGCTTCAGGTGTATACTGTGCAGGAGGCACACTATGCCCACTGTAACTGCTGCAGATGCCTGCCTGTGTTACAAAACAGGAAACCACAGCAATAAGGGGTAGCTTTAGGTGTATACTGTGCAGGAGGCACACTACACCCACTGTAACTGCTGCAGATGTCTGCCTGTGTTACACAACAGGAAAACACAGCAATAAGGGGTAGCTTCAGGTGTATACTGTGCAGGAGGCACACTACGCCCACTGTAACTGCTGCAGATGCCTGTTAGTGTAACACAAAAGAAAAAACCACAAGCAATAAGGGGTAGCTTCAGGTGTATACTGTGCAGGAGGCACACTACACCCACTGTAACTACTGCAGATGCCTGCCTGTGTTACACAAAAGGAAAACACAGCAATAAGGGGTAGCTTCAGGTGTATACTGTGCAGGAGGCACACTACGCCCACTGTAACTGCTGCAGATGCCTGTTAGTGTAACACAAAAGAAAAAAACCACAAGCAATAAGGGGTAGCTTCAGGTGTATACTGTGCAGGAGGCACACTACACCCACTGTAACTACTGCAGATGCCTGCCTGTGTTACACAAAAGGAAAACACAGCAATAAGGGGTAGCTTCAGGTGTATACTGTGCAGGAGGCACACTACGCCCACTGTAACTGCTGCAGATGCCTGTTAGTGTAACACAAAAGAAAAAAAACATGAGCAAGAAGGGGTAGCTTCAGGTGTATACTGTGCAGGAGGCACACTACACCCACTGTAACTGCTGTAGATGCCTGCCTGTGTTACACAACAGGAAAACACAGCAATAAGGGGTAGCTTCAGGTGTATACTGTGCAGGAGGTTTAGCAAAAATGACACTGACACTGTCCCCTGCCTATCCTTCTCTGTCCCTGTATACCAACACACTGTAAATGCACAAGGTTAATGAAAGAATATCACTGACACTGTCCCCTGCCTATCCTTCTCTGTGCCTGTATACCAACACACTGTAAATGCACAAGGTTAATGAAAGAATATCACTGACACTGTCCCTGCCTATTCTTCTCTGTCCCTGTATACCAACACACTGTAAATGCACAAGGTTAATGAAAAAATATCGAAGACACTTTCCCTGCCTATCCTTCTCTGTCCCTGCACGCCAACACACTACACAAGGCCGCCACGCTGGCGGCCTTTTATAGTGTGGGGCATGTACTAAACCCCCCTGAGCAATAATTGGCCACAGGCAGGAATCCTGCCTGTGGCCATTTATGGCTCTCCTCGCTGCCGACGCTGTGATTGGCCAAGCATGCGGGGTCACAATGCATGCTTGGCCAATCACAGCGCCGGGATTGCACTGCGATGGACGCAGTGTATTGTGGGCCGTTCGTATCACACGAATTTGGCGCGAACGGCCCACAAAGCTCTGGTTTCGCCGAACAGGCGAACAGCCGATGTTCGAGATGAACATGCGTTCGACTCGAACACCGAGCTCATCCCTAGCGTTTATGAAAGTGTCATGCAACATTGCGCAACATGTACCCATGCAGACACGTACTCCTATGTGAACAAAAGGAATCCTTAATTAAGGAAACTTAAATTATCATGCCTTATTATGCAACCATGCAAAATCTAGGCGGTCATGCAACTTATATGTGATTCAGTATTTTTATGCGATCAAACATTTAATGCATCCTAAGCACTACTGTGCGGACAAGTACCCTTGTGAGACCAAGGATTCTTGTGTAATCAGGCACCCTTGTGCAATTCAGCATCTTTTATGCAATCAAGCATCTTAATGCAATTTTAGGCATCTCTGTGGAACAAGCCTCTTCGTGCGATTAAGTACTCTTGGGTAACCAAGGCCTCATTATGCAACCATGCAAAATCTAGGGGAACATGCAACTTTAGGCGATCATGCGATTCAGCATTTTTTATGCGATCAAACATCTTATGCATATTAAGCACTACTGTGCGGACAAGAATTCTTGTGTGATCAAGCACCCCTGTGCGATCCAGCATCTTTATGCAATCAACCATTTTTATGCGATTATGTACAAAACATGTAAATCCATACAAACAGAAACATGTATCTTTATGTGATCAACAATATGTTCTGTTACTTGTTTTTACCCCACATGCATATTGTACATTCCAAACTCATGAATTTTATGCAAACACGTGGACTGGTAAAGAGGAAGTTATCGTCCGCAGACGTGTGTTTCCGCAATCATGCCGTTAGCAACAATGTGCACCAGCAACTGTGCATCCCAGCAGTTTGTGCGTGTGGCTAGCCTGAAGCCAGCACCGGTATGAGGATCCTGTCAAGGTTTTCTAACAACCTATACTCCTCGGCTAGAGTATGGAGTGGGAAGGTACAAGCAACCTATGGAATTATTTTTAGTTTTTTTTAAAACTCCAAGGAGGAGACAGAGGCTTTGGCCGTCTAGGCTGAGGGTAAGTTATACGCAGTATGAATCTCTGAAAAAGACTGCAGCTGCAACTCCAGAACCTGTGAGGCTTCTGATACCTCCACCTCGTTAGACTGCACCTGTTTGCTTTCCTCTGACGGTGAACTTTCATCCTCAGGACTTTAATCCTCTTGTTTGAGGATTTAGAGCAGGGGGAGGGGCACATCCTGGTTTCTGCTCTTTGTAAGGGTGCTGCGATTATAGCAGTTAACCTCTTATAGACCAACAAATGCAATGCAAAAAAACTGACATATGCAGAGAGGCTGCAATGTTGGAGGAGGCTGCAATGCCTGACAGGGTCGATGGCTCAACCTGTGCGGCTGCCTCAAGTCTCTACAGGGGAGGATGATATCATGCAGGCATAATTAGGGCCACAGATTAAAATGGTGATACCTTGGTGCCCTTTTATATATATTTTCCTGCCCCTGAACCTTTCTACAGGGAGACATAGTCCTAAACTAAAGCAGATGAACTTAACACAGGTGCATCAACAGCTGAACTTAGTCTAGCAAAGAAAAATGCCTGCTAATCTGCACAGCTTGATGCCGAGCAGGCGTCTTAGGTATGTCTGTATCCAACACACAGGAGGTGCTTACGTGCCCCAAGCTGCTGTGACCTTCTGGCTTTACAGAGCTCTGGCGTGTGTTTTTTTTTGAAGGGCCCGCCCTGCGCCTGCACTATGAGCCGGCGTTCACGCGCGTGCCAGCGGCAACCACACCCCCCGCCTACCGGCTTCAAAAGCGCGCCCCCTTCGCACGCGCATGTAAGGAAATGGCGGAGGCAAGAGGGGGAAAGAGAGAGATCCCCCAAAAGGAGCGCCATGGACCTCGGACTACGAGGGACCCCCCACACAACTGTGGCAGAGCCTGAAGCAGAGGAAGTGAGCCACTCAACAGACCGGCTGACACTGAGCTTTCGTTCCTGGAGAGCATGGTAAGTGAAACACCAGGTATGTCTCTTTACTGCCTCTAGTGGCAGAAAACAGATAAGACATGCAGCTACTCATGGAAGACAAAGGTATTTACGGTATTTACCTAGGATTGTCTTCACTTACCTTATCCCCGCCGCAGGATACTGCTGAGCACAGACAGATCCAGCCTTCACCCATCACAGCGGGTTAAGTCAACAGACCTTCAGGGACCGGGATCCTAGACAGGGTTTCCACTCCCCTGGACCTGTACCGCATCCTGACAGAAAATCTTTGGTATGGTCATAACCAAAGTACTGGAACCCAGGATCCAGCCCTCCGAAGAGTGGTATTACAGGCAAAAACCTTGTGCTTCTGATACGAGACCCCAGGTACCATCCTCTTAGGCCTTAATGGCACTTAGGATGGATCTGGTCTTTATGGAGGCTATTTAAATCCAGCATGGATCCCTCCAGTGGAGCTCCTCAGAGCACATCTTCACTCGTGACCATCACCTTAGACACTGGTGAAAAAACTGAGGTGCTCCCCGTATGGGAGGGGTTATATAGGGAGGAAACTTCCTGTCTAATTGATTACACCAGTGTCCAGCACCTGAAGGTGGAATATAACCCACTTGGTAATTACTATGAGGCTCTGTGTCCCGTGATGTACGATAAAGAAATAAAGCTTATAAAATCTCCTGATTTTGGCTTTAAAGCAAGGAAAACTTTCTGACTTTGGAGTCACTGGCAAAAATAAATAAATGATGCCATCATGAAGCGCACCCCCAAAGAGATGCTGATGAATTCGGTCCTATTTCCCCCCTTAGGGCACACAGCCAGGCACATGGATGGGGATATGGAGCATGGGATACCCAAATAAACTGTAACTAAACAATTTAAAGGACTCCTCAACTTTGGGCTGTAATTCACACAGTGTCGGCTGCACTGTTGCACAAGTTGCTGGCTGCACTGCTCATGCTGAATGTCCCATAGGATTCCTAATGTTGCCGACTTGCACTCCCTCGAGAGTCTGAAAGCTTCTCCTCAGCATTGGGGGTCATTTACTCAATTAACTCACCTGCTGCCTCCTGCCAGGCTCTTCCTAGTGAGAGAGATGAAGACTCACACCACCATAGGAAAGCTGGACTCTTTCCCACGAACTATGGAATGCACTACCCACGAACATCCGCATGGAATAAAACCATCGGGCCTTCAGGAAAAAACTAAAGACCCACCTCTTCTGAAGGATCTCAATGACACTGGATACCAAGCGCCTTGAGGTGATTTAGTTCGCATTTGCAGCGCTATACAAGTTACTCACTCACTTTCTCCTGGCTCTCCCAGTAAGCTTCCTCCTGACCATGCTTGATCCCAGGACAATGGATTTGCAAATAGGTCCCCCAGCTGGGACCTCAGTGTCTTCACAAAGACTTCTCTAGCACTCCTGTCCCAGGGGCAGAGCCCCTGCACATGGATCGCCTCCTGCAGGACTAGACCCAGGAACACTGCCCCTGCTGCTCAGGCCTCAGGCTATTTACGGGCTCTTCCTCCACCTTCTGGCACACCTCCCAAAGGATTGGCTGGAGTGTCATATATATATTGTGACTGCCTGTTCTGCTCCCCTCTCCCACTATACTTTTAGAAGTCTTTAGAAGACAGGGTGGAAGTAACAAAACAGCAACCTGTGATACACTGAGCAGCCTTAAACAATCAAACCCTGCTTCACTATTTATGAAGGAGCCAATCTAAATTTATCCAGCAGCCTACTCTATGCTAGGAGGGTGCTACAATAATAATGGATGTGACAACTTTCACGTGTGCAATAAACAGCCCCTGTAATAAAAAGGCCCTGCATGCAGAGCTTTCTGACTTCTTGCCAGGAGAGTGGGTGCCAGGCAATGGAATGCAGAAGGTTTCAGCACCAAGCAATTTTAAAGGCTCTACCGGGCAGAATGGTCACCTGCCCAATGATGCCTGTATATTCCTGGCTTTGATGTCACAAAGATAGGAATGTGATGGATATGTAGCTTACAAGAAAGTAAGAACCCACTGATACCAGTGCTAGGGGGAGCTTTTATTATTCCCACTGACACCTATGCTGTGGCACAGCTCCCCACACTGACTGCTGACACATAGGGTTTGAGTTACTTAAACTGGAGAGTGCAAAATCTGGTGCAGCTCTGAATAGAAACCAATCAGTTTCCAGATTTTTTGTCAAAGCTTAAAGTGTTACTAAACAAACAACAGTAAAATTAGGCTGTATATGCAGTAAAGTATGCTGGTTATACTCACTGTGGAACCTAAGGGGTTAAAGTGGAAGTAAACCCATTGATTTAACAGTTTAAAAAAAAAGTTAAATTCCCGGCATGCCGGAAATGCTAACTGCCACATTGGTTGTGCTCTCAACCAAACGGTCAAACCATCCAATGGCTGGTGTCATAACTGGTCGCATGTGCAGCATCATGGCAGTTGAAGATTAAACAAAGGTCAAGATGGCAGCTTCCTTGGCTGAAAATGATAGGAGGGTTTACTTCCACTTTAAAGGGGTTTATGCATTATGCATCTATGCATTAAGGTGAAAAAACTGTCACTGAACAACCCCCCCCCATTTTACTTACCTGAGCCTGTTCGTTCCCACGCCGGAGACGCGCACACTCTCTCTGGTCGGGGTCTCGGCTCTTGATTGGATAGATTGATAGCAGCGCAGCCATTGGTTCCCGCTGCTGTCAATCAAATCCAATGACGCGGGCGCCGAGTCCGGCTTTCTGTGTCTATGGATGCAAAAGCTGGACTCGGGAGCATGCCCGCATGGGTCCTCCCAAGGCGAGCACTTTTCCTAGGTTGTTTCCCGATATGAGGAGGAGCTATTAGCGCCGCCGGGGACCCCAGAAGAAGAGGATCGGGGCCACTGTGCCAAATGAACAGCACAGTGGAGGCAAGTATGACATGTTTGTTGTTTAAAAAAAAGTGCTAAGTTTGGTGTGTATTGCTAAAAAGTTTTGTTTTTTTCTTGGGAGAGTGCATGTGATTAGCACAGAGCCAATTAGCACTGTCCAGACAGAGGGCCATTTGTCATAGGGCAGCTCAGAACAGTATGAAAACTCCTCCTTCAAGCTTCCCCAGGAACAGATAGAAGTCACAAGACTGCTAGATACTGCTGATGAGAAAAGGTATTTAGCAGTTTATATTTACTAAAATAATTGTATTTCCATGTTCTGTGTACTGTGGGAGACCATATATACTGAATGCAGGGTTCTGGGTTTAGAAACACTTTAACTGAACAAGCTGAAGTTAGAAGCTGATTGGCTACCATGCAAAGCTGCATACGATTTTGCACTCTCCAGTTTAAGTAAATCAACTCCATAGACATTTGATACTACCACTGACCACCAACCTGGGGTACTTTTTACTACGGGTCATTTACGACGTTTACCGAGCAAAGGTGGAAGAGCATTTTTTTTATTCCCACTGACCTCGGCTGTAGGATAATTTTTACTCCACCTCCTGACTTTTTTTTTTTTTTTACTCCTACTGTCAATTGACCTGCCCCCAAACAGTCTGACAGACAGGGAACTGGTGATTTGCAACCTATAAGAAAGCAAATACAGCCAGGACTATAACAATATTGAAACAGAGTAATGTGAAAAAATCTGAATCTGCATATACAGTATATTCTTTGTTCTAAACATCTGACAGCACAGCCTTGAGACTTGCTTTCTGAAGGGGAAACCATGGTTGCAATTGGTCTCTGTTAACAGCCTTTAACCCCTTTCCCGGTGGCCCTTAAAGCGGATACTTAATGCCTAGAGGTGGGGTGGACTTCCTGATCACATGATCACTGATTAGCTGTCACAGTGATTACACGATCGGGAGCCCATCCCACCAGTGCAGAACCTCTCACGACAGCACAGTCATTGTCCTGGGAGCATGCAGTGAACATACACTCTCCGTCTCCATGGATGCCTATGTGCTCCGCATGGGCGTTAAGGCCCACCCACCTTGGTGCCACACATATAAGTTACATGGTCACAAGAGGTTAAACATGTTAAAGAGACAGAAAAATATGTTGAAAGAAGCAAGGAGCTCTATCTGCAGTAAAATGTGCATTGTGTCTGTGGCTCTGTGCCTTCTGTATGTATCAAATAGATATAACAAAATGAGTTTCAACTATATATTTAAAAAGGGAAGTTCAATGTTACAGTTTACAACTTTACATATGTTTTACGAGTAGGTTTCATTTGTTTGGAATGAGTCAAAAACTACAGGTCCTAAAATCAGTGAAAAGAAAACTGAATATATTATTACGGTACATTGTGCAGCTTTGGAAGGCAGCAAACTGTAGAGTACTACAATAAGAAATAATGAATTTAAGAGAGTTAATGTATTTACATTTTTATGAACATATATTACAGAGAAAAACAAAGTAGGCATTGAAATTAAAGCTCAAACAAAAGTAAGAAATAAAATATTACTTTGCAGTATGCTTATTAGTAAAATACTGCAAATTAAATTTCATAAAACTGTAATAAACCAACTGTTACATAAGAATCTGAAACATGGTGCTCAAAAGGGAATATACAGTATCTCACTAAAGTGAGTACACCCCTCACATTTTTCTAAATATTTTATTATACAGGTCCTTCTCAAAAAATTAGCATATTGTGATAAAGTTCATTATTTTCTGTAATGTACTGATAAACATTAGACTTTCATATATTTTAGATTCATTACACACAACTGAAGTAGTTCAAGCCTTTTCTTGTTTTAATATTGATGATTTTGGCATACAGCTCATGAAAACCCAAAAATCCTATCTCAAAAAATTAGCATATCATGAAAAGGTTCTCTAAACAAGCTATTAACCTAATCATCTGAATCAACTAATTAACTCTAAACACCTGCAAAAGATTCCTGAGGCTTTTAAAAACTCCCAGCCTGGTTCATTACTCAAAACCGCAATCATGGGTAAGACTGCCGACCTGACTGCTGTCCAGAAGGCCATCATTGACACCCTCAAGCAAGAGGGTAAGACACAGAAAGAAATTTCTGAATGAATAGGCTGTTCCCAGAGTGCTGTATCAAGGCACCTCAGTGGGAAGTCTGTGGGAAGGAAAAAGTGTGGCAGAAAACGCTGCACAACGAGAAGTGGTGACCGGACCCTGAAGAAGATTGTGGAGAAGGACCGATTCCAGACCTTGGAGGACCTGCGGAAGCAGTGGACTGAGTCTGGAGTAGAAACATCCAGAGCCACCGTGAACAGGCGTGTGCAGGAAATGGGCTACAGGTGCCGCATTCCCCAGGTCAAGCCACTTTTGAACCAGAAACAGCGGCAGAAGCGCCTGACCTGGGCTACAGAGAAGCAGCACTGGACTGTTGCTCAGTGGTCCAAAGTACTTTTTTCGGATGAAAGCAAATTTTACATGTCATTCGGAAATCAAGGTGCCAGAGTCTGGAGGAAGACTGGGGAGAGGGAAATGCCAAAATGCCTGAAGTCCAGTGTCAAGTACCCACAGTCAGTGATGGTCTGGGGTGCCATGTCA
The DNA here is from genome assembly GCA_029206835.1 of Rana muscosa. NCBI lineage: Eukaryota > Metazoa > Chordata > Amphibia > Anura > Ranidae > Rana > Rana muscosa. Next base: position 1,018,806,216 of record CM055116.1, read on the forward strand.
GCTGCTGGTGTTGGTCCACTGTGTTTTATCAAGGGCAGGGTCAATGCAGCTAGCTATCAGGAGATTTTGGAGCACTTCAAGCTTCCATCTACTGAAAAGCTTTATGGAGATCAAGATTACATTTTTCAGCACGACCTGGCACCTGCTCACAGTGCCAAAACCACTGGTAAATGGTTTACTGACCATGGTATTACTGTGCTCAATTGGCCTGCCAACTCTCCTGACCTGAACCCCATAGAGAATCTGTGGGATATTGGGAAGAGAAAGTTGAGAGACGCAAGACCCAACACTCTGGATGAGCTTAAGGCCGCTATCGAAGCATCCTGGGCCTCCATAACACCTCAGCAGTGCCACAGGCTGGTTGCCTCCATGCCACGCCGCATTGAAGCAGTCATTTCTGCAAAAGGATTCCCGACCAAGTATTGAGTGCATAACTGAACATAATTATTTGAAGGTTGACTTTTTTTGTATTAAAAACACTTTTCTTTTATTGATCGGATTAAATATGCTAATTTTTTGAGATAGGATTTTGGGGTTTTCATGAGCTGTATGCCAAAATCATCGATATTAAAACAAGAAAAGGCTTGAACTACTTCAGTTGTGTGTAATGAATCTAAAATATATGAAAGTCTAATGTTTATCAGTACATTACAGAAAATAATGAACTTTATCACAATATGCTAATTTTTTGAGAAGGACCTGTATCTCTTCATGTGACAACACTGAAGAAATTACACTTTGCTACAATGTAAAGTAGTGAGTGTACAGCTTGAATAACAGTGTAAATTTGCTGTCCCCTCAAAATAACTCCACATACAGCCATTAATGTCTAAACTGCTGGCAACAAAAGTGAGTACACCCCCAAGTGAAAATGTCCAAATTGGGCCCACAGTGTCAATATTTTGTGTGGCCACCATTATTTTCCAGCACTGCCTTAACCCTCTTGGGCATGGAGTTCACCAGAGCTTCACAGGTTGCCACTGGAGTCCTCTTCCACTCCTCCATGACAACATCAGGGAGCTGGTAGATGTTAGAGACCTTGCGTTCCTCCACCTCCCAGTTGAGGATGCCCCACAGATGCTCAATAGGGTTTAGGTCTGAGGAAATGCTTGGCCAGTCCATCACCTTTACCCTCAGCTTCTTTAGCAAGCAATGGTCCTTTTGGAGGTGTTTTTGGGGTCGTTATTATGTTGGAATACTGCCCTGCGGCCCAGTCTCTGAAGGAAGGGACTTATGCTCTGCTTCAGTATGTCACAGTAAAACAAAATTCTCCTGCGCTCTGGTGTTTTGCTTGACACGGTAGTGTAGTTCAGTCTTAAGGCAAGGTCTAGAGTCTTGCAGCCCTCCTCAGAACAATGGGTCTTCATACGGCTAGAGAAAGAAAAAAGGAGGGCGCACCGACCTAGTGCATTACCACAGTTTTATTAAAAATAGAATAAAAGCAATGGTCCTACTCACAAAAGGAGCGTAGGTAAACGCTTTTCTGACAGTTAAGCTGGATCTCTTGGCACCTGCCAGCAGGACTCGATGACAAGGAGGATCGGATGATACCTCAAACGTCTGAACGCTGACGCGTTTCTGGGGTGCACCCCTTTCTTCAGAGCCTAGGTGGTCCATGGACCACCTAGGCTCTGAAGAAAGGAGTGCGCCCCAGAAACGCGTCAGCCGTTCAGACGTTTGAGGACCGCCTAGGCTCCATGGACCACCTAGGCTCTGAAGAAAGGGGTGCGCACCAGAAACGCGTCAGCCGTTCAGACATTTGAGATATCATCCGATCCTCCTTGTCATAGAGTCCTGCTGGCAGTTTGCCAAGAGATCCAGCTTAACTGTCAGAAAAGCATTTACCTAAGCTCCTTTTGTGAGTAGGACCATTGCTTTTATTCTATTTTTAATAAAACTTTTAAGTGGTAATGCACTAGGTCGGTGCGCCCTCCTTTTTTCTTTCTTTCAGTATGTCACAGTACATGTTGGCATTCATGGTTCCCTCAATGAACTGTAGCTCCCCAGTGCCAGCAGCACTCATGCAGCCCCAGACCATGACACTCCCACCACCATGCTTGACTGTAGGCAAGACACATGTGTCTTTGTACTCATCACCTGGTTGCCACCACACAGGCTTGACACCATCTGAACCAAATAAGTTTATCTTGGTCTCATTAGACCATAGGACATGGTTCCAGTAATCCATGCCCTTAGTCTGCTTGTCTTCAGCAAACTGCTTGCAGACTTTCTTGTGCATCATCTTTAGAAGAGGCTTCTTTCTGAGACGACAGCCATGCAGACCAATTAGATGCAGTGTGCGGCGTATGGTCTGAGCACTGACAGGCTGACCCCCCACCCCTTCAACCTCTGCACCAATGCTGGCAGCACTCATACGTCTATTTCCCAAAGACAACCTCTGGATATGAGGCTGACGCTGAGCATGTGCACTCAGCTTCTTTGGTTGACCATGGCAAGGCCTGTTCTGAGTGAAACCTGTCCTGTTAAACTGCTCAGTTTCAGGGTCTTGGCAATTTTCTTATAGCCTAGGCCATCTTTATGTAGAGCAACAATTATTTTTTTCAGATCCTCAGAGAGTTCTTTGCCATGAGGTGCCATGTTTAACTTCCAGTGACCAGTATGAAAGAGTGAGAGTGATAACACCAAATTTAACACACCTGCTCCCCATTGACACCTGAGACCTTGTAACACTAACGACTCACATGACACTGGGGAGCGAAAATGGATAATTGGGCCCAATTCGGATATTTTCACTTAGGGGTGTACTCACTTTTGTTGCCAGCGGTTTAGACATTAATGGCTGTGTGTTGAGTTATTTTGAAGGGACAGCAAAGTTACACTGTTATACAAGCTGTACACTCACTATTTTACATTGTAGCAAAGTGTAATTTCTCCAGTGATGTCACATAAAAAGATATAATAAAATATTGATAAAAATGTAAGGGGTGTACTCACTTTTGTGAGATACTGTACACCGAAGAACTATAACATTATGACCACTGGCAGGTAAAGTGAAAAACATTAATTACCTTGTTACAATGGCACCTGCAATTGGGTAGGAAATATTAGACAGGAAGGGATCATGTTGTTCCAGAACTTGATGCATTGAAGGCAGAAAGAATGGGCAATAACAAAGATTTAAGAGACTTTGACAAGGGCCAAATTGTAATTTTTAGATGACTGAGTAAGAGCAACTTCAAAACTGCAGCTTTTGTGGGATGTTTCCGGTCTGCAGTGGTCAGGAACGACCAAAAGTGGTCCAAGGAAGGAAAACAGGCGAACCAATAGCAGGGTCATGGCCAAAGCGAATAGGTGTATGTGGGGAGCAAAGGCTGGCCAGTATAGTCTGATTCAATAGGAGGCCTATTCTAACTCAAACCTCTGGTGCCAAAAAAAAGGTGTCAGAACATCGTGGTGCATCGTGGTGTGTTGCATATGAGGGTGCATAGCCGCAGACCAGTCAGGTGCTTATGTTGACCCGTGTCCACAGCCAAAAGTAAGTACAATGGGCATGTAAGCATCACAACCGGACCATGAATCGATGGAAGAAGGTGGCCTGGTCTGATGAATTAAAGAAAGTATTATTGGAACACAACGAGTTCAAGGTGTTGACTCCAAATTCTTCACATCTGAATTCAACTCAAGCATCTGTGGAATATGCTGTAAAAAACAGTTCCATCCACAGGGGGTCAGACATTGCAAATTACAGGACTTAAAAGATCTGTTACTGACGGCTTGGTGCCAAATGCCACAGCATACTTTCAGTGGTCTAGTGGAGTACATACCTCGAAGGGTTATGGCTGATCGGTGTATAGTGTAGCCAGACAGAGAGTCTGTCTTTCTGTAGTTTTTTACTTCTATGCTGTAAAAAGAATGTAAATGACTCACCTGCTGCTCAGTTCTATTCAGAATGTACAAATAGCTGAATAAACCAGGGGAGGAACCTTGTCTCACTTTAAGACCACTTTCACAGCGAGGCAGTTTTTAGGCATTTTAGCGCTAGAAATAGTGCCTGTAAAGCACCTGAAAACTGCCTCCGATTCATTGCAATTGGTGCTTTCACACCTGTGGGGGTGCGCTTGCGGGACATTAGAAAAAGTCCTGCAAGCAGCATCTTTGGGGCAGTTTGGGAGCACTGTATACAGCGCTCCCAAAACACCCCTGCCCATTGCAATGAATGGGCAGTGCTTCCAAAACGCCTAAAAGCGATTTGGAAGCACTGCAACGTGGGAGTTTTTAAACCCCTTCTTTTGGGTTAGACGCGCCCCACTAGCGGCCGAAAAGCGCAGCTTAAAAAGCGGCATGTCGCTGCTAAAATGAGTGGCGCTTTACCGCGAACGCACTGGCGGCCCCAGTGTGAAAGGGGTGTTATATGCCTTTGTATCAAGAATCAATTAGAGAGAGACAGTCCAAAAGAAAGCAGGTACAACAAAACCCAAACATTAAAGGGGTAACTTGTGGAGTCCAAACTCATAAATGCGGACTCTTTTCTGACGATATACTCCTATTTGTAACCTCTCCATTGATCTCCCTTCTCAATATCTGACAAGTCCTACACAACTTTTCTAAGATTTTGGGCCTTAAAGTCAATTACACAAAATTGCAAGCCCTTAACGTCTCGCTCCCTCTTTCCGACGTTTTATTATTAAAGAAATGATTTAAATTTTAATGGAATGACACCTCAATCAAATATTTAGGTATTACATTAACAACCCGTATTGAAACTCTATATACACACAATTATCCCCCACTGTTCAAGAAATTAGAAAGTCACCTTTCATCCTGGTCCAAATACGAGTTATCCTGGCTGGGCAGAATCAACTTGATCAAAATTACATTACTCCCTAGAATTTTATATTACTTTAGGTCGCTCCCTAACCCCATCCAAAAAATCCATTTAAAAAAACTTCAGAGTAAAATACTCAAGTACACTTTGGGCTCATCTGGATATCAAATACCCCAAAACACCCTTTTCCTTCATAGGAATAAGGGAGGCCTAGGTCTCCCTGATCTACATAAATATTATCTTGCAGCTAGACTAGCTCAGTTATCTACAATCTACTCTAAATCAGAAGAACCGGACTGGCTCAACATTGAAAGACAGGCTGCACCGCATTTTTCTCTCAACTATCTTTTATGGTGTCTCCCCAAAAAAAGACCTCCCATACTGGCCCCATTCCTATCACAATCCTTTGCGCTCTGTGATAGCCTTAGAAATCATTCGGCCCTTGTTTCTGCAGGACGTCCACTTGCAAACCTGTTCGGGAACCCGGATTTTCCCCATGGTTTGTATTTAGAAGCATTTAAGTGGTGTGTGGACAAGGGACTATACCGTATAGGACAGTTCTTCTACTCTGGTGGATCTTTGTCTCTAAACCACTGTGTTAAAACTTTGGAACTCCCCGATTCCGAAAGACTTCTTTTTGATAAAATCTCACAATTTTTACAACTAGTCTGGAAGGAAAAAACACTCCCCCCCCCCCCCCAATTCACGAAATATGAGCTATGGTGTGACCAGGCCCGGGGGGCAAAGGGGAGGTATATCCGTAATATATTCGTGCCTCACTCACCCTACAGTGAAATCCTCCTCTATGGAGGCTTGGGAAAAGAAGCTTCAAAATAAATGGGACCTAGACACCTGGCATAGAGCCTTCTCAAAGTCCTTCAAGGGTATTCTAAATGTCTCACTGATGGAGGCTAATATTAAGGTTATAACCAGGTGGTATTTTACCCCCCCTAAACTTGCATCTATATACCCTACAGCTGATCCAACCTGTTTCAGGGGATGCCAATATCTGGTGGGAATGTCCTAGAATCCGCCCCTTTTGGGGCAAAATCTTCTCTATGATTTCCAAGGTCACTGTTTGCCAGGTTTCTAGGTCTCTTTCAATAGCTCTCCTAAATGCTCACATACCCCAAATACCAAAAACTACACAAAAACTAATCCATTTTATTCTCACAGGAGCCAAGCTTACAATTGCCAAAGCGTGGAAGAAACCTAAACCTTCTTTCTTGGAAGCCAAAAAAATATATATCTTGGATAATGACTCAAGAAAAGCTAGCTAGTATTCTAACTGATACTGTTCCAAAATTCGAAAACCTTTGGGAACCTTGGGCTAGATATGTAGGAATCTCTCTGACCCAGGGTGTTCCTCCGGTTCCTACATAACTCTAAGTTAGGCACGTTTCCTATCTTCCCCCCCTTCCTAACCCTTCTTTCCTTTTTCTCTCATACTTTTCCCCTTTTTATTTTTTCCCTCCTATAGGGATTTCTGGTGATGTTCTGAGGGAGACCTATCTCCCCCCGTTTCACTTTCTGATTATACATAGAAATGATAGATAAAATATCCTCTTTCATAGATAAGGCCGATCTCTTTTAGCCTGGCTATTCCGGCGAACTTTAAGTAAAACTGCAAGTATGGTGAGAGGTTTCCTCCCCTGGTGCAGTTAGTTCCCGATAAGGGGCACCAGGAGGACAGAAATTTCTTTGTTTATCAGTTGGCCTATATAGGAGAAACTTCTCTTATTTAAATTCTTCATATTAATTATTTAACATTCTAAAACCACATCTATCGTTTTAATGATATGTCTTTATTTATCTACAAAATAGTAGTATTTATTCTAAGAGGTCATCTACCAGATTTTATTCATAATGAGATATACCGTAATGTACTGAATTGTAATATTTATTTTCTGAAAATAAAATATTTTGAAAGTAAAAAAAAAAAAAAAAAACACAACAGGTACTGCTGGGAGGCTTTTTTGAAAGTGCAGAATTATCTGTGAACACAGTGCTGTGGAGGCACCCTGTATTGAATGTTAATGTCCAAAACGAACCTGAGCACGTAGTGAAAAATACATAAAAGTTCAGCTTATAGATTTATAAAACTTTTTTACTTTTAAATGCTTTTTATTAAAGTTTTATTGGTTGACAATAAAATACACTTATGTACCCAAAACTGTTATGAAAGTGGATAAAAAATGTTTAAAGCCAGAGGACAGAAGGTTTAAAAAAAAGGTTTAAAAAAAATGGACAGTGTGCAACTAGAAATGCACACGAAAGAAGAGAAACAAATATTAAAGAGCCAACATATATGCAAAACCAGTCATTCTAACAGACAAAGGTTTGCCAGGCCAAGTAGAAAATATAATGATGACACTAAAGAATATCCTGAGGCTGTAATAGGAAGGCAAGAGATATAAAAGCATGAGCACACATTCTATAATAGGGGAATGCTGTCCATGGGCTGTAGCACTGTGATATAAATCAATATGTAAAGTGATTAAAAACGAAAAAAAAAAAAGTTGCTGTTGGATTTTACTATAAGATATGTAGTACTGTACTGTAAAGCAGCAAACACAACCTGCGTATGTAATGGGGAAATATGGCTGTCTCGATGCCCTTATATGATTTACAAACTATATCTAGTGTGCCAAGTAAGTAGGGATATGTCCTGGATGGCAAGTATATATGCCCCTATGTTTTGGAAGTGGGCCCTTTACGAAACAAAGTGGGGTTAATGAAAGCGGAAGGTGAAAAGAAAATAGGAAGAGGTGGACATGATTCTCAGGTAAATGCAGGATGCCCTGGGTTCAGCATGGTCAGGAAGTGGTCCATTCCCTACATAGCTGGGTATGATGGCTGCTGCTAACTCTATGTACTTGTACATTTGTTTGTGATATGGAAATTATGTAGCTGAAGTAAGCCAATGGGGTTGATTTACTAAAGGCAATAGACTGTGCACTTTGAAAAGTGCAGTTGCACTCTGCAAGTTGCTCCAGGGCTTAGTAAATGAGCAGAAGTTCTGCTGACTTCCATCATCCAATCATGTGCAAGCAAAGCTGCTGTTTTTTTATTTTCCTTGCACATGATTGGATATTCGTCGAAAAGTGAAGCTTTACCTCATTTACTAAGCTGTGGATTTAGGAAAAGCTTGCCACAAGGTCACAATAAAGATTGTGTTTTGTGACAAACATGTGGGGTGTCCCATGTCCCAGCAAATCTCCTGAATATCACACTGGGAACAAGATTTTTTTAAATTTTACATATATCAACCGCTTGCCGACCGCCGCACGAGGATTTACATCGACAGAATGGCACCGCTGCGCAAATGGGCGCATATATACGTCCCCTTTAATTTGCCGCCGGTGTCCCACGATCGGGTCACAGAGCTGAAGAACGGGGAGATGCTAGTGTAAACACGTCACTGATCGTCTGTTCCCTGTTATCGGGAACAGCGATCAGTGACGTGTCACAGCAAGCCATGCCCCTAACAGTTAGAATCACTTCCTAGGTCACATTTAACCCCTTCAGCGCCCCCTTACAGGTTACCCCTTCACTGCCAGTGTCATTTTTACAGTAATCAGTGCATTTTTATAGCACTGATTGCTGTAAAAATGACAATGGTCCCAAAATGGTGTCAAAAGTGTCCGCCATAATGTCGCAGTCACGCTGATCACCGCCATTACTAGTAAAAAAAAAAATTATTAATAAAAATGCCATAAAACTATCCCCTATTTTGTAGACGCTATAACTTTTGCACAAACCAATCAATAAACGCTTATTGCAAATTTTTTTTACCAAAAATATGTAGAAGAATACGTATCGGCCTAAACTGAGGAAAAAAATAGGTTTTTTTATATATTTTTGGGGGAAATTTATTATAGCAAAAAGTAAAAAATATTTTTTCAAAATTGTCGCTCTATTTTTGTTTATAGCGCAAAAAAATAAAAACCGCAGAGGTGATCAAATACGACCAAAAGAAAGCTCTATTTATAGGAAAAAAAGGACGTCAATTTTGTTTGGGAGCCACGTCGCACGACCGCGCAATTGTCAGTTAAAGCGACGCAGTGCCAAATCGCAAAAAGTGGCCTGGTCTTTGGCCAGCCAAATGGTCTGGGGCTGAAGTGGTTAATAAGCTTATTTGCATAAATCTGGGCTATTTTTCATGTATATTTAAAATCAGTAAGCATTCCCTTCAGCAAGACGTAGGTATTATGAGATACAGATGCAACAGACAACCTAGCACTGATCTGGGAAGTGATAACCACATGTGTCGTATGAACTAATGGAGATTACACTGTCAAGTCCTAGTCAGGAAGCATTCATACAGAATGTGTCCAAAGAAAGTCACACAAATCTTCAGTGTCACTACCTAGAAGTCCAGAAATGTGAAAAAAAAGTATCCCTTCCCTTTTCAAATACCAATACATAATATAAGTTATGGGATGGGAATATTTTTTTAAAGAAATCTAAACGATATGGTAGAAACCACCTTATATAAAAGCTACTAGTGAAATGTAGCAGCATTGGGAGAAAACAAATTAACCAGAGAACAAGAGTAGACATTAAAGAAAACTCTATTCAAAACCCATTTCTTCTTCTTTTGGATGGTCTGGAGCAGGGTTTGTCCACCTGCCAGGACTTTAACTGCTCCCTGGTACAGCAGCGTAGACTGGCAAAGAGCTCAGATAAATGCCAATCTGCTTTTGTATCATTCAAATACATTCTCTAACTTTTTCTATACACTCCTAGGAATCCTCTAGAGTGGGGGTCGGCAACCTGATCGATCGCAAGTTACCTGTTGAATATTGGATTTTTCGAAGTTTTCTTCATGCCGTCTTTACTTTTTATTGGGGCTTGCTAGTTAATTTTTTTTTTTAAAAAGGACGCAGCACCCCAGTGATCTTTGGTCTCCTCCATACCCCTGCACTAGAGGGTGCAAGACACACTGTTTCTGTACTATACACTATTGCAACACTGTATCCTGGCCTAGGCCAACAAGGCCCAGGCCTGGGGCAGCACGGAAAGATTCCCCACCGGCTTGCGCTACACTGTTAGTGTAGCGCCAGTCTTATGGGGCAGACTGGGCTGAGAGGCGCTGCTTCTAATTTTGACTGTCCTATCATCCTGGACCACAATCCTTCCTCACTGGGCTATATGTTTTCTGCTGCACCATTGGCATGCTTATAACTTCTTAGTCCTCTCAATAAAATTATCAGAAATTTGTGCTTTAAGTAGAACTATAGGCAACACTTTTTTTTATTTTATTTTTATTTTGGATAGAGTAAGGGAGGGTTATAGCAGAGATTTTCCTTCACTTTCTGCCCCATAGCCAAACAGGAAGTGCAAGGAAATCTATGCAAATTAAGGGAATCCATCCCCCCCCGCCCTCAGAACTAGCGTCTCCACTCAAAAATTTCAGGGTGGGTCTTAAACAGAAAGGGGTGTGGCCTTGACAGGAAGGGGTGGGTCATATTTAAATTAGGGGGTGCACGACTTTAGTCAGGCCCAGGGCAGCACAAAACCTAAATACACTACTGCACTATTGATCAACTTACTTACAATTAGGGGCCTCAAATGCACTCCCTGACAACACCAAAGGACCCCACATAATATTTCATCAATGTAATGCTACAGAAAGCTGTCAAAGACTATAGATATGCAACAGGAGACTATGAGCATCCTACAAGTCTGCAGATAGGCTACGGATGATGTTCAGAGATTAGAGAAAAGTAACATGAGACTGCTGGGGATCACTGCTATTACATCCCCTTTACAAATCATTACTTCTACATTTGAGCTCATTACAGCCCCCTTAAAAACTGTGGGTGTCACATTTGATATTTGTACAGCTGTAAAAAGTAAGAATGTGTGAAAGAAAAAATTAGAAACATTTAATTACTAAAAGTCATTCTAAATAATATTTTTCCTTCACTAGAACAAACAGCAAAACACAAACTATTTTCTGCTGGGGTCTGAGGCACATTATGTGCCCAAGGGCTGCCGTTAAATATCTACAACTGTGGGTCTGAGATTGGGCCTGTGGCTCAGATAGGACACAGATACAGAGGTTGTTCCTGTGATGCTGGTTCTCCAAATGAAGCCACCGGGCTTGGATGTGTATTTGCTGTGTAACAATTGTATCACATAAATGATACCTGGCTATAGGCAAGCCAAGCTCCCCAAAGCATGATTTTCTTAAAGTGATATTTTAAATAACAAAGATGTCATACTTGCCTGCTCAGTGGTTTTGCACAGAGCAGCCCCGATTCTCCTCTTCTCGTGTCCCCCGCCTGGCGGGCAGGCTCGCTCCCAAGCCGCTGCTCTGAGAGTTCGTTTACACATGGACTGCGGCTTAGCTCCACCCCCCGCTCTCAACTCATTGGCTCACTGGCTGCGATTGACAGTAGCAGGAGCCAATGGCTCCCGCTGCCGTCTCAGCCAATGAGATGGAAGGGACCCAGGAAAGCCACTACTCTCGTGCACATCGCAGGACGAAGATGAGACTCAGGTAAGTATTGGGGGGGGTTTACCTTTATGCATAGAATGCCTTACAATCACTTTAAATGTTATAATGACAGATAGACAAACATGGCAGACTGGTTCAGGTCCTCCTGAAAGTTTTTATATTCAATACTCTATGCATTATTTGTTTTCTTAGTTCTAAATAAAATTGGATTCCAGGCAGCTAAAAATGACACAAATTATTGCAGCTCTACATTTAATAACAAAAGTAAATACCAGTAAAAGGTGCAATACACTAGTACCTCAGAGGTGATCATGTAATAAATTTCAATCGAAAAAGGAGCGCGGCTGCCATACCACTCGCAGTACGACAGCTTGGAAACGCGTTGCATATTAGTGACGTCACAGCCCCGCACTGCGCCGCCACGTGAGTTCCAAGCCTCGCTCTGGGTGAGACCTGACACCGCACGGCCATCTTCCACCTTGCAGTGGTGAACAGCGAGGCAAATAAAGACTAGCAACGCCGAGCGCCCTGGCTCTGACCACTCACTACATCAACCCCTCTCTGGATACCTGATGTCCCAGCAGGACTCCCATCACACCAGTGATAAGCGGATCTCATCGTATCCTGATCATCCATCTTGACCCTGCTCTTGGACAGTTTCCAGCTCATCTATGTGCAACGCTGCTATCTCTCATGTGAGTTGATATTGCTTTTTTTTTCATTAAAGTTTTTACTATCTATTCAGAGGCGCCCCTCTCCTTGTTTTTCTACATTTAATAACAGCCATTAATTGTAGTTATTTTTTTACAATAATGTCTAAACTGAACCTGGTATCCATCTATTGTACAGTGCTACTCAGACTGGGGGAGGTAGGTGCAGCACTGGACGCCAATCAGGTTTAATGCATAAAAGTACCTGTTCTGACAACAGGCAAGCTGGCAGGAAAAGAGAGCAGAGAGATGACCTAATCAATCTGCTGTTGCTCCCTTACTTTCCAATCAGCAGGCTCCGGGAGGAGAGATGACACCACTGTATCCCTTAACTTTTTTTAGAGCAAATGGTGTCATCCTTCTATCTATGCTGACAGGGCTGTGTAAAACCCAAGACTGAATAGACAGAAAAGAAAAAAAAAAATTGTAAACGAGGTCCTTCATACATATTTAGTTGTTTTCCTGGAAGACAGTTATAAGAACTCTTTTTTCCCCACTTTTCCTAACCCTTGCTTTGGATCCACTCAATTTTCCTAATTCTCCTGGCTGCCACAAATAACCTGAACATACAGAAGTTCTCATGAGTACAAACCACAATGGCTCCTGGAATCACACCAACCCGCCTGCAGCTGTTAGTCAAGCTCAGCGAAGGCTACTACAACTCCAATTCCCAGAGCAGGCAGGGGCCCTGATGGTCATATACATGGAGGTAAAGGTAAAACTCTTTTCAGGCTACAGTACACTAAAATAACTGGAAAAGCCATAAACATTTGCTTGCTAAACATTTCATTAAAAAAACACACTACCGTCTTTTTAGCACAAAAAGGACACTGTAACTAAAACAAAAGAAAACTAAAAGAAAAAGTACTACATGTTATAGACAGTACCATATTCATTTTAGATGGTTACCTTTTTTGGGGTTAAAATCCGTTGTCTGAACTTCTCAATGGTCTCTTGCCCCGCACTTTCCCAAGCAATGACAAAAGATTGAATTTTATTAGGATCAAGATGGATATTCTCCAGCTGCTGACGTAAGACCAATGCTTTTAAATTATGATAAACAGCCTGAAAAACAATGTACAATGATTGTTCATGTATATTTTTTGTTTGGTATGCTCAGACAAATATAGCAAAATCTTAAGGTTTAACCCCAGACATAAATATTTTTATTTAAATATAAGTTTCCCTGACACCAAGAAGAAAAATATGTCAGGGGAGGGATCTACAGCACACAGCCTGTGACTACAGCCTTAGCAGTGTCCCTGAGTGCTGTGTGACGGTGGCCGTGCAAGGGGGGGGGTGTTCCTTCCCTTCAATCACCTCTCAGACCTCTCCTCATTGAGCTCTGCAGAGTGTAACTTCAGCTCTCCCTCCCAATTTTTTTTAGAAGCTCAAACAAGCTTTTGTAAATTCTGGACTTTGATCGGCTGTAGAGAAGAGAATACGGTAGATAAACTGGTACAACTTATGTAGATGGATTGGTTTTATCTCTGTTTGACCTGAGGCCAGTTATTGCACTGGGTATCTGAAAGGGTTTACAGTTATTTTAGGGTAAAAATATCAAGTAGTATCGTTTGTAACATCCATATACATTCTCTAACATTCTCTATACACTCCTAAGAATCCACAAGAGGGCACAATGCACACTATTATTATACATGAGTTTCTCTAATGCAGTGATCAACTTACCTAAAATAGGGCTTCTCAGTTATTCACTGTGCAGGCGCTGACCAAGTCTGATTAGTCAGCCCTTGAACACTGAATTGTTCTGGTCTGTCCTGGGAGCGCTGCACAGAGAAGAGGGAGAAGAGCGGGGAAGGAGGGAAATCTCCCACCTCCTGCTGCCTTTCTGGGCAAGAAAGTGAAGGGAAATCTGTAAAATGGGGCATTTATGGCAACAAATAAGCGGACAAGTTTTTAACCCTTTTTGTGCAAAATAACCCTGACTATACGTATTATAGTATGCGTGATAAACATATGGAACATGTTTAAATTGTGCAGAGAGCCAAAGGCGCACATACCGTCAGAGCGAGGGAGGAAACCGGAACACCCGGAAGCAACCCACGCAGACAGCACACAGATACCGTGTAGGAATGATAGCATGTGAATAAACATTGCAATGCTGTGCATTACCCTTGGAGCGTGGGAGGAAACCGGAGTACCCGGAGGAAACCCATGCAGACAGCATACACATACTGTAAGTATTTATAGCATGTGCAATAAACATATTGAACATGTTTATACTGTGCAGAGAGCCGAAGCGCACATTCCGTGAGCGCGTGAAAGGACACGGAGCACCCGGAGGACACCCACGCCGACCCAGAGAGTATAATACATACATATACTGTGAATGTATTTAGAGTCGTGTATAAACATATTGTGTATGTTTATATTGTGTATGGCACTGAAGACACAGCATTGGAACGTGGGAGGAAACCCACGCAGACACAGAGATCAATAACAACACTGTGAATGTATCCAGTGTACCAGTGTAGAGTTATAGGATAAGTTTTAATTATGGCGCCGGGGCACATAATCTTCTCTGTTATCATTCCAACCTGCTTACATGTGCTGCCGAAGCAGCATGCAGGTAAAAGGTAACCTCTGATACCGCAGACCGTGGTCCTGTCAGAGCTCAGAGCGTTCCCCAGGAAATGGCGGGAAACCACAGGAGCAGAGACCCTGTTGTTGCCTCAGAGACATCACACAGAAGGCTCACAGGGATTATAGAAATAAATGAATAAAGTGCCCCCACCATGCTGCACCGACCACTGTATCATCCATGCTGCTCTCGACGCAGCGTGTGAAGAAACAGTGAGGAAGCGGTGTAACAGAAAAGCTTGAAAAGAACCAAAGGAGAAAGTGTCCGCCTGAGGTACCACAGCCACAGCATCCAGCTTGAGAGTGTCCCTCACAGCATCAATGAGTTCACTTACAAGCGCCCTGTCATTTACTGACTCAGAACTGGAGTCTTCCTCACAAGGAATGTCCTGTTCAAAAACATTAAAATATTCAGAGCTAGGGTCCTGAGGAGCAGCAGCTAGGCCCATATCTGAATCAGAGCACTCCCCATGTGTGAGATTGTGTGTGGAGAGGGCGCTTTATAGCTCCCTTGCTCACACACCGCTTCCATCCTGACAATAATTTTTTTCCCAGGACTGCCGACAACTGGTCCATAGGGACCGCAGGTGCAGGAGCACTGCCAGTTGCCTCTGACAACTGTGGGGAAGCAGGGGAACCAGACTCCATACTGCCACCCTCTGAGACCTTATACACAATTACAGTGAATAATACAGTTCACCCACTGGCTGCGCTGAGGCTGAGGAGGGGATACCCAGAGGACTCACCAACCCATATAAGGACCGCTCAGTTCTGCTGTATGTAACCGCGCTGCAGCGCGAGTGAAGCCTGAGGAGAGTGTGAGGAGATTGTGGGGAGATTCGCGCCGCAGCAGCGGCGATAGAGGCCGGAACCGAAAGTGAAAGCGCCGCGGCTCCAAGAAAATGCCCGCCGGCCGCATGTATTAATGCGCCATTGAACTACGGCAAGATGGCCGCCGAGCGCAGTTTAAAACATCACACAGCACTAATGGCATCTCCAAACACACACACATGGTGTCTCCAAACACTCACACAGGGCAGTACAGACATGAGCGCCCCCTGCCAGGACAGAGTGACCCCCAAGTACCCCCACACAGCGCAGCGCCAGTACAGGGTGCAGAGAGCAGCATAACAGGGGGGAGACAGGGAGAAACCCCCCATATAGAGAAACACAGCCAGCATGTACTCACCTGCAGCAGGAGAGACTACTTACCCGTCCCAGAGGGACCCACTGGCTTGTTTCAGACAGACCTATCACAGAGTAGTACTGAGTAGCTGTCGGCCCGGTCCACCGCGAAAGATACAGCATGGTACTGTTCAATCTTGAGAGGACCGCGGGAGCATGAAAGCCACTCGGCCACCCCTGGAGTCATGGGGCATGTCGTGAACTGAGTCTCACCCACACAAGGCGAGGATCAGCACGCTCGATGGTTGGACAGAGAAGACTACGAGGATACCAGTGTACCCAACCTGTTGCCCAGCCGACAGTTGATTGAAGGTCTCAAAAATAAAATAATAAAATTCCCAAAGGAATAAAAATAAAATCTTCCAGGAGACTGGCTCCTGAGAGAGCCACATCTTCTCCTTCTGCTAGGCAGAAAAAAACTGAGGCTGCTAGCTGCAGGTAGGAGGGTTATGTCTGGAGGGACCGCCCCCCTGGTTTTTTTCTAGAATGTATGTTTCTAACATCTAACATTCTGCCTAGATCTTCTTCTGCGAGCAGGGACATATACCCACGTGTTTCAGTATTAGAGCTGTGTCAGTCCATGGACGATAAGAGAAAAAACGTTTTGCCCATAGTTCTACTTTAAACACTCAGGCTCCAGAGTGTGAATCCCACTAAGGACACTGGGGTTAATTTACTAAAACTGGAGAGTGCTAAATCTGGTGCAGTTCTGTATAGAAACAAATCAGCTTCCAAGTTTTATTGCCAAAGCTAAATTGAACAAGCTGAAGTTAGAAGCTGATTGGCTACCATGCACAGCTGCACCAGATTTTGCACCCTGGCCAGTTTTTGTAAATCATCCTCATGGTCTGCAAAAGCAAACTGTCAGTTAACTTTCTTCCTCCTAAAATTATTATTATTATTATACAGGATTCATATAGCGCCAACAGTTTGTGCAGCGCTTTACAACATGAGTTTTTTTATACAATTCAATACAGGAGGAATCAGTGGGCCCTGCTCATTAGACTTTACAATCTAGTAAAATGAGCCTAATGCCGTGTACACACGATCGGTTTTACCGATGAAAACAGTCCGATGGACTTTTCTCATCGGACAAGCCGATCGTGTATGGGCCCCATCGGTCTTTTTTCCATCGGTGAGAAAAAAAGGGATTTTTATAACAGCTTACCTGTAAAATCCTTTTCTTGGAGTACATCACGGGACACAGAGCGGCATAGTCATTACTAATGGGCTATATAGTTTACCTTCAGGTGCTGGCACTGGCAACTTCCAAACCGGAAGTACCCTCCCCTATATAAGCCCCTCCCATCCGGGAGCACCTCAGTTTTGTAGCAAAGCAATAAGTGTCCCAAAAAGAGGGGTGGGAGCTCTGTGTCCCGTGATGTACTCCAAGAAAAGGATTTTACAGGTAAGCTGTTATAAAAATCCCTTTTTCTTTTTCGTACATCACGGGACACAGAGCGGCATAGTCATTACTAATGGGACGTCCCAAAGCAATGCCAAATGAGGGGAGGGATACACTATACATAAGCTGGGCGCCATCAGGCATGAGGCTCTTTTGCGGCCTGCAACACACTGCGCCCAAAGGCGACATCCTCCTGACTTCTGACGTCTACCTGGTAGAATCTAGTAAACGTGTGTACTAAGGACCATGTTGTGGCAATACAGACTTGAGCCAGGGAGGCCTGGTGATGCACTGCCCATGAAGTTCCAACTGCTCTTGTGGAGTGCGCCCTAACTTTGAACGGAGGCGGTCTCTTTCTCAAGCCATAGGCTTGTATTATGACCTGTCGAATCCACTTGGCTAAAGTAGATTTTTGATGCTGCCTGACCCTTTCTGGGGCCTTCCGGCAGAACAAACAAAGTATCCGTTCTGCGAATCTGAGCAGTGGCTTTTAGATAAGCTTTAACTGCTCTTACTACATCCAAAGAATGCAATAACTTTTCCTCTACCGAACTAGGTTTGGGGAAAAAGGAAGGAAGAACCACATCTTGGTTCAAATGGAACCTCGATACCACCTTAGGAAGAAGGCTGGATGAGGACGTAATACTACTCTGTCCTTATGGACAACCAGATATGGCTCCTTACAGGACAAGGCGGCTAATTCCGATACTCTTTTAGCCGAACAAATGGCTACTAAGAAAATCAATTTCCTGGTGAAAAGAACCAAGGAAATGTGCCGCAATGGTTCAAATGGTTGTTTCTGTAGAACCGACAGAACCAGGTTTAAGTCCCATGGACATATGGGAATACTAACCGGATGGCTAATACGCATCACTCCTTGTATGAAAGCTTTGACTAATGAATGCAAAGCCAAGGGCCTTTGAAAAAATATTGACAAGGCCGTCTGACCCTTGATAGTACTCAAGGCAAGCTTCCTATGTACAGCCCACTGTAGGAAGTCCAGAATCCTACCTATTACGTACTTACGTGGATGCCATTTCTTGGCCTCACACCACGTGATGTACGCCTTCTAGATCCTCTAATAGATCTGCCTGGATACCGGCTTCCTGGCATTGATCATGGTAGATACCACAGGATTAGAGAGCCCTCTCTTTTTTAGAATGTGGGCTTCAATAGCCAGGCCGTCAAACCTAGGGCTGGTAAGGAAGGGTAGTATATCGGTCCTTGCGAAAGCAGGTCCGGACGATGTGGGAGGGTCCAAGGACTTCCCACTGACATTTTTACAATCTCCGCGTACCATGCCCTTCGGGGCCACGCTGGAGCCACCAGAATCACTGGTTTCTTTTCTACCCTGATTCTGCGGATTAATCGCGGTGGGAATGCATATATCAGCTTGAACTGATCCCAAGGGAACACGAGGGCATCCAAACCGCAAGCTAGGGGATCCTTTGTGCGAGACACAAATCTGTCCACCTTTGCGTTGAATCTGGATGCTAGCAGATCTACATCCGGTGTTCCCCACCGCTGGCATATTGCCTGGAAAACCTCGGGGTGAAGAGACCATTCCCCCGGGCATAATTGCTGGCGACTTAAAAAGTCCGCTCTCCAATTTTCCACTCCTGGGGTGAAAACCACGGATATGGCTGTGACATATCTTTCTGCCCATTCCAGGATGCAATTCGCTTCCCTCTGGGCTGCACGACTCCTGGTGCCACCCTGGTGATTGATATATGCCACTGCTGTGGCATTGTCTGATTGAATTCTGACAGGTGACCCTTGGAGTTTGGATGTCCATGCTACTAGGGCATACCGGGCTGCTCGTATCTCTAAGAGACTGGTGGGCAGGGCCTTCTCTGCTTCTGACCACTTGCCCTGGAGAGACCATTGCTCCAGTACTGCCCCCCAGCCTATGAGGCTGGCATCTGTAGTGACCACCTTCCAAGAAACCGGACTGAAGGGTTTCCCTTTTTCCAGATTCTGGGGCACCAACCACCAATGGAGGCTCTTGCGAACGGAAGGGGACAGGGACATTGGTAAGTCTAAAGCCTGAACTTTTTTGTTCCAGGCTGACAGTATGGCCCTCTGCAAGTTCCTTGATTGGAATTGACCGTAGGGTACTGCTTCGAATGAAGCCACTATTTTTCCCAGCAGCCTCATACACAGGCGTATGGATGGTTTTCCTTTTTTGTACCCACTAAGTGGGTCAAATCTTTCAAAGACGACACCTTCTCTGGAGGTAAGAAAATCTTTCTCTGATTTGAATCCAGTCTTAGCCCCCAAGTATTCCAGACTTTTGACTGGTTTTAGGGCTGACTTGTCTCGGTTGATAATGCCAACCGTGAGATTCCAGATACTTGATTATCTTGTGAACGACCACTTCTAGTTTTTTTCACTGAGTGGTCTATCAGCAACAAGTCGTCTAGATATGCCATTATCGTTACACCTTGTGTTCCTAGTTTGGCCAATTGTAGGGCCAGAATTTTTGTGAACACTCGTGGTGCTGTGGCCAGACCGAAAGGTAAGGCTCTGAACTGAAAATGGTGCCCTTCTACTGCAAAGCGTAGAAATTTCTGGTGGGCCGGACAGATGGGAATATGCAAATAAGCATCCCTTATGTCGATCGAGGCTAACCATTCCTGCCCTTGTAGGGCGGTGGCCATCGATCGGATCAACTCCATCCGAAAAAGTCCTGATATGTAGGAACTTGTTTAGCCCTTTTATATTTAATATGGGCCTCACGTCCCCATTTGGTTTGGGGACTGTGACAAGGTTCGAGTAAAACCCGAACCCGCTTTCTTCCAAGGGAACCTTCATGATTACCCTTGGAGCAATAGTTGTTCTAGTGCCAGAAGGAGGGATCCACTCTTCTGGGGATCGCTTGGCACGTTTGACCTTATAAAATGGGCAGGAGGAATGTCTTTTAACTCCAGCCTGTATCCCAGACTTACTGCGGAGATCACCCATCTGTCTCTGATGGTGTCCCGCCAGGTCTCTGTGAACAACTGAAGTCTTCCCCTCACCCGATTGAGTGGGGGCAACCCTTCATGACTTGGGGGGAGGTTTTGTACCTCTCTTGACCCAGGGTTTCTTGTTACCCTGTGATTGTCCCTGATTTCTGCCCCCTGGATTTGACCGCGGAGGCCGTCGGAACTGTTTTACAGCCGATGTGCCAGGGACTGGAGACCGGGTTCCCAAGGATTCCACTCCCCTGGACCTGTATAGCACCCTGCACAGAAAACATCTTGGTCGTGGGTATGACCAGAGCTCTGGATCCCAGGGTCCAGCCCTCCTAAGAGAGGCATTACAGGCAAAACCTTGCTCTTCTGTTGCAAGGCCCGGGTACCGACCGTTTAGCTATGAAGCTTTTTTGGTGGGATCCGGAACAGCTTACTAAGGCCCGTAAAAGAACCTGTACGCAAGCCCAGGAAAACACGTTACTCTTTGGCCAACACCTTAGACACTGGCAAAAAACTGAGGTGCTCCCGGATGGGAGGGGCTTATATAGGGGAGGGTACTTCCGGTTTGGAAGTTGCCAGTGCCAGCACCTGAAGGTAAACTATATAACCCATTAGTAATGACTATGCCGCTCTGTGTCCCGTGATGTACGAAAAAGAAAAATAGAACATGTTTTAAATTTATCCGATGGGAAAAAAAACGATAGCAAATTCCGATCGTCTGTGTGGAACTCCATTGGAGAAAAAACCCACGCATGCTCAGAATCAAGTTGACGCATGCTCAGAAGCATTGAACTTAATTTTTCTCGGCTTGTCGGAGTGTTTTACGTCACAGCGTTTTGGACGGTCGGAATTTTGACTGATGGTGTGTAGGCAAGACTGATGGAAGTCAGCTTCATCGGATTTCCGATGGAAAAATCCATCGGATTAGTATCCATAGGAAATCCAATCGTGTGTACAGGGCTTTATTGTATTTATAGGTGTACATGCATCAGATAGTAAGCTCCTTATGCTGACATGGACTGAGTAGCTCCCTGTACTATATACAGCTATGTTTAATATAACAATGCAATATCAGGGAAAGTAAAAAGAAAATAAATGTGAGTGAAAAGCCACCTATTCATAAGACTATTCAACCATTCAATTAGCCATCTGGATGTTTTTGGGGTATCATCCGACCCTCCCTGTTGTCAAGTCCTGTCGGTGAATGCCAAGATTTCCAGCCATCTTGTCCGATAAGCTTGTATTTAAGCTTTGTCTGTGAGTAGGACTATTGCTTTTTATTTACATTTTAATAAACCTGTAAGTGGTAATACACTAGGTCGGTGCGCCCTCCTGTTTTCTTTCTTTTTCTAGCCATATGAACACCCATTGTTCTGAGGAGGGCTGCAAGACTTTAGACTTTGCCTCTAGACAGAACCACGCCACCTATGTTCTGAGGATACACCGAGAGCGCAGGAGATTTTTGTTTTGTTTAAGACTATTCAACCTCATGGTAAAAAGGCAGCTCCACACAAGTTCATGGGAGTCTACTTCCTTTCTCTCTGCTTCCTGTATTACCAGTCACATTAAAATCTGCAAGGCTGGTTTTGTGGCTGGGAAAAACTTCTTAGTACTGCCTTTTAACATGAGGCCTTCTCAATGTGAGGGAGATCAAGGAACCTGCAGTGTGTGAGAATAGCTCTCCCGGGTGCACAGCCCTTAAAGCAAACAGTGTGCATTAAGAGCTGTCCACTTGTCTCTGCAGACTTGGATGTGTGGGTGAGTCTGTACAGCTGCTTGGTGCTTGAATGAAAAAATCCAATGAAATATATTTAATGGTGTCAGTCCATACAGCAAAGAATAAAAAAGATGGCTAACGCGTTTCACACCATGGTTACAGGTGTTTACTCATAGCTTTCTGTACAGCTGCTGCGTCTCCATTGACTAATACCCTGCCTGCATGCAGCTCCATGCTACTTTGGAGATATCCGCCTATCCTTGATCACATGGTTTGTCAAGACCCATTACAATTTCCTTTCCGACTTGGTAAACAAATAACTGATGTGTACTGCGGATCTTATTTTTAACAGTGCTGTGATTTTTCAACATGTTGAAAATCCTTACTAATACAGCCAAATCCCACCAGATGTAGGGACCCTTTACATCTATGGTGGGTCAACACATGTTGTGCTGAGTGTGCCCATACATCATGTAAGCAGGCCAAAAAACAAAACCACAAGACAACATATGCATACTGAAAATATATGTTTTTCAGTATGCTGAAAGGCAGGTTTGTTTATTTTGCCCGCATATGTACAGTGGAGTGCCAATAAAACTCAAGTTGCAAAAGGTGTGCTGACAACTTTAAATACAACTTAAAAGAAAAAAAAGCCACCGTATCTATGTAACCTTCACAATGCTGCAACGAGATAATGCATTATACAGCTCATTGCTTTCATTTGTAATGCAGCACACCACAACACATAGTAGCATGTTACCATGTTTTGCTGTGTGCTGCAATGCAGGTGTGTTGGGAAGATGCATTGCGGTGCTATAAAAAAATGAATGGTACAATAGAGCACCAATGCTGCAGCTCAACAGTGTAAACCCAGCCTTAAAGTGATTGTAAAGTCTCGTTTTTTTTTTTTTCTTTAAAAATAACAAACATGTAATACTTACCTGCTCTGTAAAATCGTTTTGCACAGAGCAGCCTGGATCCTCCTCTTCTTGGGTCCCTCTTTGGCGCTCATGGCCCCTCCCTCCTGCCGTGTGCTCTCAAAGCAAGCAGCTTGCTATGAGGGCACCAAGCCGAGCCGCAGCTCCGTTTATCCATTCAGACATGGAGCCACGGTTTGGACCCACCCCACGCCCCCTCTCTCTCCCGATTGGCTAGATGACTTTGATTGACAGAAGCAGGAGCCAATGGTGCCACTGCTGTGTCTCAGTCAATCAGGAGAGAGAGCCCCAGACGGCCGAGGCATGCGTGCACATCGCTGGATAGAGAGGGGGCTCAAGTAAGTATTAGGGGGGCTGAGGGGGGCTGCTGCACAAAGAAGGTTTTTTATCTTAAAGCATAGAATGCATTAACATAAAAAAAGCTTCTATCTTTACAACCCCTTTAAAGAAGCTTAAGTCATTTGTGTGAAAATTAAAAGTCAGCAGCTACAAATTCTGTAAGCTGCTGACAATTAATAAACAGATGCTCGCCTGTCCAGGGATCCAGTGCTGTCCTTACCCAGCCTTTCGAGCAAAGTTCCTCTTTAATGGATAAGTTCACTTTTACAAAAAAAATAATACATACACATTTTTTTGCATTATATATTTTTCTTTTTGTTAGGGACCTGTAAAGCATCTGCTGATTGTGGATGTAATGCCACGGTCCTGCAGACTGTCTGTGTAGCTGTCTGCCCATACTTTCTATAAGGGCAGGCAGTTACAATGAACTACCTAGAGTGATCAACAGCGCTCGAGTAGTTCATAGAGAACTACAAGCTGACAGTCACAAAGGCTGTCGGTACCTGTAGTTTTCCCATTCACAGAACACTATGAATGAATGACAAAACCCGGCAGGGGGGTGCGGTGACCGATGCATTTGTAACATGTTACACCCCGAATATGGGTGTACCATGTAACATGGTACAAAAAGGTAAACTTATTCTTTAACAATATTTTTTTTTAAAGAAAACAGAAACAAAAGATAATTGCACAGCCAACAATCCTGTTATAGCTGTTGTTTTCCCAGTGCAAACTAGAAAATGAAAGCTAGCACCCATCAGTTACTCAGTGTAACACACCCACATTCCCTTGCCTCAAAATTTAATACACCAGCCCATGTGAGCACAGTTGGAAGTGTCAGACTATGACATATTTACAGGAATGAATAATGCATCCAGCATTTTTACTGATTGCTACTCACATGAATTTATTATTTAATGGAATTGTAAAATATTTACTCGTGAGGCAGTTGCCATCTCCCTTCACACTGTAACCCCTTAATGTCTTCTTTGCTTGATATAAAAAGGTGGACATTTATAGAACAGGGACAGGCTGGAGGTTATGCAAATTGGCATTTGCTCTTTCAGGGACCACTGTGTTTATTTTTTGCTTAACCACTTAAGCCTGGACCATTTTGGCTAGTTAATGACCAGGCCCCTTTTTGTGATTCGGTATGCGTCGCTTTAACTGACAATTGCGCGGTCGTGGCTCCCAAACAAAACTGACGTCCTTCTTTTCCCACAAATAGAGCTTTCTTTTGGTGGTATTTGATCACCTCTGAGGGTTTTTATTTTTTGCGCTATAAACAAAAATAGAGCGACAATTTTGAAAAAAATGCAATATTTTTTACTTTTTGCTATAATAAATATCCCCCAAAAGATATATAAAAAAAATAATTTCCTCAGTTTAGGCCGATACGTATTCTTCTACATATTTTTGGTAAAAAAAAAAAAATCGCAATCTGCATTTATTGATTGGTTTGCGCAAAAGTTATAGCGGCGATCAGTGATTTTTTTTCATGACTGCGACATTATGTCGGACACATCGGACACTTTTGGCACATTTTTGGGACCATTGTCATTTTTACAACGATCAGTGCTATAAAAATGCACTGGCTACTGTAAAAATGACACTGGCAGTGAAGGGGTTAACCACTAGGGGCGCTGAAGGGGTTAAGTGTGCCTAAGGGAGTGATTACTACTGTTAGGGGGCGTGACTACGAGTGACACGTCACAGAGCGGAAATCAGTGAGTGTCAGTAGGCGAGCGGGGAGATGTTGTGTTTACACTAACATCTCCCCGCTCCATCCCTCCGTGAGACGATCGCGGGGATCCCCGCGACGATCGAGTCAGTGGGACCCGCAGTCTGACTAACGGGGAAGGTAGCGGGGTTGCGAGCGTGCCGCCGGCAGCGCGCGCGACCCCCACGTCGGCCAGTTAAAGGGGATGTACAGGTACGTTGATGTGCCTGTACGTGCCATTCTGCCGACGTATATCTACTGGAGGGGGTCCTTAGGTGGTTAATAAATGAAAAATGGCGTAAAAAATTTTTCATTCAAAAAAGTGTTTTTCTTTGTTTCTGTTATAAAATTTTGCAAATAAATGATCTTTCTTCATAAATTTAGGTCAAAATGTATTCTGCTACATTTCTTTGGCGAAAATAACCCAAATCAGTGTATATTATTTAGTCTATAGGAAAGTTATAGAGTCCACAAAGGATGGTATATACTGTATATCTGAAAATTGATCAATCCTGATGTACTGACACCCGAACTCATTTCTTGAGACCGAAAATACCAGGGCAGTACAAATACCCCCAAATGACCCCTTTTTGGAAAGTAGACAGTCCAAGGTATATGGTAAGAGGCATGGCAAGTTTTTTGAAGCTATAAAGTTAGAAGGGCTTTTAAACTAGGCGACGGGAGGGAGGGTCCAGAGGTAGAGATAGTCAGCACGAAACATATTCCAGAGGGGAGTATTGGGGGCATTAGTGGTAGATTGACTAAAGCACCTAAACCCGAGGTAAGTATAGTAACAAGTCCTATCTGCAACTTCAGAACACCCAAAAAAAGGATACAGTATGCAACCGGTCTAAACTACATGGCATGTTCACCAATGCCAGGTTTCTGGCGGACAAGATGGGAGAACTAGAGCTACTGTTATTCGAGGAGGATTTCGATTTTGAAGGAATTTCAGTTTAATTTGGTTCAACAGCTCTCATAATTGGCTGGCAACCATTCAAGAGTGTTACCTATATTGCAGGGATATAGAGGGTAAAAAAGAGGGAGGGGTATGTCTGTATATCAAAAATTATGTACAAGTGAATGTGAGAGATGACATCACTAATGGAGCAAGGGAGTCGGTGGAATCCTTATGGGCAGAGCTGCAAAGGGATGAAACTAATGGAAATTAATACTGGGAGTATGAAAGAAAAAAAGGGAGTGGGAGTGCAGCGCTAAAAAAACACCAATTAAAAAATTAAAAATAGGTGATTAATTATGCAAAAAATATATATGAATTATATGCAATAAATTGATGTTTGAAACCAAAACTTTAAAAAACTTTGAAAGAGGAAAAGGAAAACGAATGCAGAGTCTCCAAATGAATAAATATACAATTAGTTGAAAGTGACATAAAAATGTAAGTAAAAAAGGAGAATAAAGTCCCAAGCAAAAAATAGTAGTAAAAATTCCAAAAAAAGTGTCCACAGTGAAAGTAGAAATGAATCAATCTTCCCAAGGAAACTTCAGGTGTATCACCCTTGTGATAAAAGATCTGCTTACCAGAATGTCGTGACTGTAAAACAGTCTCTCCCAGCACAAGGAATAGGTTTCCCCAAGACCTCAGAGTCTTCACAGCAGTACTGCAGATAACAGTGGTCCTCATACACTCATGTGGAAAAAAAAGGATATGCCCATAGTGTAATATGCAAAACCAATACTTTAATGAAAAGAGGGAATGCACTTACAATGTGGTAGAAAGATTACAGCGGTAACGGTGGTGGATCGAAGCGGCGTCTCAATAGATCCTGTATGTGTGTGTTCCTATGGCGTCCGCGGCACCTCCTCTCGGTAAGGAATTGCGTAATGACGTCAGCTGCCCCCTACGCACGTTTCGTCGCAAGTAGGACGTCATCTGGGGATTGGCCGTAAAGACTGTCATCACGCATGGAGGTATATATAGACCCAGCGCCATTTTGACTAATGGCAAATGTAAGGGAAAGGGTTTAGAACAGCACAGTCATTATGATAACCGGCCATACCTGGACAAGGAACAAGCCGCAAAAAGTTAGAAGTAATAGAAGAAGGTAGTGAGCCATCTTGTGGTCAAATGAGTGTAGTGCCACGAAGTTAGACAGGAACACTAACATCAAACAGATTTGAGACGCAACTTCAAAAAATTTAAAAAGACATATCTTGTCTTTAAAAACAAATTCATATATCTAACAATACATAATAGCAATATGAGATTAAAAATAAATCAATCAAATAAACTAAAATATATTAAGAAGACAAATGAAAATAAAACAATTTTAAAAGGTTAATAAATGATGTTGAATTATATCTGTATGAGGACATAATTAAATAGTGCCTACACACAAAAAGTAGAAATATAAAAAAATTTATAAAAAATAAAAATTAAATTTATGAGTTATTAATAAAACAATTAATGTCCCAATCTACATTAAGACCAAAAGGCTTAAAAGACTTCATTAAAAAAATCCATCTCGTTTCTAATTTAGAAATAGCCCTGACCATATTGGTGCCCCTCCAGTGTGGATGGGCAATATCAATTGCTAAGAACGTAGTACCAGTGAGTTGGCGGTTATGATGTTTATCATAGTGCCTGGAGAGGTTATGTTTAGGAAAGCCTCTTTTTATATTTCCCACATGCTCACTCAGACGTATGTGTAATTCTCTCTTCGTACGACCTATATATTGCTTTGAGCATGGGCACTGAATCATGTAAACTACGTACTTAGTTGAGCAAGTTATAAATGCCTCGATATCGTAAGTGTGGTTAGTGACCGTAGAGACAAAACTTTCACATTTTCGACCATGAAAGGAATTAACCTTACAGATGTTGCACCTACGGCAAGGATAATACCCTTTCATATTGTGAAAGAAAGATGCCTTTTTAGGTGGGTCTATAACGTTAGGGGCAATACTAAATCTCAGAGGAGGTGCGCCTCTATAGATTAAGACAGGTTGTTCAGGGATAAGGGGTCCTAGAATTTTGTCGTTACGTAGTACATCCCAATGTTTTTTGAAAATCTTTTTAACTGAGAAGTGTTGGTTGGAATATCTCGTAATCATAGACCAACTACATTTTTCTGATGAAGATTTATCCCTTATTTTCTTTGTTAGAAGTGAACTCCTGTTCAAAATAGCAACGTTATTAATAGTAGTATTAATTTCAAACTCATTATAACCTTTACTTAAAAATCTCTGTTTTAAAATGTCAGCTTGTTGGTGAAATACTGCAATATCTGTACAGTTGCGTCTCAATCTTTGAAATTGGCCCTTTGGCACAGCAGCAAGCCACGCTTTGTGATGACAACTGTGTATAGGGATGAAAGCATTGCGATCTGTGTCTTTAAAGAAGGTACTAGTTGTAAGACGACCTTCCTTAATACATATATTAAGATCTAGAAAATGAATCTGTGAATCGCTTGCTTCATACTGTAAAACGATACCTTTATTATTATTATTGAGATTGGAGAAAAATATATCTAGGGAGGATCTGTCTCCTCCCCAAATAAGAATGACATCGTCAATATATCTTTTCCAAAGCAAAAGCTCTGGAGGGGGATCGATATCGATCACTTCTGCTTCCCAATAGGCCATGAACAAATTTGCAAGGCTTGGAGCAAATTTGGCCCCCATTGCGACACCTCTAGTTTGCAAAAAACAGGTGCCTCCAAACCAAAAGTAGTTATGGCTAGTCGCAAATTGTAACAAATCCATAACAAAGTTCTTTTGTAAATGGGGTAGAGTTCTGTCAAGTTGAAGATAACTATTGACTGCCTCAAATCCATCTTGATGGGATATGATAGTATATAGGGAGGCTACATCCGCAGTTGCCAGGATGTAGCCTTCCTTCCAATGGAAATCTTCCAATAAGTTAAGGACCTGAGTGGTATCACGTAGATATGCTGTAGTGTTCACCACCAAGGGTTGTAAAAACGCATCTATATATTTACCTATCCGAGAGGTTACGGAATCAATACCGCTTATAATCGGACGGCCAGGAGGCTGAGTGAGGCTCTTGTGCAATTTAGGTAAATAATAAATAACAGGCACTCTTGGTATGATCGGGATAAGGTGAAGTTTTTCTTTCTCATTAAGAATGTTGTTTTCAAAACCATAAGCAACAAGAATCGATAATTCTTTTCTGAATTTAAATTGTGGGGTTAGAAGCCAAAAGGTGTGTAGGTAGAGTGATCAGAAAGGAGTCTGGTCATTTCTGCTATATATTGGGATTTGTCCATAATAGTTATACCCCCTCCTTTATCTGCTGGACGTATGATGATGTCATTACGTTGGCAGATTTTTTTAATGTTGGTATGATATTCAGCTGTATCTCTCTTATTAGGAACTTTCAGGGATAATACATCATTCAAGACAAGTTCCTTGAACACCTGTATAGAAGGACAATCCGAGGATGGACCCTAGAGATGCAGTCCGTTATTACAATCCAGGGCCTAATGGCCAAACCCCTCAGGGTAGGCACATTCAATTAGAAAACCGCTTTGCGCCCCTTTCTAATTACCAAGAGGACCCTTGTGATGAGGAGTATGTAATTACACAACATCCGAATCACTATAGAGACTTTCCTCCATCACAGAGAGACTACTATCAAGAATCACCGCAAGATTTTGGCAATAATAGTCAACGTTTTTTTCCAATGGCCAACAATCGGAACAAAAGGGGCTACGAAGAAAGAGAAGAAAGAGAGGAGTTAGAGGGGGTAGGAGAATCAGAGCCAAAGAAAAGAAAGCCATAGATATTAGTGGCATTTTCAATTTGAGTTCTGCCACTCTTTCTGTGGGAGAGCAAAGGGTCCTTAGTCAGGGTCTGAAGTTTGCACCTTCACACAAGCTTAATAAATTTGAGACATTCATTGATGTACACAAATTTATTAGAAAGATGAACATTAAACGTCATTTCATCCTGAACCCCATTGGAAATTCTAGTCAAATTATCCATAGGACATCCACTCATTCCAACTCTGCTCATTTGACATCAAGTGAATTGACCACAGATAATGCTCCTATTAAACATACCAACCTTAGGAACACATCACTTTTTAACCCCCCAGGTTTTGTTGCTCCTTCTATACAGGTGTTCAAGGAACTTGTCTTGAATGATGTATTATCCCTGAAAGTTCCTAATAAGAGAGATACAGCTGAATATCATACCAACATTTAAAAAAATCTGCCAACGTAATGACATCATCATACGTCCAGCAGATAAAGGAGGGGGTATAGCTATTTTGGACAAATCCCAATATATAGCAGAAATGACCAGACTCCTTTCTGATCACTCTACCTACACACCTTTGGCTTCTAACCCCACAGTTAAATTCAGAAAAGAATTATCGATTCTTGTTGCTTATGGTTTTGAAAACAACATTCTTAATGAGAAAGAAAAACTTCACCTTATCCCGATCATACCAAGAGTGCCTGTTATTTATTATTTACCTAAATTGCACAAGAGCCTCACTCAGCCTCCTGGCTGTCCGATTATAAGCGGTATTGATTCCGTAACCTCTCGGATAGGTAAATATATAGATGCGTTTTTACAACCCTTGGTGGTGAACACTACAGCATATCTACGTGATACCACTCAGGTCCTTAACTTATTGGAAGATTTCCATTGGAAGGAAGGCTACATCCTGGCAACTGCGGATGTAGCCTCCCTATATACTATCATATCCCATCAAGATGGATTTGAGGCAGTCAATAGTTATCTTCAACTTGACAGAACTCTTCCCCATTTACAAAAGAACTTTGTTATGGATTTGTTACAATTTGCGACTAGCCATAACTACTTTTGGTTTGGAGGCACCTATTTTTTGCAAACTAGAGGTGTCGCAATGGGGGCCAAATTTGCTCCAAGCCTTGCAAATTTGTTCATGGCCTATTGGGAAGCAGAAGTGATCGATATCGATCCCCCTCCAGAGCTTTTGCTTTGGAAAAGATATATTGACGATGTCATTCTTATTTGGGGAGGAGACAGATCCTCCCTAGATATATTTTTCTCCAATCTCAATAATAATAATAAAGGTATAATTTTACAGTATGAAGCAAGCGATTCACAGATTCATTTTCTAGATCTTAATATATGTATTAAGGAAGGTCGTCTTACAACTAGTACCTTCTTTAAAGACACAGATCGCAATGCTTTCATCCCTATACACAGTTGTCATCACAAAGTGTGGCTTGCTGCTGTGCCAAAGGGCCAATTTCAAAGATTGAGACGCAACTGTACAGATATTGCAGTATTTCACCAACAAGCTGACATTTTAAAACAGAGATTTTTAAGTAAAGGTTATAATGAGTTTGAAATTAATACTACTATTAATAACGTTGCTATTTTGAACAGGAGTTCACTTCTAACAAAGAAAATAAGGGATAAATCTTCATCAGAAAAATTTAGTTGGTCTATGATTACGAGATATTCTAACCAACACTTCTCAGTTAAAAAGATTTTCAAAAAACATTGGGACGTACTACGTAACGACAAAATTCTAGGACCCCTTATCCCTGAACAACCTGTCTTAATCTATAGAGGCGCACCTCCTCTGAGATTAATATTGCCCCTAACGTTATAGACCCACCTAAAAAGGCATCTTTCTTTCACAATATGAAAGGGTATTATCCTTGCCGTAGGTGTAACATCTGTAAGGTTAATTCCTTTCATGGTCGAAAATGTGAAAGTTTTGTCTCTACGGTCACTAACCACACTTACGATATCGAGGCATTTATAACTTGCTCAACTAAGTACGTAGTTTACATGATTCAGTGCCCATGCTCAAAGCAATATATAGGTCGTACGAAGAGAGAATTACACATACGTCTGAGTGAGCATGTGGGAAATATAAAAAGAGGCTTTCCTAAACATAACCTCTCCAGGCACTATGATAAACATCATAACCGCCAACTCACTGGTACTACGTTCTTAGCAATTGATATTGCCCATCCACACTGGAGGGGCACCAATATGGTCAGGGCTATTTCTAAATTAGAAACGAGATGGATTTTTTTAATGAAGTCTTTTAAGCCTTTTGGTCTTAATGTAGATTGGGACATTAATTGTTTTATTAATAACTCATAAATGTAATTTTTTATTTTTATAATTTTTTTTATATTTCTACTTTTTGTGTGTAGGCACTATTTAATTATGTCCCCATACAGATATAATTCAACATCATTTATTAACCTTTTAAAATTGTTTTATTTTCATTTGTCTTCTTAATATATTTTAGTTTATTTGATTGATTTATTTTTAATCTCATATTGCTATTATGTATTGTTAGATATATGAATTTGTTTTTAAAGACAAGATATGTCTTTTTAAATTTTTTGAAGTTGCGTCTCAAATCTGTTTGATGTTAGTGTTCCTGTCTAACTT
The DNA here is from genome assembly GCA_029206835.1 of Rana muscosa. Lineage (NCBI taxonomy): Eukaryota > Metazoa > Chordata > Amphibia > Anura > Ranidae > Rana > Rana muscosa. The sequence continues at coordinate 1,018,838,435 of CM055116.1, forward strand.
CGTGGCACTACACTCATTTGACCACAAGATGGCTCACTACCTTCTTCTATTACTTCTAACTTTTTGCGGCTTGTTCCTTGTCCAGGTATGGCCGGTTATCATAATGACTGTGCTGTTCTAAACCCTTTCCCTTACATTTGCCATTAGTCAAAATGGTGCTGGGTCTATATATACCTCCATGCGTGATGACAGTCTTTACGGCCAATCCCCAGACGACGTCCTACTTGCGACGAAACGTGTGTAGGGGGCCGCTGACGTCATTACGCAATTCCTTACCAAGAGGAGGTGCCGCGGACGCCATAGGAACACACACATACAGGATCTATTGAGACGCCGCTTCGATCCACCACCGTTACCGCTGTAATCTTTCTACCACATTGTAAGTGCATTCCCTCTTTTCATTAAAGTATTGGTTTTGCATATTACACTATGGGCATAACCTTTTTTTTCCACATGAGTGTATGAGGACCACTGTTATCTGCAGTACTGCTGTGAAGACTCTGAGGTCTTGGGGAAACCTATTCCCTGTGCTGGGAGAGACTGTTTTACAGTCACGACATTCTGGTAAGCAGATCTTTTATCACAAGGGTGATACACCTGAAGTTTCCTTGGGAAGATTGATTCATTTCTACTTTCACTGTGGACACTTTTTTTGGAATTTTTACTACTATTTTTTGCTTGGGACTTTATTCTCCTTTTTTACTTACATTTTTATGTCACTTGTCACTAATTGTATATTTATTCATTTGGAGACTCTGCATTAGTTTTCCTCTTCCAAAGTTTTTTAAAGTTTTGGTTTCAAACATCAATTTATTGCATATAATTCATATATATTTTTTGCATAATTAATCACCTATTTTTAATTTTTTAATTGGTGTTTTTTTAGCGCTGCACTCCCACTCCCTTTTTTTCTTGTTTACCTTATAAGTTTTTTGTATTGAACTTATAGTGCTAGCAGCTATTATTGAAATGTTTATTTAAACAAACACATTTTTACATCTTATCATATAGCGCAGCGTTAGCCTTAGGGCTTTTTTTCTTCCTGCACAATTTTGTATATTATTAACGTTGCTGCTGATATCACACTATGGATATTTTTGAGTTCAGATCTCAATACAATATTAACATAGAAGGTGTTTTCGATGAAAACACTGAGGAGACCGATGGAATAAGCGGTCTATTCCTCAGGCTCAAAAATATCCTAGTGTCTGAATTACACACTACTTGGGATATTGCCTATTTGGAACACTATGTATCAAAGAAGATGGTGCCCAGAAGCCTTAGATGGGAGGTCAGTCCCCAGAAAGGCGAAACTGACCTAGAAGGCTGGTTTGTTTATTTTAATGATATTGGGGTTACATTTTTACAATTTCTTTTAGGTAAAAAACAGGCAAAACTATGTATCCTTAACGAAGAGATATCTTTGGTTAGGGATAAACTGGCTTCTTACAAGGGTCAAGAGTTTTATAAACAAAAATCAGATCAATTGAGACTCTTCCTGGAAAAAGAGGAGTTTGAACAAAAAATTAAGAAAAAGAAAAAATTTAATCGAGATTTCTCTGACTATTCGAATAAAGTTGTTTTCAAATGGCAAACTAAATTAGAAGCCACTTTTGAGAGTGAAATGGTTGAAATTAGCTCTAGTCAACCAATAGAGCCAGTAGCCTCTACCTCATCTAAGAGAACTGTCCCCCCAGTGTCACACAACGGAGGGTCTGAAGCCAAAGGAGGTAAGAAATCCATTCCTGTATCTAAACAAAAGGGAACTCAGGGTAATCAGAATCACCCTCCTCCATACCATAATCATTCCCGACCCTCCAATTATATACAGCAAACGCGCCCCAAAGGTACGGCTCAACCACCTCGCCCAAGGGGCCCTTACCATGGAAATTTCCCTCAGCCTGGTTACCCCCCTCCCAGGGTGCCCCAGTTTGAGGGCAATACTCATCGCCCTCGGGAATATAGGGAAAATCCAGGGAATAATTGGTATCAAAAATCTTATTCTCAAGAACCATGGGAATACAGAGATGATTATAGGGACACATGGTCCTTGAAACCTAAACATCATATTAAGGACAATCCGAGGATGGACCCTAGAGATGCAGTCCGTTATTACAATCCAGGGCCTAATGGCCAAACCCCTCAGGGTAGGCACATTCAATTAGAAAACCGCTTTGCGCCCCTTTCTAATTACCAAGAGGACCCTTGTGATGAGGAGTATGTAATTACACAACATCCAAATCACTATAGAGACTTTCCTCCATCACAGAGAGACTACTATCAAGAATCACCGGAAGATTTTGGCAATAATAGTCAACGTTTTTTTCCAATGGCCAACAATCGGAACAAAAGGGGCTACGAAGAAAGAGAAGAAAGAGAGGAGTTAGAGGGGGTAGGAGAATCAGAGCCAAAGAAAAGAAAGCCATAGATATTAGTGGCATTTTCAATTTGAGTTCTGCCACTCTTTCTGTGGGAGAGCAAAGGGTCCTTAGTCAGGGTCTGAAGTTTGCACCTTCACACAAGCTTAATAAATTTGAGACATTCATTGATGTACACAAATTTATTAGAAAGATGAACATTAAACGTCATTTCATCCTGAACCCCATTGGAAATTCTAGTCAAATTATCCATAGGACATCCACTCATTCCAACTCTGCTCATTTGACATCAAGTGAATTGACCACAGATAATGCTCCTATTAAACATACCAACCTTAGGAACGCATCACTTTTTAACCCCCCAGGTTTTGTTGCTCCTTCTATACAGGTGTTCAAGGAACTTGTCTTGAATGATGTATTATCCCTGAAAGTTCCTAATAAGAGAGATACAGCTGAATATCATACCAACATTAAAAAAATCTGCCAACGTAATGACATCATCATACGTCCAGCAGATAAAGGAGGGGGTATAGCTATTTTGGACAAATCCCAATATATAGCAGAAATGACCAGACTCCTTTCTGATCACTCTACCTACACACCTTTGGCTTCTAACCCCACAGTTAAATTCAGAAAAGAATTATCGATTCTTGTTGCTTATGGTTTTGAAAACAACATTCTTAATGAGAAAGAAAAACTTCACCTTATCCCGATCATACCAAGAGTGCCTGTTATTTATTATTTACCTAAATTGCACAAGAGCCTCACTCCGCCTCCTGGCCGTCCGATTATAAGCGGTATTGATTCCGTAACCTCTCGGATAGGTAAATATATAGATGCGTTTTTACAACCCTTGGTGGTGAACACTACAGCATATCTACGTGATACCACTCAGGTCCTTAACTTATTGGAAGATTTCCATTGGAAGGAAGGCTACATCCTGGCAACTGCGGATGTAGCCTCCCTATATACTATCATATCCCATCAAGATGGATTTGAGGCAGTCAATAGTTATCTTCAACTTGACAGAACTCTACCCCATTTACAAAAGAACTTTGTTATGGATTTGTTACAATTTGCGACTAGCCATAACTACTTTTGGTTTGGAGGCACCTATTTTTTGCAAACTAGAGGTGTCGCAATGGGGGCCAAATTTGCTCCAAGCCTTGCAAATTTGTTCATGGCCTATTGGGAAGCAGAAGTGATCGATATCGATCCCCCTCCAGAGCTTTTGCTTTGGAAAATATATATTGACGATGTCATTCTTATTTGGGGAGGAGACAGATCCTCCCTAGATATATTTTTCTCCAATCTCAATAATAATAATAAAGGTATCGTTTTACAGTATGAAGCAAGCGATTTACAGATTCATTTTCTAGATCTTAATATATGTATTAAGGAAGGTCGTCTTACAACTAGTACCTTCTTTAAAGACACAGATCGCAATGCTTTCATCCCTATACACAGTTGTCATCACAAAGCGTGGCTTGCTGCTGTGCCAAAGGGCCAATTTCAAAGATTGAGACGCAACTGTACAGATATTGCAGTATTTCACCAACAAGCTGACATTTTAAAACAGAGATTTTTAAGTAAAGGTTATAATGAGTTTGAAATTAATACTACTATTAATAACGTTGCTATTTTGAACAGGAGTTCACTTCTAACAAAGAAAATAAGGGATAAATCTTCATCAGAAAAATGTAGTTGGTCTATGATTACGAGATATTCTAACCAACACTTCTCAGTTAAAAAGATTTTCAAAAAACATTGGGATGTACTACGTAACGACAAAATTCTAGGACCCCTTATCCCTGAACAACCTGTCTTAATCTATAGAGGCGCACCTCCTCTGAGATTTAGTATTGCCCCTAACGTTATAGACCCACCTAAAAAGGCATCTTTCTTTCACAATATGAAAGGGTATTATCCTTGCCGTAGGTGTAACATCTGTAAGGTTAATTCCTTTCATGGTCGAAAATGTGAAAGTTTTGTCTCTACGGTCACTAACCACACTTACGATATCGAGGCATTTATAACTTGCTCAACTAAGTACGTAGTTTACATGATTCAGTGCCCATGCTCAAAGCAATATATAGGTCGTACGAAGAGAGAATTACACATACGTCTGAGTGAGCATGTGGGAAATATAAAAAGAGGCTTTCCTAAACATAACCTCTCCAGGCACTATGATAAACATCATAACCGCCAACTCACTGGTACTACGTTCTTAGCAATTGATATTGCCCATCCACACTGGAGGGGCACCAATATGGTCAGGGCTATTTCTAAATTAGAAACGAGATGGATTTTTTTAATGAAGTCTTTTAAGCCTTTTGGTCTTAATGTAGATTGGGACATTAATTGTTTTATTAATAACTCATAAATTTAATTTTTATTTTTTATAATTTTTTTTATATTTCTACTTTTTGTGTGTAGGCACTATTTAATTATGTCCCCATACAGATATAATTCAACATCATTTATTAACCTTTTAAAATTGTTTTATTTTCATTTGTCTTCTTAATATATTTTAGTTTATTTGATTGATTTATTTTTAATCTCATATTGCTATTATGTATTGTTAGATATATGAATTTGTTTTTAAAGACAAGATATGTCTTTTTAAATTTTTTGAAGTTGCGTCTCAAATCTGTTTGATGTTAGTGTTCCTGTCTAACTTCGTGGCACTACACTCATTTGACCACAAGATGGCTCACTACCTTCTTCTATTACTTCTAACTTTTTGCGGCTTGTTCCTTGTCCAGGTATGGCCGGTTATCATAATGACTGTGCTGTTCTAAACCCTTTCCCTTACATTTGCCATTAGTCAAAATGGCGCTGGGTCTATATATACCTCCATGCGTGATGACAGTCTTTACGGCCAATCCCCAGACGACGTCCTACTTGCGACGAAACTTGCGTAGGGGGCCGCTGACGTCATTACGCAATTCCTTACCGAGAGGAGGTGCCGCGGACGCCATAGGAACACACACATACAGGATCTATTGAGACGCCGCTTCGATCCACCACCGTTACCGCTGTAATCTTTCTACCACATTGTAAGTGCATTCCCTTTTTTCATTAAAGTATTGGTTTTGCATATTACACTATGGGCATATCCTTTTTTTTCCACATGAGTGTATGAGGACCACTGTTATCTGCAGTACTGCTGTGAAGACTCTGAGGTCTTGGGGAAACCTATTCCCTGTGCTGGGAGAGACTGTTTTACAGTCACGACATTCTGGTAAGCAGATCTTTTATCACAAGGGTGATACACCTGAAGTTTCCTTGGGAAGATTGATTCATTTCTACTTTCACTGTGGACACTTTTTTTGGAATTTTTACTACTATTTTTTGCTTGGGACTTTATTCTCCTTTTTTACTTACATTTTTATGTCACTTGTCACTAATTGTATATTTATTCATTTGGAGACTCTGCATTAGTTTTCCTCTTCCTCTTTCAAAGTTTTTTAAAGTTTTGGTTTCAAACATCAATTTACTGCATATAATTCATATATATTTTTTGCATAATTAATCACCTATTTTTAATTTTTTAATTGGTGTTTTTTTAGCGCTGCACTCCCACTCCCTTTTTTTCTTGTTTACCGTATAAGTTTTTTGTATTGAACTTATAGTGCTAGCAGCTATTATTGAAATGTTTATTTAAACAAACACATTTTTACATCTTATCATATAGCACAGCGTTAGCCTTAGGGCTTTTTTTCTTCCAATACTGGGAGTATGCTATAAGCCCCCTAACCAGAGGAAGGATGCGGAGGCGGACCTCCTATCACAATATGGATTAGCGGCAAGGATGGGAAGTGTCATCATAATGGGGGATTTTAATTATTCAAACATTGACTGGGTGGAAGGAACCACGCATTCATCTAAGGGTTGCCAGTTCCAAAATGTCTTGCAGGACAATTTCATGGGTCAGATGGTAAATGCACCAACTAGAAACAAAGCGTTACTAGACCTACTGATTACCAACATTACAGACCTGATCACGGATGTAGATATACGGGGCAATTTAGGAAACAGCGATCACAGGTCAATTCGTTTCAGTATAAGTCACACTAATAGGAAACATAAGGGGAATACAAAGGCACCGAATTTCAAAATAGCCAACTTCCCTAAACTACGAGCCTTGCTAGAAGATACAAATTGGGATAAAATCTTAGGAACAAAGAAGACGGAGGAGAAATGGGTATGCTTTAAGAGCATATTAAATAAGGGCATTAGCCAGTGCATCCCAATGGGAAATAAATTTAAAAGAGCCAATAAAAGTCCTGGGTGGCTTAACTCCACGTAAAAATGCATATAAAAGCAAAGGAGAAGGCCTTCAAAAAATACAAGGCTGAGGGATTATCATCAGCATTCCAACTTTACAAAGAATGCAACAAGAAATGTAAGGGTGCAATCAGGGCGGCTAACATAGAACACGAAAGGCACATAGTGGAGGAGAGTAAGAAAAATCCCAAGAAATTCTTTAAGTACATAAATAGTAAGAAGGGGAGGTCAGATCATATTGGTCCCATAAAGAATGATGAAGGGAATCTGGTTACTAAGGATGGAGAGATGGCAAAGGTATTGAATTTATTCTTCTCCTCAGTCTTCACGAGGGAATCAGAGGGCTTCAGTAACCAAAACTGCAATGTTAATCCTCATGACAGGTCACAGGAAGCACCCTCATGGCTAACAGAGGACAGGACAGAATTAGAAATAGACTTGAAAAATGTAATATTAATAAGTTACCGGGACCAGATGGCTTGCACCCCAGGGTTCTTAAGGAATTCAGTCAAGTAATTGATTGACTGGAATGATACCAGCTGATTGGAGAAAGGCCAATGTAGCACCAATATTTAAAAAAGGGCCAAGATATATCCCTGGGAATTGCAGACCAGTTAGCCTAACATCAACTGTATGCAAGTGCTTTGAGGGGATGATAAGGGACTACATACAAGATTTTAGTAATGACAACTGTATCATTAGCAGTAATCAAGAGAAAGAAGATCACGGCTCCAGGTAAGTGCAGGTGAGCAATCAGTGTCTTTCCAGGAACCACGGGTGCTGGCAATGCCGTTGATGCGAGAAAAAGAAGGTGGAAGGTAAAAGGACAGCCACACTCCAAAACCATTGAGGTTGCCTTTATTGGGTAAAATACATGGGACACTGCAAGTCACAGCAAGAATAAAGGGGTACAGACGACGCGTTTCACACTAGGGTCTAGTGCTTAGTCATGGCTAACACATAATGAAAATATACTTCAAATAAATACAAATGGTGCAAAAGTCACATGGTCCGCAATAGCCAGTAAACATGAAACATCAATCAAGGGAAATTAAGTGGTGTTAATTGTGATAATATACAGGTGTGGATACTGGCTGGGTGAAGACAAATGTGAAAGAAAAATTATGATTGAGAAAGTGAGGAAGTGTGAATGAAAGTTAAAGAAATTATGTGCAAATGTTTGTGATGGAGTGAAATGTGTGTAAAAGAAGAAGAATAAATGGGAAAAAATGAGAAAAATGAATGTGTATATATGTTCATCATGTAATGTCAAGTATTGGTACGAGTGGTGTGTGGGACACCATTCGCATATTGTTTAAATGAATATGATGGCAATATCATGTGTAAAAAACTATTTAATAAAACATGAATCTATGAGGTCCATGTGTATTTTTTAATGGACGTGATGTGAGTAAAGAAAACTTCACATAAATGTGAAGATGTGAACAATAACATGTGTATGAACAATGATAAAATAATAATGTAAATTGTGTGTATATATAGGAAAAAATGTATTGAATGGTGATGTAAATAAAAGTGTATGAATAATAAATAAATAAGTAAATGAATAGATGAGAACATAAATATAGTGTCAATGTCGTGTCTAAAAAAATATATAAGACTTTGTGTGAAAACACAATGCAGTCGCATCTATATGTTTACAATGAGTAGGGAAATGTTCCTATGAAATTCCTATGGAATAATTGGTTTTTCTCATGGACACTGGGCAGCAAACATGTGCGGTCAAATATGTGTCATATAAATGTATAGATATTGAACAGATCTGTTAACCCAAAATATGTTGTGTGAACATCGACGTGGCTATGAAATGTACAGATTTATGTTATAATTATGCAAGTCCATGTGTCAATTGGGCCAAACAAGGTAGCAACATCTTATTTAGTTTACATATGTTATTTCCTCAATTTAGGTCATAGACAAATATAAAATCCTATGTAACGTATAAATATTCATGTATATGAAAATAATACACATGTATGTACAGCACATTATGTTATGTACAACATAAAAAAAAATTTGATAAAAACAATTGATAAAAACAAAAAAAAGCAAAAATGAAAATAGATAAAAGATCTGCACTCAATGAATGAAGATATATATCAATGAACGAGAAACTTATATGTGTAAGCATACACACAGCAATCACATTGAGGTAATCGGTGAAGTCGGTGAAATGGGAAGTCGGTACAGGGTATAAAGATAATAATGAATATAAATGAATATATAACCAAATATATCATGTACATATCCCAATGACCAACCAAATGGATACTGTTTCTTATATTAAAATGTTGTTTAATGGTCCCTAAAAAAGAAAAAAGGGAAAAAAGAAAGGAAAAAGGAAACAGATCAAAAACCGATATTTTGGATGTGTGCTGAGTGTGTAGTTTTTGTATATTAAGTATATATCGTTAAGTGTGTTTGGGGACAGTAGGATCCTCTAGCTAATTAGATATATGCACACATATCCGGCGATTACTTTAGGGCGATAAAATTAACATCTATGAGCTATGTAACCTACAAAAACCTGTTTTTTTTTTTTTTTTATGGTCATATGTACATTTATATTTTATATGCTTTTGTTTAGAATCATTTAAAGAACATGTATATGTAAATATTGATGTTAATTCAATAGGCTACAGCAGCCAGACAAGCTAGTATATTCAGACCGATTAGAAAAATCGGTTATTTTAAGATTGTGGAAAATTGTTTTTATTTATATATCTTTGCTTGTTTGGAACACTAATATTGTTATGTTTAGAAAAGCATGAATATGTGTGGATGAAGTCGATATCTCTGCAGACAAATTATGAACGTGGAAGTCAAAAAATCTAAATGAACTGAAATGAAATGTGCAGAAATGACCCACAAAACAAATGAAGAGGCAGAAAAATAATAAAGGAGAGTCATAGAACAAATGCAGACAGGAGGCCAACCGGAAAAATCATTTATAAAAGTGGGATACATCCCACTCAAAGTTTAGCCCATTCGGTAACCGGGTCTGGAGACTGAATATCCAGAAAACCTCCTGTCTGCATAACTGTCTAAATTTACTGCCTCCCCTAATGGGGGTGAAAATCTTCTCAATTCCTTGAATGGATAAACTGGACACATCTTTATGGTGTATGGTGTTCCAATGATTGGCTACATTGGTGTTGTGATTTTTCTGTATGTCATATAAATGATCATATAATCTGTCTTTTAATCTTCTTATTGTGCGCCCTACATATTGTACTTGACAAATGTTACAATTAATTACATACACTATATGTTTAGTGTTGCAGTTAATGAATTGTTTGATTTCAAAACTTCTTTTTGTAATGTAAGAGTATATAAATTGACCTGTCATTATGTGACGGCAATATTGACACCCTTTAGTGCCACATTTAAAAGTACCAGAAAGTTGTAGCCAGTTGGTTTTGGTTGATTTGCTTAAAAATAGGCTGGGTGAAAGTGTGCCACCTAGTGTTGGGGCTCTACGTGATACTGTCTTAATGCCTCGTTTCAAGATGTCTTGATATACTGTGTCGTTATATAAAATAGGCAGATATTTTTTAATGGTATTTTTGATCTGGTCAAACTCTGGGCTGTAAGGTGTAGAAAAGACAGGTATGTTACTGAAGGATGCACCCGGCTGTTCTCTAGCTGTGCTCCTATTAGTATGACATAACAGGGAGTCTCTAGGTATGTTATTGACCTTAGTTAAGGCTTTGTTGATAAGTTTGTGGGAATAATCCCTGTCTTTAAATCTGTGTGACATGTCCAGAGCTTCCCTGGAAAAGTCCTCTGCTGAACTGCATAGGCGCTTAAGCTTCAGGAACTGGCCATACGGTATACTTTTGATAGTATGTTTAGGGTGTGCTGAATCTGCTCGTAAAAGAGCATTGCAAGCTGTACTTTTTCTATGTAGTCCTGTGACTACTGTGCCATTAATTCCAGAGAGTTTTACATCTAAAAATTCTATGTTTGTGTTCTGCAGGTTGCCTGTGAATTTAAGATTTAGGATGTTGTCATTCAGGTGTGTCAACCAGGTATCCGAACATACTGTGCTGTCAGATATTATGAACAATAAATCGTCAATGTATCGACAATAAAAAGAGGTGTCCAGACGGCGGGGGCTACTAGGTCCAAAGATGCGGGACCTCTCCCACCAGCCCATGTAAAGATTGGCAAGAGAAGGGGAGAATTTGGCTCCCATGGAGGCACCGCATCTTTGGAGGTAGTAGCCCCCGTCAAACATAAAGTAGTTATGAGTCAGAAGATATTCTAATGCTTGTAGTAAAAATTCTTGAAGAATTCGAGAAAATCTGCCCGATTCTTTGAGGAAACTGGCAACCGCCAGTAACCCTAAATCATGTGGAATGCATGAATAAAGATTAGTGACATCACAGCTGATCCATCTGTCTGTGTCAGACCAAGTGAATCCATGCAATTTTATTAATAGATCTTTGGTATCACGAAGATAACCAGGCAGGTTCACTACAATAGGTTGTAACTGTCCATCTATCCACTCCCCTAGACGCTCGTTAAGAGAGCCAATGCCGGCCACTATTGGCCTCCCAACGAGAGGGTAAAGACCCTTATGTACCTTGGGTAAGTGGTGGAAGACTGGTGTTATGGGGTCTGTGGGTATAAACATGTCACGTTCTTTACTAGAAAAAATGCCTGCCTGTACGGCACGGTCTAGGAGTGCAGAAAGTTCTTTGCAGAAGGGGATGGTAGGATCTGAATGGAGTGACTGGTAGGTGTTAGCATCAGATAATTGGCGTAATGCCTCGTTTTTGTACATGGTAGAGTCAAGAACTACTACAGTACCCCCCTTGTCTGCATTCTTAATAGTGATACTGCTGTCTTTCTGCAAGTTATTTAAGGCATGTATTTCTGCATTAGATAGATTACTGGCAGTGTGTCCCTTACGACAGGTCCGAGATAGACGAGTGAGATCTCCCTCTACCATTTTTTGGAATAAATTCAAGTCCCGGCCCCTTGACTCAGTCGGATAAAAATCCGATTTTAATTTAAACGATATGTTACTGTGAGTATCTACTGGGTCAATGGGGCATGGACTGGATTCTGTGGCCAAATCAATCAGGTCATGTAAAGCACATAATTCTTTGAAAAGTGTGGGAGAAGAAATAGACTCACCGCTATCCGGACCATCGGAAGAACACTCAGATTCCTGTCTGGGGGTGTAGTAATGTTTTTTTAAGGTGGGGCTGCGAGAGAATTTATTAACGTCCAATAAAGTTCAGAAGAGGTTAAAATGTTTGGTTGGGCAAAAATTGAGGCCCTTGGAAAGTAATGTGTCCTACTCGGTACTGAGAATTCTGTTGGAAATGTTCAGTACATTGGAAGTTATCGTTTCGCTTTTCCCCTTAGGCATAGTGTGGTTTCTTTGGTGTTCTTATGCCGTTTGCCTCCTCTTTTGGTTTTCCTATGGTACCGGTTTTCTTCTTGGTGCGATGGTCTGATCCATGAGGGTGTCCCCGGGTATGTGTGTCATCATTGTTAGATACTCGTGTTGGAGGTGTGGTGGTCTGTTCAGGTGAAGATTCTGAATCGATCATGGCCAAAGTATCGTCCGCAAACTCACTTTCTGGATCGGAGAAACTGACTTTTTTGACGCGATTTTTATTATTGCGTCTGAATGGAAATTGAGGTTTCCTCCAAATGTAAACGTTGTCACTTTCATAATCAGTACGATCACGACTCATCTTGCCTTTCTTTGTCTCCATTACATATTTCTCTAACTTGTCTAGTTTCCTGTTGAGGCGTCCGTCGACTTCTGTGAACTCAGTGTGACTCTGAAGAGGAGTTAGATCTCTCTGGATAATGGCCATCTCTGTTTGCAGTTTCTCTATTTGTTTCTGGTTGGATTGTATCAGAATGTTCATCAATTTAAGTGAGCAAGTGCTCAGAGTATCTGTCCACGCTCTTTTTAAATCATCATCAAAAAGATCTGAAGATGGAAAAAAATTTATACGTAGACCCCGGGGAATTTGAGCCAGGGAGATGTATTCCTGAAGAAAATGGGTATCCCAATAGGATTTGATTTCTTTGGTCATTAATTGTTCTAATTTTCTGAAAATCTTGATCAAGGAGATATGGTTGTCTTCATTAGCTGGTATATGCGCTTGTAAATTGGATCTCAGAGGATTCTCTGAAGGCGCTTTGAGGGTCCTGCTGAAACCCGAATCTGCTGTAGACTGTGCAGGCATTGTTGTATCCATGAATAGGCTGGTATCCTGGGTAAAGAATTGTCTAAATACACAAGACACGCTGGCATGCACTTCCGAGCTGGTGATCAATGGATGCAAAGTCCAAATAACGAAATGAAGAGAAAGAAGATCACCACTCCAGGTAAGTGCAGGTGAGCAATCAGTGTCTTTCCAGGAACCACGGGTGCTGGCAATGCCGTTGATGCGAGAAAAAGAAGGTAGAATATATAGACAGCCGCACTCCAAAACCATTGAGGTTGCCTTTATTGGGTAAAATACATGGGACACTGCAAGTCACAGCAAGAATAAAGTGGTACAGCCGACGCGTTTCACATTAGGGTCTAGGGCTTAGTCATGGCTAACACATAATGAAAATATACTTCAAATAAATACAAATGGTGCAAAAGTCACATGGTCCTACTGTCCCCAAACACACTTAACTCAGCACACATCCAAAATATCGGTTTTTGATCTGTTTCCTTTTTCCTTTCTTTTTTTCCTTTTTTCTTTTTTAGGGACCATTAAACAACATTTTAATATAAGAAACAGTATCCATTTGGTTGGTCATTGGGATATGTACATGATATATTTGGTTATATATTAATTTATATTCATTATTATCTTTATACCCTGTACCGACTTCCCATTTCACAGACTTCATCGATTACCTCAATGTGATTGCTGTGTGTATGCTTACACATATAAGTTTCTCGTTCATTGATATATATCTTCATTCATTGAGTGCAGATCTTTTATCTATTTTCATTTTTGCTTTTTTTTTTTTTATCAATTTTTTTTTTTTTTTTTTTATGTTGTACATAACATAATGTGCTGTACATACATGTGTATTCTTTTCATATACATGAATATTTATACGTTACATAGGATTTTATATTTGTCCATGACCTAAATTGAGGAAATAACATATGTAAACTAAATAAGATGTTGCTACCTTGTTTGGCCCAATTGACACATGGACTTGCATAATTATAACATAAATCTGTACATTTCATAGCCACGTCGATGTTCACACAACATATTTTGGGTTAACAGATCTGTTCAATATCTATACATTTATATGACACATATTTGACCGCACATGTTTGCTGTCCAGTGTCCATGAGAAAAAACAATTATTCCATAGGAATTTCATAGGAACATTTCCCTACTCATTGTAAACATCTAGATGCGACTGCATTGTGTTTTCACACAAAGTCTTATATATTTTTATAGACACAACATTGACACTATATTTATGTTCTCATCTATTCATTTACTTATTTATTTATTATTCATACACTTTTATTTACATCACCATTCAATACATTTTTTCCTATATATATACACACAATTTACATTATTATTTTATCATTGTTCATACACATGTTATTGTTCACATCTTCACATTTATGTGAAGTTTTCTTTACTCACATCACATCCATTAAAAAATACACATGGACCTCATAGATTCATGTTTTATTAAATAGTTTTTTACACATGATATTGCCATCATATTCATTTAAACAATATGCGAATGGTGTCCCACACACCACTCGTACCAATACTTGACATTACATGATGAACATATATATCATTTTTCAAATTTTTTCCCATTTATTCTTCTTCTTCTTTTACACACATTTCACTCCATCACAAACATTTGCACATAATTTCTTTAACTTTCATTCACACTTCCTCACTTTCTCAATCATAATTTTTCTTTCACATTTGTCTTCACCCAGCCAGTATCCACACCTGTATATTATCACATATAACACCACTTAATTTCCCTTGATTGATGTTTCATGTTTACTGGCTATTGTGGACCATGTGACTTTTGCACCATTTGTATTTATTTGAAGTATATTTTCATTATGTGTTAGCCATGACTAAGCACTAGACCCTGGTGTGAAACACGTCGGCTGTACCCCTTTATTCTTGCTGTGACTTGCAGTGTCCCATGTATTTTACCCAATAAAGGCAACCTCAATGGTTTTGGAGTGCGGCTGTCCATATATTCTACCTTCTTTTTCTCGCATTAGCAGTAATAAGCATGAATTCATGAAGAATCGTTCATGCTAAAGTATAGATGCATAAACGTTTTTTATTGATAGTAGAGAAATACATATGATGTTCTCACAAATTTTTAAATAACTTGTACACGCATTGTGTTATTAAGACCTTTTTATGTTACTGTAATGCTTCATTATATTTCAATAAAAAAATGTATTGTGAAAAAAAAAAGAATCGTTCTTGCCAAACCAATCTATTAACCTTCTATGAGGAGGTGAGCTGCCATCTAGATAAAGGAAGGCCCGTATACGTGGTGTATCTGGATTTTGCAAATGCATTTGATACAGTTTCCCATAAACGTTTACTGTACAAAGTAAGGTCAGTTGGCATGGACCATAGGGTGAGTACATGGAATGAAAACTGGCT
This sequence comes from Rana muscosa, assembly GCA_029206835.1. NCBI lineage: Eukaryota > Metazoa > Chordata > Amphibia > Anura > Ranidae > Rana > Rana muscosa. The sequence goes on from CM055116.1 coordinate 1,018,853,781, forward strand.
ACAGGGGCAAGTTTAGTGATAAATAGGGAGTACTCAGAATGGTCAGGGGTGGAAAGTGGGGTCCCCCAGGTTCTGTCCTGGGACCAATCCTATTTAATTTATTCATAAACGACCAGGAGGATGGGATAAACGGTTCAATCTCTGTATTTGCGGACGACACTTAGCTAAGCAGGGCAATACAGTAGGTGCCGCCGATATTGTGTCAATCTCGCCACTTCTAGCGGCGAGATTGACACCCTATGAGCTCCGTCGCGAGAGCCAGCGCCGAGCTGTCTCGTCATCGGGAAAGGAAAAATGTTCCTTTCACGATGAGCGACACGCATTGCCGATAGGCGGGGATCCGACGTGGATTCCCGCCAATACCAAGCACTGCGTTTGGTATGAATCCTGAACGGGAACTCCACGCCAATTTTTAAAGAAAAAACCGGCGTGGGTTCCCCCTCCAGGAGCATACCAGGCCCTTGGGTCTGGTCTGGATTTGAAGGGGAAACCCTACGCCGAAAAAACGGCGTGGGGGTCCCCCTCAAAATCCAAACCAGACCCTTATCCGAGCACGCAACCTGGCAGGCCGCAGGGGAAGAGGGGGGGGGGCGAGAGAGCGCCCCCTCCCTCCTGAACCATACCAGGCCGCATGCCCTCAACATGGGGGGTTTGGTGCTTTGGGGCAGGGGGGCAACCTGCGGCCCCCCCACCCCAGAGCACCCTGTCCCCATGTTGATGAGGACAGGGCCTCTTCCCGACAACCATGGGCGTTGGTTGTCGGGGTCTGCGGGGGGGGGCTTATCGGAATCCGGGAGCCCCCTTTAATAAGGGGGCCCTCAGATACCGGCCCCCCCACCCTATGTGAATGAGTATGGGGTACATCGTACCCCTACCCATTCACCTGGTGGAAAAAATTGCAATAAAAAAAACACACAGCTTTTTAAAGTATTTTATTGCACAGCTCCGGGGGTCTTCTTCCGACTTCGGGGGTCTCCGCTGTCGTCACCGCGCTCTCCGGTTCTTTCTTCTGCCGGGCCACCGCTATCTTCTTCCAACTCTTTTGCTAGCAGGGCCCGGTCTTCTCCGTCGCCTTCTCTCCGGTTCTTTCTTTCTTCTGCCGGGCCTCCGCTAACTTCTTTTAGCTCTTTTGCTAGCGGGGCCCGGTCTTCTCCGTCGCCTTCTTCCCTCTTCTTCTCTCCGGTTCTTTCTTTCTTCCGCCGGGCCTCCGCTAACTTCTTTTAGCTCTTTTGCTAGCGGAGGCCCGGTCTTCTCCGTCGTCTCATCCGGCTCTCCGTTGTCCTTCTGCCGGCCCCTCCACTACCTTCTTGTAGCTCTTTTGCTAGTGGAGGGGCCGGTCTTCCCGTCGTCGCCGTCAGCGTCTTCTTCCCTCTTCTCCTCATCGATGTTGACTCGTCGCTTCCTCTCGCAGTAATGCTAAATCTTCGGTCCGCAGAGATTAATATAGGCTTCTCATGACGTCACAGTCACATGCTCCCATGACGTCACAGTCACATGCTCCGGGGCCACACGGAGCATGTGACTGCGACGTCATGAGAAGCCTATATTAATCTCTGCGGACCGAAGATTTAGCATTACTGCGAGAGGAAGCGACGAGTCAACATCGAGGAGGAGAAGAGGGAAGAAGACGCCGACGGCGACGACGGGAAGACCGGCCCCATCACTAGCAAAACAGCTACAAGAAGGTAGTGGAGGGGCCGGCAGAAGGACAACGGAGAGCCGGACGAGACGACGGAGAAGACCGGGCCTCCACTAGCAAAAGAGCTAAAAGAAGTTAGCGGAGGCCCGGCGGAAGAAAGAAAGAACCGGAGAGAAGGCGACGGAGAAGACCGGGCCCCGCTAGCAAAAGAGTTGGAAGAAGATAGCAGTGGCCCGGCAGAAGGAAGAACCGGAGAGCGCGGCGACGACAGCGGAGACCCCCGAAGTCGGAAGAAGACCCCCGGAGCTGTGCAATAAAATACTTTAAAAAGCTGTGTGTTTTTTTATTGCAATTTTTTCCACCAGGTGAATGGGTAGGGGTACGATGTACCCGATACTCATTCACATAGGGTGGGGGGGGCCGGGATCTGGGGGCCCCTTTATTAAAAGGGGCTCCCGGATTCCGATAAGCCCCCCGCCCGCAGACCCCGACAACCAACGGCCAGGGTTGTCGGGAAGAGGCCCTGTCCTCATCAACATGGGGGCAGGGTGGTTTGGGGTGGGGGGGCCGCAGGTCGCCCCCCTGCCCCAGAGCACCAAACCCCCCATGTTGAGGGCATGTGGCCTGGTACGGTTCAGGAGGGAGGGGGGGCGCTCTCTCGTCCCCCCCTCTTCCCCTGCGGCCTGCCAGGTTGCTTGCTCGGATAAGGGTCTGGTTTGGATTTTGAGGGGGACCCCCACGCCGTTTTTTCGGCGTAGGGTTTCCCCTTCAAATTCAGACCAGACCCAAGGGCCTGGTATGCTCCTGGAGGGGGAACCCACGTCGGTTTTTTCTTTAAAAATTGGCGTGGAGTTCCCGCTCAGGATTCATACCAAACGCAGTGCCTGGTATTGGCGGGAATCCATGTCGGATCCCCGCTCAATACAGTGCCGCGTCTCCCTCTCGCTATTGCAGCGAGCGCGGGATGTCGGCACCCTGTTGCCGAGATCTCGGCACTCCTGTCGCCGAGAATCTCGGCGATGGGAGCGCGATAGATATACAATATCGGCGGCACCTACTGTATGTGGAAACCTTGCAAGAAGATCTGAACAAATTAATGGGGTGGGCAACTACATGGCAAATGAGGGTGTAAAATGTAAAATAATGTATTTGGGTGGCAAAAATATGAATGCAATCTACTCGCTGGGGGGGGGGGGGGGGAACCTCTGGGGGAATTTAGGATGGAAAAGGACCTGGGGGTCCTAGTAGATGACAGGCTTAGCAATGGCATGCAATGCCAAGCTGCTGAAAGCAAAGCATTAAAAAAACATCTCTTGTATCATGTCCTCAGTCTTTGACCATCCCTTCTATCATGTCTGCAGTCTCTTACTTAAACACACTGTTAATAGTATTAGCAAAATTTCATTTTGTTGCACCTCTAGCAGACATGATACAGGAGATGGTCAGAGACTCCAGACATGATACAAGAGATCAATGCAGTCTCATCAGTGTCCGTCAGACGCAGCCTCCCCAGTGCCTGTCAGACGCAGCCTCCCCAGTGTCCGTCAAATGCAGCATCACCCGTGCCTGTCAGATGCAGCCTCCCCAGTGCCTGTCAGATGCAGCCTCTCCAGTGCCTGTCAGATGCAGCCTCCCCAGTGCCCATCAAATGCAGCATCACCCGTGCCTGTCAGATACAACCTCCCCAGTGCCTGTCAGATGCAGCCTCACCAGTGCCTGTCAGATGCAGCCTCACCAGTGCCTGTCAGATGCAGCCTCACCAGTGCCTGTCAGATGCAGCCTCACCAGTGCCTGTCAGATGCAGCCTCACCAGTGCCCGTCAGATGCAGCCTCACCACTGCCCGTCAGATGCAGCCTCACCACTGCCCGTCAGATGCAGCCTCACCACTGCCCATCAGATGCAACCTCACCACTGCCCGTCAGATGCAACCTCACCACTGCCCGTCAGATGCAACCTCACCACTGCCCGTCAGATGCAACCTCACCACTGCCCGTCAGATGCAGAATCACCACTGCCCATCAGATGCAGCCTCACCAGTGCCCGTCAGATGCAGCCTCGCCAGTGCCCGTCAAATGCAGCCTCACCAGTGCCCGTCAGATGCAGCCTCCCCAGTGCCTGCCAGATGCAGCCTCCCCAGTGCCTGTCAGATGCAGCCTCCCCAGTGCCTGTCAGATGCAGCCTCCCCAGTGCCCGTCAGATGCAGCCTCCCCAGTGCCCGTCAGATGCAGCCTCCCCAGTGCCCGTCAGATGCAGCCTCCCCAGTGTCCATCAAATGCAGCCTCACCAGTGCCCGTCAGATGCAGCCTCACCAGTGTCCGTCAGACGCAGCCTCCCCAGTGCCTGTCAGACGCAGCCTCCCCAGTGTCCGTCAAATGCAGCATCACCCGTGCCTGTCAGATGCAACCTCCCCAGTGCCTGTCAGATGCAGCCTCCCCAGTGCCTGTCAGATGCAGCCTCCCCAGTGTCCATCAAATGCAGCATCACCCGTGCCTGTCAGATGCAGCCTCCCCAGTGCCTGTCAGATGCAGCCTCACCAGTGCCTGTCAGATGCAGCCTCACCAGTGCCTGTCAGATGCAGCCTCACCAGTGCCTGTCAGATGCAGCCTCACCAGTGCCTGTCAGATGCAACCTCACCAGTGCCTGTCAGATGCAGCCTCACCAGTGCCTGTCAGATGCAGCCTCACCAGTGCCTTTCAGATGCAGCCTCACCAGTGCCTGTCAGATGCAGCCTCACCAGTGCCTGTCAGATGCAGCCTCACCAGTGCCCGTCAGATGCAGCCTCACCAGTGCCCGTCAGATGCAGCCTCACCAGTGCCCGTCAGATGCAGCCTCACCAGTGCCCGTCAGATGCAGCCTCACCAGTGCCCGTCAGATGCAGCCTCACCAGTGCCCGTCAGATGCAGCCTCACCAGTGCCCGTCAGATGCAGCCTCACCAGTGCCCGTCAGATGCAGCCTCACCAGTGCTCGTCAGATGCAGCATCACCCGTGCCTGTCAGATGCAGCCTCCCCAGTGCCTGTCAGATGCAGCCTCCCCAGTGTCTGTCAGATGCAGCCTCCCCAGTGTCCATCAAATGCAGCATCACCCGTGCCTGTCAGATGCAGCCTCCCCAGTGCCTGTCAGATGCAGCCTCCCCAGTGCCTGTCAGATGCAGCCTCCCCAGTGCCTGTCAGATGCAGCCTCCCCAGTGCCTGTCAGATGCAAGCTCACCAGTGCCTGTCAGATGCAACCTCACCAGTGCCCGTCAGATGCAGCATCACCACTGCCCGTCAGATGCAGCATCACCACTGCCCATCAGATGCAGCATCCCCACTGCCCGTCAGATGCAGCATCACCACTGCCCGTCAGATGCAGCCTCACCAGTGCCCGTCAAATGCAGCCTCACCAGTGCCCGTCAAATGCAGCCTCACCAGTGCCCGTCAGATGCAGCCCCACCAGTGCCCGTCAGATGCAGCCTCACCAGTGCCCGTCAGATCCAGCCTCACCAGTGCCCGTCAGATCCAGCCTCACCAGTGCCCGTCAGATCCAGCCTCACCAGTGCCCGTCAGATCCAGCCTCACCAGTGCCCGTCAGATGCAAGCTCACCAGTGCCCGTCAGATGCAAGCTCACCAGTGCCCGTCAGATGCAAGCTCACCAGTGTCTGTCAGATGCAGCCTCACCAGTGCCTGTCAGATGCAGCCTCACCAGTGCCTGTCAGATGCAAGCTCACCAGTGCCTGTCAGATGCAAGCTCACCAGTGCCTGTCAGATGCAAGCTCACCAGTGCCTGTCAGATGCAAGCTCACCAGTGCCTGTCAGATGCAAGCTCACCAGTGCCTGTCAGATGCAAGCTCACCAGTGCCTGTCAGATGCAAGCTCACCAGTGCCTGTCAGATGCAGCCTCACCAGTGCCTGTCAGATGCAGCCTTACCAGTGCCTGTCAGATGCAGCCTCACCAGTGCCTGTCAGATGCAAGCTCACCAGTGCCTGTCAGATGCAAGCTCACCAGTGCCTGTCAGATGCAAGCTCACCAGTGCCTGTCAGATGCAAGCTCACCAGTGCCTGTCAGATGCAGCCTCACCAGTGCCTGTCAGATGCAGCCTCACCAGTGCCTGTCAGATGCAGCCTCACCAGTGCCTGTCAGATGCAAGCTCACCAGTGCCTGTCAGATGCAAGCTCACCAGTGCCTGTCAGATGCAAGCTCACCAGTGCCTGTCAGATGCAAGCTCACCAGTGCCTGTCAGATGCAAGCTCACCAGTGCCTGTCAGATGCAGCCTCACCAGTGCCTGTCAGATGCAGCCTGTCAGTGCCTGTGAGATGCAGTCTGCCAGTGCCGGTCAGATGAAGCCTGCCAGTGCCTGTCAGATGCAGCCTTGTCAGTGTCCGGATCAGAGCGGCGATCTCACGCTGTGTCACAGAGCTGGATTTAAATTTTCTGGCCGCAGTAACAATGTCCCGCCTCCTGTGATACGTCACACTGATTCAATTTCCCGACAGGCTCAGCAATGGCATGCAATGCCAAGCTGCTGAAAGCAAAGCATTAAAAAACCATCTCTTGTATCATGTCCTCAGTCTCTGACCATCTCTTGTACCATGTCCTCAGTCTTTGACCATCCCTTCTATCATGTCTGCAGTCTCTTACTTAAACACACTGCTAATAGTATTAGCAAAATTTCATTTTGTTGCACCTCTAGCAAACATGATACAGGAGATGGTCAGAGACTCCAGACATGATACAAGAGATCAATGCAGTCTCACCAGTGTCTAGGGGTGTTGAAAATGATCGCTGCATCGATGCATCCTGATTATACCCTTCCCGATTCGGCATCGATGCGGTATTCAGCAATAATCGATTATGTGTGATGTCATTCCAGCTCCTCCCGCTCCCCCCGCACAGCAGTCTCTTCGCTGGAATGACAAGCCGCCAATCGGCTGGCTGCGTCTGGAGCTGTTCCCTCCTCAACTGTCAATGGGACAACGTAGCCTCAGAGTACTGCCCCCACCCACGCTCTCCCCCTCCTCTGGGATTATTAGCTCTGGAGTCTGGACAGTGACACTGGTTATCTCCCCGATGGGCGGTGCCAAGCCGCACAGGGAGCTGACACACAGATCACTGCAGCTGTTTTAACATACGTGGGATGAGGCATAGAGTCGGCTTCAGGAAATGATCTGCGAGGAGAGGAGGGGGGATGGGAGTGCTCCGGAGGTGAGAGATAAGCCTGACATGCTTGAAATATGGGTAAGTGTATAGAAGTGGCACATCACCCCCCCCCCCCCCCTACCTGCTGCACCTATCCAGTGTGTGTGTACTGTGTGCCTAACACATTGCGGGCTGCACAAACTCTTATTGTCTAATTTATTCCTGTGATTTCCCTGTCATCTCTCCCCTCTGGAACCATCTACTGATCTGCAAGCAGTATGTTTCTTGCTGATTGGAATGTCATCCTTTTTTTTGCAGTGATGTGGACCTGTTTACTATCCAATTTGCTGCCAAAAGACTTAATGGATTTGTTAAAGTGATACTAAAGGGTATTTTTTCTTTAAAATGTAGCAGGATGTCCATATGTAAGAAGGAATCCGGCTCCCTCCGGTGGTATAAGGGTTACAATGCAACTAATGCAATTTTGGACAGATATCAGCTAGGAGAAAAGACTTTGTTGCTTTTAGTAAAAGACAGACTACATTACCCAGGGTGCATTGCAACACCGCAAAGCATTCTGGGCAGACTACTTAAACCAGGGGAGGGGCCAGCGTCTCTCTCTCTGGATCCAGCTCTCAATCAAGCAGGAAGTTGGCACGGAGGCCTGCTTCCTAAGGATTAGGCCAGAAGCCTGGGCCTAAATTACGGGAGTGCCTGAGTGATTTCCAGCAGAGGATCGTCCACAGCGTCCTGTGATTGCCCAGCAGAGACCAGAGTCGTCCATCACAATATGCTGTTAGTGACGGAGTCCGGAGACTGCAGCTGAAGCAGAAGCGTGGAGATCGAGTGACCGGGACAAGCCAGAGGAGACCATCTGAAAGTCGGGCCTGTTTGGTGAGAAGGGCACCTGCCCAGAATTGACTACTACCTTAGAGGAAAGTGATTTAGTTAGTGCCAGCCACACTTCACCTATCACGCCACAGCTTGCGGCCTAGTGTATCTCACTGGAGACTATGTGATCAGAGATTGGTGCATCCGTCATTAGTGGGTGGCAGGCACACGAGTACTCAGGTATATTGCGGATAATTACAGCATCTTGTTGAAACCCTGTGGATTACAATTTAACTTGTGCACCGACGGTGGCTAGCAAAGACTTCATTGGAGAAAGGAACTTTGAGTGGGACGCAGATAGGCCTTGCTTACCTATTATAGGGAATGAACACGTGCAAGGTATTGCAACAAAGGGGGAGCTCGCGAGCAACCAGTTAGCCGTGCAGAGACACATATAGATACATGTACATATATATAGCTGATGTTATTTCCTGTTATTACCTAATCTCAGTGATACCTATCCTTATTGGTTTATTGACTCTGCAATGTGCATGCAGAGTCAACTGTGTGTATTAATGTGATTCTTTACCCTTCCCTTTTATACTGAGTAAAGGTACCTTTGATTAAGCATATAACTTGTGTGAAGTATCTCTGTCACTTAGAAGGACTAGTGTCCAGCAAAGGTAATAATATTTACAGGTTATTGTGTGATGTATGCAGGATTGTGTCTCCTAATACTCAATAGGTCTCACACTCCTTATTCATATCAGTTGTGCTAAGGGAAGGTTTGAGCCACTTCCAGGGGTTGATAGGCAGGACGTAGACCCAAATCAAACAAACAGCAGCTCCTACGGGGGTAGTGCTACACGTGGGGGCTCGTCCGGGATATTCTACGGTTCTGCAATCAACTTTCCCCCTAGACAGAACCCTTACAGCACAGAAATGGACCCTGCTGCCGTAGCCCGGTGGTGCAGGGATGAAGGCATCCTACCCAGAAATGGTCTGGTGGTTGAAATCCAGAGAGAGGCCTGGGTAGAGGAGCAGCTAACTCCAGTCTTGAGAGCATTGTCCACGGACAGGAAGCCATGGGTGATTGACATAAAGACAGATACTGTAAATCCCCACACCTATGCATTATGTGAGTGGAGGAACGGAATCTCTGACTACTTCAAGGGTGCCAGCATAAAAACTACAAACCAAGTAGAACTCCTCCTGATACACCCAGAAGAGAATAAAGATGGCCCCACATCCACTACTTCAGGAGGCCCCAGCACAGGAGGGAGCGCCCAACAAAAGGGTCCCCGTTCACCACCATTGACCACCCTTAGCTCAGAATTGTGCGCTGTCCTGGGGGAGATTGTGACCAAGTGTAAAAAGGACCCTCCAGACTACCTGATGTCAGGGTACAGGAAACTCAGGACCTTTTCTGGGAAGAAACCTGTACCTTCAGTGGAAGATGGATTTGAAGAGTGGCAAGATGGCGCCACTCAGGCCCTAGAAGAATGGGAGGTGCCAGAACAACAAAAAAAACAACGGATTGTGGAAAGCTTAAAGGGGCCTGCTCTGGAGGCCATACGTAACCTCAAGTTAAGCAAGAACGACTGCAATGCACAGGATTATCTGGATATTCTGCAGAATGTGTTCGGCGGGACGGAAAACGTCACTGAACTCACTTACCAGCTGGGGCATTGCTACCAAAAAGAGGGAGAGAAGCTGTCAGAATTCATAGGATGCCTGGATAAGATCCTGCATCGGATCCTACTGAAGAAAGGGATCGATCCAAGAAAAGTGGATGAGGCCCGTGCCCAGCAGGTGTTGAGGGGAGCTCAACCCTTGGACCCCATCGCATTATTGCTACGCACCCGGCGGGACGGGAGCAGCCTGGAATACCCCAACTTGATCCGGATAGTCAGGGAGGAGGAGGCCATGTTGGAAGACAAAAGGAGGAGTCAACACACCGAACCAACTGCCCGAGTCAGAATGTTAAGTGCAGAAGAAGGTGATTCAGAAGTTGAACTCCTAAAGACCCAGGTGTCACAACTAGTAGAAATGGTGTCCATGCTGACTAGCCAGGCCTCTGTGCCACACAACAAGAACACGTCAGAGGAACCAAAAAAACCTCCTAGCTCCAATATGGAACTAGTACAGAAGCCTAAGAGATTGATAACATGCTTCAATTGTGGGGGAATCGGGCATGTTAGAGCAGTGTGTCCCAGCCCAGATGAAGTTGCATCCAGATATCGCAAGCCGGCGGAAAACTTCAGAGGGCCCCAGGTGAAGGAGTCAGCCGGGCGCCCACCAGTTTCCACGAACTCCTTCAAGAAGTCCAATGATCCAAAACATCAGAGTCAGGGACCTAAACCTCTGCCAATTAGGCCCCGTCCCACAACTCAGGCTGCTGTTGAACAGAAGGCCAGTGCACACCAGACCCAGAAGGGACTGAGACCCACCGGAAACTCAAGAAAAAAAGAAGTGAGGGTACAGGTAACTGAACCCAGCAAGAAGTCTGTGTTGAAGGAGTTCCCTGCCAAGTTAGTGGGGCCTTCTCCAGTAGTCTCTATACAAGTAGAAGGGATCTACACCAAGGCTCTTCTTGACACTGGGGCTCAAGTGACTCTTCTGTATAGGGATTTCTATGATAAACATCTTAAACATCTGCCCCTACAGAAATTAGAGGAACTGGAAATATGGGGTATTGGAACTCAGAGCTTTCCCTATGACAGTTACCTGCCAATCAAGTTGACTTTTGATCCCTCAGTGGCTGGGGAGACAGAGACCTTCGATACTCTGGCAGTAGTGTGCCCTCGCCCACCAGGGGCCAGCAAGAGCTCACTCATCATAGGGACCAACACTGATCTAGTCAGGCGACTGCTGACACCGTTGGCCCAACAGGAAGAAGCCCCGACCACAAGAGTCCACCCCATGTTAAGGCAAGCCTACCAGCGCCTGGTACTGGAGCAGAAGGCCCCGGCTGAGGGAGTTGGCAAGATTTGGAAGCTAGACAAGACGGAGAAGGTATTACAACCGGGAGAGGTGACTTGCCTGAGGGCTTCTGTCAAGCTCACATGGAAACAGCCAGGCCCCTTCATTGTCTTCGAACCAGGCCCACAGGAAAGACAGAAAGGGATTGAAGTAATCCCCGAAGTGATCCCATTGAAGGCCCTACAGAAAAGCCATGGGAGGGTTTCAGTGAGTAAAAGGAACACTGCTAATACACCAGTGAAGGTGCCGGCCAGAATGCCGTTGGGCCAGGTGAATCCAGCCACCCCCATTGCCCCGTGTGAATTGAAGAAAGAAGAAAGGGGTGAAGTCACCATAGAGAAGCTCTGTTCTGAAGACACGGCCCTCCCACCAGAATGGAGAAAAAGGGCCAAAGCTCAACTTGCAAGGTGGGAAAAGATCTTCTCTAAAGATGAGTTCGATGTGGGGTGCGCAAGGAGTGCCACTCACAAGATACGCTTACAAGAAGATAAGCTCTTTAGAGAGAGAGTTCGACGGGTCCCACTGGGTGGCTTAGAAGACTTGCGGGAACAGTTGGCTGAGCTGAAGAGGACGGGGATTATTTGAGAATCCAGGAGCCCTTACGCTTCTCTAATAGTGGTAGTCCGAAAGAAGAACGGGTCGCTGAGACTGTGTATCGACTACAGAACACTAAACAGAAGGACCATCCCAGATCAATACACCACTCCCCGAATTGAAGACGCCCTGCAGAGTCTGTCAGGGGCCAAGTGGTTCAGTATAATGGATCTAAAAAGTGGATATTACCAAATCCCCATGCACCCTGAGGATCGGGAGAAGACAGCCTTCATCACCCCTGTGCGGTTCTTTGAGTTCAACCGTATGCCTCAAGGGTTATCAGGAGCCCCCGCCACTTTCCAAAGGCTAATGGAGAGAACTGTCGGGGACATGAATCTAATAGAGGTACTGGTATATTTGGACGATGTCATCGTGTTCGGGAGAACCCTAGAAGAGCATGAAGAGAGACTGGAGAAGGTCCTGAAGAGGCTCAGTGAAGAGGGCCTGAAACTCTCCCCAGAGAAGTGTCAATTTTACCAGTCCTCAGTCCATTACCTGGGCCATATCGTTTCTGCAGAAGGGGTGGCCACGGACCCAGAGAAGCTGGATGCCGTCACCTCTTGGCCGAGACCTACCAACGTGACTGAGCTTCGGTCATTCCTGGGGTTCTGTTCTTACTACAGAAGATTTGTAGAAGGATTCGCCAAGATTGCCAGACCCCTGAACGAGTTACTCAGAAACGAAGGGGAAGATGATGTTCCAGAGCTGGTCAAACCAGTGAAACTCACCATGGGACCCCGAAGGCCCAAAGAGTCGATTCAAGACCAGTGGACAGGGGAGTGCGAGGAAGCCTTCCAGATGTTAAAGAAGAGTCTTACCACTGCACCAGTCCTGGCCTATGCTGATCCAAAGAAGCCTTATGAACTGCATGTAGATGCCAGCCGAGATGGGCTGGGTGGGGTGCTGTACCAGGAACATGATGGTTACCTAAGACCCGTCGCATATGTGAGCAGGAGTCTGATACCTGCTGAGAAGAATTACCCCACCCACAAGCTTGAATTCCTGGCCTTGAAATGGGCAGTGGTAGACAAACTGAGAGACTACCTATATGGGGCGGAGTTTGTGGTGAAGACAGATAATAACCCGCTCACCTACCTTCTGACCACTGCCAAGTTGGATGCAACGGGACACGGTGGTTGGCTGCCCTTTCAAGCTTCACCTTCAGCTTGAAGTACCGACCCGGAGTGGGAAATAGGGATGCAGATGCCCTGTCCATGAGGTCTCATGCCCCCACCGACCCTACCGAAGAATGGGCCCAACTAGACCCAGAGGGAGTGCGAGCCCTATATCAGGGGACAGAACTTCAAGCCAGAGGTGGGTCAAGAGCCGAAGAAATTGGGGTCTCAGCTGTTGGAGTACCGAAGTGCTATTGCAGTGTGACCCAAGTCGAAGGGGAGGGCTTGCCCAAGCTGACAAAAAGGGATTTGAGAAAGGAGCAAGAAGAAGACTCTTTAGGGAAACTCCTGATAGAGGCCCTGGAAAGCCAGCGTCCCGAGATGCTTGAAACAGACTCCCCAAGAGAAGCCCGATTGTTGCGCAGGTAGTGGGATCGGCTACACATACGTCAAGGGGTGGTCTACCGAAGGGGCCCCTCTGACGACTCAGAAGAGAAGTGGCAGCTGTTTCTACCAGCCAAATATCGAGAAGCGGTTCTAGCTGCCCTCCATGACAACCATGGTCACCTAGGGTCCGAACGGACTTTTCACCTTGTACGGGATAGGTTCTATTGGCCCTGCATGCGGGCTGAAGTGGAAGGATATTGCCATTCCTGTGTCCGATGCATTCAAAGGAAGACCTTGCCACGTCAAACAACCCCAATGGGCCATCTGCAAAGTCAGGGACCTATGGAACTGGTGTGCATTGACTTCCTTTGCCTGGAGCCTGATCTGAGTGGTCAAGGGAATGTCTTGGTGATAACAGATCACTTTACCAGATATGCTCAAGCATTCCCAACAAAAGACCAGAAGGCCTCAACAGTAGCCAAAGTACTGGTAGAAAAATTCTTTGTGCACTATGGTCTACCCCAACGCCTTCATTCAGATAAGGGCAGAGACTTTGAAAGCAAATTAATAAAGAAGTTATTAGACCTGTTAGGCATCCAGAAGACCAGGACAACCCCTTATCACCCACAAGGAGATGCTCAGCCTGAACGGTTTAACCGGACTCTCTTGGATATGTTGGGGACTCTGAGTTCAGAGAAAAAGCAGCATTGGAGCAAGCATGTAGCTGCCATAGTGCATGCCTACAATAGCACTGCCAGTGATGTCCCCGGGTATTCCCCATACCGTTTGATGTTCGGGCGGGAGGCTCGGTTGCCAGTGGACTTGGCCTTTGGCATATCGCTGGATCATACCTCAGCAGCATCCCACAAGGGGTATGTAGACCGATTGAGAAAGAGTCTGAAGACAGCTTTTGAAAAGGCCCAAGCAGCATCTGACCAACTGTCATGTACCTGGGTGTATTTGAACTGGGATCTTCCTGGTCCCAAAGCTGCAGCCTTACCTGTTGCGCTACTGAGAAGATCTGGACTTTTGGAAATGTCCTCTCAGTGTTAAACATTACCTTGGACTCACTAGCCCCACCTGCTGCCAGCTGTGGACAATTTTTAATCAAAGCAGCCCTTAAAAAGGAAGTGATGCTATCTCTCAGCGCCCGTTTGTGTGGAATAACTCCCTGGGTGTTGTGACTGCTTTTTGATCCTGATTTTCGTGTTGAACTTCTGCCTGAATTCCTGACTACTCTCCAGCCTGCTGATTTTGTACTTCACTGCCAGCTCGTGTATGACCTTTGCCTGCCTGACCACTCTCTGGATTTCGATCGTGTACTATTTTGCCTGATCTGTTGCCAACCTAATCTGCCTGACTACGTTTTCGCCTGAATCCTCAGCACACAAGTTCCACTTCGGACACTACCTATCACAGGTACCTTACATTACAAACGGGCCACAATGACAGTGGACCCTGCTGAGATTGTTAAGGCGATTTCACGTCAGGGACAATTGATTGGAGCTCATGAACAGCATCTTTCTTCCCTGGACGCCAAGTTAGATGAACTTTGTACTATGCTTAAATCTTGTTTGCCTGCTTCCTCTGCAACGGTCCAGACTCTGGATCCTACTACTCCTACGATCCAACCCACCTCTTCTGTACCACCCAAACTTCCTATGCCTGACAAATTTGGTGGTGATACTGAGGACTGCAGAGGCTTTTTAAATGTTTGCCGTTTGCATTTCCGCAACAACCCTGGGACCTTTAGCACTTCTTCTGCCAAAGTGACTTTTGTAATTTCCTTGTTAAAGGGGAAGGCCCTGGCCTGGGTCTCTCCTTATCTGGAACGCAATGATCCTGTGCTGCAAGACGCTGACAAATTTCTGGCTTCTCTCCAGACTGTATTTGACAAGCCAGATAGAGCTTCTGCAGCTGAGTACTCACTCTTGGACATGCAACAAGGCACCAGGTCTGTGGCACAATATGCTATTGAGTTTCGTACCCTTGCTGCTGAGACTACTTGGGACTCAAGGGCATTACGTGCAGCCTTCCGAAAAGGTCTTGCAGATCGCATCAAAGACGAATTAGTCTATAAGGATTCCCCAGAAGACCTAGAGAAATTCATAGAGCTCTGTGTTCGTCTGGATGTCCGGTATCATGAAAGGTGCCAAGAGAGACTTAGAACTCGCACGTTTCCTCGGCCAGTCTACCGTTTGGCCCCTAACTTCCAAGCACCACCTCAGCCAGAACCTGAAATCTCAGTTGAACCCCAGACACCTGTGGAACCCATGGATGTAAGCCGTCTCCACCTAACTGAGTCTGAGAAACAAAGGAGGCGTGTATTGGGCCTATGCCTATACTGTGGACTTAAAGGACATTTATTATCTGTCTGCCCTTCCCGTCCAGTAAAAGGGCAGGGTCTAACCAGTGTTGGAGGAGCTGGCTTAGACCTTACAGGTATATCCTCCAAGACCAAGATTACCATTCCTGCAATTTTCCATTTACCCTCTAAACTTGTCTCCTGTGAGGCTTTTGTGGATTCTGGAGCTGCTGGCATATTCTTGGACTACACTTTTGCTAAAAAAAATAATATCCCATTTGTTCCAAAATCTAGACCCCTGAACATTACCACCGTGAATGGACAACCCTTGGGAGATGGCATTGTAAAATTTGAGACTATAACAATCACCCTTCAGGTAGGCGTACTCCACAAAGAGGAAGTTGTCTTGTCTCTTATTGATTCTCCACTTCTGCCTGTTATCCTTGGTTACCCATGGTTACAACAACATAACCCTTCTTTTGATTGGGAAAATGGAGAACTAACCTCTTGGGGGTCGTTCTGTCATTCAAACTGTTTGTCTCAACCCAAAAGACTTCCTGCTTGTATGTTGGCTTCCGTGGCCGTCCCACCTACCTTGCCTCATGAATACCATGCGTTTGCAGACGTATTTTGCAAGCAAAAGGCAGAGGTTTTACCTCCACATCGTTCTTTTGACTGTGCAATTAAATTGATTCCTGGAGCACCTCTTCCCAAAGGAAGGACCTATCCCCTGTCTTTGCCTGAACAAAAATCCATGGAGGAATACGTAAAAGACAACTTGGAAAGAGGTTTTATCCGACCCTCTTCTTCTCCAGTAGGGGCAGGTTTTTTCTTTGTTGAAAAAAAAGATGGGGGTCTTCGACCATGCATAGACTATCGAGGGTTAAATCAAATCACTGTAAAAGACTCCTACCCTTTGCCTCTCATTCTTGAACTGTTTGATGTACTTAAGGGGGCTGTTATCTTCTCCAAGCTAGACCTACGAGGGGCTTATAATCTAATTCGAATTAAAGACGGGGACGAGTGGAAGACAGCATTCAACACTCGTAATGGACATTTTGAATATCTGGTTATGCCATTTGGGTTGTGTAACGCCCCTGCTGTCTTCCAACGTTTCATGAATGAAATTTTTCATGATTTCAGCAACAGTTTTGTGATCATCTACTTGGACGACATTTTAATCTTTTCCAAGACTCATCTAGAGCACATCTCGCATGTAAAGCAGGTATTGCAACGACTGAGAGAAAACCATCTTTACGCGAAGATTGAGAAATGCAGTTTCCATCAAAGCCGTATTCCTTTCCTTGGATACATTATAAGTGCTGCCGGTTTCCAAATGGACCCTCAAAAACTTTCCGCTGTCTTGCAATGGCCCCAACCGACCACTTTAAGAGGGCTCCAAAGCTTTCTAGGGTTCGCAAATTACTACAGACGCTTCATCAAAGGTTTTGCCTCCATTGCGGCCCCCCTTACTGCTATGACTAAGAAAGGTACAAATTGCAAGGTATGGTCCTCAGAAGCAGAATCGGCTTTCCAGCAATTAAAAGACATGTTCAGCAAAGCTCCAATTCTTCAGCATCCAAATCCCGATCTCCAGTACATAGTTGAGGTTGATGCCTCTGAGGTAGGAGCAGGTGCCGTGCTCTCCCAGAGACAGCCTAAGTCTGGTAGAATCCATCCAGTAGCATTTTTTTCTAGAAAGTTTTCTCCAGCGGAGATGAATTACGATGTTGGGAATCGAGAACTACTGGCCATCAAATTGGCATTGTCTGAATGGCGACATCTTCTGGAAGGGGCTCCCAAACCTTTTTCTATCCTCACTGACCATAAAAACCTACTGTACCTTCAGACTGCAAGACGTTTGAACTCACGTCAGGCTCGATGGGCTCTGTTTTTCTCCCGTTTTAATTTTGTTCTTTCTTATGTTCCTGGGCATAAAAACAAGAAAGCCGATGCTCTTTCCAGACAGTTTGCTACCTCTGAAGAAGACCAACCTACCGAGCAGTATATAATCCCACCTCACAAAATTGTCGCACAGATCTCTACGGCTCTTTCCCAACAGTTACAAGAAACCCAGAATTGTGTTCCCCAAGGCTTGAAGATACCACCAGGTCGCCTGTTCGTAGCCCCTAGCCTCAGAAAACCTGTACTCCTCTGGGCACATGATGGTGTTTTATCTGGTCATCCTGGTGTCACCATCACTCTTAAGACCTTGCAGCGTCATGTCTGGTGGCCTCATATGAAAAGGGATGTTACTGACTATGTGGCTGCCTGCCCAACTTGTGCTGCTAATAAAGTACCCCGTACATTGCCTACTGGACTGTTACAACCACTTTCAGCACCTCGTCAGCCTTGGACCCATTTGACTATGGACTTCATTACAGACTTACCCAAGTCCGAGGGCATGACTGCTATATGGGTCATAGTGGATCGCTTTTCAAAAATGTCTCATTTTGTGCCGCTCCCGGGATTACCTACAGCGGAAGCACTGTCTACTCTCTTCCTTTCCCATATTGTGAGATATCATGGCATACCTACCAATGTCGTCTCAGACCGCGGATCCCAGTTTGTTTCCCGATTCTGGAGAGCGTTCTGCAAGAAACTGGGAGTAACGCTTTCACTCTCTACCTCACATCACCCTCAAACAGATGGTCAAACCGAACGCATGAACCAGACCCTAGAAACCTATCTTCGACATTATGTCAATGCCTTACACTCCAACTGGTCTGAGTATTTGCCTTTAGCTGAGTTCGCCATTAATTCCCGTTGGCACAGTGCTCTTCATACCACACCGTTCTACGCAGCCCTAGGCTATCACCCTCAGACTTTTCCCCTACTTCAGCCTTCTTCTGGTGTACCAGCAGCAGATCAGCGGGTTAAAAATATTCTGCTACATTGGAAAAAGATTCGCTTATTACTACGGAAGTCAGCAGGCAAGTATGCACTTTTTTCCAACAAACGAAGACGCCATATACCTCCATATGTGGTGGGGGACAGAGTTTGGCTATCAACCAAATATGTGAGACTGAAACAACCTTCTACCAAATTGGGCCCTCGATTCATTGGTCCTTACAGAATTATTGCTCGAGTCGGGCCAGTCTCCTATCGGTTGAAATTACCCTCCTCTCTCCGGATTCATCCTGTGTTCCACGTTTCCCTCCTCAAAAAAGCAATTTTCAATCGCTACTCCAGAACGCAACAGCTACCTCCTCCTGTTCTTGTTGATGGACAAAATGAGTTTGAAGTCTCCAAGATTCTTGATTCTAGAAGACAGGGTCGAGGCCTTCGGTATCTGGTTCATTGGAAGGGATATCCTGTCACAGACCGTTCCTGGGTTCCAGCCAAAGATCTGCATGCCCCTTCTCTTATTCGAGACTTCCATGCCTCCTTTCCCACTAAGCCCCGCTAGGCCCCCGGAGGGGTCCACTGGGGAGGGGGCCCTGTCATGTACCTGGGTGTATTTGAACCGGGATCTTCCTGGTCCCAAAGCTGCAGCCTTACCTGTTGCGCTACTGAGAAGATCTGGACTTTTGGAAATGTCCTCTCAGTGTTAAACATTACCTTGGACTCACTAGCCCCACCTGCTGCCAGCTGTGGACAATTTTTAATCAAAGCAGCCCTTAAAAAGGAAGTGATGCTATCTCTCAGCGCCCGTTTGTGTGGAATAACTCCCTGGGTGTTGTGACTGCTTTTTGATCCTGATTTTCGTGTTGAACTTCTGCCTGAATTCCTGACTACTCTCCAGCCTGCTGATTTTGTACTTCACTGCCAGCTCGTGTATGACCTTTGCCTGCCTGACCACTCTCTGGATTTCGATCGTGTACCATTTTGCCTGATCTGTTGCCAACCTAATCTGCCTGACTACGTTTTCGCCTGAATCCTCAGCACACAAGTTCCACTTCGGACACTACCTATCACAGGTACCTTACACCAACGGGGGCTGAGAAATAAAAGAAACTTTGACCTAAGAGTCAGAATTCAAGATTTACAGCCAGGAGATAGAGTGCTGTTGAGGAACTTGGGAATTCCGGGAAAACATAAGTTGGCTGACCGTTGGAAATCCCAACCTTATGTTATCTGCAAGAAGCTGGAAAACCTTCCTGTGTACCAAATTAGGCCAGAAGGAAGCGTGGGACCGTTAAAGACCTGGCACAGGAATCACTTGTTGCCCCTCTCCGAGGCAGTTCGCATGCCTCCTGCATCTGACTCACAAGAAACCCCTTCAACTTCTCAAGGTTCCAGACCCATCACCCGATCTCAAACAGTGCTTCCAGATGTGAGAGATGGAGACTCTGACAATGAAGGTCAAGAGGATGAAGAAGCAGAATCTGACTGGTTGTGGTCATCCCAATTGCCAGAACCCATGACCACCTCCCAAACCTCACCCAAAACAGTTGACAATGGAACTCTTCGGGCAGAAGCTCCTGAATTTGTGCCTTCAAACATTCTCATTGGGGAGGTAGCTGATGACTCAGACTCTTTGTCAATGGAAGACCCAGAAGAAGGGTCGTTGTCTCTATCTGAAGGAGAGCGGGACGCTCCTGAAGTTCTGGAGCCCAACATGCCTGAACTAGATGAGGAAGCCCCTGAAGAGCTTCTAGAAACAGCCAGCCCCAATGTCCTTGAGAATATGATACCTAAAGAGCAGAGGGAAAGAAGAGTAATTCACCCCCCAAAAAGACTGACGTACGACCAATTGGGTGAATGCTCTGAGGAGGCCATCATCACTTCTAAGAGAACCATTGATCAGTCTAGCTCTTCCACTCCAGGATTCAGATTCAGTGGAAGACAACCCCAGCTCACTCCATAGCACATCTGAAACAGACACCCAAGTGTCGGTGGTCTGTATACAGGGCAACCTCCCTCCTTGTGATAATTGGTGGGAGGTTCCTCTGTCGGCTCTGTGTTATGATATGAGCTGTTTAAGTTTAAATCCTGCTTATGAAAAGGCAAGTTGTTTATTGTCATGCATAAACTAACAAATTTCCCTGCAGGTATTGCCAAAGTATGTGTTAGGTTACATACTGTTGTCCTCTTTGGGGACCAAAGACTTTAAGTGGGGGGAGTGTGTAGCAGGATGTCCATATGTAAGAAGGAATCCGGCTCCCTCCGGTGGTATAAGGGTTACAATGCAACTAATGCACTTTGGGACAGATATCAGCTAGGAGAAAAGACTTTGTTGCTTTTAGTAAAAGACAGACTACATTACCCAGGGTGCATTGCAACACCGCAAAGCATTCTGGGCAGACTACTTAAACCAGGGGAGGGGCCAGCGTCTCTCTCTCTGGATCCAGCTCTCAATCAAGCAGGAAGTTGGCACGGAGGCCTGCTTCCTAAGGATTAAGCCAGAAGCCTGGGCCTAAATTACGGGAGTGCCTGAGTGATTTCCAGCAGAGGATCGTCCTGTGATTGCCCAGCAGAGACCGGAGTCGTCCATCACCATATGCTGTTAGTGACGGAGTCCGGAGACTGCAGCTGAAGCAGAAGCGTGGAGATCGAGTGACCGGGACAAGCCAGAGGAGACTAATCTGAAAGTCGGGCCTGTTTGGTGAGAAGGGCACCTGCCCAGAATTGACTACTACCTTAGAGGAAAGTGATTTAGTTAGTGCCAGCCACACTTCACCTATCACGCCACAGCTTGCGGCCTAGTGTATCTCACTGGAGACTATGTGATCAGAGATTGGTGCATCCGTCATTAGTGGGTGGCAGGCACACGAGTACTCAGGTATATTGCGGATAATTACAGCATCTTGTTGAAACCCTGTGGATTACAATTTAACTTGTGCACCGACGGTGGCTAGCGAAGACTTCATTGGAGAAAGGAACTTTGAGTGGGACGCAGATAGGCCTTGCTTACCTATTATAGGGAATGAACACGTGCAAGGTATTGCAACAAAGGGGGAGCTCGCGAGCAATCAGTTAGCCGTGCAGAGACACATATAGTTACATGTACATATATATAGCTGATGTTATTTCCTGTTATTACCTAATCTCAGTGATACCTATCCTTATTGGTTTATTGACTCTGCAATGCGCATGCAGAGTCAACTGTGTGTATTAATGTGATTCTTTACCCTTCCCTTTTATACTGAGTAAAGGTACCTTTGATTAAGCATATAACTTGTGTGAAGTATCTCTGTCACTTAGAAGGACTAGTGACCAGCAAAGGTAATAACATTTACAGGTTATTGTGTGATGTATGCAGGATTGTATCTCCTAATACTCAATAGGTCTCACACTCCTTATTCATATCAGTTGTGCTAAGGGAAGGTTTGAGCCACTTCCAGGGGTTGATAGGCAGGACGTAGACCCAAATCAAACAAACAGCAGCTCCTACGGGGGTAGTGCTACAAAAATAAAAAAAAATCATACTCACCTGCTGATCTTCTGTATTATGTCCGCAGTCTCTGACCACCTCCTGTATTATGTCCGCAGTCTCTGACCGTCTACTGTACTATGTCCGCAGTCTCTGACCATCTCCTGTATTATGTCCGCAGTCTCTGATCATCTCCTGTAGCATGCACGCAGTCTCTGACCATCTCCTGTAGCATGCACGCAGTCTCTGACCATCTCCTGTAGCATGCACGCAGTCTCTGACCATCTCCTGTAGCATGTCCACAGTGTCTCTGACCATCTCCTGTAGCATGTCCACAGTGTCTCTGACCATCTCCTGTAGCATGTCCACAGTGTCTCTGACCATCTCCTGTAGCATGTCCACAGTGTCTCCGACCATCTCCTGTAGCATGTCCACAGTGTCTCTGACCATCTCCTGTAGCATGTCCACAGTGTCTCTGACCATCTCCTGTAGCATGTCCACAGTGTCTCTGACCATCTCCTGTAGCATGTCCACAGTGTCTCTGACCATCTCCTGTAGCATGTCCACGTGTCTCTGACGATCATCTGTATCATGTGTGCAGTCTCTGATCATCTCTTGTATCAGGTCTGCAGTCTCTGATCATTTCTTGTATCATGTCTGCAGTCTCCATATTCATCTCCATCCTTTAAGTTGTTGTCTGCTGTGTTTAGACTGCTACATGCATGGAGTGTTTTTTGTTTTTCTTGTTTTAAAGAACAGATAGAATTAAAAAAATTGAGTTCTCCTGACTGTTTGAATTTTTTTGATGAAAATCATGCGCACTTGCGCTGTAATCGTGATGCATCGCGGAATCAAATCGAATCAAATCTTTGACATGATAATCGTAATCGAATCGAATCGTGAGGCCAGTGAAGATGTGCACCTCTACCAGTGTCCGTCAAATGCAGCCTCCCCAGTGCCTGTCAGACGCAGCCTCCCCAGTGCCTGTCAGATGCAGCCTCCCCAGTGCCCGTGAAATGCAGCATCACCCATGCCTGTCAGATGCAGCCTCCCCAGTGCCTGTCAGATGCAGCCTCACCACTGCCCGTCAGATGCAGCATCACCACTGCCTGTCAGATGCAGCCTCACCACTGCCCGTCAGATGCAAGCTCACCAGTGCCCGTCAAAAGGAGCCTCACCAGTGCCCGTCAAACGCAGCCTCACCAGTGCCCGTCAAATGCAGCCTCACCAGTGCCCGTCAAATGCAGCCTCACCAGTGCCCGTCAAATGCAGCCTCACCAGTGCCCGTCAAATGCAGCCTCACCAGTGCCTGTCAGATGCAAGCTCACCAGTGTCTGTCAGATGCAAGCTCACCAGTGCCTGTCAGATGCAGCCTCACCAGTGCCTGTCAGATGCAGCCTCACCAGTGCCTGTCAGATGCAGCCTCACCAGTGCCTGTCAGATGCAGCCTCACCAGTGCCTGTCAGATGCAGCCTTACCAGTGCCTGTCAGATGCAGTCTGCCAGTGCCTGTCAGATGCAGCCTGTCAGTGCCTGTGAGATGCAGCCTTACCAGTGCTTGTCAGATGCAGTCTGCCAGTGCCTGTCAGATGCAGCCTTGTCAGTGTCCGGATCAGAGCGGCGATCTCACGCTGTGTCACGAAACTGGATTTACATTTTCTGGCCGCAGTAAAAATGTCCCGCCTCCTGTTATATGTCACACTGATTCAATTTCCCGACATTTGATCAGTGTGCCATCTATCACAGGAGGCGGGACATTTTTTACTGCGGCCGCCCAGACAATTTAGCTCCGTGACGCAGGGAGATCGCTGCTCTTTGTGTGGAGGAGGGAGGGGGGGACTGGGTCATGCCAGGATAACACACCCCCAATTGGTGGCACCCGGGGTGGACCCTGTCCCCTTTTTGGCTCCATTATCAGCACCTTTTCTTCTTTCGGCCAATGCTGAAAACAGTTTTCGGGGGATAATTTTTGGTGGCCAAAATTTCGGTGCACCACAAAATTGTACCCAATCCATTCTGCTGACTATATACTTGCTTATGGTCTGATTGACAGTCAGTAATGACAGCTGTACATTTCTGTATTGATATATTCGCCATGTGACTTCTATCTGTACTTTAATTTTGATTTCCTTAATATTTTTTTTTTTAAAACAAACCAAAAAAAAGGCACCTGTGTTTCTTTTCCTTAGCCGATGTCTAAAAAGTGGTCATGGCTTTGCATCATCTATACTAAACTACACTAGATTTAGAACATTTGTTAAATGATTTTCAAAACCAGAAAAGTCAGGCAAATCACATCTTCATTATTTTCAGCTGCGATGTTCTTACAGAAAGCAATGGACATGTTCTATAAAGAACCAGCAAAAGACTTAAATATAAAAAATAAAAAAAAGAGCAGAAGCATGACTTTCTATTGATGTCTCCCATAATATACACTTTGAACAAATCTTTTATGGCAAGGAGGAATAACTGTACCTGTTCTAAAACGAACGAGATAGTCTCCAAGACTAATTTCAGATTTTGTTTATCAAGTGAGAAGGCAGCTTGAAGTTTTTCTTCTTCCTCTTCACTAAAACTCTGTTCTGCCTGAAAAAGAAAAAATGGAAATAAATTTTACATTTATAAAGCATGGAACAAATAAATCAATAGAGTTCCAAAAATTTTAATGGCAGCAAGTTTATACATGCTGCCATTTTAATTTTTGTACATTTGTTACAAAAAGTCGGTACAAAAAGGTAGACTTGGGATACTTTATATTTCTATACACTGTACATTTTTTTACACTGTACATTTTTGCTTATCGTACCTGCATATCTTAACCAATGTATGCATCAAAAATTTTGAAAATTTTGAAAATTTTAAATAAAAATTATTTGGCTAAGGAAAGAAAAGGTAGACAATAAACTGTGAAAAATAAATAGAAAAAGTTTAGGTCTCCATAATCTGAAAAATGTGTCAGAGACTCCAGACTTCCTTCATTATAGAAGGGTACCTGGAAAATGAAAAAAAAAAAAAGAAAACGAAAAACATAAATCAGAAGAAAGGTTTGTGAGAGTAAAGAGCTGATGAGATAGGTGCTGCAACGACAGGAGTTAACGTTGTGTATATTCCATTCCCGAACACACAGCAGCTACCAGACACTCCAACCAGCCGAATAAGACCCCATACAAATATTTCTCCCCGCACTAACGAGACAACGCTCTGTGTTGAAGTTCCAAAAACAGGGAGAAAATCTTTATTACAAGCACATGGTAACACACTTCCCTTCAAAACACTTCCCTCCCATCCTTGGGGAACAGGGCGGGTTAAACTGTCCAATGACAATGGTGATACAGGTCAGGTGTGTTCAAACTTCTTCTTCAGTAAACAGTCTTAGCAGGAGGGGTTGCTGGAGTGATCCCCCCCCCTTTCCTCACAGCAAGACACTTAAACCTCCCATAATAGGCAGCCAGACGGTCTACCAGCTCCAATCCACATCACCACAAACAACAATGAAAAGGTCTTTGGAAGCTAGTCTGGATTTTATCTACATTACACAGGCAGCCAGGTGGTTGAAGTTGAACACATCAGCATCTCTCAATTAACCTGTTGAGTTCAGAATCAAACAACCAGTAAATAGTCCTTTACAGATATCCTGGGAAATACCGTGGATTAATATTACAGACCCATTTCAAAGCAATCCAAGACATATTCTCAATGTCCATTATTTTCTGGCTCATACTTTCTAAGAACTTCTGGGTTCCACGGGCCCTCCCGTTACAGGTGCCTCAAAGCACAACAGCCTCAAGTAGACCTCTCTCCCCAAAACACAAAATTCCCTGGTGCATGCAGCTTTTCGTGCTGATATGAAAAAATTTCCAAGCCTCATGCTTATTAATCTCCTCCTGCAACCTCCCTGTAGCCTTTTAAGCAGGTTTATTCGCTGGGAGGCGGGACAGACTATTACCTATATTACAACAGAAGACATGAGGCAGAGGATGAATATCTGTTGGCAAATCCAAAGACATATACCAAAAAGTGTGAAAAATGTGAATCCTACAAGTACTCACCCTATACATGAGGGGGGTGTTGTTCTAAAAATACCTACTAACAGACATAAAAATAGCAAGAAGACACTACACACCAATCTGCGTTAACTACAAATTTATTGAGCAGTAGGCTCAAAAAGTATTCAAAAAGTATTCAAGCATATATATGAAACCTAAATATCTCCATGTACTGTACCCCTAAAAAATTCACCCTGTAACCCCACCCAGACTGGAACCATGACCACCCTCATATGTATTGAGAGGGATAAGGATACAGACCCTAAATAATTAAACCATTTGTGAACTTTTCCACTAAATTTGTCATATATCAAGTCATCTGTCCATGTGGAAAAATGTATGTAGGGAAAACCATTAGGGAATTCTGGAAGAGAATGGGGGAGCATCTTACGAGTATTTCTACGAAGTCTGGCAAGTCCCCAGTGGCCATACATTTTAGGGATATACCTGGAGCATCTATTACAGGGTTCCAATGTATTATCATTTATAAATTTAAATTATCATATAGGGGTGGCGATTGGGACAAAATTGTATCACAAAAAAAGAGGCTAAATGGATCTTCCTTTTGGATTGCCTTATCCCTAAGGGGTTAAATAGTGACCTGTCCCTGCAGTGCTTTTTGTAGACGCGCCATAGGTGTATATATCAATATGGGCAATAGTTGTTGACAATAAGCTACCGTGTGATCTATTTGTATCCTCAATTATGCTCAAACTCTGGACTTTCTGGGCTCACTCCTTATAGAATGTTTGCCTATAGAGCATGCATGTCTTCTTGTTTTTTGTTTTATGTCTGTTAGTAGGTATTTTTAGACAACACCCCCCTCATGTATAGGGTGAGTACTAAATTTTTTCATTAGTACGATTCCCATTTTTCACACTTTTGGTATACCGTATATACTCAAGTATAAGCCGACCCGAATATAAGCCGAGGCACCTAATTTTACCACAAACAAATGGGAAAAGGTATTGACTCGAGTATAAGCCTAGGGTGTCCATCTGCATGCCTCGCTGTGCCTCACTTTGCCTCATTGTGTCCATGTGCATGCCTCACTGTGCCCATGCCTCACTGTGCCCATGCCTCACTGTGCCCATGCCTCACTGTGCCCATGACTCACTGTGCCCATGACTAGACTGACGTTTAACATGGGAGTCTATGGAAGGGGTGTCTGGCTTTGAAAAATCGGTGCTCCCCGACCGTAGGTCCCCCAGACAACAAACTTTGCACACTTATAGAGGAGAAATGGGTCTACGTGTGTGCCAAGTTCCGGGTCCAGGGGACCTACGACCGGCTGGTACCGGGTCCCCAAAGTCACCAGAGAAATTACCGTTTAACATGGGAGACTATGGAAGGGGTGCCCGGCTTTGAAAAAAAATCGGTGCTCCCCGGTCGTAGGTCCCCCGGACAACAAAAACATTTGGAGGAAGAGTGGAGATATATGTGTGCTGAGTTTGGGGTCCAGGGGACCAGTACCGGGTCCTCAAAATCCGGGAGATCAGGCGCAAAAAGGTGACTCGAGTATAAGCCGAAAAAAATGTGCTAAAAAACTCGGCTTATACTCGAGTATATACGGTATATAGGTTTTGGAGTCTTGCAATTTGATACCAACTTTTGTACTTGCCCGATGCATGTGTCAGCACCCGCTTTGTTGTAACCTCCACCAGGGGGTGCATGTGATTAGGTGACAATGCAGCCACACTAACGGATAACAGTTGTCACCCTATAACAACAGCAAGTGCCTAAACAATGACCCCTTTGACAAGATCATCAGATCGTGTTTGTTGGTAAAAGCTTAAGATTGAAAAAAAAATAAGGAAAAGATGAAAAAAAACTTTTAAAATTACATGAAATTTTAGTGAATGGGTTTTGATCTGTAACAAGAGGAGCTGCAATTACTGTGTCTCCATAGTGTACAGGATACTCTTTCATGGTACAATATCATTTGTACTCATTTCAGCAAAGCATCAACCATGAGCTTTATCTCAACATTTCTAAAGTAAAATCATAGGAGTAGATTGAGTTTCACAAAGCTTGCCCGCCTTACAAATATAAAATGATAGATTTGATCATGTATCTAGAAAAAGGCATAAATGCAAAGACCAAGCAATTTCCAACCCATTCAAACCTAATGTCAGTTATTTGTATCTTTTAGGCTGGTCACGAAAATCCTCTAGTGATAATCCCAAGGCTCAGATCACATAACAAATCTGGAAAATAAATGGTCTCTGAGGGATAATTGAGATTCTGATGGGGCTGAATTCATCAGTCTTTCGCTGCCTGCTAGAATCTTATCTTGTTCTATTCACTGATACACTGAGTGGAATTTAGATGCATCAACTGAGGATATAAAGTCATTTAAAGAAGCATTTAAAAAAAGAATGTATTGATCAGACCAGAGCTCAGTACACAAAGCCTGCTTTTTTAGAAAAGAGAAAAATACAAGAGCTAACTTTCAGTGAAGTCCACAAATATTATACGTACTTTATATTTTCACACAATCTTACGAAGAAGCTTTGATTATATTCCTCTTTTTTCTAAACTTCACTCTCAGGCTTACGTTTCATTCACAATGGTATGGACAAACCTGCCTTTATAAGACATTGCTAAATGCATGACATTATTTTAAATGGTGTAATTCACACTGAGCGATTACCTGTGTATAGCTACCTTCAATTAGGCTGCATTTAGAGGAAACAAAATTCTTTGTGTCCAGGAGTACATCCAAAACACACGTAAATATAAGAAAACTCATGTAAAGGCAAGTTCATCTAAATGCTGGGGAACCTAATCTGGGAAGCATAAGGTTTGTGTATAATACATTCCATATATATAAATATATATGACCCAAAGCACACTTCAAAAAGCACCCAGAAATGGTTTAAGACAAAGCACTGAAGAGTACTCAACTGGCCAGCAATGAGTCCAGATCTAAATCCCATAGAGCACCTGTGGAGAGATCACAAAACAGCAGTTGGGAAAAGGAACCCATCCAATCTGAGAGACCTGGAGCAGTTGGCAAGAGAAGAGTGGTCCAAAATTCCAGTGGAGAGGTGTAAGGAACTCATCGATGGTTACAGGAAGCCATTAATTGCAGTTATTTTTTCCAAGGGGTGTGCTACCAAATATTAAATTGGAGCTGCCAATAACTTTGACCAGGCCATTTTTTGAGTTTTGAATGGAATGTATCAGCTTTGGCTTTTCGTTTCTCTACTTTTTTTTTCTCTACTTTTTTGTGTCATACCAAATACAAACAAAATAAATAAATAAAACATGGGAGTGCCTTAACATTTGTAGATGCAACAAATTTCTGGGTGAAGTGGTGGATTATCTGACAGAAATGCAGGGGTGCCAATATTTTTGGCCATGACTGTAATCCTAAATCCTTCTTATGGAATGATATTTACTTGCAAAGCACTGGGTTTTAAGTAACTGCAAGCTTCTCTTAAAAATACAGTTTTATTTTCTTTTCATATTTGTTTTGCAATGCTGCTGATCTTCTTCAGCAAAGACTTATCAACAAACATACATTCCAATAGCAGCAACACATCATTCCCCTGATAGGGCTTCCCTGGTGGTGACAATGGTGGAACATACCTCTGCAAAGAGTTTCAGCATAGCCACTGTGAGGGGGTTAACTCAGCAGCGGGTGTGTGTGACCCCCTGGATGGGTTCACCACACAAAAACAGGCACAGCAGACAGTGGTAGGAGAAAACAAAAGGGTGTGGTTTTATTTGAACTATATACAGACAAAAAATACAGCAAAAACAAAAGAAACATGAAAACAAATCCTGGTCAACTTGACCGCTCACTACACACGTTGGTGTCCCTGACTAACAACTGGGTACAGCCTTGTGCTGTCCCAGTCCCTAGCTCCCTGCTTTTAAAAGTTCTTAGCAATACCCACGCAGGCCTTGGCTCACTGCACAGAGATCACACTCCCCAGACTATCCACACAGATCTGGTTCCAGGTTGGAGCATCTCCCTTAGCATGCTGGGAGTTCTTGTAGAGGCCCTAATGAGCCCACTTACTTCAGCTGGGCTCATTAACTCTTCCCCTGCAAGACTCCCCGCACTCTCCCTAGTAGTATAAATCGGCATAAAGCCTGAATCTAGGACATATATACCTCCCATCCTGGATGCAACCTGGTGATTTTACCTGCCTGCTGTCACACCACATACAGCATAGTCAGCACTGGAATCACATATTACAGTTGACAATGCAGGAGAACAACTAGGAGACAAGGACAAAACATTTTCATACCATAACAAGGACCACCATGGCGAGACCACCAGGTAATATTTTGAGGAGAAATTCAGTATTAAGGTGTTAATAAGGGGGGGAAAAAATATATTAATAACAAACATGTCACACTTCTCTGCACTGTGCAAAGGTTTTGCACAGAGCAGCCCTGAACCTCCTCCTTTCACATCCCCTGCCGGCGCTCTACGCCCCTCCCCCTTGCCGAGTATCCCCATAACAAGCCGCTTGTTATGGGGGCACACGTGCATGCTCGCTCCCAAGCCAGTTCTCTGTGTCCAGAGCTGTGGTTGACAGCAGTGGGAGCCAATGGCTCCTGCTGCTACATCTCAGTCAATGAGGAGGGAGAAACCCGGGAGTGCCGCTGCTCTCATGCACATCGCCGGATCCAGATCAGGTTTAGGTGAGTATAAGGGGGGGGGGGCTAAAGGGAGATCTGCACCTGCAGGAAAACTTCAACTTTTAGAACCACTTTAAAAAACACAAAAAATTACTTTTCAATTTACACTGATAGGTTTCAGTGATTGGGTGAGATCTACTTTAAGTGTGTTTTTGTAGGTAAGAGCCTGCGTATCTTTTGCGCACACGTTGCAAACAAAGGCAAAGAAGACAGTCTCAAGAAGATAAAAGAAGTTGACACAAATGATGATGGGCAGACTTCTCCTTACTTATTGTGAAAGGGCATCCAAAATAAGCAACTCTGTGCTGCACCATTAACATGTGGCCAGTACCCACAATTTTAGGAAAACTGGGGCGATGATGGAAGCCCCTTAAAATCAACACTTGTAGCATTCATTATAAATGAGGGCACTTTGATTTCTAACAAGTAAAATGTGAAATAAAAGCCAAGGTTCACTTTTCGTTTAGACTGGAAACATTTTCAAATGTAGGCAAAAATTATAGTGTAATCAAGGCAAACCTTGTGTCACATATTATTTAAATGATTGACTGGGCCGCAGTAGATGTGTAAAAATCTAAATTCCTAATAATTTCCATAAACAAAATGTGTTTCCAAGGCAGCCAGGATAATCTCTATTCAAATGTTTATTGCAGATATAATATCCATGGTCACAAAACTTTGCAGATTTAGCTCCAAATGTAATACATTGTACAGAAAAGTAATGGCATATGGATATAATACTCCTAATACACAGCTAAAAATCCTTTTCCTTCTTTATTTATTATAGAAAAAAAAAAAAAAAAAAGTTTATTTAGTGAATAATAACATATACAGTAGTATATTATTGTGAAAGGTGTAGGAATACTGCGCTGTCTGTAAAAACTGAATGTGATAACTCAATATCTGTGCTGCAACTAAAAAATGTGAGACACACACAAATAACAATATTATAAGGAACTAAAGCTGCGCAACTACGTAAAAATTGTGAATAAAAATAACCAAAAATTATTTAGTGTGAAATCACAATGTGATATCACCTTAAAGGTGACGTGACTGAACAATGTAACATGTAAATTAAACAATGAATGATATTCTTTGAGCCTCTAGGTAATAAATGATGTTACACTCTATTCCTTGGTATTGCACACAAGAGAATTCAATAGCAGTTCATAAATGGCATAAAGTCCCCAGAAAAAATAATAAAGTGAAAAAGGGTTCAATCTCTTCAAAATTGAATTTGTGACTTCAAAACTGAAACACCATGGAAGAAGTGCTGATACGACAGAAAGGAATCCACCACCTTATCTTTCTCAGACTGCTTACCAGAAATCCTGATCCCTAAGAGAGATCAGTCTGAGTAAATGGCTATTATCCCCGCCAGGGTCTCTAATTGGCTCTCTCTGTACTTATGTTCCTCTAGGCTTCAGTCTGTAGTCCCCAGATATCTCCACGAATCACATTTAGGGTGAAAAAGAAAGCCCCATAGCGTAATCCAATATTATAAAACGTTTATTAAAATAAAAAGATGCACTTACAGCATGTTGAATAAAAAACAGCAGTGGTTGTGTATAAGGCCGGCCGGCTCTCACTACCCGTTGCTTCCGGGATTCGTATTGTGGTGACGTCAGCACGCCGCTCCTCCCTACGTCATTTCGACAAACCTGTCGTCATCCAGGGGCACGGGCGGCGTGCTGATCCACCACCATTTTATGTGCTGTGAGCGATAGCTGGGTCCGCCCAGAACAGAGTTCCCAGCATCCCAGCTGCGGGTGTCGCCATCTTGAAAATGGGCAAACTGCCCTTACATTAATAACCTTTTACCTTTGATCTCACTGTCGGATCCTACTCCGACATATAGATACAAAAGATCACGGCCGGGATATCCACTCACTATGAGTGAACCTATTCAGTATAAATCATTATAACATATCAGTGACATTAACGGAGTCCGACTGGATCTGAACTCTCGGCATCTCCGCTACACATAACACCATATTGAAAATGGGCAAACTGCCCTTACATCCAAAACACTGACTAGCGTTGGCAATGTCAGATGTAAATCAGATATGTAAACGAAAAAGGGATCCAACTAAACAGTTAGCTCACTGTGAGTGAAACTTGCATTAAAATAGCAAGCACACTTCGCCCATATGCATCCTAAATATACAGACACATAAGGTATAGGGCTACAGAAATACTATACGTTGGTTGAAATCAAACCTAATTTGATATAAAGGGGTTCACATCCCTACCCCACATTTACTGGATATATCATAACGTATAAATGTATTCCAAGCCATCAAAATGTTTAAAAAATTTTTTAAAGTGTTTCTCCATATGCTAGATAGGTGTAATGTGACCGCCACCCTGTGGACAGATTTACAATTACACTCATTGTTTCTTAATATAAAAAAAAAAAAAACCATGGCCATCTGCATATGGAATGTCACTATGGGAGAAGGAACTAAAAAATAGAAAGAAGGGAATTACTGGAGAAAGGTTATTGTGAACCAAATATCTAAGCAAATTTGATCGGTCTGTTGGATTCTATGAGCATATATATTCACCATAAATGTATAGGTGCCGCCGAAGCACACACCCCGACACTATAATGAAAAAACACATGTTCAACAAAACTGATGTGTACTCAAATAAACCCATAGACATCCCCAAGGGCGACCCCCTTAAGATGTCCATGGATCAATGCACTACACCAATCTGAATGTGTATAACTGGAGTATTTGTCTCGGTGCCATAGGTCCCCTAGGGGTATCGATAGTGATGGAATGGGGATGTACCGAGAGCTCAGATCCAGTTTACATTGCTATACAGAAATTATATCCACCTAGCTATTATCGATGAATGCATTGACATCAATGTCGACGTTAAGCCCATAAGGGGTATAGCAGCGGACCTTATGGATCCAGCTCATTTCCATGCGGGATATTTCCCTGACTAGAGACCCACCCCTCCAATGAGGATTATACCTGTCAATTCCTATAAAGGAAGTACCCTCTGGATTGCGTTGGTGGTGTAAGTCATAATGCTTGGATACCGAATGATATTGGAAGCCACTCTTAATGTTAGCTATGTGTTCTCCAAGTCTTTTCTTTCTCGTACATCACGGGACACAGAGCGACATAGTCATTACTAATGGGTTATATAGATACCGTCAGGTGCTGGCACTGGCAACTTCCAAAACCGGAAGTACCCTCCCCTATATAAGCCCCTCCCATCCGGGAGCACCTCAGTTTTTTGCCAGTGTCTAAGGTGTTGGCCAAGAAGAAACATGTGTTTTTCACTGAGCTTGCGTACAGGTTCTTTTGGGCCTCAGTAAGCTATTCCGGATCCGACCAAAAAAGCTTCATAGCTAAACGGTCGGTACCCGGGCCTTGCAGAGAAGAGCAAGGTTTTGCCTGTAATGCTTCTCTTAGGAGAGCTGGACCCTGGGATCCAGAGCTCTGGTCATACCCACGACCAAGATGTTTTCTGTGCAGGGTGCTATACAGGTCCAGGGGAGTGGAATCCTTGGGAACCCGGTCCCTGAAGGTTTGATTACAATGCCTGCCGTGATAGGTGAAGTTTGGGCTTTTGTGGACCAAACAAAGTCCTGCGGCGGGGAACAGGTAAGTGGGGGCCCCCAGGAACTTGGTTCTATTGGGGGACCCCCAAGCCTAATTTGTCTTTCTGTCTGTTACCTAATGGTATTCCCGCAAAATTCTGTGCATGCCTGTAACTACTAAAAAAATGTAATAATTTTTAATGGTGGTCAAGAAAAAAAAAAAATTTTTTTTTTATATATTTAATATATTAGACTGCGGTACCTGTGTTTGTCCACTAGAGGCCGCTGTGGAATGTTTTCTTGTCATGTGGACTAGTTTCTTCTCAGCAGAGCAAGTCCAGGCAGATGGTGAGTTCTCTTATGGGAAACTGCTTCCTCTGCCATGTTGCAATGCTCGTCCATCCCCCGGCCTGCGGCAAAGAGGGGCCCTGGCTCTTGTCCCTAGTTTCCATTTTTCGAAATTAGCCCCAAAGGCGCACGTGGCCGCGCGCGTGCGCGTGCACGCGCCTCTATATATAGAGGTGAGCCGGGAAAGGGGGCGGAGCCTGGGGGATGACGCTCTGTGCGCGCCGCAGCGCTTCTGCGCATGTGCGGGCGTCCCAGCATGTTAAAAATCACAATTTTGTGTGGTGAGCTGGCTATGAAGTACAGAGACAGAGCTGGCAACATTTAAAAAAGGGCATACAGCAAGCGGTTGATACAGGCATCCCCTAGAAAGGCACATTAGTAGACACCAACTGTTTCTTATAGCAGCATTTATGCTAGACTATTGTCAGTAACTGGTGTATTTCGGCTGGAATACCTCAGCTTTGTGGCTTAGGAATATGCCGTCTAAAAACTCCGGGACTAGAAATTCCAGGAGGAATAGGGGGTCTCCATCGGGCTCTGAGGATCTTGGGCATGCTTTGGCTGCACCAGTCTCCCCTGAAGAATCAGAGGTTAGTGACCGTAGAGCACCCTCAGGAGTACCTGGTACTGTGGCTGTCCTCAGTTCACCTGCTCCTGTGTATGTAACAGAGGAGGTTTTTTCCTCAGCTCTGGGAGGGCTGGAAGAGAGATTGTCAGCATTGATCGCGGCTTCCCTGTCACAGGAGAAAAGCGCCCGATCTCCGTCTCCTCCCTCAGAGTGCCTGTTAACAGAGCAACAGTCCCATACAGGGATCGACCTACCTGAAGGGGATCAGGATGAGGTCGATTCGGTTGTAGAGGAATCAACAGTGGAAGAGCCATTCTCAGCATCACATGCTGAAAGGTTATGGGTTCAGTCCCTGACTAATATGGTCCGATCAGCATTTAAAATGCCACTTGCGGAGCCATCATCCACTTCTGTCTCCTCGTTGGGGTCGCTAAAAGCTCCCCAGACTGTTTGTTCCTTTCCGATCCATCCTTTACTGGAAGGGCTCATTTACCAGGATTGGGAGCATCCTGACAAAATATTTACTCCCCCTAAGAGATTTCCGGTGGTCTATCCCATGGAGGATAAGTTCATCAGAAAATGGAAGGTCCCTACAGTGGACGCAGCCATCTCTTGTGTGAATAAATCACTGACATGTCCGGTGGATAATGTCCAAATGTTCAAGGACCCAATAGATAAAAAATTGGAGTCCTTATTAAAATCTGCTTTTTCTACAGCAGGATTGGTGACACAACCAGCAGTGGCAGCTATTGGGGTCTGCCAAGCAGTGAAGGATCAGTTGAAACAGGTCTTAAGGGACTTGCCAGATCAGCAGGCTCTTGCCCTAGCTGATCTACCTAGAGCCTTATGCTTTGCGGTGGACGCCATAAAGGATTCAATCCATCAGGCCTCCCGCCTTACGCTGTCTGTAGTACATATGCGCAGGCTTCTATGGCTCAAAAACTGGTCTGCTGAAGCTCCCTGTAAAAAATTGCTGGTCAGCTTCCCATTTCATGGTGAGCGCTTATTCGGGGAAGACCTGGACAAGTATATCCAGAGAATTTCCAGCGGTAAAAGTACACTTTTGCCGGTTAAAAATAGAGTTAGAGGTCCCTCTTTTAAGAGGCCGGCTTCTCCAGTCCCTAGGACATCGGCTGTGAAACAGTTCCGACGGCCTCCTCGGTCAAATCCCGGAGGTAAAAATCAGGGACAGTTGCAGGGTAACAAGAAGCCCTGGAGCAGGAGAGGTACAAAACCTCCCCCAAAGTCAAATGCATGAAGGGTTGCCCCCACTCAATCGGGTGGGGGGAAGACTTCAGTTGTTCACAGAGACCTGGCGGGACACGATCCGAGACAGATGGGTGCTCTCCGCAGTAAATCTGGGATACAAATTGGAGTTAAAAAACTCCCCTCCTTCCCGCTTTATAAGGTCAAACGTGCCAAGGGATCCCCAGAAGAGAGGATCCCTCCTGTTGGCACTGAAACAATTATTGCTCCAAGCAGTAATTATAGAGGTTCCCCTGGAAGAATGGGGGTTCGGGTTTTACTCAAACCTCTTTACAGTTCCGAAGCCAAACGGGGACGTGAGGCCCATATTAAATCTAAAAGGGCTAAACAAATTCCTACATATCAGGACTTTCCGGATGGAGTCGATCCGATCGGTAGCCACTGCCCTACAAGGGGAGGAATGGTTAGCCTCGATCGACATCAAAGATGCTTATTTGCACATTCCCATCTTTCCAGCCCACCAAAAATTTCTACGCTTTGCGGTAGAAGGGCGCCATTTTCAGTTCAGAGCCTTACCCTTCGGTCTGGCCACAGCACCAAGAGTGTTCACAAAAATTCTGGCCCCATTATTGGCCAATCTAAGGACACGAGGTGTAACGATAATGGCATATCTAGACGACTTGTTGCTGATAGACCACTCAGTGGAAAAACTAGAAGTGGTTGTTCACGAGACAATCAAGTTTCTGGAATATCACGGTTGGATTATCAACCGAGACAAGTCAGCCCTAAAACCAGTCAAAAGTCTGGAATACTTGGGGCTAAGGCTGGATTCAGACCAGAGAAAAATTTCTTGCCTCAAGAAAAGGGGTCGTCTTTGAGAGATTTGATCCACTTAGTGGGTTCAAAAAGACAGCCATCCATACGCCTGTGCATGAGGCTGCTGGGAAAAATGGTGGCATCATTCGAAGCAGTACCCTACGGTCAATTCCATTCAAGGAAATTGCAAAGGGCCATACTGTCAGCCTGGAACAAAAAAGTTCAGGCTCTGGACTTACCAATGTCCTTGTCCCCTTCCGTTCGCAAGAATCTGGAAAGAGGGAAATCCTTTAGTCCGATTTCCTGGAAGGTGGTCACTACAGATGCCAGCCTTATAGGCTGGGGAGCAGTACTGGAGCAATGGTCTCTCCAGGGCAAGTGGTCAGAAGCAGAAAAGGCCCTGCCCATCAATCTCTTAGAGATACGAGCAGCCCGGTATGCCCTAGTAGCATGGACATCCAAACTCCAAGGGTCCCCTGTCAGAGTTCAATCAGACAATGCCACAGCAGTGGCATATATCAATCGTCAGGGGGGCACCAGGAGTCGTGCAGCCCAAAGGGAAGTAAATTACATCCTGAGATGGGCAGAAAGATATGTCCCAGCCATATCTGCGGTATTCATTCCAGGAGTGGAGAATTGGAAGGCGGACTTTCTAAGTCGCCAACAATTATGCCCAGGGGAATGGTCCCTTCATCCCGAGGTTTTCCGGACAATATGTCAGCGGTGGGGAACACCGGATGTAGATCTGCTAGCATCCAGATTCAACACAAAAGTGGACAGGTTTGTCTCTTGGACAAGGGATCCCCTAGCGTGCGGCTCGGATGCCCTAGTGTTCCCTTGGGATCAGTTCAAGCTGATATATGCATTCCCACCGCCACAATTGTTACCTCGATTACTCCGCAGAATCAGGGTAGAAAAGAAACCAGTGATTCTGGTGGCTCCAGCGTGGCCCCGAAGAGCATGGTACGCGGAGATTGTAAAAATGTCTGTGGGGAGTCCTTGGACCCTCCCTCATCGTCCGGACCTGCTTTCGCAAGGACCGATATACCACCCTTCCTTACCAGCCCTAGGTTTGACGGCCTGGCTATTGAAGCCCACATTCTAAAAAAGAGAGGGCTCTCTAATGCTGTGGTATCTACCATGATCAATGCCAGGAAGCCGGTATCCAGGCAGATCTACTATAGAATCTGGAAGGCGTACATCGCCTGGTGTGAGGCCAAGAAATGGCATCCACGTAAATACGTAATAGGTAGGATTCTGGACTTCCTACAATGGGCTGTAGATAGGAAGCTTGCCTTGAGTACTATCAAGGGTCAGATTTCGGCCTTGTCAATATTTTTTCAAAGGCCCTTGGCTTCGCATTCACTAGTCAAAGCCTTTATACAAGGAGTGATGCGTATTAGTCCTCCGGTTAATATTCCCATATGTCCATGGGATCTAAACTTGGTTCTGTCGGTTCTACAGAAACAACCATTTGAACCATTACAGCATATTTCCTTGGTGCTTCTCACCAGGAAATTGATTTTTCTAGTAGCCATTTGTTCGGCTAAAAGAGTATCGGAATTAGCAGCTATGTCCTGTAAGGAGCCATATCTGGTTATCCATAAGGACAGAGTAGTGTTACGTCCTCATCCAGCCTTTCTTCCTAAGGTGGTATCGAGGTTTCATTTGAACCAAGATGTGGTTCTTCCTTCTTTTTTCCCCAAACCTACTTCGGTAGAGGAAAAGTTATTGCATTCTTTGGATGTAGTAAGAGCAGTTAAAGCTTATCTAAAAGCCACTGCTCAGATTCGCAGAACGGATACTTTGTTTATTCTGCCGGAAGGCCCCAGAAAGGGTCAGGCAGCGTCAAAATCTACTTTAGCCAAGTGGATTCGACAGGTCATAATACAAGCCTATGGCTTGAGAAGGAGACCGCCTCCGTTCAAAGTTAGAGCGCACTCCACGAGAGCAGTTGGAACTTCATGGGCAGTGCATCACCAGGCCTCCCTGGCTCAAATCTGTAAGGCCACAACATGGTCTTCAGTACACACGTTTACTAGGTTCTACCAGGTGGACGTTAGAAGTCAGGAGGATGTCGCCTTTGGGCGCAGTGTGTTGCAGGCCGCAAAAGATCCTCATGTCTGATAGCGCTCAGCTTATATATGGTGTATCCCCCCCCCTCATTTGGCATTGCTTTAGGACATCCCATTAGTAATGACTATGTCGCTCTGTGTCCCGTGATGTACGAGAAAGAAAATAGGATTTTTATAACAGCTTACCTGTAAAATCCTTTTCTTGGAGTACATCACGGGACACAGAGCTCCCGCCCCTCTTTGGGGACACTTATTGCTTTGCTACAAAACTGAGGTGCTCCCGGATGGGAGGGGCTTATATAGGGGAGGGTACTTCCGGTTTTGGAAGTTGCCAGTGCCAGCACCTGACGGTATCTATATAACCCATTAGTAATGACTATGTCGCTCTGTGTCCCGTGATGTACTCCAAGAAAAGGATTTTACAGGTAAGCTGTTATAAAATCCTATTATTTGCATGGTCCGTTTTGTCCTACCTATATATTGCATCCCGCAAGGACATTGCAGGAGGTATACAACGCCTGTGGAACTGCATGTGACAAAAGTATCGATCTTATGAGTTTTTGAAGTACTGCTGGATACAAATACTTCAGTCTTTTTAGATCTGATTTTGTTTATGGAGCACACCTGGCACCGACGGCATTGATGGTACCCAGATAATTTTTGGAAAAAAGAGACTTTCTTAGGTGGAGGGTCAACCACATTGGGTGCCACTCTATCTCTCAGGGAAGGGGCACCCCTGAAAATAACTTGTGGGATTGTTGGGAGGAAAGTGTTGATGATACGGTCACTCCCCAAAAGATGCCAGTGTTTCCGAATGATTCTTTTTATCATATAATGCTGTGTAGAGTATGTTGTGATGAATGGTATACACAATTGTTCTTGTTTCTTTTTTGGGCCATTTGTTAACAAAGATGATCTTTCCATGCCCCCCACTTCCTTCAAAGTGTCTTCCAAGGCTTTCTCATCATAGCCCTTTTCCAATAACCTATCTTTCAGGATATTGGCCTGGAAAAAGTAAAATCAGACTTTTCAGAACAATTTCTCCGCATGCGAACAAATTGGCTTTTCGGCACTGACTTCAGCCAAGAGTCCTTGTGGCAACTATCGCTCGGTATATAAGCGTTGCGGTCAGTTTGTTTAAAGTACGATATAGTTTTGAAACCCACTTCACTCTTAGTGATTGTAAGGTCCAAAAAATTAATCCGTACTTGACTAGCCTCATAAATGAAACGTATACCTCTATCATTCTGATTAATCTCTAGGAAGAAAGCTTCCAGCTGTGCAACTGTGCCATCCCAGAGGAGGAGGACGTCATCAATATACCTAGCCCAAAGTAGTATATTATTA
This sequence comes from Rana muscosa, assembly GCA_029206835.1. Taxonomy (NCBI): domain Eukaryota; kingdom Metazoa; phylum Chordata; class Amphibia; order Anura; family Ranidae; genus Rana; species Rana muscosa. Next base: position 1,018,893,696 of record CM055116.1, read on the forward strand.
TTTGGGATTATTTTGAGACAAAAGGTAGAGCTTTAAGCTCCTTTTAACATGTCTTTAGCAAACTGGGTAGCATCCACAAAAAATCCAATCAGGGCTTCCCACATAAGGATAGACAGAGGAAATGTTTACCTTTTTCTATGCAATTTCATGGATATAGTGAGGACATCTTTAACCACTTCAATACCAGGCACTTACACCTCCTTCCTGCCAAGCCAATTTTCAGCTTTCAGTGCTGTCGCTGTTTAACCACTTCCCGTCCAGTCAATAGGAGATTGACGTCCAGGAAGTGGTTCTGTTATCCACACTGGACGTCTATTGACGTCCTGCAGGATAACAGCCGCCGCGCGCCCGGGGAGCGCGCATCGCGGCGATCGGTGGATCGGTGTGTCAGTCTGAAACACCGCTGCACTGATCTCGGTAAAGAGCCTCCGGCGGAGGCTTTTTACCACGTGATCAGCCGTGTCCAATCACGGCTGATCACGATGTAAACAGGAAGAGCCGTTGATCGGCTCTTCCTCACTCGCGTCTGACAGATTGTTTATCAGCGCAGCCCCCCCTCGGATACCCACACTGGACCACCAGGGAAGCCCCCCAGGACCACCAGGGAAGCCCCAAGCATGTGGATGGCCAGGTAAGTCCCCCATGGCCATCCACATGCACAAATACATAAAAAACATACGCCAATCAGTGCCCACAAATGGGCACTGACTGGCACCATCATGGCACAGCCAAAATTTATGGTGCACAGCAATGCCAGCCACCAGTGTCATCAGTGCCACCTACCAGTGTTCATCAGTGCCACCTATCAGTGCCCATAAGTGCCCACCTATCAGTGCCCGTCCGTGCCACCTATCAGTGCCACCCATAAGTATCCATCAGTGCTGCCTATAAGTGCCCATCAGTGCCGCCTATGAGTGCCCATCAGTGCCGCTTATGAGTGCCCATCAGTGCCGCCTATGAGTGCCCATCAGTGCCACATATCAGTGCCGCCTATCAGTGCCGCCTATCAGTGCCCATCATCAGTGCCACCTCATCGGTGCCCATCAGTGTCGCCTTATCAGTGCCCGTCATTGAAGTAGAAAAGGTACTTATTTACAAAAAAAAATTAACAGAAACAAAGAAAAACTAATTTTTTTTCTAAATTTTCGCTCTTTTTTATTTGTTATGCAAAAAATACAAATCGCAGAGGCGATCAAATACCACCGAAAGAGAGCTCCATTTGTGGGAACAAAATGATAAAAAAAATTGTTTGGGTACAGTGTTGCATGACCGCGCAATTGTCATTCAAATTGCGACAGCGCTGAAAGCTCAAAATTGGCTTGGGCAGGAAGGTGTATAAGTGCATGGTATTGAAGTGGTTAAATGACAATTGTGCGGTCATGCTACACTGTACCCAAACAGAATTTTTATAATTTTGTTCCCACAAATAGAGCTTTCTTTTGGTGGCATTTGATCACCTCTGTATCTTTTATTTTTTGCTAAACAAATAAAAAAAGACCGAATTTTTTTTTTTAAAAAAGTTTTTCTTTTGTTTCCGTTATAAAATGTTGTAAATAAGTAAGTTTTTTCCTTCACTGATGGGCACTGATAAGGTGGCACTGACGGGCACTGATAAGGCAGCACCGATGAGGTGGCACTGTTGGGCATTGATGATGGGCACTGATAAGCGGCAGTGATGGGCACTGGTAGGCGGCACTGATGGGCACTCATGGGTGGCACTGGTGGGCACTGAAAGGCTGCACTGATGGGTACTTATGAGTGGCACTGATAGGCAACACTGATGGGCACTGATACGTGGCACTGATGGGCACTGATAGATGGCACTGGCAGGCATTGGGGATGGGCACTGATTGGCAGTTGCCTGGGCACTGATTGGCCTTTCCCTGGTGTTCTAGGGTGGCATATCTGATTGGCCATCCCTGGTAGTCCTGGCGGAATCCTGGTGGTCCTGGGTGTGCTGCGCTGATAAACAATCAGCACAGACCCCCGCTGTCAGGAGAGCAGCCGATCGGCTCTCCTCTACTAGCGTCTGTCAGACGCGAGTGAGGAAAAGCAGATCAACAACTCTTCCTGTTTACATGGTGATCAGCCGTGATTGGACACGGCTGATCACGTGGTAACGAGCCTCCGTCGCTCTTTACTGAGATCGGTGTAGGGGTGTGCCAGACTGACACGCTGCACCACCGATCGCCGCGATGCGCGCCCCGATGGGCGTGCGGCGGCTGTTATTTTGCTGGACGTCATATGACGCCCAGTCAGGATAACTGAACCACCGCCCGGCTGCCATTCTGCTATAGGCCGGGCGGGAAGTGGTTAACCCCTTCATGCCCAAGCCTTTTTCTGACACTTGTTGCATACAAGTTAAATCAGTATTTTTTTCTAGAAAATTACTTAGAACCCCCAAACATTGTATTTATTTTTTTAGCAAAGACCCTAGAGAATAAAATGGCAACTGTTGCAATATTCTAGGTCACACTGTATTTGCGCAGCGGTCTTTCAAATGCAATTTTTTTGAAAGAAATACATTTTCATGAATTTAAAATAAAAAAATAAAAAGTTAAGTTATCCCAATGTTTTTGTATAAAATGGAAGATAATGTTACGCCAAGTAAATAGATACCTAACAAGTATTAAAATTGTGCACACTCGTGGAATGGCGACAAATGACGGTACCTAAAAATCTCTACAGGTTACCAGTTTAGAGTTACAGAGGAGGTCTTGCACTCAAATTATTGCTCTCGCTCTAAGGATCATGGCGATAACTCACAGTAACGTGTGGTTTGAACACTGTTTACATTTGCGGGCATGACTTACGTATGCGTTCGCTTCTGCACTCAAGCACGAGGGATGTGGCACTTAAAAAAAAAAAAAAAAATCTTATTTTTTTTACACTGTTTTTTTTTTTTTTTTGATCACTTGTTAACATCCCTTGTGACAGTAATAGGCAGTGACAGGAACTCTTTATGGAGGGATCCCTCAATTGCACTTAAAAGCATTCAAAAACGCCATGTTTGGCTGTTTTGAATACTGTCCTTTTTTTTCAAATTTGGCGCATTTAAGGCTCCAGTAAACAGAAAGTGATGTAATGATGTCGCTTCCGGGTTACTAGATTCGAGACCCGATCAAAGCTGATTCTGGCTTCTTTCGGGTCTCCGGCCAGCTGGCGGACATCCCGGGTGGTCGCTCTTGCCTCCCGGTGTGACGGGAGAGCCCGGGTATACCACGGAAGGCGGCGGGAGGGGGGGCGTCCCCTCTCGCTGCTTGAAATAACAGCTGAGCTGTGTAACGGGAGCGCCCGGGGAACCCAGAATCTCTTGGACAGTATGGGATACCCTTGCTTCAGCTTCCCCAATGCCTCTTATGTGTCAACCACCCTGTGTCTCCCTTAGGGGCACAGGGTGAATGAAAACCCCCACTATAATCTGTGATTGTGTGACAGGGGGTCACTCTGGGCACAGGGTGAGAGGAAAAACCCCACTATGACCTTTGATAGCCACATTCAATGCTGTTTATACATTGTATCTAGATTGGGTGTGTACTGTGGTTGGGGGTTGTGTAATCCTTGCTGTGATGAGGTGTGATTGCATTCTATTGTCTATTATGAATTAAGTCTGCTACTGTGACGATGTGGATTGGAGTTGGTCGACCGTCTGGCTGCATATTATGGGATGTTGAAGTGTCTTCTGTGAGGAGGGGGGGGGGAATCACCCCTCCTGCTAAGACTGTTTACTGAAGGAGAAGTTTGAACACACCTGACCTGTATCACCATTGTCATTGGACAGTTTAACCCGCCCTGTTCCCCCTAGGATGGGAGGGAAGGGTTTTGAAGAGAAATGTATTACCATGTGTTTTGAAAACAAAGTCATTCCCTGTTTTGGAACTTGAAATACAGAGCGTTGTCTCGTATCTCTGGAAGGATTAATCCTATGGGAAGCGGTCGCCTGGCTGTGGAGGGTCGATAGTGGTTGTGTGTTCAGAGAGGGAATATTCTAAACGGCGTTAACCCCTTTCATATTGGGGGGTGTCGTTACAAGCTGCTTAGCCGCATCGGTTCTTATTACAAGAAAGTCGACCGTCGAGTCTAAAAAAACAGTACAACCCCTTCAACCCAAAGGGTTTGTGTAACATCGGCGTGAAGGGGTTAAGATAATTAAAAAAATTGGTCGTTATTACAACATTCTTACCCAGATATTTAACTTTTACAAACGGTACCTGTTAAAGCTTATCGCACAAATCCTACTTTACGTGATACATGCTGAACACAAGGGATATAAAAGTGAGGCAAAAATAACCATTTTAGGCAGAAGAAATGGATGTTTCCGCTGCTTAAACTGCATACGGTGTGGTCTAATGAAAGAAGTCTTTGTTCATCCTAGTAGTGACCAGAAGTTTAAAGCAGAACCGGGATCAGCCAAAAAATCCCCCATTAGTACACCACCCTACACAAAATACTAAACAGTTAATACATTATTATGGCCTGATGAAACTAAGGTTGTACTTTTTTGCCATAATTCCAAAAGATATGTTTATTGCAAAAACAACACTGCACCAAAAGAACACCGTACCCACAGTGAAGCATGGTGGTGGCAGCATCATGCTTTGGGGCTGTTTTTCTTCAGCTGGAACAGGGGCCTTAGTCAAGGTAGAGGGAATTATGAAAAGTTCCAAATACCTGGTGAAAAAAGTTCTGAAATGATTTATCTTTGTCTGATTTTTTTGCATCACAGAAACCTGACATTTTAACAGGGGTGTGTAGACTTTTTATATCTACTGTGTATGATACATACCCTCCCACCACCCTTATCACTCAGTTAAATTTAAAAGTAGTGCAGGACCAAGTCAGCTTTATGTAAATTCGGCGGGCTTGTGACAACATACAGAAAATCTGCTCTCCTGTTTGAGGCCTCTAGGAGATGGAAGATTCCACTCACGTTCCTTTCACTTGATATACAAAAGGCCTGCGTCCAGGTCTTACCTTTTTTACATGTTAGAGAAATGAAGCTTTGGCCCCAAGTTCCTACTGTGGATAGAGAATCTATACAACTCCCCCTCTGCATATGTAAATACACGGACCTTAAATCCTTCTCCTTTCCCATCATGCAGGGAATCAGTCAGAGCTGTCCATTATTCCTGTTCCTGTTCACTTTAGCTATTGAGCCCTTTGCACATTTGATACGGGACTTCCCAGATTACAGGTATGGTCTGTCAATAGTCATTATCCAGTATAAGCTGAGCATCTTTTCAGATGATGTCATTCTGACGATAACTAACCCACTAATCTCCCCGCCCAATTTACATAACATCCTAGCGCAGTTCGGCTCGCTCTCAGACTTGCAGCTTATAGCGGAGCTCCGGTCATACATTTTTTTATTTATTTTTTGGCCAGTTAAATTGAAATACACTCAACATGCCATTAAATATACTGATATATCGCCAAACGATCTGTAAATATATGTAAAACTCGCCTTATTTGCTGCTCGTCATACTTCGGCCGTTGCCATTCTATGTGTGGGCATCTGAAGCCAACATTTTTTTCTTCCCTTCGTGGCGAGGACCTCTCTATCTCGCGCATGCGCAGCAGAGCGACGCTCGTAGCACAGGTTGTTTATGGAACGTCCCGCCCGTTGTTATGACAACGTAGATAACACAATCCCCACAGTAATAATCCCGCAATATTTCGGCACAGAGGAGCGCACAGTCTCCTGGGAAATTATGGCACTCCTTTCCCAGGAGTCTGTGCGGCTTAGGTTGAAGAGGAGAAAGACTGCGATCCAGGGCAGATTAGGAATTCTGCATAGCAACAGGGATTTCCAGGCATGTAAAAAAATATCTTTTTTTTTTAGATCTTGTTTAATCATATTTAAAAGGAAGCTAGTGAAGTATATTTTTATTTTAGGGTGGAGCTCCGCTTTAACTCAGCAAAATTAAAGACCCTAAGCATCTCTCTCCCTCCTCCAAGCCCCCCATCCTTCAACAAACCTTCCAATATCAATGGGAGCATCACAAACTTCAGTATTTGGGTGTTTACTTGAGTAATAATTATTTAAACCAGGGCCCGACAATCCCCGGGCGCCAGGTCGCAAATGCGACTAGAATTAGCGACCTGGCGCCTGGGGCAGCACAGCTGAGGTTACCTGTATCTCCGTGTGCCCAACCCCCCCCCCGCGCGCGATCTTGTGATCTCGTCGGGCCGCGCCGGACGGTAATTTAGGCCGCGGCTCTGCGGCCTTCTGCAGGCCTAGGCTTCATTCTGTAATCTGGCGCCATCTTGTGGTGGCCGTTGGTATGACAAGACAAAAAAACAATGCTTGCCTGTTTCACTGCCCGCCCATCTCCTTCCCTTTACTTAGGAGTTAACCCCCCAACATTATATATATTTTTTATTCTAACATCCTAGAGAATAAAATGGCGGTCGTTGCAATACTTTCTGTCACACCGTATTTGCGCAGCGGTCTTACAAGCGCACTTTTTTGAGGAAAAAAAACACTTTTTTAAATTAAAAAATAGAACAACAGTAAAGTTAGCCAATTTTTTTTTTATATTGTGAAAGATAATGTTACGCCAAGTAAATTTGATACCCAACATGTCACGCTTCAAAATTGCGTCCGCTCGTGGAATGGCGACAAACTTTTACCCTTTAAAATCTCCATAGGCGACATTTAAAAAATTCTACAGGTTGCATGTTTTGAGTTATTGCTCTCGCTCTACCGATCGCGGCGATACCTCACATGTGTGGTTTAAACACTGCTTTCATATGCGGGCGCTACTCACGTATGCGTTCACTTCTGCACGCATTGGTCGTTAAAAAAAAAAAACCTGGCTCCTAACTTTTTTAGCTGGCTCCTAGATTCCAAGCAAATTTGTCAAGCCCTGATTTAAACCACTTGGAAGCCAAACTGTGCTAATTACAACCTGTACTGACTGCAGCTCATAGCAGCAATAAAAATTACATACCCCAATTTAATTTACTTATTTTGGTGAGGCCATAAACCAAGACTCTCTGTTCTGTTTCAAACCAGACTGAAAGGGGGACTGGACATCCCAAACTTCATGGAATATTACCAAACTGTATAAATTGCTCAATTGACCAAATGTCATGGCAGCTCTGAAACTCCACTGTGGGTTTAGCTGGAAGCTGCTGATTCATTGCACTCCTCTCACCATTCATAAATTAGTGTAGCTACATTCCCAGGACCAGAAAACACTTTTGAACCCCATCACATCACATTCATTTCAGCTCTGGGACAGCCTCAAGTACCCATGAGGTCTACTAACCCCCAACTTACTGCTATCTTCTATTATTCACAAACCCTCCTTCACCCAGGCCTTTTTATCTACAGGAGTCATCAAACTTTGAATTGCTTCAAAGTTGATTCACTTTAAATTTTTTGTTGACCGGCTGCTCGGGACCCTCCCTCCTGATTTGCTGAGACAACAGCGAAGCGCTATTGGCTCCTGCTGCTGTCAAAGTCAGTAAGCCGAAGAGAGGGGGCGGGCCAGGCCGCGGCTCTATGTCTGAATGGACACAGAGAGCTGTGGCTTTGCCCGGGTGCACCCATAGCAAGCTGCTTGCTGTGAGGGCACTCAAAAGGATAGAGGCCAGGACCCCCAAAGAGGGTTCCACTGCAAAACCACTGAACAGAGCAGGTAAGTATGACATGTTTTTTTTTTGTTTGTTTTTTTAAACTGAGACTTTAGTATCACTGTAACATCCAAACAATGGCTAGTACCCTTAAATTATGTCTGTAAGTGGGAACAAGATCTACAATTCTCTATTTACCACGAGCAATGGAACTAAATCTGGGCCACCATAAAGTCCTGCTCTTGCAATGCGACTGTGGTCGAAACTAAATAAAAAGTACTGCTCTGGTGTTACATGGTCCCTACTAAACTAGTACACTAGTTAACCCTAATGCTTCAATGAATTGCTTTTGTGGTTGATCAGAGGTTGGCTCTTTAATTCATACTTGGTGGATTTGCATGGTGGTGCAGCGGCTCAGGCAACAAGTGTATAGCATGAGCACACTGGAAGTCCTTCACAATCGGAAGCAAGAGGGGTTGTCCAAATCTCAATTTTTTTCTTATGACCCATGTCCTCACAGCCACAAAGCAAGTGATATGCTATAAAAATGCACTGATCAATGTAAAAAATGTCATTGGCCGGGAAGGGGTTAACACTAGGGGCGATCAAGGGGTTAAGTGTGTTCCCTAGGTGTGTTCTAACTGTAGGGGGGATGGGCTCACTGGGACATGACAGAGATCACTGTTCCCGATCACTGGGAACAGAAGATCTCTGACATGTCCCCCTGTCAGAATGGGGATCCGCCTTGTATATCTGCGTGAGCTGGTCGGCAAGTGGTTAAATAGAAAACTATCTTTAGATAGATTTTTACTCCAAAAGCATTTTATTAAAATAAATTTGATAAAAATAAAAAAAAATCAGATTTAAAATTTAAAAAAATCAGATTTAAATTAAAAAAAAAAAATTAGTTTTAACTTTTTTTTTTAAATCATCGATTTTTATCCACCCTGTCTACACCCGCTCAAAGTCCAGAATTGATAATGCTTGGCACAACCAGTTATTAGGTTTTGGGGCAATTACTTTTTCACATAGGGCCAGGCAGGTTTGGACAGCTTTTTTTTCTCTTAAATGAAATCATCATTTAAAAACTGCATTTTGTATTTACTCGGGTTATCTTTGTGTAATATTAAAATGTGTTTGATGATCCTAATCATTTAATTATTCAAATATGCAAAAAAAAAGAAAAAAAAAAGAAAGTAGGTACCGTATTTTTCGCTCCATAAGACGCACTTTTTCTCCCCCAAAAAACAGGGGGGAAATGTGTGTGCGTCTTATGGAGCGAATACTAACCAGGAGAGCCGCTAAAAGGGGATTGTTTCAGCGGCAGAACGATGTCCTATGCATCACTCTGCCCCAGCTGGCTACTGGGACAGAGTGCCTTCAGCTGATACTGGGAGAGAAACAAAAGGGTATTGTTCTTTATTTAACCCCCGCGGGATCGGCATTCATATGTAAATTGCGCGGGCATTGTTGTGTTAATGAGGTCGGCCGCCGCGATTCATATGCAAATTACGCCCGCACCTCTGCATGCCGCCCACCTAGAAGGTGTGAACAGCATACAGGTGAGTATAGGGGGGATGTCGAGGGGATCAAAGAGGGGGGTTGGAGTGCAGATGTTAGAAGATGAGGGGTTTGGGGGAGAGAGGTTAGCAGATGAGTTAGAGGGGCAGAGTTGTATTGAGAGGGAGATAGGAATGCAGAGATTAGTAGAGAGATGGGGGAGTTACTGTAAATACACCATTTACATTACTGGTCAGTGTAAATGTCTCAATATGCAAATACTCCTGATGTGTTGAGATCATGTAAATGTCCCAGTTACATTGGGGATCAGTGTAGGGTGCCCCCTTACATTGGTTGTCAGTGTAGAAATATTATTCTGTTATGTTTTATTAAATATTTAAGTACACCATTTGGTTCAGGATTTTTTTTTTCAGATTTTCCTCCTCTAAAATCTAGGTGCGTCTTATGGTCAGGTGCGTCTTATGGAGCGAAAAATACGGTAAATACTTTTTCACAACATTGTATATATATTCTGTACAGTTGGTGAATGGGTGCAAGGACGCACTAGATACCTTCAGCTGCCATTGTGCCCTTGCAGGGTGTCTTGTGTGTCCCTGTACCTTTAGGAATGGGTGGGCTCCCTTCTGGCAAACCTGACTTTAATCTATCCATTGCTATATGTGCTCCAATTTGGGAGACTCTGAAAATGACAGAGTTAGGAACCAGTACACTGGGGTGCCTTGACGTGGCCACTGTAGCTTTCACATATGTTTGCAAATGTGTGCAACTAAAACCCCATGTTTTTAATGTGAACTGTTAGACGTGGGTCAATTTGTTTTTGTTTTGTAGCCTAGCTGGTAAGTGAGCAGGAAATTTTGGTTTGCTTTTGATGTGCGTTGCCCTTCCATGTGCTCCTTGCTGAAAAGGCTGGTTATAGGTTGGGTGGTTGCCATTTGTTTGTACAGTTGATAAATGGTGAGGGGACACACTGGATACCTTCAGCTGCCACTGTGCTGTTGCTGGGTGTCCTGTGCCTCCCTGTACCTTTAAGGAGGGGTGGGCTCCCTACAGGCATACCTGCCCTTAATCTATCTATTGCTATATGTGCTCCAGTTTGGGAGACTCTCAAAATTATAGAGTTAGAAACCAGTACAATGGGGTGCCTTGAAGTGTCCACTGCGGCTTACACATGTTTGCAAATTCGTGCAACTAAACCCCATGTTTTTAACGCGAACTGTTAGATGGAAAAAAAATAATCTTTGCAGGCTAGCTGGTAAATAAGCTGGGAAATTTAGTTTGATCTCTCTTGGAACCACTTACGTTAAGAAGTATCTGAATTTGCTCATCCTCATTGAAAGTGACAGCGTGTGTATTTATTTATTTAATCATTACCTCACTTCAACTGTATCAGTTTAATATATGAGAAGCATTTGCATTTTTACTGATAAAACTTGTAAAAATGTGCAGTAAAAGACAGATGATGTCGAGACTGATTTATCATTGCGCACTAAAATAAGAAAGCAATGTAGTCAATAGGGATCCAGATAATAAAGACAAAGTTGGATGTTCAATTTGCTTCTTAATCTCCTCAAATAAATTGTTTTATGTTATAAAGTGAGTTACTTTAATGTCTATGCATTTTCAAAGCCTAAGTTTAGCTAAAATAAAAATAAGCACAAGGTACATTACTTACCAACAATGCACATGTCCCTAGTGCTGCCGTCGCCTGGTTTAGGTGAAATGTTCCTCCCCCGATGCCTCCAGCCTCACCGCCATAATCATCTTTCTGTTCAGCTCCTCCATTCACAGAAGTCATACTTCATCTTCTAGGAATGAGGATGGAAAAGTGATTGAAAGTCGCCCCCCCCCCATTCACAGACGATGCTTCACGCATATAAACTGTAGTGATGCTTCTATGAATGGGGGAGCTGGGACTCTTGATGAGTGCCTGTGACAGCTCCCAAAATTCTATTAATCCCAATGTCCCAGAAGATTTTGCAGTGGGATGGGTGCATTGGAAGAGGAAGATTTCATCTAAATCAGGAAACATCAGCACAAGGGGCACATCACACTAATTGTAAATAATGTCCCTTTGTTCTTATTTTTTAAACTAAACCTAGGTTTTTGGCAAGTCTGGGCAACCTTTGACTTTCCCAGCCAAGTTGGATTTCCCTCCCTATCTTTTTTTAACAATAGCTCTCTCTCTCTCTCAGGAGCAATCAAACAATCCTTTCTTTGAAAACGACCCCTGGACGGGACGAAACCGGTCAGGTGACCGCAGGTGGTGACATCGTTTCCGGCCGGCTACTTCCGGTTTCGGTTTTACATTGTTTTTAATGTTTTAATATGAGTGGATTACCTGGAATTTTGGATTTTATACAAAAAATATACAGAATTACGCTATATAGCTCCTTTTGCCATTTGTACCCATCCCTGGAGGTTCGTTGAGGATAACACCTTTTGTAGCTGGAGTTATAGCCTGTGGGACCACAGAGCCCAGCAGTCCTCATAACGTTTGCACACTTCTCAATGAGATTCCGGGAATTCTGATGGCTCAGTGAGAACAACGCAAGCCACAGTGATACAGTCAGTGGGACTACTAAGCCAAGCCACCCTCTCAAAGCGCATCTGACTTCTGTTATGGGAGTCCAGGATATTTTGGGGAGTAAGAGGGCATACAGAGGGGAGCACAAATTTTGCACTGATGTTTGTCTTGGCACTTGGCACTTTATACTGCACATCCGATTAGGTTGAAGTTGCACTGAAAAAACCTCATTGGATTCACATGCACTTTATATATTTTCTTATTTTTTCACTGGAATTTATGGACTTTATATATTGTTATTTTATATTTGATATGAGTTTCTAATGATTTATTTGGTGATGCATTAGTATGGTAGCGGTCTTATGCCGCGTACACACGATCGTTTTTAATGACATTTTCAAAAACGTTGTTTTTCTCAACGTGATTTTTCTTGTTTCCTCTCAAGCCTGTCTTGCATACACACGTTCATTAAAAAAAACGCTCGAGCAAAGCGCAGTGACGTAGAACACGTACGACGGCACTATAAAAGGGGAAGTTCAGTTCGAATGGCGCCACCCTTCATGTTAGTAAAGTTTGTTGAGCGACGATTCGCACTTTTCAGCCTCGTGCTTTTCAGTCTGTTACAGCGTGACGAATGTGCTATCTCCATTACGAACGCTAGTTTTACCAGAACGAGCGCTCCCGTTACTTGATTCTGAGCATGCGCGGTTTTTTTTCCCCTCGTAAAAGCATATACACTACCGTTTTTCACGTCGTTAAAAAAAAACATGTGAAAAAATGGAGCAGGTTCTCATTTTTTTTAGGCCATTTTTCACGTCGTTAAAAATGCTCTGGAGCCTACACACGATAGTTTTTAATGCCCAATTTAAAAAAATGGCACTTTTAACGTCGTGAAAAACGGTCGTGTGTATGCGGCATTATCCTGTTCACAATCTCAAGAATTCTGCAGGAAGCTTGACTAAGGTCCGGTACGACAAAATTTGCAGGTTACAGATGACAGTTATCTGTTGTATAGGAGTAACCAAAAAAAAAGGGTCATTCTATCCCAAAAGTGGCTTTATCTTTTTTAAGGGATCCAGCAGTAAGGTCTCTATAAGTGAAGTCCAACCATCTTTTGTGGCCTTTGCAAGGAAATTTTATACTCAAAGCTGGTTAGTTAGATATCATTAATAACCATATGGGCCCTGCAGTTAAATATAGTAAAGGTTTTTTTTTTTTATTGAAATCTTTTTTATACTTACCTGCTCTGTGCAACGTTATTGCATGGGGCTCTGGTTCATGGGGCTCTAGTTAAAGTGGCTCTAAAGCCTCAAGGTTTTTTACCTTAATGCATTCTCCGCTTCATCGGTCTTCCCGAGTCTGCTGAAGGCAATGATCCGGCGAGCTTCCTTGAAAACCTCCTGACATCAACCTTCGGCAGAGACGCATTTTCGGTAATGTTCGCGGTGGAGAGAGCCCATCGAATCCCTGCCCGTCCTCCTCCTCAAGGAGATCCGCTGCGTACCCTGATAGCGAAGTTCCTCAACTTCAGGGACCGCGACAAGATCCTCCGCCTGACCAGAGAGAAGGGGAACATCCCCCATACCAACACACATGTGGCCATCTTCCCAGACTTCTCCAATGAGGTGCAACGGCAGCGGTCCAGATTCCAAGATGTTAAACGGCGCCTCCGCGTCCTGCACCTCAAGTACGCTATGCTGTACCCTGCAAAGCTTTGTGTGGAATGCGATGGTCGAATCCACTTCTTTGAGGACCCCGAGTTGGCATCCACTTGGATTGATCAGAGAGATCAGCGAGACTGAGCACGCCACACTGCCTGCAAGCTGCGAGTACTTTTATTTCTCCCCTGCTCCCGCCTGTACCGGTAATGCGCTCTGTCCTCATTCGTGTGTTTAGCCCCTCAGTAGCTGTATTGCTAAAGTGTACCCTTCACCGAAACAGGGGGAAGGATCTGAACTTTTTTTTTTTTTCCCCAGGTTTCCTTGGATCTTGCGGCATGCTCGCCGCCTCCGGCCTCCCCACATGTGGGAGATACTTGTGGAAGGCAGTCTACCGAACGTTGCTGGAACTTCCTACACTACTATATCTACCACCCTGATGGCAGGCGGGGCCCCCTCCTGCAATGCTGTAATGGTGCTGCACGTTTGTGGCCCCTACATCCCATGCACTTCTCAGAGAAGAAGTCGCCCCCCTAGGATCCCTATGGACTTTTTTCACCCCCCCCCCCCATTTACCGGACTGTTTGTTCCTCCTTTTTTGTTTTCTTTTCATCAAGGGTATCTATGTCCCATTGAAATTAAGTCCCCTGCCTCCAATGTTTTTTTTACGTTGGATGTCCCCCGTTGATACCTGGTTATGGGATACTATGTTCATGCCGAGTTGGGGTGGCAATGGACTGGGAGGGAAGGGAAATGTTGTGGTTGTTTTTTTATTGCCACTATGTTTACAATTGTTTACTTCTGCTACAGGTACTATGTTATTGTCATACATGCACTATCGATATTGGTTTTCACTATGTTTTATGCTATCTGCTGTGTCCTTCTCTGCTCTGCTGGTCCTGGTCCGGTTGCGGTTTATCATACACGCCCTACACCCACCATGAGTTCCCTGAAGTTCCTTACGTGGAATGTTAGGGGCCTGCGCAATAAGATTAAACGCACAGCTATCCTGACGTTTCTCAAATCTCAGAGGGCTGACATTATCACATTAGTTGAGACCCATGTCACGGGCCACCTGCAATCCTCCCTCAAAAAGCCTTGGATAGGGTGGGCTTACCACGCCACCCATACCTCATATTCCAGAGGAGTATCGATCCTGGTTGCCAAACGGGTACCATTTGATCTAGTACTACTCCGCACGGACCAGCAGGGCAGATATGTGTTTATACACGCTACCATTAATGGGTCTCCTATCCTGCTGCTTTCTTGCTATGTCCCCCCCCCCGTACAACTCAGCTGTAATTAAGGAGGGCCTTGCCTTTATGACTCAATATCCCTCTGTACCGGCAGTGTGGATGGGGGACTTTAATATGACCCTAATCCCCGCTCTGGACCGCTTGGGCGCGCTGAACCCCCCCTTAATCCACCGGCCCATACCAGACTGCACCGCATAATGACAGACTTTGCCCTTGTCGACACTTGGCGCCACAAACACCCACACACCAAGGTCTTCTCATGCTTCTCAGCTAGTCACAACACGATGTCGCAAATTGATTTAGTTTTTGTCTCAATGTCCCTGTTGCCTAAACTGGGGGATGTGGGCTTTGCTCCGAGAGTACTCTCGGATCACGATCCAGCTCCTGAAAGCTTCCCCTGCTCCTTCTTGGCGGCTAAACCGTTCTGGCTGACTGCCCTGCAGGACCAGGAAGACATCCCCACGGAATTGCAATACTACTTTACGGCCAACGGGGGTTCTGCCGCGTATGGTGTGGTGTGGGAAATGTTTAAACTACACGCTCGCTCCCTGCTTTCCACACGTATCAACAGGCTTAAACGGTCATCAACACTTATCGTCCAGCAGGCGGCATACCACCTACAGGTGCTGGAGGAGGCGTTTCATCGAGACCCCTCTCCCAGCACGGCTAATAATCTCAGGATTCAGGCGCGACAGGTCTCCCAATTGCACATGGAGAAGGCTGAACAACAAATCTTTTTCTGTAAACAGAGGGTTTTTGAATATGGAGAAAGATCAGGCAAACTGCTCGGGTATCTCGCCCATTTGGATTTGCGTCCCCCTGTGGTGGTGTCCTTGACTGACCCACAGGGGAACGACATCACCGACCCACAACTGGTGGCGGAGGAATTTGGGAGATTCTACCGTACACTCTACACTTCCCGTGTCACCCACACTCCCCAAGATACCAGGGACTACTTGGCGGTAGTTCAATTCCCTAGACTGACCGACGATCAGCTTGAAATCTTAGAAGCCCCTATTACTGAGGAGGACATTTCCGAGGCCCCAGGATCGGATGGTCTACCTCTAGAATTCTATGCCACCTATTCTGAAATTCTAACCCCTAAACTTAAAGACCTGTACAAATCCATATTTGATTCAGGAGTTTTACCCCCCTCTATGAGAGAGGCCCAAATTGTTGTAATTCCCAAACCCGGTAAGGACCCTAAATACCCGGAGTCGTATAGGCCTATTTCCTTGTTACAGGTAGACATTAAAATATTAGCTAAGATTCTAGCCTCCCGCCTTAATCGGGTTATTCTGTCATTGATTCACCCTGACCAAACAGGCTTTATGCCAGGGAAAAACACTGTTATGAATATTCGCCGCCTATTTATGAATATTCAGGGGTCCCACTATGAAATTGGCTCGAGGGTCGTGGTGGCTCTGGATGCCGCCAAGGCCTTTGACTCTGTGGGAGTGCCTCTCAAGATTTGGATTTGGCCCCAGCTTTATTCGCTGGGTCCAACTCCTCTATCAGTCCCTGAGGGCCAGAGTATTTGTGAACGGTTGGCTTTCAGACCAGTTCCCGCTGGAGAGAGGGACCCGACAAGGCTGCCTCCTTTCTCCCATGCTGTACGCATTGGCTGTGGAGCCGTTGGACATTATGGTCCATGCAGACACTTGCATCCGAGGCTTCAGGATGGGGAACCTGGAAGAAAAGATTGGGATGTATGCCGATGATACACTTCTGTATCTGGCGGACTCGGGTACTTCTCTTGTAGCAGCCCTCCAGTCCGTAGAACGTATGGGTGGCCATTCGGGTCTGAGCATTAATTGGTCCAAGTCCCAGATCCTCCCGATTGACCATTTCCCCCCCTCATTCACGTCCCCTAATCTGGCTCTCCCAAGGGTCTCCCTGATCAAATACCTTGGTGTGCAGGTCACCAGATCGCTCTCAGACTACAAACTACTGAACATTGAACCCCTGTATGCCCTTATCAAGACCAAGACACAGACTTGGGCCAGACTACCCTTGGGTGTTATGGGTCGCATCAGTTTGGTTAAAATGATACTCCTTCCAAAAATACTCTATTTGGTCTGGCATTCTCCCCTGTATATACCACAAAAATGTTTCAAAATAATTGAATCCATTCTGAATTCATTTATATGGGGTCATGGCAGACACAAATTATCTTGGAGAATTCTGAAGAACTCTGTGACATTGGGAGGAGCTGCTCTCACAGACTTTCAGGACTATTATCTTGCCTCCCAACTGTCCCACTTCTATTACTTTGACAAACGTGAGCTACCAAGATATCAGACACTGCTCTGTGAGCATCCTGATGACTCAGCCCATACCCCACTCCAGTCAGTCCTTAGAGCCCCATCGACAAGACGCCCCCCCCCCAACACAAAGCAGACATGTTGACTCACCACCGGAGGGTGTGGCGGATGGCACTAAAAAAAACTGGAACCCCACAGGTACACTCTCATACCCCTCTCTGGTTCAACACATGTTTGCCAGAATTGTTGTCCATTTCAGACCCTGTGGTGTGGACACGCCATGGGATCTTATATTTACACCAAATCATGACCGCCACAGGCCTTAAAACATTTCAAATGCTGAAGGATGAATTTTCCCTCCCCAATTGCCTCTTCTTCAGGTATCTGCAACTCCGTCACGCTATACGGGCCCAGTTTTCTGGCTCTAACCCGTCCCTGGCAGTTCCCTCTATAGTGGACACAGTCACGGGTAATGAGCCTGCCAAACTCATCTCCACTCTGTACTCTGCCATTCGTCTCCCTAGCACCACAGCATTGGCCTATGCTGCCAAGACCAGATGGGAGGTGGATGTTGGACCAATAGAGGATGAGGATTGGGACGAGATCTTGGAGGACGTGAAAAAAAGTCTCCCCCAAACTATCGGACTGCCTCACACAGTTGTACATCATACACAGAACATACCTGACCCCTCAGAGAATAGCACGTTTCAAACCCACGTACAATCCAGGATGCCGCCTCTGCAACCATACCCCGGGCTCCTTCTACCACCTCATCTGGTCCTGCCCTATTATCCAGACATACTGGATACAGGTGATACGCTTCCTGCACGACCAGATGGGCTCCCCTGCTACCCTTGACCCAAAGATGTGCCTACTTGGCCTTTTGCCAGAATTAGATGCTGACAAACCCCTGCGTACCTTTTTACATAAGACGCTATTCTTGGCGAGAAAAGTAGCGGCCCGAACTTGGATGCAGGCTCTGCCCCCTACAATTCAGTGCTGGAAAAAGGTGGTTAACGATGCTCTCCCATATAAAAAACTGATTTATGTACATAGAGGGTGTCCCCTAAAGTATGAGAGGGTCTGGGACAGATGGTTGGCGGATGGTGAAACGTGTACCTGACATGTTGATTCCCCATCTTTGTTGTGCGCCGGCTTCAATCCCATTGGTGTCTTCATCTTTATGTCACACAGATGTTTCACTATGTTCATGTAGGTACTACTGCTTTGGCCATACTGGCTTTTACTGATGTATGTACCATGCATATACTTCTCAATAAAGTTGTTTTTTTTTAATTAAAAAAAGTCCCTTTCTAAGAACAGTGCTTATCTAATCACAGGCTACCAAAAGCATCTGGTTGAGGTTACCATGAGTAAAGTAGGTCCAATTAGTCACTTACTGTAATATAAGGGCTCACATAGGTTCTCCATCAATAATCTCAACTAGTAAAGTCATTGGTTTATAAAAGTAGCCAGCACAAACTTACCTGCAAACAAAGCCCTTGTCATCACTGGAGGCCGCATCCATCTTCACCCGTCTTCCTTCTGGGTCCACGGACTCCAGCTCTGCGACTGGCCAGAGCAGTGTGACGTCACTCCTGCGCATGCGCACGGAAGCCGCCGATCACGGCACAGGGTTCTGAAGAAATTGGACAGGTGGCCGTTCCTTCAGAGCGCATGCACCAATGATGTCATTGGCGGCATATACAGTAAATATCTCCTAAACGGTGCATGTTTAGGAGATAAGTACAGTTAGGGTTGTCCCGTTACCACTTTTTTTAAGACCGAGTACAAGTACCGATACTTTTTTCAAGTACTCGGCGATACCGAATACCGATACTTTTTTTTAATGTCATGCGACAGTGGCACATGTGTCAGTATTTTTTTTTACTATTTTTTTAAAAATATTTTTTGTTGTTTTTTTACAATTAATTATTTTTTATTATTTATTGCAATTTTTATTTTTAGCCCTGTTGGGGGGCTTTTGTGAAATATTAGGGATCTTAACAGACCTCTAACATCTCCCCTTTGAGAAAGAGAAAGGGACTAAGGACACAGATTCCCCCGTCTCTTTCTCAGCTGCACTGAAAATTAATGGAGAGGAGACAACGGCTCCTCTCTATTCATAAACTAAAGCATCGTAAACACAGGTTACAATGTTTCAGTTATATGAATGGACAGAGTCAGTGATCACTGACTCTGTTCATTCAGAAAAGGTAGGAGCCAGGTTTAGCGCCTCCTACCTCCACTCTCCATCCTGACAGAGGGGAGCGGAGGGGGACATGGAGGGTGACACGGAGCGCAGAGGGGGACATGGAGGGTGACACGGAGCGCAGAGGGGGACATGGGGGGTGACACGGAGCACAGAGGGGGACATGGGGGGTGACATGGAGCACAGAGGGGGACATGGGGGGTGACACGGAGCACAGAGGGGGACATGGAGGGTGACACGGAGCGCAGAGGGGGACATGGAGGGTGACACGGAGCGCAGAGGGGGACATGGAAGGTGACACGGAGCACAGAGGGGGACATGGGGGGTGACACGGAGCGCAGAGGGGGACATGGGGGGTGACACGGAGTGCAGAGGGGGACATGGGGGGTGACACAGAGCGCAGAGGGGGACATGGGGGGTGACACGGAGCGCAGAGGGGGACATGGGGGGTGACACGGAGCGCAGAGGGGGACATGGGGGGTGACACGGAACGCAGAGGGGGACATGGAGGGTGACACGGAGCGAGGAGGACAGCAGCAGCGCGGAGGGGGAGAGCAGAAAAACGGAGGAGGACAGCAGCAGCACGGAGGGGGGACACGGAGCGCGGGGGGAGAGCAGCACAGATGGGGGAACTGGAGGAGGATACAGGGACAGTCAGCGGTGATCGGTGCGGCTTTGGGGGGAGTTACAAGCACCGATCACCGTTGTATAGATTTCACTTAAACAGCTGAAAAGAGGGGGGGGGGGGGGTTGGGGGAGAAGCTGTCAGGCTGTATTGAAATCTATACAGGGAGATCTATGCTTGAAACTCCCCCCGTCGTACTCGGGGAAATGCTTGGTATCGGTACTATTGGACATTTTTGCATGCATCATTCATTTATTACTATCACGGTTTTATACATTGGTTATCACCTTTAATTGTTCACAATATTTTATTCATTTCATTGTTGTATTTTTTATATATATTATTTTATACTCATCATTATTTATATCCACATCAATCTATATTTATCACGTATTCATATATATTAGTGAAGCATTTAGGAGTTACACTATGGCACCAATGACACTAGTATAATATAGGGGTATTTATGTATCTATTTATATACAAAATATTCACTTGCACTCTAGAGCAAGGAAGTCCATGAATTGTAATTAGCGCCAATTCTACACCTCCCTTCAGTCTAAAGTGGAGCTAAACCCATTGAATAAACAGGTTCCCAAACAGTTACATTCAAGGCAAGCCCTGAATGATAAACATCACATTTGCTTGTAGTCTTTCCCGAACTGTCAAGCCATCAAATGACTGATTTCAAAACTGATCACATGTGCAGTACCATGGCAGCTGCAGATCAAACAGAGGCCAAGATGGTAGCCTCCTTGGATGCAAAGGATAGGAGGGCTTAGTTCCATCCGAAAAGGTTTGGCTTAACCCTCTAACTGCCACCTTTGCTGGGCAACTTGGACTCTTAAAGGTCCATACACACAATCTGACTTTACGACAACAACGGTGCAACGGACGTGTTTTATCAGACAATCTGACTGTCTGTATGCTCCATCGGACAATTGTTGTTGGTTTTTCAATGGACAAATGTTCGCTGTGCATGCTCTCAAACTTTCCGACAACAAATGTCCAATGGAGGATCATCCGATTGTGTGTACACTAGTCCATTGGACTAAAGTCCAAAGTAGAAACACGCATGCTCAGAACCAATGCTAAACATCAGACAACAATAGCAGAAGTTGCCCAAAGGGTGGCGGTAAAGAGCTGAAAAACGACGTGATTTGGTGAATGTTGGCTGAAAAAGTTCTGCCGTGTGTATGCATACCAAGTTCATTGTCAACACCCCTTCGGACAAAAATCCACGGAAAAGTCCGATGGAAGTCCGATTGTGTGTATGAGGCTTTAAAGGAAATTGAAAAAGAACAGATTTACTGGCAAGATCAACTGATAAAAAATAAAAAAAACTCTGTTTTACAGAGAAGGTGGGGTTGGGAGCGTAGATAAACAAAGACTGCTGTCTGTTATACAGACTGTATCATTTATGCCATGTTTTATTTAAGCCAGTTACACTTTAACCACTTAAGCCCTGGAATCCCCCTTATGACCATGGGCATTTTCTACTATTGGGCACTGTAATACTTTAACTGGCAGTTGTGCAGTCATGCATCACTGTACCTAAATGAAAGTGACACTAATACAGTGATCAGTGTAATGTGTGTTGATTTTACTAAGAGATGTCAGCCGGTCCAGACGCTGGAGGGATCCACCCAAAAGCCTGACCAGCAGCTGGCTCAACCACTCCTGAGCCAGCCGCTCCTGCCCCCTGCACAGCCTAGTGCTCTACTGAGCGCTGGAGAGGCAGAGCAGAGAGCTGGTGAGTCACCATCTCTATGCTCACTGAAGACCAAAAACTGAGTGATTAGCGGTATTTGGCCGCTCAGTTCTCAGCCTTAGAGGCGGCAGGGGACAGATGCAGCATCGCATTGATGCTACATCCACCTAAGTGAGTATGATTGCTTGTTTTTTTTTTTTTTTTAATCCCATACTTCTCTTTTAGCTGACATAAATCACAGATGTAGGCTCATCCCTGTGATTTGCAGATAAATGAAACAGAGTAGATACAAAAGTAACAATGTTGTCTTGTATTTCTCTGAATGATGTTGATAAATCAGACAGTCTTTTTGACAGCAGAAGCTGTTAGAGCTGCTGTATGTACACAACAGCTCCCAAAGAATGTGTTCTTTGAAAAAAAATAGGATTTTTATAACAGCTTACCTGTAAAATCCTTTTCTTGGAGTACACCACGGGACACAGAGCCAGTCATTACATAATGGGTTAAGGGTCACCAGCGGTGATTGGACACTGGCACAACCAATGGAAGACAGTTCCCCTCCATATAACCCCTCCCATCAGGGAAGTACCTCAGTTTTGTAGCAAAGCAGTAAGGTTCCCATAAGAAGGGTGGGACCTCTGTGTCCCGTGGTGTACTCCAAGAAAAGGATTTTACAGGTAAGCTGTTATAAAAATCCTATTTTCTTTATCGTACACCACGGGACACAGAGCCAGTCATTACATAATGGACGTCCCAGAGCAATGCTCATATGAAGGGGGGGAGACACAGATCAAAACAGGCCGCTTGCGGACCAGAAGCCCTATACTGCTGCCTGCAGCACACTTCGCCCGAAGGCGGAATCCTCATGTCCTTTCACATCTATTTGATAGAATTTGGAAAATGTATGGACTGAGGACCAAGTTGCAGCCTTACAGATCTGAGCCATCGAAGCCTGGTGGTGCACTGCCCATGAAGCACTTATCGCCCTGGTAGAGGGCGCCTTAACAGGAAAAGGAGGAGTCCTGTTCTTTAAACCATAAGCTTGAACAATTACTTGTCTAATCCACCTGGAAATGGTGGATTTTGATACCGCTTGGCCCTTCTTGGGACCATCTGGTAAAATAAACAAAACATCTGTTTTACGTATCTGAGCGGTTGCTTGCAGATACACCTTTACCGCTCTCACTAGATCTAGAGAGTGTAATAATTTTTCCCCCGCCGTCCGCGGGTTTGGAAAAAAGGAAGGCAGAACAATGTCTTGATTCAAGTGAAAAGCCGACACCACCTTAGGTAGAAAAGCCGGATGGGGTCGTAGTACGATTTTGTCCTTGTGACAAATTAGATAAGGCTTTTTACAAGAAAGAGCTGCTAGCTCTGATACTCTCCTAGCAGAAGCTATAGCAATCAGAAAGGCCAATTTCCTACTTAATATAATTAAAGGAATATGGTGAATAGGTTCAAAAGGTTGCTTTTGCAACACTGACAATACCAAATTCAAATCCCATGGACACAAGGGAGACCTGACTGGAGGATTTATCCTCAGTACCCCCTGAATGAATGTCCGAACTAGGGAGTGAGATGCCAATGGTCTCTGAAAGAAGACTGATAGAGCCGATATTTGCCCTTTGATGGTGCTAAGGGCCAATTTCATATCCACTCCTAACTGGCAAAAAGCAAGAATCCTACTTATTTCATATTTCAGAGGATTCCAACTTCTGGATTCACACCAGGAAACGTATGCTTTCCAGACTCTATGATAGATGAGTCTGGAGGCTGGCTTTCTAGCATTAATGAGCGTAGAAAGAGCCAGGCCAGAGACCCCTCTCTTTTTCAAAATGTGGGTCTCAGCAGCCAGGCCGTCAAATTTAGCCTTTTTTAAGGAAGGGTGGAATACTGGACCCTGTGACAACAGGTCGTGTCGAAGTGGAAGCTTCCAGGGCCTTCCTATCGCTATTTTTACGATCTCGGCATACCAAGGCCTCCTGGGCCAGTTTGGGGCCACTAGGATTACTGGTATTCCCTCCTCCTTGATCCTGCGAAGCAGTCTTTGTAGAAGAGGGATCGGAGGGAATGCATAGATCAGTGAGAACTGATTCCATGGAGTTATTAGAGCGTCTGTCCCGTAGGCTAGAGGATCTCTCGTTCTGGACACAAAGTTGTCCAATTTCTTGTTGAACCTGGAAGCTAGCAGGTCTACATCTGGGTTTCCCCATCTCAGACATATGGCCTGAAAGATCTCTGGGTGAAGAGACCACTCTCCTGGTAGCAGCTGCTGACGACTCAGGTAGTCTGCTTGCCAGTTTTCTATCCCTGGAATGAAGACTGCAGAGATGCAAGGTACATGCTCTTCTGCCCATGCCAAGATCCGGTTCACCTCTCTTTGGGCTGCCCGACTGTGGGTGCCTCCTTGGTGATTGATGTAAGCTACTGCCGTAGCATTGTCGGATTGAACCCGAACTGGGTAGCCCTGTAACCTGTATGTCCAGGTTTTGAGGGCTAGATATACCGCCCGGATCTCTAGCACATTGATGGGCAGGATCCCCTGAGTCTTGGCCCAGGTTCCCTGGGTAGAAGCCTCCTCGAATACTGCACCCCAGCCCGATAGGCTGGCATCCGTAGATACCACCTTCCAGGCCACTGGGAGGAAGGACTTTCCCTTCCGTAAATTCCTGGCTTCTAGCCACCAATTGAAGCTGTGGCGTACTTGTGAGGACAGGCGCATGGGTATATCCAGAGCTTGGCTCTTTCTGTTCCAGGAGGCTAAAATATTGCCTTGAAGTAGTCTCGAATGAAACTGGGCGTAAGGGACCGCCTCGAAGGAGGCTACCATCTTTCCCAATAGTCTCATGCAAAGGCGAATAGACGGCCTCTTGTTTGCTTTGACCTTGTGGATCAGGTCTTTCAGAGACTGTATCTTTGGCTCTGGCAGGTATACCCTGTTTTGGGCTGTATCTATGATCATGCCCAGGTACACTATCCTTCTTTGGGCCTGGAGAGAGGATTTTTGTAAGTTTATAATCCATCCTAAATACTCCAGGTATCCTACTGTAGTGTCTACAGCGTGATCCAATCCCTCCTTTGACTGATCTATTAATAGTAGATCGTCTAGATAGGCTGTTACCGCAATGCCCCGTGTTCTTAGGTTTGCTAACAGAGGAGCTAGCACCTTTGTGAATACTCTGGGCGCGGTGGCTACACCAAATGGCAGGGCCACAAATTGAAAGTGGCGATCTTCTACCGCAAACCTTAGGAATCTTTGTTGAGCGGGGAGGATTGGTATGTGTAGATATGCGTCTTTGATATCTATGGACGCAATGAATTCTCCGCCTTTTAAAGTAGCGACCACGGATCGAATCGTTTCCATTCGAAAATGGCGAACGTTCAGAAACTGGTTTAGATTTTTTAGATCCAGGATGGGTCTGACTTCTCCGTTCGGTTTTGGAATCACAAACAGGTTTGAGTAAAAACCTGAACCTTGCTCCTTTTGGGGTACCTCTGTAACCACACCTTGAGCTATTAAGTGATTCAAACCTTTGAAGAAGGATCCTCTTTTTTGTGGATCCTTGGAGAGTCTTGAACTTCGGAATTGAGAAGATGGGATCTCTCGAAATTCCAGTCTGTACCCTGAGGATATTGTGGATACCACCCATTTGTCCTGGGTTTCTGTCCGCCAAGTCGCTGAGAACTGACGAAGCCTTCCCCCCACTCGGCCGAGCGGGGGCGCCCCTTCAATGAGAGGTTTTGGGGGCTTGCTTATTAGCTCTTGAACCCCACGGCTTCTTGTTCTTCTGAGCCTGTTCTTTGGCTTTTTTGGGCGGCTGAAAAGGCCGTCGCCACTGGCTGGAGTCAGATTTCCCGGGAGCTGGGGAGAGAGTGTGTTTAAAACAAGGTCTCTTGTTTTTCTTTCTCTCAGGTAAAAGTGTCGTTTTACCACTTGATATCTTTTGGATATATCTTTCTAAATCTTCCCCAAAAAGGCGTTCGCCATGGAACGGGAAACTTGCCAACAACTTTTTGCATGGGGCTTCCGCTGACCAATGCTTAAGCCAAAGTACTCTGCGCATCTGTACCAGCTGGAGTGTAAGGCGTGATGCCTGTATGATAGAATCTCTCATGGCATCCACTGTGAAGCATAAGGCTTTAGGCAAATTCTCCCAATTTTTAGCCTGCTCTGAAGGCAGCTCCTTCAGCCCCTGTGTTGGCTGACGACCTGACACATACCGACTGCTGCTACTGCAGGTTGGATAATTGAGCCGGCCAAAAGGAAGGAGGATTTCAGTAAGGATTCCAACTTCTTCTCAGAAGGATCTTTAAACACTTGTACATTATCCACTGGACATGTCAGGTTTTTATTTACACAAGAAATAGCCGCATCTACCGTAGGCAGGCTCCATTTCTTTAAAAAAATTTCCTCCATAGGATAAAGAATGTTAAACTTTTTTGGAGGTGAAAAACGCTTATCTGGATGTTGCCAGTCTGCGTACAATAGATCCTCTAGTAACGGATGAACCGGGAAGGAGCATGCACCTTGCAGGGATCTTAATGATCCTAGGGAGGAGACAGGTGATTCTGTTACCTCCAAAGAGGGTAACCTAAATGCAGCTCGCACGGCTCCTGCATAGCATTGCACCTGTGACTTTAAAATCTGGGATACCGAAAAAGGCTCATCCGATATCCCTGATCCGTCTGACTCCTCATCCTCTGCTGATGTAGCCCCTCCTCCTCCTCAGGTACTTCTGAAGGGAGGTCCAATACTGGAGGAGATCTGCTTCGCTTATTGTCCTTTTTAGAGGATTTAGCGATTAAAGTAGCAATTTTCTCCTCCAGATTATTTAGGGCAGCTGATAAAGTGTCCTCAGTGACATATGCAGGCCCAGGCTTCACTGGGGAAGCCGCCATACCTGACAGAGGTAATGGCTCATCCTGTACAGGTGCTTTTGGCAACACAGGAGAGGAAGGTACCGAGTCAGCACAGCTAGAGCCCCCTGTCTCAGGCGGCGGTGCTCTTTTATCTCTTTTTGTCCGCATTACTTCCCCTGGAAGACTTACTGCTTAGACAAAATACAAGGTACCTAAATGCATATACTACCGTGTTCAGTTTAGCAAATACATTAAGTATGCAACTTTTAACACATAACTATGCATAACATGGATGTCTTCTAGGAAGTACCCAATCCAACCACATGGAGTCTTACGTCCCTGTATAGCTGCTGTGTTTCTCTGCCAGGAACAAGAGAACTAACGAGCTTGCTTGCTGCTGCAGTGCTTTTTACACTGACAGTCTTTTAAATTTGGCGCCGTTTCTGTGCCTGCGCGCGCCACGTGCCCGCGCACGCCTTCGGCCCCCCCCCCTCCGATAAAGCGCGCTCCCGCGGCCTTTAGCGCTATGGTGGTGGCCATAGTGAGAGAGGACTCTCATCAGCCCCTGTCCCCACTTACCTGCATCTGCAGGTGTCTGTATCGGCCACCGGAAGGAGGAGCGGGGAGCTCAAGCAAGCTCAGCAGCGGAGGTGACGAGCAGTGTACTTCGCCGAAGCCGACACTGAACAGAGTGAGGTGAGTATATTCAGCTCTTTACTCCCCCCAGTGGTGGAAAAAAAGAAGACATCCACTTTTTTGAAAAAGGTCCCAACCTAGTTATGGACCTTCTAATCTCACCTTATCCACGCCGCAGGTTTTTCTGCTGAAAGTTTTCAGACAGATACCAAACTTCACCCTTCACGGTGGGCTATGTGTGCCAACCTTCAGGGATATGGGTTCCTATTTAAAGGATACCTCTCCCCTGGGCCTTGTACAAGACTCTTACCAGGACTTTATAGCGAAATAGCGAAAGTGCTGGATCTTAGAGCCCACTCCTCCGAAGAGAGACATTACAGGCGACGCCTCATGGATGAGGCCCGGATCCCATCCAGATTCAGCTCATTTGTAGGCGTCTTGGATGGATCCGAAAGCATAGCTCTTTTACCCCCAGAGGGTCTCTTTGGTAGAGCTTTCCTTTAGCACCTCCTAACGCGTCCAACTGTCATAGAAATCCTGTCAGCTACAGGATTCCTGTACTTCCTGATTCCGAATCTCGGGTGCGGGCACGCGCGCGCGCGATGGCGAGCACGTGCGCGCGCTTAGCGGGGGCGCGCGCACGCTCCACAAAGCGCGCCAGAAGAGCTATTTAAACATGCCTGTGACAGACAGTCCCTGCTGTCTGCTCTACAGCGTGTAGTACCCAAAGAGACCTGATTCGTGTATTTACCTGTATCCGACCCGGCTTGCCTTGACCCTTCCAGTTTCCTGCCTGCCTCTGACCCCCGGCTTTGTTTGACCAATCTTCTGCCTGACCCTCCAGTACCTTGCCGTCAGCCAATACTACCGACCCGGCTTGTCCGACCAATCTCTCCAGTTGCTGTATCCTGGTTCCAGTTCAGCCAGTCTCTTCAGTTCCAGTCCAGTTGCTGTGTTCCTGGTTCCGGTTCAGCCTGCCATACTTCCTGGGTGCCTGGATCCGTCCCAGTCTTCAGACTCTACTCTACCTTGATCCATCCTGCCAGGCACTCGTACCCCTTCTACCTCCGTGCCTCCTGTCTTCAGTACCAGGGGCCGCCGGTGGAAGCCGTAAGAGAGGCCTCCCTCTGCAGATCCGGGCTCGTCACCGTCAGGTACGTGACAGTAGCAGACAGCCATGTCTGAGCCCGGGCAGGGAGCCTCACCTATGGAGGAACTCTGTCGGCACCTGGCAGGTTTGTCTGAAGCAGTCAAGAGTCTTCAACAAGGATACACCCGCTTGGAAGAACAAGTGCGGGTCCTCACCAATCCCTCTGCCATCCAAGAGGGGCCCCACGCCTCTGCTTCCACAGCCGGAACAAGTTCCTCACCCACAGTGGTCATGCTTCCTCCTGAACCTAAGGTTCCTACACCCGAAAGATTTTCCGGGGATCGGAGCAAGTTTAGGGCCTTCCGGAATTCGTGTGAACTGTATTTTGCCCTACAGCCCCGTACCTTTTCTCTAGAGGCCACCAAGGTGGGCTTTGTGGTCTCTTTGCTCGCTGGAGACCCTCAGAGCTGGGCCCACCGTCTCTTTGAACAGAAGGATGTATCACTAAACAACCTCGCTGCTTTTTTCGATGCCCTGGCCCAGCTATACGAAGATCCCCAACTCTCAGTAACCACAGAAGCCGCCTTGCGTTCCCTTCAACAAGGACGCAGACCAGCGGAGGACTATGTGGCAGAATTCAGGCGGTGGAGTGCGGATACCAATTGGAATGATGCCGCCCTCCTCCATCAGTTTCGCTTAGGACTTTCCGATTCCTTGAAGGACGAGCTAGCTAGAGTTGGTGTACCACAGACACTCAACCTGTTGATTGATCTAACCATCCAGATTGACCGACGTCTGAGGGAACGGAGGGCTGAGAGGACCACTGGCTTCTCCCGCCCAACCTGGATGCTTCCTCGGGCTCCTAGTCACCTGTACTCGGCTCCTGCTACACCTCCAACTCCCACATCTGACACGCCTGAACCAATGCAGCTCGGGCTCCTTCGTCCATCCCTCGCTCCTGAGGAACGCCAGCGCCGCCGAATAAATAATCTGTGCCTGTACTGCGGGGACCCCGGACATTTCGTTAGAACCTGTCCCCTGAAGCTTCGTAAGTTTCTTTCAGTTTCTTCTAACATGACTAACCTACAAGCCAAAACCACATCTCACCTTGCCCTCTCTGTTTCATTACAGCTCCCAGGAAGGACTTTGCCAGTACCCGCCATTATTGATTCCGGAGCATGCAGCTGCTTTATGGACTCAGCCTTTGCCATTAAACACCAAATTCCCCTTCGTACCAAGACCCACGGACTTCGTGTCCATCTGGCTGATGGTTCCGTCATTAAGTCCGGACCTGTGACCCAGGAGACCACTCCTATACCCGCTACCATCTTTACCACCTCTGGAACCCACCAAGAATGCTTGTGTCTGGACATCATCTCTTCCCCGTTGTTTCCCTTGATCCTTGGTATGCCTTGGTTACAAGCCCACAATCCCACTATCAACTGGACTACGGGAATAGTTGCCTTTCCTTCTTCCTATTGCCAACAGTCCTGCGGCTCATATAAACCTCCTGGGCCGGCCTCGTTACTATGCATTGACACCGAAGATGGCACCCGTCAATCCATCCCAGAAGTTTACCACGACTTTCTTGACGTATTTAGTAAACAAAAGGCAGAGACTCTACCACCCCATCGGGCCTACGATTGCCCCATCGACCTACTTCCTGGAGCAAAGATTCCGTTCGGTAGAGTCTTCCCTTTAACGGAGGTAGAACAAGGGGCTTTAAAGAATTATGTTGATGAGAACTTGCAAAAAGGGTTCATCCGCCCTTCCACATCCCCAGCGGGCGCAGGCATCTTTTTTGTAGAGAAAAAGGACCACACCCTTCGACCTTGTGTGGATTACCGGGAATTGAATAAAATTACAGTAAAAAATCGCTACCCTCTCCCCCTGGTACCAGAGTTATTTCAGAGACTAGGTACTGCCACCATCTTTACCAAACTTGACCTCCGCGGAGCCTACAACTTGATCCGTATCAAAGAAGGTGACGAATGGAAGACCGCCTTCAGTACCC
Source organism: Rana muscosa (assembly GCA_029206835.1). Taxonomy (NCBI): domain Eukaryota; kingdom Metazoa; phylum Chordata; class Amphibia; order Anura; family Ranidae; genus Rana; species Rana muscosa. The sequence continues at coordinate 1,018,923,648 of CM055116.1, forward strand.
GGTATGGACATTTTGAGTACTTGGTAATGCCATTCGGGTTGTGTAACGCCCCTGCCACTTTCCAGTATTTTATCAACGATGTTCTACGGGACTTCCTAGACCTCTTTGTTATTGTTTATCTTGATGATATCTTAATTTTTTCTTCCTCCCTTGATTCTCATCGCAGACATGTCAAAAATGTGTTGGGTCGGCTCCGCCAGCATGGCCTGTATGCGAAGGCCGAAAAATGCGAGTTCGAGCAAGAGAGTATATCATTTCTGGGGTTAATCATTTCCAGCGAGGGCATCAAGATGGATCCTCAAAAAATTACCGCAATCCTGGACTGGCCAGAACCGGTGGACAAGAAGGGAATCCAACGTTTCGTTGGATTCGCCAACTTCTACCGCAAGTTCATCAGGGGGTTTTCAGCTATTATCGCACCCATTACTCAACTCACCAAGCAAGGAACACGTTTTCACTGGTCTCCTGAAGCCCAAGAAGCTTTTGAACGCCTGAAGGCCCTATTTACCTCAGCCTCTATCTTGAAACACCCAGACTCCTCACTACCATTCGTACTTGAGGTAGACGCCTCCGAAATAGCGGTAGGAGCAATACTGTCCCAAAGACAGGGAGTCAAAGCCTTGCTCCACCCAGTAGCCTTCTTCTCCCGCAAGCTTTCTGCAGCAGAGAGGAACTACGACGTGGGGGATCGGGAGCTACTAGCGATCAAGTCTGCACTAGAAGAATGGCGGTACCTGCTGGAGGGCGCGGCTCATCCGATCCTAATATTCACTGACCACAAGAACCTGGAGTACCTGAAAGCCGCGAGAAGATTGAATCCACGACAAGCCAGGTGGGCACTCTTCTTCTCCCGGTTCTCTTTTCATGTTACTTATCGTCCTGGAGCCAAGAATATTAAGCCTGACGCCCTGTCTCGGATGTTCCATAAGTCCAAGGAGACTTCTCCGCCTGATACCATCCTTGCCCCCGGAAATTTCCTTCTTCTACAGGAGAACCTGTTCACTCAAATCAAACAAGCTTCCACCGGGCAGAGACAGTTCTCCGAGCCGGAGTTGCAGGTTAAGGATGGACTATTGTGGTACCAAGACAGAATCTACGTACCTGAGAAACTAAGAGTAACCGCATTAGAACTCTGCCACGACCACGCTCTGGCCGGGCATTTTGGCGTTGCCAAGACCACTGACCTGGTACAGCGCACCTTCTGGTGGCCTCGAGTACGTGAAGACTGTAGGAGGTTTGTAGATTCTTGTACAACTTGTACCCGAAACAAGGGTTCTAGATCCAAGGCCTGGGGACTACTAAAACCCTTACCCGTTCCAGATAGGCCCTGGAGAATGTTGTCCATCGACTTCATTGTCGAGTTACCCCCGGCCGAGAACCATTCCACCATCTTCGTTATTGTGGACCGTCTGTCCAAGATGGCACACTTCATCCCTATGAAAGGGACTCCCTCCGCTCCTGAAACCGCACAGGTATTCATCAGAGAAATAGTCAGACTCCACGGGGTACCAGCCAATATTGTTTCTGATCGCGGGGTTCAATTTACCTCTCGATTCTGGAGATCCCTTTGCAAAACCTTGAAAATCGAATTATCGTTTTCCTCTGCTTACCATCCACAGACCAACGGACAGACGGAGAGAACGAATCAGACGCTCGAGCAATACCTGCGATGCTTCTCCTCTTTTGCTCAGGACAACTGGGTTTCCCTACTTCCGTTGGCCGAGTTTGCGTATAACAATTCCATCCACTCCGCTACCTGCCAGACTCCTTTCTTTGCAAACTATGGTTTTCATCCTACTTTTCTGCCTAACTCCCTTCCTGAGTGTCCTGTACCTGCAGTCCAGGAAAAGTTAAAAAAAATTTCGGTCAATAACCAGCTTTTACAAGAGACCATGACCAAGACTCAAGAACGCAACAAGACAATTTATGACAAGAAGAGACGGGGTGAATTAGTGTTGGTACCCGGCGACCAAGTATGGCTATCTACCACAAACCTAAGAATGGCATGCCCTTCTAAAAAACTGGGCCCCAAATTTTTAGGTCCATTCCCTGTTAAGAGGAAAATTAATGAAGTAGCTTATGAATTGGAACTTCCTGACTCTCTTAGAATCCATCCAGTTTTTCATGTCTCTCTCCTAAAACCCACAGTCTCTAATCCGTTTCCAGATCGGAAGCCGGATCACCCTGATCCGATCATTATTGACGGTGAGCAGGAATTCGAAGTAGAAGCTATCATGGACTTCAGGAGAAGAAATAACCAGAACCAATTCCTAATTAAATGGAAGGGCTACGGACCCGAGGAAAACTCATGGGAACCCGAGGAGAATATCCATGCCAGGAGTTTGATACAGGCTTTCAAAAGGACTCACCCTGGAAGGTTCACCCGGCTGGGCATCCGGAGGCTGCCCCTTGGGGGGGGGCAATGTCATAGAAATCCTGTCAGCTACAGGATTCCTGGACTTCCTGATTCCGAATCTCGGGTGCGGGCACGCGCGCGATGGCGAGCACGTGCGCGCGCACGCGCTTAGCGGGGGCGCGCGCACGCTCCACAATGCGCGCCAGAAGAGCCATTTAAACATGCCTGTGACAGACAGTCCCTGCTGTCTGCTCTACAGCGTGTAGTACCCAAAGAGACCTGATTCGTGTATTTACCTGTATCCGACCCGGCTTGCCTTGACCCTTCCAGTTTCCTGCCTGCCTCTGACCCCCGGCTTTGTTTGACCAATCTTCTGCCTGACCCTCCAGTACCTTGCCGTCAGCCAATACTACCGACCCGGCTTGTCCGACCAATCTCTCCAGTTGCTGTATCCTGGTTCCAGTTCAGCCAGTCTCTTCAGTTCCAGTCCAGTTGCTGTGTTCCTGGTTCCGGTTCAGCCTGCCATACTTCCTGGGTGCCTGGATCCGTCCCAGTCTTCAGACTCTACTCTACCTTGATCCATCCTGCCAGGCACTCGTACCCCTTCTACCTCCGTGCCTCCTGTCTTCAGTACCAGGGGCCGCCGGTGGAAGCCGTAAGAGAGGCCTCCCTCTGCAGATCCGGGCTCGTCACCGTCAGGTACGTGACACCAACACCTTTCGACACTGGCGAAAAAACGGAGGTACTTCCCTGATGGGAGGGGTTATATGGAGGGGAACTGTCTTCCATTGGTTGTGCCAGTGTCCAATCACCGCTGGTGACCCTTAACCCATTATGTAATGACTGGCTCTGTGTCCCGTGGTGTACGATAAAGAAATTTTTTTTTTTGGCCATGTGTAGCACACCCAGTGTCTTAAAGTAATTAACAGATAATATAAACAGGGGGTTAGGGTTAGGTTATCCACATAACCCTCTGAAAGCCCTTCTAGTCTTACTTACTTTTAGGTGTAGTTTTTGAAGAATGCGAGAAAGGAGTCTGGGGAATTTGGCTTCATCCATTTCATTCATAATGGAGACTGCTTGCTTAATGCTAGGAAAGATAGAAAGATAAATCTAAAACAGAAACTATAATGGTTTTGGGAAAATATTGGTGTTATATTATATACATTCTTTGATGTACAATAAATATTTAATGCAAGGTGCACCTGTTTCATTGTCACACTGGTCAGCACCAACACGTGACTGCTTTGACCAATCCGAATCACTCTGATCCGTCCCAGAGGACCTAGAGAAAGAAGGGGACCCCCAGACTGCTACACAAGCTGTGTAAGCACTGACAGCACTTCACCCATAGAGGTAAGTACAGCCGGGACCAGAAGGGTGGGGAAGGTGTGGAGTGTTATTTCATCTTTTCTGAAAAGGTGAACTTACCAAATACCGTGGGTATAGAAAAGAATCCCCCCCCCCTTTTCACACTGAGGCGTTTTAGCGCTAGAAATAGCACCTGAAAACTGCCTCCCAATGCCGCCCGAATGTGAAAGCCCGAGTTCTCTCACACTGGGGCGGTGCACTTACCGGACATTAGAAAAAGTCCTGCAAGCAGTATCTTTGGGGCGGTTTGGGAGCGCTGTATACAGTGCTCCCAAACCGCCCCTGCCCATAGCAATGAATGGGCAGCGCTTCCGAAGCACCTGAAAAGCGCCGCAACACGGGCATTTTTAACCCCTTCTTCGGCCACTAAGCTCCCCGCTAGCGGCCTAAAAGCGCTGCTTGAATAGCTAAAACAAACGGTGCTTTACCACTAACGCACGGGCGGCCCCAGTGTGAAAGAGCTCTAAAATAATTACATTCTGTTGCCTTGCAGTCTGAAATGAAGACAGACACAATTTTTGTTTTATCCATCTGTATGTACTCCGTGCAACTTATAACATCCAAGTAAAAGATATGACACCAACATGTCAGAAAAAAATGTAAAATTAAATTCAAAGACAGAATCATTGAGTTGAAAAAAAGATCACCCCCTTGTGTCAGTATTTTGTTGAACCACCTTTTGCTTTAATTACAGCCTTTAGTCTGTTGAGATATGTCTCTAACTTTCCACATCTAGACTTTGCAATATTTGCCCACTCTTCTTTGCAGAACTTCTCAAATTCAGTTAAATTTAATGGTGACCGTTTGTGGATTGAAGTGTTCAAGTCATTCCACAGATTGTCAATGGGGTTTAAGTCTGGGCTCTGACTAGGCCATGCAAGGACATTCACCCTTTTCTCTTTCAACCACTGTGCGGTCATTTTTGCTGTGTGCTTTGGCTCATTGTTATGTTAGAAGGTAAACCTTCTTCCCATTGACAACTTTCTGGCAGAGGGCAGCAGATTTTCCTCAAGAATTGATGGTATTTTGCCCCATCCATTTTTCCTTCTATCCTGACAAGTGCTCCAGTCCCTTTCTGCAGAAAAACATCCCCATAACAGGATATTACCACCTCCATGCTTTACTGTAAGAATGGTGTTATTTGGATGGTGATCTGTATTGGATTTCCGCCAGACATATTGGCCAAATAATCCAGTTTTAGTCTCATCTGACCAGAGCGCCTTTTTCCGTGTGGCATTAGAAGGCGAGTTTTTGGCAAGGCTCGGTTGTGACTGCATGTGGCCTTTTTTGAGGAGCGGCTTTTTCCTTGCAACTCGGTGCTCGGAGGTGGGTAGGGGGCTGTACCAAGGGACGGTGCTCGGAGGTGGGTAGGGGGCGGAACCAAGGGACAGTGCTCAATGGTGGGTAGGGGGGTGGAACCAAGGGACGGTGCTCGGAGGTGGGTAGGGGGTGGAACCAAGGGACGGCGCTCGGAGGTGGGTAGGGGGTGGAACCAAGGGACGGCGCTCAGAGGTGGGTAGGGGGTAGAACCAAGGGATGGTGCTCAGAGGTGGGTAGGGGGCGGAGACAAGGGGTGACTCAGAAGGGGGAGGTTTTGGCAAGGCTCGGTTGTGACTGCATGTGGCCTTTTTTGAGGAGCGGCTTTTTTCTTGCAACTCGGTGCTCGGAGGTGGGTAGGGGGCGGAACCAAGGGAGGGTGCTCGGAGGTGGGTAGGGGGCGGAACCAAGGGACAGTGCTCAATGGTGGGTAGGGGGGTGGAACCAAGGGACGGTGCTCGGAGGTGGGTAGGGGGTGGAACCAAGGGACGGCGCTCAGAGGTGGGTAGGGGGTGGAACCAAGGGACGGCGCTCAGAGGTGGGTAGGGGGTGGAACCAAGGGACGGCGCTCGGAGGTGGGTAGGGGGTGGAACCAAGGGACAGCGCTCAGAGGTGGGTAGGGGGTGGAACCAAGGGACGGTGCTCGGAGGTGGGTAGGGGGTGGAACCAAGGGACGGTGCTCGGAGGTGGGTAGGGGGTGGAACCAAGGGACGGTGCTCGGAGGTGGGTAGGGGGTGGAACCAAGGGACGGCGCTCAGAGGTGGGTAGGGGGTGGAACCAAGGGACGGCGCTCAGAGGTGGGTAGGGGGTGGAACCAAGGGACGGCGCTCAGAGGTGGGTAGGGGGTGGAACCAAGGGACGGCGCTCGGAGGTGGGTAGGGGGTGGAACCAAGGGACAGCGCTCAGAGGTGGGTAGGGGGTGGAACCAAGGGACGGTGCTCGGAGGTGGGTAGGGGGTGGAACCAAGGGACGGTGCTCGGAGGTGGGTAGGGGGTGGAACCAAGGGACGGTGCTCGGAGGTGGGTAGGGGGTGGAACCAAGGGACGGTGCTCGGAGGTGGGTAGGGGGTGGAACCAAGGGACGGTGCTCTGAGGTGGGTAGGGGGTGGAACCAAGGGACGGTGCTCGGAGGTGGGTAGGGGGTGGAACCAAGGGACGGTGCTCAGAGGTGGGTAGGGGGTGGAACCAAGGGACGGTGCTCAGAGGTGGGTAGGGGGTGGAACCAAGGAACGGTGCTCGGAGGTGGGTAGGGGGTGGAACCAAGGGACGGTGCTCGGAGGTGGGTAGGGGGTGGAACCAAGGGACGGTGCTCGGAGGTGGGTAGGGGGTGGAACCAAGGGACGGTGCTCGGAGGTGGGTAGGGGGTGGAACCAAGGGATGGTGCTTGGAGGTGGGTAGGGGGTGGAACCAAGGGATGGTGCTTGGAGGTGGGTAGGGGGTGGAACCAAGGGATGGTGCTCAGAGGTGGAACCAAGGGATGGTCCTCAGAGGTGGGTAGGGGGTGGAACCAAGGGATGGTGCTCGGAGGGGGTAGGGGGTGAATCCAAGGGACGGTGCTCGGAGGTGGAACCAAGAGACGGTGCTCAGAGGTGGGTAGGGGGTAGAACCAAGGGATGGTGCTCAGAGGTGGGTAGGAGGTGGAACCAAGGGATGGTGCTCAGAGGTGGGTAGGAGGTGGAACCAAGGGATGGTGCTCGGAGGTGGGTAGGGGGTGGAACCAAGGGATGGTGCTTGGAGGTGGGTAGGGGGTGGAACCAAGGGACGGTGCTGGTAGGGGGTGAATCCAAGGGACGGTGCTCGGAGGTGGGTAGGAGGTGGAACCAAGAGACGGTGCTCGGAGGTGGAACCAAGGGATGGTCCCCAGAGGAGGGTAGGGGGTGAAACCAAGGGACGGTGCTCGGAGGTGGAACCAACAGACGGTGCTCAGAGGTGGGTAGGGGGTAGAACCAAGGGATGGTGCTCAGAGGTGGGTAGGGGGCGGAGACAAGGGGTGACACAGAAGGGGGGAGTTTCTACACCTATTCTCTGAGAAAAAAAAGCCCTGGAATGAAGTGTATATACTTTAAAGCCTGCCTCCTCCCAGTCTCAGCTTACACCGCCGCCACTGCCCCTGGAGTTACATCATCCTGCGCCTGGCCAATGACCGAAGACCGGCACTCAGGAAGAAGATGCCGGTGCTGACAGGGGACCTGGATTGTTAAAAAGTAGGTAAGTAAACTGGCTTAAGTTGTGCTTTAGCTTGTCATTCATCAGACATGTTAGGGGGTAACCTCCATGTTTCTCCCATGACAGAAGCCCATTATGAGGACAGAGCTGCACAGACAGGGTCCCTGTAGCACATATGATCATCTCTAGGACAGCCCCACCCCTGCGGTGACACCTGTCACTCACACACTACCTGGCGCTCTCCTTCACTATCGCCGTTGCCATGGTGATCAGCACACGCCAAGACGCCCTCTACACCCGCTCCGCTCCGCGCCGCTGAAGGTTCAACTCACAGTGCGAATCACGTGACTCCCTCACAGTTTGTCAGCTGACCGGCTTCTTCCTATATTGCTACGGTATCCTGCACGCTTCAAAACGCGAAGTGTGCTGGACGGTTGTGTTCTGTTATTGTGTATATTAAACATACTCCAAGCATTTCACCTGCACAGACCTGTGCTCGGCTATTACGTGCTGTAAGTAGTAGGAGGCCGGGCGGGCGGACGGACAGACGGACGGGACAACGTACAGCTGCTATGGTCGTGCTCTATACTCAGAGACTAGTACGGTGTAGTATTGTGTGTGTACACTAGGTGGCAGCGTTCACTAGAAGTTCTGTCTCATAAGACAGCAGTGCTCCTCATACTCCACACTGTGTTTATGATTACAATGGGAGTGTGAATCAACTTGAACACCAGTTTTTCTGGCACTTTTTGTTTGCAAGTTTAAATTACTATTTTTGGCTAGAAAATTACTTATAACCCACAAACATTATATATATATATATATATATATATATATATATATTTAGCAGAGACCCTAGGGAATAAAATGGCGATCGTAGCAATTTTTTATGCCACAAGGTATTTGCGCAGCAGTTTTGCAAACACAAGTTGTTTTGGAAAAAAATACACTTCTAATGAATAAAAAAAAAAAAAAACTATATACCCCCCCTTTTTTTTGTAAAATTTGATGATGTCACGCCTTAAAATTGCGCACACTTGTGGAATGGCGACAAACTACGTTACTTAAAAATCTCCATAGGCGACGCAGGTTACCAGTTTAGAGTTACAGAGGAGATCTAGCGCTAGAATTATTGCTCTCGCTCTACGTTGGCAGCAATACCTCATATGTGTGGTGCACTTACCATTTACATATGCATGCGCAGCTTACATATGCATTCGCTTCTGTGCACGAGCATGGAGGGATGGGGGCGGTTTATAAAAAAAAATCGTATTTATTTAACTTTTTTTTTTTTTTTTTTACACTGTCCCTTTATTTATTTATTTTTTTGACCACTTCTATTCCTAGTACAAGGAATGTAAACATCCATTGTAATAGAAATAAGGATGACAGTTGCTTTTTATGGAGAGGTCTGGGGTCAAAAAAGTCCCCAAATCTCTTCTTTACCTTTAAAAACAAAAGAACATTTTTTGCTTTAAAAAAAAAAAAATGTACTTCCAGCCTGGACCGGAAGTGACGTCATGACTTTCCTCCAGTCCTCCAAGGCCATAGAGGCAATCAAAGAGGGTCTACAGCTTTTCTGTTAGCTACTTACCTTCCATCTCTGAATAACCTGCATAAATACCAGATTTTCATTCACAGCTAACCACCGTTGCTCACCTTGTTGAACTTGGATCACCATCCTCTTTAATTTTGGGACACTGCACCTTGGTGCACCTTACTACTCTAGGAGATCTCTCCAACATATGAAGGGTGATCACATAACCTGTAACCAGCTGCAAATTCACTTGTCTTATGGTCAGTTCCCTGAGAACGCTTATTTCATCCGGATAAGGCGACCAATTCAATACATTTTTGGTGCTAGTTGAGAATTTGTTATCCTTAGCTCCTCAGCCTCTACTCTTTGGTCATTTAATTCCTAAAATCAAATTTTTACATACATTTTTGGCCAACTGTGACATACTTAGGAGAGTGTTTAATCTAATGTAAGAGGGGCTTGAACTGATTCACTAGTCGGGTCATTTCTGTTAGGGTCCTGGTGACCCAACATCAGTCACCCCCTAGAAGATTTTTCGGGTAGTGTTTTCTTGACAACTTTGTCATGTTTTTATTGTACAGGTGGAGGGATATGGTGTTTTTTGTAATTATCATTTTTTGATACCAATAAAGTTTACATTATTTTCAAAATCTACGTGTGTCCCTTTAGGCAGCTGCTGTATGTTTGGGGCCATACTCTCCTCTGTTTGGTTTTACCCATTTTAGCAGACCTATAGGGTACAGTCAACCAAGCTGAGAGCCATTCAATCCATCCTTTACTGGCCCACCCTGATGCCTGGAGACTGCCCTACCTGGGAAGAGGAGCCTGTGCAGAGGAAGCTGTAATGTCTCCAGTGGTGAGGTCCATTTTCTGCACACTAATAGGGGTGCAGTCTGCATCGGCTACTAGTACTTTGGGCGTGCCAGGTGGCCATCCAAATTGTTTTCTTGTTGTTGCGCTTTGCAACTATTAGACAGACAAAATAAATACTTATAGATCCCAGCTGCAGAAGACAATTGGTGGTGCCCACTTCAGACGGAGGTGGGCACTGTTTGGCACCTTCAACCTAGGCACTGGATGACCTTGTCCTGGAACTGTATGAATGTATATATCTATTCAGTTTTATCCAACTCTCAGCGATTCTATGGGCCAGCTTTCCATAAAATTTTCTTGGGGACTTTTTTTTATTTTTAAAAAGGTAGATCACCAGGTCATGGGACATGCAGAATATAATAACACATGTGCATAGCAAATTTGTACACACATACTAGGACCAGTTTTGACAGGAACCAACTTACTTACTCATCCTCTTTAGCATTAGCTTGGTATTCAGTTTTGGGAATTCTTTCACCTTTCACAACTTCCTATTTTCAGCTTGCTACAATAAAGTTTACAGCAGGTACAGGAGCTGGCCCCATTTTTGTTTTCACTGTGGGGTGTACAGTATTTAAAAAAATAAAAATACATTTTAGAGCTTTTTGTCCTTTAAAACTGCATGTACATTGTTCTGTGTGATTGGGAGCAAAATCAAATGTTATCAAGCTATTTTCTCTCCAGGTCGGGTGTTCTTCCTTCATAGGAATAGAATGAATTGGGAAAGTACCATATGAAGGGCAGTGGACGGAGCTGACAATTATAGGAAATATTCATACTTATTTCCTATGACTCGACCTAACGCAATATTTCTCTGATTCGCTCTATTTTTGTGAATGAGAAAGATTCGACCTGGAGAGAAAATTTTGCCCAGAACTGATCACAAAACTAAAGGTCATGTGATTTTTGTTTGTTTTCATTCTATTCTTCATTAGGGACTTTGCCATTAGAGTCTGTAGTGCATCCCAAGGGATTTCTGACATGTGGCTATTGCCATGTCTGACACCAACAAGCTTACCTCTTGTAATGGGTGGGCCGGTGGAACCCAGAAGTTCTTAGAAAGTATGAGCCAGAAAATAATGGACATTGAGAATATGTCTTGGATTGCTTTAAAATGGGTCTGTAATAGTAATCCACAATATTCCCCAGGATATCTGTAAAGGACTATTTACTGGTTGTTTGATTCTGAACTCAACAGGTTAATTGAGAGATGCTGATGTGTTCAACTTCAACCACTTGGCTGCCTGTGTAATGTAGATTAAATCCATACTAGCTTCCAAAGACCTTTTCATTGTTGTTTGTGGTGGTGTGGATTGGAGCTTGGTAGACCGTCTGGCTGCCTATTATGGGATGTTTAAGTGTCTTGCTGTGAGGAGGGGGGGGGGAATCACTCCAGCAACCCCTCCTGCTAAGACTGTTTACTGAAGGAGAAGTTTGAACACACCTGACCTGTATCACCATTGTCATTGGACAGTTTAACCCGACCTGTTCCCCAAGGATGGGAGGGAAGTGTTTTGAAGAGAAGTGTGTTACCATGTGCTTGCAATAAAGATTCATTCCCTGTTTTGGAACTTCAACACAGAGCGTTGTCTCGTTTGTGCGGGGAGAATTATTTGTATGGGGTTTTATTCGGCTGGTTGGAGTGTTTGGTAGCTGCTGTGTGTTCGGGAATGGAATATATTTAAACAACGTTAACCCCTGTCGTTACACTACTGTTAACATTGTTTTGGCTATGCATCTTTTTCATTCTGATGTTTTGCCATACAAACATTTTGACTATGTCTATATGCCCCATATTGGGTTACATATTGGGCGACATATTGGGTTGCAGCCACACGATTTTCTGATTGACTATTTGTTTTAGGCTGCATTCACACCTAAGCATTTTCAGCTCGTAAACAGAGATTTGGAGATGGGAGGACCCAGAAAAAATAACTTACTCTTGCTTCTCTACCTCCTATTAAACATCATCTAGAATAGATCTAGCATTTGCAGATCCTGCAATGTTAGTGGACATTGCGGAAGCCACATATCTGCCGAGTGGCCTCTCCGATCATTCCCCTCTACTCTTGTCAATACACATCCCCATTCGGAAAAATACATCACTGTGGAGATTAACTCCGCAGTGGGTATTATATCCGTAAATAGCAGAAAAAATGACATCTTTAATAATGGAGTATTGGGAGAATAATGCAGGGTCGGCCTCGGTAGATAATGTTTGGGATGCGTTTAAAGCGTATTTAAGAGGACAATACATCTTAAATATTTCAGCGGTTTATAAAAAACAGAAGAGTAAGATACAGGAGTTGCAAATACAGATAGAGAATTGGAAGGAAAAATATGGCCAAGATTCTAGCGAAATCAATTTTGATTTAATGATGGCTGCACAAAGAGATTTACATCTACATATGGAGGAAATAACAAGGTTGGAATTGCATAGAAATAGACAAAATATCTTTCGGGAGCAGTCATTTTTTTTAAATAGATTTTTATTGAACATTTTCCATGTTACATCCGTAGCAATATAGACAAGTTCAATCAGTAAATAGCACATGCAATATCAGATTTGTAAAGGTGCTTACAACATATAACCAACAATATATAACAAGTAATTTGCGTATGAACTTGAGGTCAATGAATGGGTGGTAATAGGGGGAGTAGAGACTAGGGATGAGCTCGGTGTTCGAGTCGAACATCGGCTGTTCGCGCGTTCGGCGAACAACGAACGATTTGGGCCGTTCGCGTCAAATTCGAGTGACGCGAACGGCCCACAATACACTGCGCCATCGCAGTGTAATCCCGGCGCTGTGATTGGCCAAGCATGCACTGTGACCCTGCATGCTTGGCCAATCACAGCGCCGGCAGCGAGGAGAGCAATGATTGGCCACAGGCAGGATGCCTGTGGCCAATTATTGCTGAGGGGGTTTAGTACACGCCCCACACTATAAAAGGCCGCCAGCGCGGCGGCCTCGTGTAGTGTGTTCCGGCGCAGGGAAAGAGAAGGATAGGCAGGGACAGTGTCATATTTTTTCTTTGCTAAACCTTGTGTGTAGGGACAGAGAAGGATAGGTAGGGAGAGTGTCAGTGTCATATTCTTTGCTAAACCTTGTTTGTAGGGACAGAGAAGGATAGGCAGGGAGAGTGTCAGTTTCATATTCTTTGCTAAACCTTGTGTGCTGAACCATATTGCTAAACCTTGTGTGTAGGGACAGACAAGGATAGGCAGGGAGAGTGTCAGTGTCATATTCTTTGCTAAAACTTGTGTGCTGAACCATATTGCTAAACCTTGTGTGTAGGGACAGACAAGGATAGGTAGGGAGAGTGTCAGTGTCATATTCTTTGCTAAACCTTGTTTGTAGGGACAGAGAAGGATAGGCAGGGAGAGTGTCAGTTTCATATTCTTTGCTAAACCTTGTGTGCTGAACCATATTGCTAAACCTTGTGTGTAGGGACAGACAAGGATAGGCAGTCGAGAGTGTCAGTGTCATAATCTTTGCTAAACCTAGTGTGCTGAACCATATTGCTAAACCTTGTGTGTAGGGACAGACAAGGATAGGCAGTCGAGAGTGTCAGTGTCATAATCTTTGCTAAACCTAGTGCGCTGAACCATATTGCTAAACCTTGTGTGTAGGGACAGACAAGGATAGGCAGTCGAGAGTGTCAGTGTCATAATCTTTGCTAAACCTAGTGCGCTGAACCATATTGCTAAACCTTGTGTGTAGGGACAGGCAAGTATAGGCAGTCGAGAGAGTCAGTGTCATAATCTTTGCTAAACCTAGTGTGCTGAACCATATTGCTAAACCTTGTGTGTAGGGACAGACAAGGATAGGCAGTCGAGAGTGTCAGTGTCATAATCTTTGCTAAACCTAGTGCGCTGAACCATATTGCTAAACCTTGTGTGTAGGGGCAGACAAGGATAGGCAGTCGAGAGTGTCAGTGTCATAATCTTTGCTAAACCTAGTGTGCTGAACCATATTGCTAAACCTTGTGTGTAGGGACAGACAAGGATAGGCAGGGAGAGTGTCAGTTTCATATTCTTTGCTAAACCTTGTGTGCTGAACCATATTGCTAAACCTTGTGTGTAGGGACAGACAAGGATAGGCAGGGAGAGTGTCAGTGTCATATTCTTTGCTAAACCTTGTGTGCTGAACCATATTGCTAAACCTTGTGTGTAGGGACAGACAAGGATAGGCAGTCGAGAGTGTCAGTGTCATAATCTTTGCTAAACCTAGTGTGCTGAACCATATTGCTAAACCTTGTGTGTAGGGACAGACAAGGATAGGCAGGGAGAGTGTCAGTGTCATATTCTTTGCTAAACCTTGTGTGCTGAACCATATTGCTAAACCTTGTGTGTAGGGACAGACAAGGATAGGCAGTCGAGAGTGTCAGTGTCATAATCTTTGCTAAACCTAGTGCGCTGAACCATATTGCTAAACCTTGTGTGTAGGGACAGACAAGGATAGGCAGTCGAGAGTGTCAGTGTCACAATCTTTGCTAAACCTAGTGTGCTGAACCATATTGCTAAACCTTGTGTGTAGGGACAGACAAGGATAGGCTGTCGAGACTGTCAGTGTCATAATCTTTGCTAAACCTAGTGTGCTGAACAATATTGCTAAACCTTGTGTGTAGGGACAGACAAGGATAGGCAGTCGAGAGTGTCAGTGTCATAATCTTTGCTAAACCTAGTGCGCTGAACCATATTGCTAAACCTTGTGTGTAGGGACAGACAAGGATAGGCAGTCGAGAGTGTCAGTGTCACAATCTTTGCTAAACCTAGTGTGCTGAACCATATTGCTAAACCTTGTGTGTAGGGACAGACAAGGATAGGCTGTCGAGACTGTCAGTATCATAATCTTTGCTAAACCTAGTGTGCTGAACAATATTGCTAAACCTTGTGTGTAGGGACAGACAAGGATAGGCAGTCGAGAGTGTCAGTGTCATAATCTTTGCTAAACCTAGTGCGCTGAACCATATTGCTAAACCTTGTGTGTAGGGACAGACAAGGATAGGCAGTCGAGAGTGTCAGTGTCATAATCTTTGCTAAACCTAGTGCGCTGAACCATATATGGCTAAACCTTGTGTGTAGGGACAGACAAGGATAGGCAGTCGAGAGTGTCAGTGTCGTAATCTTTGCTAAACCTAGTGCGCTGAACCATATTGCTAAACCTTGTGTGTAGGGACAGACAAGGATAGGCAGGGAGAGTGTCAGTTTCATATTCTTTGCTAAACCTTGTGTGCTGAACCATATTGCTAAACCTTGTGTGTAGGGACAGACAAGGATAGGCAGTCGAGAGTGTCAGTGTCATAATCTTTGCTAAACCTACTGCGCTGAAACATATTGCTAAACCTTGTGTGTAGGGACAGACAAGTATAGGCAGTCGAGAGTGTCAGTGTCATAATCTTTGCTAAACCTAGTGTGCTGAACCATATTGCTAAACCTTGTGTGCAGGGAGAGAGAAGGATAGGCAGGGGACAGTGTCAGTGTCATTGTTGCTAAGCCTCCTGCACAGTATACACCTGAAGCTAGCCCTTATTGCTGGTTTTCCCATCTCCCTGCAGGCCATTAGAATGTCTGGAAGGCAAACAAGGAGAGGGAGACAGTCAGGAGCCGATAAAAGAGGGCAAGCAGGCTCTGTGTCTGGGGGCAACAGTGCTGGTCGTGGACGCGGTGCATTGTCATCAGCACATGGCCATGGGACACGCTTGTCCTTCTTTTCGGCAGCTGGACATGTTGAGCCACATCATGCCGAAGACTTGGTAGAGTGGATGACCAAGCCCTCCTCATCCTCCTCATCCTCTCTCACCCAGGCTCAGGGTACTGGCAAAGCAGCTGCCAAAGCGTCCTCTTCCCTGGTATCAATGTCATCATCAGTCACTCCTTCCCTAGACCCACCATGTCCTCCTCTTGAGGAGTCCCCCGAACTGTTTGAGCACAGTGTTGGGTACATGCTCCAGGAGGATGCCCAGCGTTTCGAAGGGTCTGATGATGATACCCAGCTAGAGGAAGGCAGTAGCGTGAGAGCAGAGAGAGGGGATGCTCAAGAAGGACACCAATCTGGCAGTCATATTCCAGCAGCTGCAGCATACTGCCAGATTGGCTCCAGTGATGAGGAGGGAGGGGATGATGAGGTCACTGACTCCACGTGGGTGCCTAATAGGAGAGAGGAGGAGGAGGAGGATGAGGAGGAGGCACATCTCCAATGAGGCAGGATGCCCTTGGGTGGCCAGCGTAAGGGCAGCACACCGACGGAATCACACCGCAGAGCTCCGCCTGTGCAGGGCGCTGCCTCTGCCCGTTATTCAAAAAGTTCTTTGGTGTGGGCCTTTTTTGAGGCGAGTGCATCAGATCGCACAGCTGCTGTTTGCAACATATGTCTCAAGCGTATATCGCGTGGCCAAAACATCACCCGCTTGGGCACCACATGCTTGACCAGACATATGTTGACCTGCCATGCAGCTCGTTGGCAAGCCTACCTTAAAGACCCACACCAAAGAACAAAGCGGACCTCTCCTTGCACCGCATCAGCTGGGATCTCCAACCCCACTATACCTTCAGTCCTCTCTGAAACCTGCACTGAGAGGAATGAAGGTGTAGAATTAGGTGTGTCACAGCCAAGTACTTGCGGCCACTCTGCTAGTAGTACACCGACGTCCGATTCTAGCAGGCAAATTTCCCTGCCCCAGCTGCTGGACCATCAAAAGAAGTTCACTCCCAGCCATCCACATGCCCAGTGGTTGAATGCTAGCTTGGCTAAATTGCTAGCGCTTCAACTGCTGCCTTTTCAGTTGGTAGACTCGGCCCCCTTCCATGAGTTTGTGCAATGTGCGGTTCCTCAGTGGCAGGTTCCCAAACGCCACTTTTTCTCACGGAAGGCGATTACGGCTCTCTACCGGCATGTGGAAGGCAATGTCTTGGCCTCGCTGGACAGGGCGGTCAGCGGTAAGGTGCATATTACCGCTGACTCATGGTCCAGCAGGCATGGATAGGGACGTTACCTTTCTTTCACGGCCCACTGGGTCACTCTTTTGGCAGCTGGGAAGGATGCAGGACAAGGTGCAGTAGTGTTGGAGGTTGTTCCACTGCCACGCCTCCAAAATGCTACTACTGGTTGTGACACACCTCTATCCTCCGCCCCCTCCTCTTCTTCTTCCTCCGTGGCCTCTTCCTGTGCTTTGTCCTCTGAACCAGCGGTGCTCCGTAGGCGTTCAAGGGGCTACGCAAGTACGCAGGCAAAAAGATGCCATGCCGTGCTTGCGCTGGTGTGTTTGGGGGACAGGAGCCACACTGGGGCAGAGGTTCTGCCTGCTCTGCAGGGGCAGGCCGAGAGGTGGTTGACGCCACGCCAGCTTAAGCCAGGAATGGTAGTTTGCGACAATGGCACCAACCTCCTCTCCGCTCTCCGACAGGGACAACTGACCCATGTGCCCTGTGTGGCTCACGTCCTTAACCTGGTGGTGCAGCGGTTCTTGGGCAGGTACCCGGGCTTACAGGATGTCCTGAGGCAGGCCAGGAAAGTCTGTGTGCATTTCCGCAGATCTTATAATGCCAGTGCTCGCCTGGCTGAGCTGCAAAAGGAGTTGAACCTGCCCAAGAACCGCCTTATATGTGACATGCCCACCAGGTGGAACTCAACGTTGGCCATGCTGCAGCGGCTGCACACGCAGTAGAGGGCCATCAATGAGTACCTGTGCGACTACGGCACCAGGACAGGGTCAGGGGAGCTCGGGTTTTTTTCACCACGCCAGTGGGGCATGATCAGGGATGCATGCACTGTCCTGGCACCATTTGAGGAGGCCACGAGGATGGTGAACAGTGACAGTGCATGCATCAGTGACACTGTACCTCTTGTCCACCTGTTGGAACATACGCTGCGTGGAATAATGGACAGGGCACTTGAGGCAGAACAGAGGCAGGAAGAGGAGGACTTCCTTGCCTCTCAAGGCCCCCTTTACCCAGACAGTGTTCCTTCTGTCCCACCCATCGCACAGGAAGAAGAGGAGGAGGAGGAGGAGGAGGAGGATTGTGTCAGCATGGAGGTGGAGCCTGGCACTCAGCATCATCAGCAGCAGTCTTTTAGGGATGATTTACAGTCCCAAGAAACCAGTGGACTTGTACGTGGCTGGGAGGAGGTGGCTGCGGATCATGTCGTCCTTAGTGACCCAGAGGACTCCGGACTGAATGCCTCAGCTAACCTACGCTGCATGGCCTCCCTGATCCTGCAAAGTCTGCGGAAGGATCCTCGTATTCTTCGGATCAAGGAGAGGGACCATTACTGGCTGGCCACTCTCCTTGATCCACGGTACAAGGGTAAGGTTGCGGACCTTATCTTACCGTCGCAGAGGGAGCAGAGGATGAGACAACTCCGGGAGGCCTTGCAGAAAGGTCTGTGCAACGCGTTCCCAGAGACTGGGAGGTTACAAACTCCTGGTCTTGGACAACGAGTTGCTGAGGCTTCGGTCAGTCAAAGAAGGAGTGGTGGGGAAGGTGGCCATCTGACCGAAGCGTTCAGACAATTCTTTAGTCCGCAGCCCCAAGGTATGATCGGTTCCAGCAACCATCGCCAGCGTCTGATATACAGTGCCTTGTGAAAGTATTCGGCCCCCTTGAACTTTTCATCTTTTTGCCACATTTCAGGCTTCAAACATAAAGATATAAAATTTAATTTTTTTGTGACGAATCACCAACAAGTGGGACACAATTGTGAAGTGGAACAAAATCTATTGGATTTTTGAAACTTTTTTAACTAAGAAAAAAATGAAAAGTGGGGCGTGCAAAATTATTCGGCCCCCTTGCGTTAATACTTTGTAGAGCCACCTTTTGCTGTGATTACAGCTGCAAGTCGCTTGGGGTATGTCTCTATCAGTTTTGCACATCGAGAGACTGAAATTCTTGCCCATTCTTCCTTGCAAAACAGCTCAAGCTCAGTGAGGTTGGATGGAGAGCGTTTGTGAACAGCAGTTTTCAGCTCTTTCCACAGATTCTCGATTGGATTCAGGTCTGGACTTTGACTTGGCCATTCTAACACCTGGATACGTTTATTTGTGAACCATTCCCTTGTAGATTTTGCTGTATGTTTGGGATCATTGTCTTGTTGGAAGATAAATCTCCGTCCCAGTCTCAGGTCTTTTGCAGACTCCAACAGGTTTTCATCCAGAATGGTCCTGTATTTGGCTGCATCCTCAATTTTAACCATCTTCCCTGTCCCTGCTGAAGAAAAGCAGGCCCAAACCATGATGCTGCCACCACCATGTTTGACAGTGGGGATGGTGTGTTGAGGGTGATGAGCTGTGTTGCTTTTACGCCAAACATATCGTTTTGCATTGTGGCCAAAAAGTTCGATTTTTGGTTTCATCGGACCAGAGCACCTTCTTCCACATGTTTGGTGTGTCTCCCAGGTGGCTTGTGGCAAACTTTAGATGAGACTTTTTATGGATATCTTTGAGAAATGGCTTTCTTCTTGCCACTCTTCCATAAAGGCCAGATTTGTGCAGTGTACGACTGATTGTTGTCCTGTGGACAGACTCTCCCACCTCAGCTGTAGTTCTCTGCAGTTCATCCAGAGTGATCATGGGCCTCTTGGCTGCATCTCTGATCAGTCTTCTCCTTGTCTGAGCTGAAAGTTTAGAGGGACAGCCAGGTCTTGGTAGATTTGCAGTGGTCTGATACTCCTTCCATTTCAAAATGATCGCTTGCACAGTGCTCCTTGGGATGTTTAAAGCTTGGGAAATCTTTTTGTATCCAAATCCGGCTTTAAACTTCTCCACAACAGTATTACGGACCTGCCTGGTGTGTTCCTTGGTCTTCATGATGCTCTCTGCGCTTTCAACAGAACCCTGAGACTATCACAGAGCAGGTGCATTTATACAGAGACTTGATTACACACAGGTGGATTCTATTTATCACCATCAGTCATTTAGGACAACATTGGATCATTAAGAGATCCTCGCTGAACTTCTGGAGTGAGTTTGCTGCACTGAAAGTAAAGGGGCCGAATAATTTTGCACGCACCACTTTTCAGTTTTTTATTTGCTAAAAAAGTTTAAAATATCCAATAGATTTCATTCCACTTCACAATTGTGTCCCACTTGTTGGTGATTCTTCACAAAAAAATAAAATGTTATATCTTTATGTTTGAAGCCTGAAATGTGGCAAAAGGATGAAAAGTTCAAGGGGGCCGAATACTTTCGCAAGGCACTGTACATGGTGCAGGAATACCTACGGGCAAGGTCAGACTTGGACACCTTCCCCACCGAAATTCCTCTGGCTTACTGGGTCTTGAGTATGGATCACTGGCCAGAGCTTGCACAGTATGCAATTGAGCTACTGGCCTGTCCTGCATCCAGCGTTCTTTCAGAACGCACATTCAGTGCTGCTGGAGGATTTGTCACGGGTGCGCCTGTCCACCGACTCTGTTGATCGACTGACCTTCATAAAGATGAACCAGTCTTGGATCACCACCAGCTACCAAACACCTGAAGCTGATATAACAGACTAATTTATTTTCAAATGTCACATCCCTTCAAGACTGATGCTGATGCTGAGAGTTTGTCCTGTTATGATGACTGACTATCCTCCTCCTCCTCAATGATCCGATTGACGATGATAGCTTGGAAGAACATTTTTGTTTCTGGGTGCCGCCACCAGTGGCTAAGGCCCAATTTTTCAGCCCCTGTTTAACAGGGGTGTGTATTACAATTTTTTATGCAATGCTTTGCAGCAGGGCTCATTCCTGCACTCCAACTAGAGTATCTGGGAGTGGTTGCAGTGTCGTGGCACCAGCACCAGTGGCTAAGGCCCAATTTTTCAGCCCCTGTTTAACAGGGGCGTGCAATTACAATTTTTGATGCAATACTTTGCAACAGGGCTCATTGCTGTGCTCCAAGTACAGTATCTGTGAGGGGTTGCAGTGTTGTGGCACCAGTGCCTAAGGCTCAATTTTTCTGCCCCTGTTTAACAGGGGCATGTAATTACAATTCTTGATCTAATAATTCACAGCAGGGCCCATTCCTGCGCCCACCAAGACTAACTGTGAGGCCTTACAGTGTTGTGTCAACACCACCACCACCACCAAAGGCCCAATTTTTCAGCCCCTGTTCAACAGGGGCATGCAATTACAATTCTTGATCTAATAATTCACAGCAGGGCCCATTCATGCGCCCACCAAGAGTAACTGTGAGGGCTCACAGTGTTGTGGCAACACCAACATGTAAGGGGCAAATTTCAGCTGAGTATATACGGCAGCCCCCTACTTTCAAACATCCAACTTACAAACGACTCCTCCTTGGAAACGGAAGGATACAACAGGAAGTGAGAGGAAATCTACCCCTAGGAAGGCAAATTCTCTCCTGTAAGAGTTAATATGGGAAAAAAAGTGTCTCCTCTCCACTGATTCTTTATCACCAATTCTTGTTTCAATAAAAACCCCAAATTTTCAAAAAACATTTGTCATTAGGATGGAAAGTGAGGTGAACTGTTCTGAACAGGTGCACACTGCACAGACAGCAAAACAAATGTTACAGGGGTGATAACCCTTCCCTATGTTTTCCAAAAAGCTTAAAAATTGATTTTTTGGCTGGAGCTACACTTAAACAATGTACCTGTTCAAAATTACAAACAGATTCTACATAAGAACAAACCTACAGTCCCTGTCTTGTATGCACCGCCTGTATACGGCTGTTCAGAGTATATAGGGCCTTTTTTATTTTGTGTGTGGGGTAAGGGGGGGGGGGTGTGATGGGGTAGCTATGTCATTTTTCTTAAAGATTTTCATCCATATTACCGGGACCAGACATTACATTAAAGCCGCAAGCAGTTTTAAATGGCTTTTTTTCCTTTAGAAATGTAATTTTGTGCAGGGACAGTTCTAAACACGGGAAACACGTGGCACTTCACAGGCATACTTTAGACACCCCCCAGGTATGATATTTAAAGGAATATTTGACTTTTTTTTTTTCACTTTATGCATCATTAAAATGACTGCTCCAGAAAAACAGACGTTTTTAAAACTTCTTTTTGCATTGATACATGTCCCCTGGTGCAGAACCCGGGTTCCCAAACCCTTTTTAGGACAATAACAGGCATAATAGTCGTTATAATTAGCACTTTAGATTTTGAACGTTCGCATCCATTGTATTTAATAGGGTTCTAAAGTTCGTGCCAACTTTCGGTCCGTTCACGGGTTCTGGTGCGAACCGAACCCGGGGGTGTTCGGCTCATCACTAGTAGAGACAGGAGGGAGTTGTTAGACAGAGGGGGATAGGAGAGGAGGAAAGAAAGGAGAAAAGGAGAAAAGGTCAGAGCATCATCGTGGTTAGGTAAAACAACGTAATTCAGAAGATTATTACGACAATCGTTTTGAAAACCATTGTATCCATGGGAGCCAAGATTTGTTTGATTTGAAATGTGAGGATTTGCCATGCGACAGGATAGTTTTGTGAGTGTAATGTGATTGCACAAGAGTGATTACTTCTAAAATGGATGGGCTGACCTGTGATTTCCAGTGTCTAGCTATGAGTAGTCTTGTTGCCAGAAGTATGTGAGTGGTTGCTAGTTGTAAGGATGGGTGGATCGATTCAATGGTTAGGTTGAGGATAGCTAGCTGTGGGGTGAGTTTTATAGGTGAGTGTAGTAGTTCCTGTAGTACAGTTTCTACGTCTTTCCAAAGGTTAGTTAATGCTGGACAAGACCATAAAGTATGCAATAGTGTGCCTGTTTTTTGGCAATCTCTCCAGCAGGAAGGTGGGGTGCTGGGGTGGAATTTGTGCAGTTTTTGTGGTGTCAGGTACCATCTTAAAAATATTTTATGAGATAGTTCCCATAGGGAGGTACAACAGGTGGCCTTGTATATTGACTTAAAGGCTGTTTGCCATTGGTGATCAGAGAATTGCATTTGTAAGTCTTCTTCCCAGGCCTGATAGGGTTTGGATTTTTGGAATATTAATTTTTCTTGTAACGTAGGGTAGATTAGTGATATTCCCCTAGTGTCTGTGTTATTCAGAAAGTAGTAATTCCATATTTTGGTAGGTATAGCCCCTTCCATAAGAGGGTGTGCTTTTAGACATTGTTGGATTCTGTGTACATTAAAGTAGTCGCTGCTGGGTGCGTTGTAAGTGGATTGTATGTGAACAAAGGACTTGTTAAGTAGCATAGACCGGAGTTCAGAGGTGAAGTGAGCTCTTTCTTGTATCCAGTTAGGTACTATAAGGTCAGGAGATACCAACTGGAGTGTTTTAAGTGGGATTCTGAGTGGTGTGGTAGGAAGATGCGTCCATTTGGAGAAATGTAGTTGTTTCCATGCTTTTACTGATGCTTGTATGGTTGGAGAATACAGGTGGAGATGTTGTGTATGGGCGATTGTGCTGTATAACCATTGTCGGAGGTCCAAGCCGGGAATCATAGTTCTTTCAATACTGTGCCATAAGGAGGATGGACTTGTAGATACCCATTCTTTTAATTGGGATAGTATGGTGGCTAAGTAGTAATCTTTCAAGTCAGTGTAGCCCGTGCCCCCTGATAATCTGTGTTTTATAAGTTTTGCGTGGTTGCTTCTCGGTTTCTTTTCTTGCCATACATATTTACTGACTATAGATTGGAGAGAAGCAATGTACGTGTTAGAGAGCGGTATAGGCAGTGTACGGAAGACATATAACAATCTGGGGAGCACAAGCATTTTAAAGGCTGCCAATCTACCAGCCCAAGAAAATTCAAATTTGGAAAGCTTAGTTGTTTCTTTAATAAGCATTTGTTTGACTTCTATGTAGTTTTCACGAAATAATCTTTTTGTGGATTTTGTGAGCGTAATCCCCAGATAGGATATACCAGTATCTGCCCATTGGTACTTGTATACATTGCGCAATAAATTGCTAGATACAGCATCTAAGCCCATGTCAAGGATATAAGATTTGTTTTCATTAACCTTATAGTATGACATTTTACCAAACCTCTGCAAAGTGGATTGAACCGAAGCCAGGGAGGAAATCGGGTTAGTTAACATCACTATTACATCGTCCGCAAATAAATTGATTTTATGTTCCACTGTACCAATCTTAAAACCTGTAACATTCGGGTTGTGTCTAATATGTTCCGCTAGGGGCTCTATTAGGAGATTAAAAATGAGTGTCGAGAGCGGGCATCCTTGGCGCGTGCCGTTGGAGATTGTAAAGGGCTTAGATAGCATCTCCGATGTGTAAACTTGAGCTGACGGTGACGAGTATAATGCTAGGATAGCAGAGAGGAAGTGTCCTTGGAAGCCAAATTTGTGAAGAGTTCCTCGGAGATATGCCCAGTGGACCCTGTCGAACGCCTTCTCCGCGTCCAAAGACAGAAGCAGAGAAGGCGTTCGCGTGAGCCCAGCATGATGTATGATATTAATAAGTCTACGGGTTGCGTCATAAGTTTGTCTCCCTCTCGTGAAACCGGATTGGTCTGGGTGGATTAAAGAGGGCATAATATCGACCAGTCTGTTTGCAATTAATTTGGCGAACAATTTAGCATCTATATTGAGTAGCGAAATAGGTCTGAAGTTTTGGGGTGAGGTAGGTTCCTTCCCCGGCTTCGGCAGAGTAATGATTAGCGCTTTCAACATTTCCTGCGGGAGAGAAGAGGAGGAGGCAGCGTCATTGCACAGTTGTGTTAAGAAGGGTGCTAGGGTCGTTCAAAATTGTTTGTAATATTCCCCAGGGAGACCATTCAGTCCTGGGGATTTGTTTGCTGGCAATTTAGCGATGGTCTCTGAAATTTCTATCTGAGTGAATGGGGCATTAAGTTTGGATAATTGGTCGGAAGATAGTTTGGGAAGGTTAATTTCGCTAAGGAAGGAGGCTATGTCCTCTTCTGATGGTTGGGGGATAGATGGGTCATCCCATAGGTTGTATAGAGTGTTATAGTAATGGCTGAATGCGTCTGCTATAGCTTGTGGATCTAGTAATTTCTGTTTAGAGGTAGGGTGGTACAAGTGAGTAATTTTGGATTTCAGGTGATGGCCTTTAATCCTGAGGGCCATAGCTTTCCTGGCTTTGTTGCCGGTAGAGTAGTGTTTTGCTTTAAAATATTTTTGAGATTTTTCATAGGATTCTAGAAGCAGATTCCTCAAGTCTTGTCTGAGGATTACCAATTTATCTTTTAGTTTAGTGTCAGGGTTGTTTTGGTTTTGGTCTTCTAATTTTTTTATCATAGAAGTGAGATTGTCTAGACGCTGAGATTTCCTCTTTCTCTCCCTAGCACTGATTTGAATAATAATACCTCTAACGAACGCTTTATGAGCATTCCATAATATAGTGTCATTAGAAGTTGTTCCTTTGTTCAGATCAAAGAATTCTTCCAGTCTTTTTTGGATAAAGGCAGAGTTATCAGGAGAGTGGAAAATTGAGAAGTTTGCTCTCCAAATCCTAGTGGTGGGTTGGGAAGATTGTGCATTTGTGGTTATGGATACTGGAGCATGGTCTGACCATGTTATCGAGTCTATTGCAGACTCAGTGATTTTAGAAAGTGTCCATTTGTCTACTAAGAAAAAGTCAATCCTGGTGTAGGAATTATGTCTGTGAGAGAAAAATTAGTAGTCTCGTTCGGTGGTGTGATGGCATCTCCACACATCGTACAGGTCCTGTTTCCGAATAAAGGTACCCATTGGGGATGTAAGTCTGGTAGTACGAGAATAGGTGTCTAGGGAGTTATCAGGTACTATATTAAAGTCTCCACATATAATAAGGTGGCCATTGCGGAATTTGTTGATTTTCTTCATCAGTTTCGAAAGAAATTTGATTTGTCCTTTGTTTGGTGCGTACACAGTAACAATGGTGTGTCTGGCATTGTCAAGCGTGCAATCCAGGGCCAGGTTTTTGCCGTTTTCATCTACTAAACTGTCATGAAGCGTAAATGTGAGCATAGATTTGATTGCAATCATCACACCGTTTTTTTTTAAGGTCCTGATGCTTTAAAGATATGGGGGAAATGTTTGTTTGTGCATTGAGGTTCTGCACCATGCTGGAAGTGAGTCTCTTGTATACAGAGGATATCACTGTGGGAGTCTATTGCTGAGCGCCAAAGGGAGTTTCTTTTAGCAGGATGGTTCAACCCCTTAGCGTTTAGCGAGAAAAATTTAGGCATGTTTTTCAGTTGTGGAGGAAACTGTGTCAGATGTTGTGTTTTACTCACGTTTGCAGACGAGCTGTAGTCCGTCGGAAGGATCCGATGCTGGCTTTGTCAAATCTGTATACGTCGGATGCTCTTAGAAAGAGAAGCGAGGGTAGAACTGGAACAATAAACTTCGTAGGTTGTATAAGCAAACGTTGCTAAGTGTAAAAGGGATAAGAAGAAATAGAAGGCTGAGGTAGTAATCAAAAGGTAAAAAGGAAAAGAAAAAGAAAAAAAAGAACAAATATCAACAGCCTGTTACGATTCGGGCTGCTGAGTGTCAACGGGGTGAAAGTTTGTGGAACTAAATGCAACGAGCAAGGCACCGACCGGTTGTGCAACTTGTAACGTAGGTATGTAGTGCGCCATCCTAACTACGGTTAGCGTTTACCTTCCAGGGGGTTTGCAGTGGAGGTTTGATAGATCTCCTTGTGATTGGATTGGATCAGTCCATCGTGATCAGGAACAATTCCCCAAGTGCGAAGGAGTTTGATGCCTTCTTCAACTGTGAAGATGTTGTGTTTGACACCATTTCTAGTGACCATAATTTTGGTAGGGAAGCCCCATTGATAGGGAATCTTGTGGTTGTTGAGCGGTTTAGTAATGGTACTAAGCTGCTTCCTTAGTTGGCGGGTATGCTGAGAGATATCTGCATACAGTTGCAGGTTTGTGTAGGGAGCCGGGAGGCATCCCAGGTGTCTTGCTTTGAATAGGAGTTGATCTTTAGCGTGGAAAAAGTGTACTCTCATTAAAACATCGCGGGGGACCTCCGGTGGGAGATGCTGGGGTTTTGGCAGGCGGTGTATACGGTCTATGATGGTTTCCATGGGGGAGAGATCTGGCAATAGGGTGGAAATCAATTTCCTGGCGTACGTATCCAGATCTTGGGGCATGACCGTTTCGGGTACTACCCTTAGTTTCACATTGTTGCGGCGGGACCTGTCCTCGAGGTCCGCCATTTTGGCCCTCATCCACTGTTGTTCTTCATGTGTGTGGTCGCGAGCATCTACAAGATCATTTACTGTAGCGGTCATGTCACTCATTTGTGATTCAACATTGCTCACTCTCCGCCCCATGTAATGTACTTGTGAGGAGAATTTGGTAAATATAGAAGACATGTCACTATGGAGGGAGCTCTGTAAAGAGATGAGCATCTCTTTCAGAGTAGTATCCAGTACAGGCTGGTCTGATGTGGGGAAGGTGGGATCAGGTACATGGCTTACCCCAGGTTCTGTGTAGGTGGAATCCAGTCGCATCTTCGCTTTAGCAGGTCTGCTGCTGGTAGATGATGACCGGGATGTAGAAGAGGGATCCTTCGGAGTCAACTGCGGAGATAATTCAGAGCCGTCTGCATCAGGAAGGTCAGTGTAAGCAGCAGCAGCGCCGAGATCAGAGCCGCGGTCGCCATCTTGGATTTCGGGCTGTATAAAGAAATCTGTCAGTTTCTTAGGCTGACGGTAATCCTTCCTTTTGCGGTTCGAGGAATACATTCTGTGGGGGGGGGATCGATAAGCTGGGGGTCCAGATGAGCTGTTTGCGGGGTCAGGATAGCCGCTATTCCTCTATGTAAGCCGGTTGGTGCTGGAGCTGTGGAGTCAGACATCCATCTTACTCGGCGGTTAGCCACGCCCCCCCTAGACAAAATATCTTTGAGCAGGGAGATAAAAGTGGGAGATTTTTGGCGAGATTAGCTCAACAAGAATATCAAGCTACAACTATATCAGAAATTGAGACCTTAAAAGGACAGAGAGTAAATGAACCTCAGGAAATAGTGGAAGCCTTCAGAGAGTACTACAGCGTATTATATGCTTCTTCTCTCCCGTCCGACTTCCGCCCGGAGACTATGACGGATCTTTTAGACCGCCTGGCTCTGGGGTGGCTGTCGGATAGGGAGAGGGAAGCATTGGTGTATCCAATCACAAGTGAAGAGATTATGGAAGTTATACGCACATTTCTGGGAGAAAAGGCACCAGGCCCAGATGGAATTCCAGCGGAATTTTATATAAAATAATGGAGCTTTAATAGCACCAAGGCTAGCAGAGGTTTCCACAAGTGGGTTACTGAAAGGGGCCTTGCCAAATTTAATGAGAGAAGCACATATAACGTTAATATACAAAGAAACTAAAGACCCAAAATTATGTTCCTCGTATAGGCCAATAGCATTACTAAATATAGATCTTAAAATACTGACAAAAATATTAACATTAAGATTACAACCCCTGCTTAGAAATATTATAGATTCTGACCAGACAGGATTTATGCCACAGAGAACAACGGACGTTAATTTACATAGGCTATATACAAATATACACACTCATCATATCCAGGAGGGATCCAGGGCGGTGGCCTCTCTAGATATAGAGAAGGCTTTCGACACAGTTGAGTGGCCTTTTCTTTGGGAAATACTCAGAAGGATGAGATTCCCATTGCTGTTCATTAAGTGGATACAAATAATATATGAGAGACCCATGTCAGCGGTTAAACTGGGAGGAAAGTTGTCATCCTTTTTTCAGCTATATAGAGGTACGAGGCAGGGCTGCCCTCTTTCCCCAGCACTCTTTGCAAAAGCAATAGAGCCAGTGGCAGAGGCTATTAGGACTTCCCCAAATATACAAGGACTTCGAGTGGGAGGGCTGGAGGAGAGGGTAGCCCTGTATGCCAACGATATGTTGTTTTTTCTGGGAGACGCTGGCCCATCATTGGAAGGAGCACTAGAAGTATTAAATACTTTTGCATCCTTCACAGGGCTTAAAGTAAATTGGGGTAAGTCTCTGTTATTCCCCATAGATCAGGGTGCACAGGGAACTGTGATCCAGATCTATCATTGAAATGGGTAACGGAATTCAAATACCTTGGCATAATAATATCTAGAGGCTGAGGATTTCCGAAAATTTAATTTAGACCCAGTAATACAGGAGTTTAGGAAAAAATTAAAGGCATGGGAAACGCTCCCCTTGTCACTATTGGGACGTATCAATATGGTGAAGATGAAGATTCTCCCTAAATTTTTATATCTGTTTAGAAACTCTCCACAATGGCTGCCTAAAAGTTTTTTTGTACAGCTACACGGTATGCTCTCTACGTTTTATATGGGCCAACAAACCAGCTAGAATTAAATTAAGTACTCCTATGAGATCGGAAGCACAGGGAGGGTTGGCCTTCCCAGACTTCTATAAATATTACTTAGCTGCACAGTTGGTGATGGTGGGGAGATGGTTGAACCCTGATGGGTTTGACTCCGCTACAATGGTGGAGGCAGCAGTGGTCCAATCGGTGGAAGCACTGCAGGGACTGCTGTATAGGGGACTAAAATCTAGAAGGGATTTAACCCCATCAATAATAACAACAGTAAAAATCTGGAAAGCTGCCATAGTAAAAGAGGGACACTCCAAGATTAGTCTATCCCCTAATACTCCTTTGTGGATAAACCCTGAGTTGCCACATTTAAATTCCATTCAGGACCCAGGGGCATGGACTAAGTTTTGAGTGAAAAAATTATCACAAGTAATACGGGGAGAAAATTTCCTTTCATTGGTGGAAATGAGACAATGTTGGAATGTGCCTGGAAGTTATACTTTCAGGCATATGCAACTTGTACATGCTTTATCAGCCCAGTTCCCTGAAGGGATCCCACAATTAGTGGAACCGGGGTTTGAGCAATTGGTAAGGGAAAAAAACGTAAAGAAGGGCACTTCAATCTTGTACACACATTTATCAAAGACTACAATGTTGGATATAAGTAAACTATATGAATATTGGAGAAGAGATGTTCCCAACTAAAGGCCCTTTCACACTGGGGCTGTGGCGGTATAGCGCCGCTATTTTTAGCAGCGCTATACCGTCGGAATTGCCGCGGAATTCCGGCGGTATTCGTCCGCTAGCGGTGTGGTATTAACCCCGCTAACGGCTGAAAAAGGGTTAATACCGCCGGCAATGCGCCTCTGCAGAGGCGCATTGCCGGCGGTATTACCGCGGTTTCCCATTACTTTCAATGGGAAGGAGTGGTAAACACACCGCTCCTCTCACCACTCCAAAGACGCTGCTAGCAGGACTTTTGGAGCGGTCCTGCTAGCGCACTGCCTCAGTGTGAAAGCCCTCAGGCTTTCACATTGAGACTGCAGGGGCAGGAGTTTTCAGGCGGTATTAAGGCGCTATTTTTAGCGATAAACCGCCTGAAAAACTCCTCAGTGTGAAAGGGGTCTTAGTTAAGGAAAATTGGGAGGAAGTATGGAAGTTCCCATTCCAGATACTAGAGATAAATTAATACAATTTAAGATAGCTCATAGGAGTCATTACACACCATACAGGCTGTATAAGATCTCTCCATGAAATGCTCAGAACTGCTGGAGATGTGCAAATAGTCCAGGAGATTTTATTCACATATTTTGGACCTGCCCGAAGATAGTAGTATTCTGGAGGGAGGTCCTGAGAAAAATTGCTATAGTAACAACAATAGTTCTGGAACAAGAGGTAGAGATCTGCCTCTTAGGATTAACAGGGAAGAACATTACCTCTTTAGCAAAGAGAACACAGGTAGGCTTACTACTATTTTATGCTAGAAAAGTGATAGTGCTAAATTGGAAGAAAGAGGAAGCTCCCTCGGTGGTACATTGGAAAAATTTGGTAAACAGCAATTTGCCACTGCATAGGGAAACATACTGTAATAGAGGACATGGAGAGAAGTATGAGAGAGTATGGGCAAGTTGGATAGAGAACCCCATGACAGCTTCAGGATAAATAGGGTATGAAGAGAGAATAAGACACACCAGGGAATAAAGGGAGAGGAATGAATCTAAAAAAAAAAAAAAAAGAAAATAAGGTAGTTGTGTTAGATGAAATGAATGTTAGGGGGATGGTATTTATGAATTGTGAAGAAAGGGGATAAATGTAAATTGTGGAATGTATATGTATATTCTGTAATTATTAATTTTCAATTTTTTCCTTCTCATACACAAAAAAAACAAAGAGATTTAAAAAAGAAAAAAACACCCTAGAAAAGGCCTGAAAACGATACGCTCAGGTGAAAATACAGCCTTACCAATCAGGTGTAGCACTCACCGAAGGAGCCGCTGGTGATTGGGTTCCCCACTCCTGCACAGCCAACCAACAAGTATTTTCCACACTTTCTCCAGACACAAGGAGCTTGTTTTTTATGTTTTATTAGGGGTAATAACTTGGATGGGGAATAGGAATTATGAGATACTATACCAACAAAAAAAACTGTGCTTGGAAAATAATAAATCAAGTGACAAATACATAATGAAAAGCAGCGGCTCTGCTGCAAGATATTTTCCACAGACCAGAAAAAAAGCTGCACTATAAACTGTGATGATCAGGGATACATGAATTAAAACATCAAAAAAGGTAAATTATGATATGAAGTTGCAATAGCAGCATAAATACCATGTGTACAATTGTGTGACACCTGTATGTGACAAAAGTCAAGTGTAGATACACAAAGCTTGTATGGTGATAAAAAGTTCATAAAAAGGCAATCCTCTTCATAAGTGTTCAGATGGAAATAGTGAACATCCAATCACTAGTAAGATCTCCAGATCGTGACACCACCACCTTAGTAAAGATGCAAGCTTACCAAATTTATTGGACCCTCTTATTAAAGAGAGGTCAGATTAGCATGTGGCCAAACACCCTGGCCAGGGTATTCACAAGACTCTCCCACAAAATCCAGGGACAACGTCCTCCCTATGTACAACTCTGATTTGTCTTCTCTTCTTCTCTATGTACAACTCTGATTGATCTCACTCCTGACTGCTGAGAGTCTCTGATAGAAAAGCCAAAGCCCCCTAAGGACTAGGAACTTTCAGTCCCTTTGGAAAGTAGCACACAAATGTTGTAGGCTACATACAGGAGTGACTCCAACTCCACCGTAGACACTGATCCCAGTTCTACTGACTGCAGGAACTACCAGCCCACCTGCCTGCTTCTTCATTAGTCCACCTTAATGCTATTGAACATCTCCCAGAGCAAAGTAAAGGAAAGATTTAAGCCCAACACTGTCTTCCAGAAAGGCTTGCTACATGTGCCAGTCTCTTCACTTGCAAGTTCCTGACTGTGCTGATGTACTCACACTGTCCACCTTGCTCTCGCTGCTTCTTAGTATAAGATTCCTCTCAAACCATGATGCTGTCAGAATCCTCCCAAGCCAGTAGTGATGAGCCGAACACCCCCGGGTTCGGTTCGCACCAGAACCCGCGAACGGACCGAAAGTTCGCACAAACTTTAGAACCCTATTAAATACAATTGATGCGAACGTTCGAAATCTAAAGTGCTAATTATAACGACTATTATGCATGTTATTGTCCTAAAAAGGGTTTGGGAACCCGGGTTCTGCACCAGGGGACATGTATCAATGCAAAAATAAGTTTTAAAACGGCCGTTTTTCTGGAGCAGTCATTTTAATGATGCATAAAGTGAAAAAAAAAAGTCAAATATTCCTTTAAATATCGTACCTGGGGGGTGTCTAAAGTATACCTGTGAAGTGCCACGTGTTTCCCGTGTTTAGAACTGTCCCTGCACAAAATTACATTTCTAAAGGAAAAAAAGCCATTTAAAACTGCTTGCGGCTTTAATGTAATGTCTGGTCCCGGTAATATGGATGAAAATCTTTAAGAAAAATGGCATAGCTACCCCATCACACACCCCCCCCCCCCCACCCCAGCCCATTACCAGCCCCTTTGGGTCTTGTATGGATATTAAGGGGAACCCCGCACACAAAATAAAAAAGGCCCTATATACTCTGAACAGCCGTATACAGGCGGTGCATACAAGACAGGGACTGTAGGTTTGTTCTTATGTAGAATCTGTTTGTAATTTTGAACAGGTACATTGTTTAAGTGTAGCTCCAGGCAAAAAATCTATTTGTAAGCTTTTTGGAAAACATAGGGAAGGGTTATCACCCCTGTAACATTTGTTTTGCTGTCTGTGCAGTGTGCACCTGTTCAGAACAGTTCACCTCACTTTCCGTCCTAATGACAAATGTTTTTTGAAAATTTGGGGTTTTTATTGAAACAAGAATTGGTGATAAAGCATCAGTGGAGAGGAGACACTTTTTTCCCATATTAACTCTTACAGGAGAGAATTTGCCTTCCTAGGGGTAGATTTCCTCTCACTTCCTGTTGTATCCTTCCGTTTGCAAGGAGGAGTCGTTTGTAAGTTGGATGTTTGAAAGTAGGGGCCTGCCGTATATACTCAGCTGAAATTTGCCCCTCACAGTTACTCTTGGTGGGCGCATGAATGGGCCCTGCTGTGAATTATTAGATCAATAATTGTAAATGCATGCCCCTGTTGAACAGGGGCTGAAAAATTGGGCCTTTGGTGGTGGTGGTGGTGTTGACACAACACTGTAAGGCCTCACAGTTAGTCTTGGTGGGCGCAGGAATGGGCCCTGCTGTGAATTATTAGATCAAGAATTGTAATTACATGCCCCTGTTAAACAGGGGCATAAAAATTGGGCCTTAGGCACTGGTGCCACAACACTGCAACCCCTCACAGATACTGTACTTGGAGCACAGCAATGAGCCCTGTTGCAAAGTATTGCATCAAAAATTGTAATTACACGCCCCTGTTAAACAGGGGCTGAAAAATTGGGCCTTTGGTGGTGGTGGTGGTGTTGACACAACACTGTAAGGCCTCACAGTTAGTCTTGGTGGGCGCAGGAATGGGCCCTGCTGTGAATTATTAGATCAAGAATTGTAATTAAATGCCCCTGTTAAACAGGGGCAGAAAAATTGGGCCTTAGGCACTGGTGCCACAACACTGCAACCCCTCACAGATACTGTACTTGGAGCACAGCAATGAGCCCTGTTGCAAAGTATTGCATCAAAAATTGTAATTACACGCCCCTGTTAAACAGGGGCTGAAAAATTGGGCCTTAGCCACTGGTGCTGGTGCCACGACACTGCAACCACTCCCAGATACTCTAGTTGGAGTGCAGGAATGAGCCCTGCTGCAAAGCATTGCATAAAAAATTGTAATAACACACCCCTGTTAAACAGGGGCTGAAAAATTGGGCCTTAGCCACTGGTGGCGGCACCCAGAAACAAAAATGTTCTTCCAAGCTATCATCATCAATCGGATCATTGAGGAGGAGGAGGATAGTCAGTCAACATACCAGGACAGTCTCTCAGCATCAGCATCAGTCTTGAAGGGATGTGACATTTGAAAATAAATTAGTCTGTTATATCAGCTTCAGGTGTTTGGTAGCTGGTGGTGATCCAAGACTGGTTCATCTTTATGAAGGTCAGTCGATCAACAAAGTCGGTGGACAGGCGCACCCTGTGATCCGTGACAAATCCTCCAGCAGCACTAAATGTGCGTTCTGAAAGAACGCTGGATGCAGGACAGGCCAGTAGCTCAATTGCATACTGTGCAAGCTCTGGCCAGTGATCCATCCTCAAGACCCAGTAAGCCAGAGGATTTTCGGTGGGGAAGGTGTCCAAGTCTGACCTTGCCCCTAGGTATTCCTGCACCATGTATATCAGACGCTGGCGATGGTTGCTGGAACCGATCATACCTTGGGGCTGCGGACTAAAGAATTGTCTGAACGCATCGGTCAGACGGCCACCTTCCCCACCGCTCCTTCTTTGACTGACCGAAGCCTCAGCAACTCGTTGTCCAGGACCAGGAGTTTGTAACCTCCCAGTCTCTGGGAACGCGTTGCACAGACCTTTCTGCAAGGCCTCCCGGAGTTGTCTCATCCTCTGCTCCCTCTGGGATGGTAAGATAAGGTCCGCAACCTTACCCTTGTACCGTGGATCAAGGAGAGTGGCCAGCCAGTAATGGTCCCTCTCCTTGACCTGAAGAATACGAGGATCCTTCCGCAGACTTTGCAGGATCAGGGAGGCCATGCAGCGTAGGTTAGCTGAGGCATTCGGTCCGGAGTCCTCTGGGTCACTAAGGACGACATGATCCGCAGCCACCTCCTCCCAGCCACGTACAAGTCCACTGGTTTCTTGGGACTGTAAATCATCCCTAAAAGACTGCTGCTGATGATGCTGAGTGCCAGGCTCCACCTCCATGCTGACACAATCCTCCTCCTCCTCTTCTTCCTGCGCGATGGGTGGTACAGAAGGAACACTGTCTGGGTAAAGAGGGCCTTGAGAGGCAAGGAAGTCCTCCTCTTCCTGCCTCTGTTCTGCCTCAAGTGCCCTGTCCATTATTCCACGCAGCGTATGTTCCAACAGGTGGACAAGAGGTACAGTGTCACTGATGCATGCACTGTCACTGCTCACCATCCTCGTGGCCTCCTCAAATGGTGCCAGGACAGTGCATGCATCCCTGATCATGCCCCACTGGCGTGGTGAAAAAAAACCCGAGCTCCCCTGACCCTGTCCTGGTGCCGTAGTCGCACAGGTACTCATTGATGGCCCTCTGCTGCGTGTGCAGCCGCTGCAGCATGGCCAACGTTGAGTTCCACCTGGTGGGCATGTCACATATAAGGCGGTTCTTGGGCAGGTTCAACTCCTTTTGCAGCTCAGCCAGGCGAGCACTGGCATTATAAGATCTGCGGAAATGCACACAGACTTTCCTGGCCTGCCTCAGGACATCCTGTAAGCCCGGGTACCTGCCCAAGAACCGCTGCACCACCAGGTTAAGGACGTGAGCCACACAGGGCACATGGGTCAGTTGTCCCTGTCGGAGAGCGGAGAGGAGGTTGGTGCCATTGTCGCAAACCACCATTCCTGGCTTAAGCTGGCGTGGCGTCAACCACCTCTCGGCCTACCCCTGCAGAGCAGACAGAACCTCTGCCCCAGTGTGGCTACTGTCCCCCAAACACACCAGCACAAGCACAGCACGGCATCTTTTTGCCTGCGTACTTGCGTAGCCCCTTGAACGCCTACGGAGCACCGCTGGTTCCGAGGACAAAGCACAGGAAGAGGCCACGGAGGAAGAAGAGGAGGGGGTGGAGGACAGAGGTGTGTCACAACCAGTAGTAGCATTTTGGAGGCGTGGCGGTGGAACAACCTCCAACACTACTGCACCTTGTCCTGCATCCTTCCCAGCTGCCAAAAGAGTGACCCAATGGGGCGTGAAAGAAAGGTAACGTCCCTGTCCATGCCTGCTGGACCATGAGTCAGCAGTAATATGCACCTTACCGCTGACCACCCTGTCCAGCGAGGCCAAGACATTGCATTCCACATGCCGGTAGAGACCTGGAATCGCCTTCCGTGAGAAAAAGTGGCGTTTGGGAACCTGCCACTGAGGAACCGCACATTGCACAAACTCACGGAAGGGGGCCGAGTCTACCAACTGAAAAGGCAGCAGTTGAAGCGCTAGCAATTTAGCCAAGCTAGCATTCAACCGCTGGGCATGTGGATGGCTGGGAGTGAACTTCTTTTGACGGTCCAGCAGCTGGGGCAGGGAAATTTGCCTGCTAGAATCGGACGTCAGTGTACTGCTAGCAGAGTGCCCGCAAGTACTTGGCTGTGACACACCTAATTCTACACCTTCATTCCTCTCAGAGCAGGTTTCAGAGAGGACTGAAGGTATAGTGGGGTTGGAGATCCCAGCTGATGCGGTGCAAGAAGAGGTCAGCTTTGTTCTTTGGTGTGGGTCTTTAAGGTAGGCTTGCCAACGAGCTGCATGGCAGGTCAACATATGTCTGGTCAAGCATGTGGTGCCCAAGCGGGTGATGTTTTGGCCACGCGATATACGCTTGAGACATATGTTGCGAACAGCAGCTGTGCGATCTGATGCAAAAAAGGCCCACACCAAAGAACTTTTTGAATAACGGGCAGAGGCAGCGCCCTACACAGGCGGAGCTCTGCGGTGTGATTCCGTCAGTGTGCTGCCCTTACGCTGGCCCCCCGAGGGCATCCTGCCTCGTTGGAGATGTGCCTCCTCCTCATCCTCCTCCTCCTGCTCCTCCTCCTCTCTCCTATTAGGCACCCACGTGGAGTCAGTGACCTCATCATCCCCTCCTTCCTCATCACTGGAGCCAATCTGGCAGTATGCTGCAGCTGCTGGAACATGACTGCCAGATTGGTGTGCTTCTTGAGCATCCCCTCTCTCTGCTCTCACGCTACTGCCTTCCTCTAGCTGGGTATCATCATCAGACCCTTCGAAACGCTGGGCATCCTCCTGGAGCATGTACCCAACACTGTGCTCAAACAGTTCGGGGGACTCCTCAGGAGGACATGGTTGGTCTAGGGAAGGAGTGACTGATGATGACATTGATACCAGGGAAGAGGACGCTTTGGCAGCTGCTTTGCCAGTACCCTGAGCCTGGGTGAGAGAGGATGAGGAGGATGAGGAGGGCTTGGTCATCCACTCTACCAAGTCTTCGGTATGATGCGGCTCAACACGTCCAGCTGCCGAAAAGAAGGACAAGTGTGTCCCATGGCCACGTGCTGATGGCGATGCACCGCGTCCACGACCAGCACTGTTGTCTCTAGACACAGAGCCTGCTTGCCCTCTTTTATTGACTCCTGACTGTCTGCCTCTCCTTGTTTGCCTTCTAGACATTCTAATGGCCTGCAGGGAAATGGGAAAAGCAGCAATACAGGCTAAGTTAAGGTGTAATATGGTCAGGAGGCACACTCCGCCCGCTGTAAGTGCCGCAAGATCCTGTTGGTGTAACACACCAGGAAAAAGCAGCAATACAGGCTAAGTTAAGGTGTAATATGGTCAGGAGGTACACTCCGCCAGCTGTAAGTGCCGCAAAATCCTGTTGGTGTAACACACCAGGAAAAAGCAGCAATACAGGCTAAGTTAAGGTGTAATATGGTCAGGAGGCACACTCCGCCCGCTGTAAGTGCTGCAAAATCCTGTTGGTGTAACACACCAGGAAAAAGCAGCAATACAGGCTGTTAAGGTGTAATATGGTCAGGAGGCACACTCCGCCCGCTCTAAGTGCCGCAAAATCCTGATGGTGTAACACACCAGGAAAAAGCAGCAATACAGGCTAAGTTAAGGTGTAATATGGTCAGGAGGCACACTCCGCCCGCTGTAAGTGCCGCAAAATCCTGTTGGTGTAACACACCAGGAAAAAGCAGCAATACAGGCTAGGTTCAGGTGTAATATGGTCAGGAGGCACACTCCGCCCGCTGTAAGTGCCGCAAAAACCTGTTGGTGTAACACACCAGGAAAAAGCAGCAATACAGGCTAAGTTCAGGTGTAATATGGTCAGGAGGCACACTCCGCCCGCTGTAAGTGCCGCAAAATCCTGTTGGTGTAACACACCAGGAAAAAGCAGCAATACAGGCTAAGTTAAGGTGTAATATGGTCAGGAGGTACACTCCGCCCGCTGTAAGTGCCGCAAAATCCTGTTGGTGTAACACACCAGGAAAAAGCAGCAATACAGGCTAAGTTAAGGTGTAATATGGTCAGGAGGCACACTCCGCCCGCTGTAAGTGCCGCAAAATCCTGTTGGTGTAACACACCAGGAAAAAGCAGCAATACAGGCTAAGTTCAGGTGTAATATGGTCAGGAGGTACACTCCGCCCGCTGTAAGTGCCGCAAAATCCTGTTGGTGTAACACACCAGGAAAAAGCAGCAATACAGGCTAAGTTCAGGTGTAATATGGTCAGGAGGCACACTCCGCCCGCTGTAAGTGCCGCAAAATCCCGTTGGTGTAACACACCAGGAAAAAGCAGCAATACAGGCTAAGTTAAGGTGTAATATGGTCAGGAGGTACACTCCGCCCGCTGTAAGTGCCGCAAAATCCTGTTGGTGTAACACACCAGGAAAAAGCAGCAATACAGGCTAAGTTAAGGTGTAATATGGTCAGGAGGCACACTCCGCCCGCTGTAAGTGCCGCAAAATCCTGTTGGTGTAACACACCAGGAAAAAGCAGCAATACGGGCTAACTTCAGGTGTATAATGTGCAGGAGGCTTAGCAACAATGACACTGACACTGTCCCCTGCCTATCCTTCTCTCTCCCTGCACACAAGGTTTATCAAAGTATATGACACTGACACTCTCCCTGCCTATCCTTCTCTCTCCCTGCACACAAGGTTTAGCAAAGAATATGACACTGACACTGTCCCCTGCCTATCCTTCTCTCTCCCTGCACACAAGGTTTATCAAAGTATATGACACTGACACTCTCCCTGCCTATCCTTCTCTCTCCCTACACACAAGGTTTAGCAAAGAATATGACACTGACACTCTCCCTGCCTATCCTTCTCTGTCCCTACACACAAGGTTTAGCAAAGAATAGATTTGACAAGATTTGACACTGTCCCTGCCTATCCTTCACTTTCCCTGCTCCGGAACACACTACACAAGGCCGCCGCGCTGGCGGCCTTTTATAGTGTGGGGCGTGTACTAAATTCCCTCAGCTATAATTGGCCACAGGCATCCTGCCTGTGGCCAAACATTGCTCTCCTCGCTGCCGGCGCTGTGATTGGCCAAGCATGCAGGGTCACAGTGCATGCTTGGCCAATCACAGCACCGGGATTACACTGCAATGGCGCAGTGTATTGTGGGCCGTTCGCGTCACTCGAATTTGGCGCGAACGGCCCAAATCGTTCGTTGTTCGCCGAACGCGCGAACAGCCGATGTTCGAGTTGAACCTTTGTTCGACTCGAACACCGAGCTCATCCCTACAAGCCAGCCCGAGGCAGAGTTCCCCCCAGCAGGGGTTCTCCTCAAGGGCCACCAAGAGTCTCCTCAGCACTTCCATCTTTCACCCGGCCCCCTTGTCAGCATGACTCATCCATATTTAAGGGCTGGCTTAGCCACTATGCCAGACTCACTGCCTGGGAATTGCCCAAACTTGCCTAAATATGCAGATCAACCCTCCTGGTCTCTGCCCTCCAGTTTCCAGAAGGTTCTCCAACCTTCCAAAATCAGGGGGAGGCACCAAAGTCCTGCATGTATAAGTCATCCAGCCCTGAACCACAGTAAACTTTTGACCCAGATTAAGAGACTAATTTTTCCATGAGAAAAAATATAAATTTGCCTCACTTATACTAGCAGCATAGTAGAGGGTGCTACACAGGTGTACCCAATAAAGTGGCCACTGAATGTATGTCCATCTTCTGCAAATGAAGACCTGTTCAGTGATCAGCAAACTGAAAGTTTAAGTCCAGACATATTTTGTTTTGGATAGAGTGGGAAATGACCCTACTCATACTTAATACTTAACGGGACAGGAATTGAGGGAAAAAATCTGCAGCAGGGGCACAGACAGCAGCAAAAAGTTCACAGAAGTTTTGGTCTTTCCCTACTCTAAAAAAGAAACATTTCCCTTATTTCCTGCCTGGTGGCAGTGATGGAAAATCTAATAAAGCCTAATCCTCCCCCTTCTATCCAAAACTAAAAAAAAGTTTTGGGTGGACACACACTTTAAGAGGAAACCTATGCTGAGATAAATACACAGGCTATGAATGCTGACTAGTGGCATCAATCACACACGTGGTTGTTGTATACAAACCTCTGAAAAGTGATTCATGCTGGATCACCTTTCAGAGGTGATTTAGAGCTGGCTTACAGGCAGCTGCCACCTCCTGAATCACATTTTATTTTTTTTATTTATTTTTTTGGGCCCCAAGGGGGATGTGCCACAATCACGTGTTACCACAACCGAGTGTTTGTCTAGGGTACCAAACCTGATATGACAAGTTAATTTGTGGATTGTTAAATGTGGAAGGATCTGGTCATGGGGTGGTCAAAATGCAGATGGACCGCCTTTTTTTGGGGGATCTTTGCCGCACGTGTAAAACTCTAAATGTTACCTGCCTGATGGTCATGGTGATTCAGTAGCTTTATTATGTCTTAAATTACTGATAAAAAATTGTTATGTAGATTGGGGGTTTTGACTTCTTTGGCTGCATCCAAAATTTTAAGTGCAATTTCCCTTTTGCAGCTAAACTGGAACAGCACCTACTTTATATATGTTATATATTTTAATTTGCATAAAATAACTGAAAACTCCAATTTATGTTTACTACATCTTTCCCTGTCTGTTCTGTGCTGGCATATCCCATTATCAGTTGTAAACTAGATGTGAACACACTGGGGTTGATTTACTCAAACTGGAGAGTGCAAAAATCTGATGCAGCTGTGCATGGTAGCCAATTAGCTTCTGATGTCAGCTTTTAAAATTATGGTTTGAACATTAGAACCTGGAAGTTGATTGGTTTCTATGCACAGCTGCACCAGATTTTGCACTCTACGGTTTTAGTAAATAAACCCCTGTCTTCTCTAACAAAGGGTTAAGCCTCGTACACACGACCGGTTTTCCCGTCAAGAAACAACAAGAAAACTGTTGGGAGAGCTTTCTTGCCGAGAAAACCGTTCGTGTGTATGGTTTCTCGTCGAGAAAACTGCCGGGAATCTCGACGAGAAAAATAGAGAACCTGTTCTCTATTTTCTCGTCAGGATTCTCGTTTTTCGCGTCGGGATTCTCGTCGGCCTGTTTCCCGATGAGAAAACCGATCGTGTGTATACTTTTCTGAGTCTTAAAAAATCGCGCATGCTCAGAATCAAGTATAAGACGGGAGCGCTCCTTCTGGTAAAACTAGCGTTCGTAATGGAGATAGCACATTCATCACGCTAAAACGAACTGAAAGCACAAAGACTGAAAAGCGCAAATCGTCTCTCCCCAAACTTTTACTAACACGCGGTAACACAAGATCAGCAAAAGCAGCCCAAGGGGTGGCGCTATTGGAATCGAACTTCCCCTTTATACTGCCGTCGTATGTGTTGTACGTGACCGCGCTTTACAACGACGAGATTTGGAATTGACAGTGTGTATGCAAGGAAAGCTTGACAAGAATCTCGTCGAGAAAAACTAGGTTTTTTTTATGACGAGATTCTCGGTCATGTGTACGAGGCTTTAGAGATCTAGAACTGACCTTCTGTGTTGTACAGTATGTTTATGAGTGGAAACGCAGGGGTTGATTTACTAAACCTGGAAAGTGCAAAATCTGGGGCAGCTGTGCGTGGTAGCCAATCAGCTTCTTACTTTATCTTGTTCAGTTCAGCTTTGACAATATAACCTGGAAGCTGATAGGTTTCTATGCAGAGCTGCCTCAGATTTAGCATTCTCCAGTTTTAGTAAATCAACCCCAGGCTTTATCTACTTTGCCTAGACACAGACTCACTTTGAAATTGTTCGGAGTAGCTTGCAGTCTGCCCAGAGGTCTACTCCAAAGAAACATCTAAAAGATTTGAATTATTATATAGTTTTTATATTTTTAGGTAAGCAGTGTAAATGAGAATGAGAATACACTTTAAATGCCAATGCTAGGCATTATTATTCTTTTTGTTTTTTTACAGCAAAATTATGGTAATGTTTGTACATGTAGCGGGGTGCTAAATTTAGGGGAAGTGTTTGGGTGGTAGGTATGCTCAAACACCCTAACTGTTAGAGTTCTTGCAACCAATTTTGTCTACAGGTAGAGTATTGGTGTACAGTTCCCTGTGGTCTGCAGGTGGCGCTGCCATAGTAGGCCAGGGTTGAACCGCTGATACAGTGCTGTGCCTAGTGTGTCCCCTCTCGACAGCCATACAGTGGGTGTGGTTTACCTGCTGGGCATGCTGGGAGAGGATATAAAAGGGGCAGACGCTGCCTGTTCTTGGTTCTTATTTCTGTCCGCCCTGGGCACCTTTAGCCCAGGGGCGGGTCTTCGGTTCGTTGTCGGGGATCCTACCCCAGGGAGTGTGTGGTTCCTGTCGGTCCCAGGCACCTTCAGCCCTGGGACTGCAACAGAGGTCTGGGCCCAGCACCTTCGACTGAAGCCCACCGGGGATCGAGGAATCTCAGGGTGCCGCCTTGCGAGGGGACCCACATCCTAGATGAGGAGGCCGGGGGAGAAACCGTTCCGAAGGACTGGTGCGGAAGTCACAGTGAAGGAAGGGTCCCGGTAACTCTCTGGAGGGATGTCTTCTCCTTGAACAGAGACCAAGTTCATCAGGTCTGTGGCAGAGACCAAGTTCATCAGGTCTGTGGCAGAGACCAAGTTCATCAGGTCTGTGGCAGAGACCAAGTTCATCAGGTCTGTGGCAGAGACCAAGTTCATCAGGTCTGTGGCAGAGACCAAGTTCAGCAGGTCTGTGGCAGAGACCAAGTTCATCAGGTCTGTGGCAGAGACCAAGTTCATCAGGTCTGTGGCAGAGACCAAGTTCATCAGGTCTGTGGCAGTGACCAAGCTCATCAGGTCTGTGGCAGAGACCAAGTTCATCAG
Organism: Rana muscosa; assembly: GCA_029206835.1. Taxonomy (NCBI): domain Eukaryota; kingdom Metazoa; phylum Chordata; class Amphibia; order Anura; family Ranidae; genus Rana; species Rana muscosa. The sequence continues at coordinate 1,018,966,553 of CM055116.1, forward strand.
GTCTGTGGCAGTGACCAAGCTCATCAGGTCTGTGGCAGTGACCAAGCTCATCAGGTCTGTGGCAGAGGCCAAGCTCATCAGGTCTGTGGCAGAGGCCAAGTGTAAAGTTCGAGCATCATTTTGGCTGCTAGTCCCAAGCTAGGGAGACTATCCGAATGAGCTGAGTCTGCTTGAGAATTGGAGCAGTGAATTGTGTTACGTTTGTGCCTGGATCTCTTCCCCACCTTAAGCTGTCCTGTCCTCCCTCCAACCTTTCCTGTCAGAGTTTGTGTTTTATAAGGAAATAAATCTCTACGTTGGAGTTGCAGCTGGTGTGGACATTCAAGTTACTGTGGGGATACAAGGACTTGTCTTTATTCAGTATAGAGGTGAGATACATTCTCTGGCTGTCTGACTGTAGAAGACCCATCAATAACACCACTCAACCTCCTCACACAGGAGGGTACGGGCTTGTGATGCGGTGTGCCTCTCTCTTCCTGCGAGGAGCCAAATTTAATGCAGGTAAAGAAAGGGGTCTGTGCGCTACATACATAATAGGTTTTAAAGGAAGCTCCAAAAAGTTGAAAAAGCAAACAAACAACTTTTATTTACAAATTTACACTTAGATAAAATAAGTTATCGTTTTCAAAATATTTCTGCCCCCCAATCCTATAAATAACTTATGAACAAAAATAGAAATATAAATTATACTGTGTATAAAAAAATAAACATTGTTCATAGAAAATTTCAAATTAGTGCAAATGTAAAAAAATACACAGTAAAAAACTTCTCAAAAATAACACAAACTGACACAACAACTCTTCATTCACAAACAAGGAAAAGGGAAGTTCTGTTGTAATTAAAGAGGCACTGTCATTACAATTTAAAAGAATAATTAAACAATTGCTTTGTAAAATACATTTAACATATTCACTATTGGGGCCTTCACTGAATCCAGTCTATGCGCTCTTGCAGCGTTAGAGGCACAACTAAAATATTAAAGCATCAGATACTTCAAGGTGTGTTGGATACCCGGTCTTTATTACACCCCAAAGTGGCTCTCCCTTCTTGGCTTCTGTGTCCCCAGTGTGTTCCTTTGGAGCTTCAGGACAGGGACAATGTAGTGACCAGGAGCATGCAGAAGAATGCAGCATTAAAATACGTTTGTTTTGGAATGTACGTACAGACTTGTGGTTATGCACTTATGGCGTTCAGAGGCATTGATACCTAAACTCATTCCACTGGTTAGAGCATTCTTTTGTTTTATGTGCATGGACATGGACATTGGCATTTGTTCTGTCCGTGTGCATGGGGCCTAAGCATGTGGGGGAGAGCGAAAAGACTGGATTCAACAGGGGTGTTCTAAAAAGAGTATGAACCAAAGCAGTGTTGAATTCAACTTTTTAAGTGTGAGGACATTGCGGTTGATTGCAAAGGGAATAGAGCATGTTCACAAAGAGCACTTTCACACTGAGGCGCTGGGTTGTCGGCGGTAAAGTGCCGCCATTTTTAGCGGCGCTTTACTGACGTTTTAGCGGCGCTTTTTGGCCGCTAGCAGGACGCTTTTAACCTCCGCTAACGGCCGAAAAAGGGTTAAAGCGCCATTTCAATGGGCAGGGGCGCTTTAGGAGCGGTGTATAAACTGTTCCTAAAGCGCCTCAAAGATGCCCTCTGGCTTTCACACTCGAGTGACAGGAGAGGCGCTTTACAGACGCTATTTTTAGCGCTATAGCACTTGTAAAGCGCCTCAGTGTGAAAGTAGCCATAGTAAAGTAAATGTTTAGTTAGCTTATGAAATGAGGTGAAGTTGTGTTCATCTCAGTCATCCAATCATGGGGAAGAACATTTACTCTTGTTCTTTTTTTTTGTTGTTGTTTTATTTCTCTTGCACATGATTGGGTATTCATTTTGAATCAAAGCGAATTGAACGTACATACACATTACAGAGTGGACAGCCAGTTCTTCTTTAGTAAATGAATCCCAATGTCTCTTTAATCACTCTCTGTTGTATCCTATGACTGTACTCCATATTCAGTGAGCTGCTGCCTGTATATGTCGAAGGTGTATATCCACCAGAAATATATGTCCTGTGTATAAGGCTATGAAACTAATTCTTACAGCATCTTCAAGGGAATAATGAGCATTATGCACAGAACATGCTGTTCAATCAAACATCCAATACTAAACCTAAAATATTCCTAAATGACAGGCCAAATGGCCACAACGCTACTGCACACATTTCCCATGTCGAGGATCCAATATCACTAATCAGGGACATAAAATGGCAGCTTGCTTATAATACGCCCAGTCTCTGTTTGGATTCTGTCATAGATCCACTTCCTGTTGCAGCGGCACTCCGGACCACATTTTGTGGAGCCACATTTTGGGCATGGATAGAAACATCCTTGGCAGATCTCCTCCAGGCAGTCACACAGATCTTTATTATTGCACAGGAGTTTTCCTTTCTTGTCATACTTTTTAACTGAAGCCCTGAAAAGACATTGGACTTGTTAATGGGATCGTTTATTGGTTCAACATTCATTATTTATTATAATATCAATGTAATAAAATACTATTTAAAAATATTATTTACACACACATATATATATATATATATATATATATATATATATATGTGTGTGTGTGTGTGTGTGTGTGTGTATGTATATATACACACACACACACACATATACACATATACACATATATATATATATATACACACACACATATATACACACACACACACATATATATATATATATATATATATATACATACACACACACACACACACACACATATATATATATATATATATATATATATATATATATATATATACACATACACACACACACACATATATATATATATATATATATATATATTATACACACACACACACACACACACACACACATATATATATATATATATATTATACACACACACACACATATATATATTAGGGCTGGGCGATTTTCCCCCCCAAAAAAATCTGCGATTTTTTTATAAAAAACTTGATTTACGATTCGATTCAATTTTTTTTTTTTTATTATATTAATTAAAGTGCATCAACAAACAAAATTGCAAAGGCAAACCCTTTCTCTAACTGCAAAGTCAGTGTGCAACAAACACACAATATATTCCAGCGCTCATGGAACATACATTATTAACTATTGAAAACTCTTGAAACTCTGTGTGTGATTCCTTCTGTCCCAGCCTTGCTGCGATCCTGGCTCTGCATCCTTTTGGGTTGGAGGGCCCTCCACACGCTGGTCTGCCTGTTGTCCATCATTCAAGGTACTGTGCTCACACGGAGATCATGCCACAGGCTTTGTTTTGACTTTTTTAACCCCTCCTTGCTCCACGGATGTCACTGCAAGTTTAACAAGTTTGTCACCACTGGCAACTGGAGAGTTAAGATTCATTTGCCCTCTGCACATTTGGGATTGGATCCCTCTCTTTATTGTGATAAATGGACTAAGCTTTTTTATCAATTCAAGAGTTTAATAGTTAATAATGTATGTTCCATGAGCGCTGGATTATATTGTGTGCATGTTGTGTATTTTGTACTTCTGGGTACGGATTTTTTCTTGCTGCGCTGGATCCTGTTTTTTCCCCCTTTTGGATACTTTGTACTTCCCAAAATATTTGGGATTTTTTTCTTATTATTATTATCATCCATTATATTTTTTTCTTTATCCACCAATTTAGCGCTTGTGACCTTTCGTTGTTTTTTGCAGTGTGCAACAAAGATTGTTAAACATCCAAATTATTAATACTGTATTTGGATTTAGCTAATAAAACAACAAAAAATCCTGAGGTTACTCTTAGTTGAATTGAACTGTGCCCGTGCCTCACTGTGCCCGTGCCTCACTGTGCCCGTGCCTCAATCACTGTGCCCGTACCTGATGCAGATTTTCATGGGATACGGATTTTACTGCTACACCGGTGGCCATTCCAGTATTCAAAAGCCGCGCCTCCTCCTCGTCTGATAGGCGGAACACTCAATTTCCCAGCATTCAGTGTTCCGCCTATCATGGTCATCCTCATAACACAGACGAGGATGAGAGGATGTCCGTGATAGGCTGAATACTGCCTGCTGTGAAATTGAGTGTTCCGCCTATCACAGACGACGAGGACTCGGGAGGCGCGGCTTTTGAACACTGCAATGGCTGCCGTCTATCTGCATGACACGCTGATCAGGTAGGCAGACGGCGGCTGCAGCGAGTAGATGTAATTGGGGTAACGCTGCCCAGTGCCATTCCGGATACGTCCCCTGCAGTCCTGCTACGGAAACTTTGAAAAAAAAAAAAAAAATCTAAAAAAAAATCGATTTTCTTCAAAACTGAATCGATTTGAGCTCAAAACTCGATTCAAGATTAAAATCGATTTTTTTCCCAGCCCTAATATATTTGTATATTATATATATATATATATATATTGTGAGGGGGTTAGCTCGGCAGCGGGTGTGTGTGACCCCCGGGATGGGCTCCCCACACAAAAACAGGCCCAGCAGACGGAGGTTGTGGTTTTCAAAATCAAAAAGGTGCCGTTTATTTTCTATTTACAGTGACAAAAACACAGCAAAGCAAAAGAAACAAACAAAATAAATCCTGGTCAACTTGACCTCTGACTAAACATACAGGTTTCCTAACTAACAACTGGGATCAGCCTAGTGCTGTCCTAGTCCCTGGTTTTAAATGTCCAAGCAAAATATAGCCACACAGGCTTTCTCTCACCGCACAGGGGTTCACTCTCCCTAGACAGTCCACACAGGTCTGCTTCCAGGCATGAGCTAACATCTAATGAATCTGGGAGTTTCTTATAGAGGCCTAAATGAGCTGACAAGGTTCAGCTGGTCTCATCAACTCCCTGTCTGCACGACGCCCAGCCCTCTCCCTAGAGGTATGAGTCATCAATGAGCCCACTAGTCTCAGCTGGGCTTATACAACTCTCCACCTAGCTGTATAAATCGGCGTAAAGCCTGAATCTGGGCGAAATATATCTACCCCCCTGGATGCAACCAGGTGACTTTACCTTCCTGCTGTCACATACCCCCCCCTCTTGTTTTAACCTCGGGGTTGGAACACCAGCAATCAGGCATTCATGTACTCGAGACAAAACATCCACATTCCCCATTTGAACGCCAGGGCGATGCTTTACTGTGAAGTTGAATTCCTGGAGGGCCAGGAACCACCTATTCACTCTTCTATTTGTTTCCTTGTTTTGAGCCATCCACTTTAACGGAGCGTGATCCGTAACCATGTCAAAGTGCCTACCTAGCAGGTAGTACCGAAGGGAATCTAGAGCCCACTTCACCGCTAAACACTCCTTTTCAACGGTGGCGTAATTTACCTCATGGGACTTCAACTTCCTGCTGAGGTAAATGACTGGGTGCTCTTCCCCGTTCCAGACCTGGGACAATACTGCTCCTAACCCCACATCTGACGCATCACTTTGTACGACAAAGTCTTTAGAGAAGTCGGGTGAGTACAACACTGGCTGGCTACATAAGGCTTGTTTCAAGAATTGGAATGCTGCCTCAGCCTCGGGGGTCCATTTAATCATGACCGACCCTTTCCCCTTCGTCAGGTTGGTTAGGGGCACAGCCTTAGAAGCAAAGTGGGGAATGAATCGCCGATAATACCCAGCGATTCCCAGAAAGGCTCGTACCTGCTTCTTGCTGTTGGGACGTGGCCAACTCTGGATGGCCTCGACTTTGTTGAGTTGGGGTTTTATTACTCCCCTCCCAATGGTGTACCCAAGATATTTGGCCTCCTCCTGCCCAATGGTACACTTCTTGGGGTTAGCCGTAAACCCTGCTTCCCGAACAGAGTCCAGGACTGCTTGCACTTTTGGCAGATGTGAGGCCCAATCTGTGCTATGGATAATTACGTCATCCAGGTAAGCCGCAGCATACTTCCGATGGGGCCTCAGCATCTGGTCCATTTTCCGCTGGAATGTGGCCGGCGCATTCTGTAACCCGAACGGCATTCTTTTATATTGGAACGCCCCGTCTGGGGTTACAAATGCGGTTTTCTCTTTGGCTGACTTGGCCAGGGGGATTTGCCAATACCCTTTTGTGAGGTCAAGAGTCGTCATGTATCGGGCTGTTCCCAGCCGGTCGATCAACTCATCTATACGTGGCATGGGGTAGGTGTCAAATTTTGTAACTTTGTTCAACTGACGAAAATCGTTACAAAATCGCCAGCTCCCATCCGGTTTAGGCACCAACACAATGGGACTAGACCAATCACTTTGGGACTCCTCTATCACCCCTAAGTTCAGCATTTTCTGTACTTCCTCCCGTATTGCCTCCCGTCGGGCCTCTGGGATCCGATAGGGTTTTAACTTCACCCTTTCACCGGGCGGGGTAATAATGTCATGCTCTACCCCAGATGTTTGTCCCGGCAGCTCAGAGAATACCTCCTTGTTGCGAAGCACAAACTCCTTAACCTCCTGTTGTTGGGGTTGTGACAAGGTGGCTGCGATTCCAACCTCAGGAATCACGCAACCAGTTTGAGCTGGTGACCAAGTGTCTGCGACTAGGGACTCTCTATCCCTCCAGGCTTTCAACAGATTAACGTGATAGATCTGTTCGGGCTTTCGCCTTCCTGGTTGTCTGACCTTGTAATTCACTTCGCTCACTTTTTCCATTATCTCGTAGGGGCCTTGCCATTTGGCAAGGAATTTACTTTCAACCGTAGGGACAAGTACCAATATCCTATCCCCCGGGGAAAAGGTACGGGTCTTGGCTCCACGGTTGTACACTCTCTGCTGTGCCAACTGCGCTTGGGCCAAATGTTCCTTCACGATGGGCATTACCTGTGCAATTCGATCTTGCATCAGGGCGACATGCTCAATCACACTCCTGTGGGGAGAACTCTCACTTTCCCAAGTTTCCTTGGCAATATCCAACAGCCCTCTTGGGTGTCTCCCATACAGTAACTCAAAGGGGGAGAATCCCGTAGAGGATTGGGGCACCTCCCTAATAGCAAACATCAAATAAGGAAGTAGACAGTCCCAATCCTTTCCATCCCTATCCACCACTTTCTTCAACATTTGTTTTAGGGTTTTGTTGAATCTTTCAACCAGCCCATCGGTTTGGGGGTGATACACAGATGTACGTAATTGCGTCACTTTGAACAATTTACACAGCTCCTTCATAACCCGGGACATAAAGGGTGTACCTTGGTCCGTAAGCAGTTCTTTACAAATACCCACCCGGCTAAAAACAAGAGATAGCTCTTTGGCTATGGTTTTGGCCGAGGTATTTCTGAGAGGGATCGCTTCTGGATAACGGGTGGCATAGTCCATTATAACCAATATGTACTGGTGCCCCCTAGCGGACTTGATTATAGGACCTACCAAATCCATTGCGATTCTCTCAAACGGGACCTCAATGATGGGTAGAGGGACCAGCGGGCTACGGAAGTGTGGCATCGGGGCCGACCTCTGACACACAGGGCAGGAGGAACAATAATTTTCTATGTCCTTCATCACCCCAGGCCAATAGAATCTCTGTAATACCCTCTCTCGGGTTTTCTCTGTCCCCAGATGACCTCCAAGAATGTGCCCATGGGCCAACTCCAACACCAACTTCCTGTAAGGTTTGGGCACCACAAGCTGCTCAACGGTTTCTTCTGCCCTTTTTGCCACCCGATACAGTAGGTCCTTCTCTACGCTGAAGTATGGGTAAGTGCAGGTATTATCTGGGTTCACTAACTCGCCATCTATTTTCACTACGTTTTCCCGTGCCTTTATTAGGGCGGGGTCTTTCAACTGTTCTGTGGCAAAGTTTTCCCTGTGAACCTCAAGATCAGAAAACTCCACAGACGGTAGGTTTTCGTCTGAGGAGGTGGGCTCCTCTCCAGTTTCTTGAGTCTCCCCTGCCAATACTGACAAGGGAAATTCGGGAGAGTCCTCACCACTCTCAGAGGAGTTCTGGCTATCATATTCCTGGTACATAGGGGCACCAGTGGGGGGCTCAGGATCATCCCACAGTTCCCAGAACTTCGGAAAATCCCTTCCCACAATGGCGTCATGCGGTAACTGAGACACTAAGCCCACTGGATGAGAAAGGGTACCTTTGGGGGTCTCGAAACACACTGTAGTCACTGGATACTCTCGGGTGTCCCCATGCACACAAATAACAGCTACCTTGCTATTCCCAGAGACCTCTGTTTTAACTAATTCAGCCTTTATCAGGGTCACAAGGCTACCTGAATCCAGCAATACCACAACATTTCTACCATTAATACACATTTTGCATAAATGTTTCTCAGTTCCCCGAATGGCAGTGCATGCGACTGTCGCACACAGCGACTGACGTCTGCCCGTCAGAAAGTCACACTGCATGGGTTCCTCCAAAACCGGGCAATTTGCTGCAATATGTCCCGCTTGCCGGCAGCGGTAGCAAATGATCCTTCTTGCCGCCTCTTGAGCCGCTGATTTCCCAGGCTGTTCTCGCCAAACTTGGGGTAGAGCTCCCACCCTCTCACTCTCTCCACCCTTACCCCTTGGAATCATCTTATCCGCCCCTGGGGATGGTCTGGTCTTAGGGTGGAAAGTCCGAGTGTCTCTGGAAGAGGCCGTCAGGTTCTCTGTAGCCAAGTATTTCTCCACACGATCCACAAGACCATCGGCCGTCTCTGGGTCTCCATGGCTTACCCACTTTTGGATGGCAGTAGGAAGAGCTCTCAAAAACCGATCCATTACAACACGTTCCACAATCTTTGGTGCGGACAAAGTCTCTGGCTGTAGCCACTTTCTGCTCAGGTGAATGAGATCATACATTTGAGACCTGGGGGGTTTTCCAAGCTGGAAAGTCCAGTTATGCACACGCTGAGCCCGGACAGCCAGGGTGACACCCAGCCTTGCCAATATTTCAGCTTTTAGCATCACATAGTCTTTTGCTTGGTCAGGCTCTAGGTCATAGTAAGCTTTCTGCGATTCACCCGTTAACAGAGGAGCCACCAGTCCAGCCCACTGCTCCTCAGGCCACTTTTCTCTTTCAGCAGTCCTTTCAAACGTGGTCAAAAATACCTCTGGATCATCCTCTCCAGTCATTTTTGTCAATAAACGACTCACCCCAAAGGACGCGGTATTAGTGGGACGGCTTTCCTCACTGGTCTGCGGACGTTGCTGCATTACTGCTTCCATTTGTTGTAGTCTCTGCTCTTGCTTCTGTAATAGGTCTATGAAGCGGGCCTCAGATCGTTGCTGGGCTTGTTGCTGAGCTTCCAGACTCTGTTGGTGAGCTTGCTGCTGGGCTGCAAGGCTCTGTTGATGAGCTTGCTGCTGGGCTGCGAAGTTCTGTTGTTGAGCTGCAAGGCTCTTTTGCAAACCTGCATTTGTCTGCTGTTGATTGGCATTTGCTAGAGCCAGCTGTTTCAGTATCTCCTCCATGCTGGCTTAAAAAAAAACTGCCACTGGTTCTCCACCAACTGTGAGGGGGTTAGCTCGGCAGCGGGTGTGTGTGACCCCCGGGATGGGCTCCCCACACAAAAACAGGCCCAGCAGACGGAGGTTGTGGTTTTCAAAATCAAAAAGGTGCCGTTTATTTTCTATTTACAGTGACAAAAACACAGCAAAGCAAAAGAAACAAACAAAATAAATCCTGGTCAACTTGACCTCTGACTAAACATACAGGTTTCCTAACTAACAACTGGGATCAGCCTAGTGCTGTCCTAGTCCCTGGTTTTAAATGTCCAAGCAAAATATAGCCACACAGGCTTTCTCTCACCGCACAGGGGTTCACTCTCCCTAGACAGTCCACACAGGTCTGCTTCCAGGCATGAGCTAACATCTAATGAATCTGGGAGTTTCTTATAGAGGCCTAAATGAGCTGACAAGGTTCAGCTGGTCTCATCAACTCCCTGTCTGCACGACGCCCAGCCCTCTCCCTAGAGGTATGAGTCATCAATGAGCCCACTAGTCTCAGCTGGGCTTATACAACTCTCCACCTAGCTGTATAAATCGGCGTAAAGCCTGAATCTGGGCGAAATATATCTACCCCCCTGGATGCAACCAGGTGACTTTACCTTCCTGCTGTCACAATATATATATATATATATACACACACACACACACACACATACATACACACACACACACACATATATATGTATATGTGTGTGTGTGTATATGTGTGTGTGTATATATGTATATATATGTGTGTGTGTATATATGTATATATATGTGTGTGTGTATATATATGTGTGTGTATATATATATATGTGTATGTATATATGTGTGTGTGTGTGTGTGTGTATATATATATACATATACACACACGCACATATATACACACACACAGTATATATATATATATATATATATATACACACATATACACACACACACACCAGAAGCAGACTTTTTGAAATGTCACCCCTTACCTGTGGTCTGTTAGCATAGACTAGGAAAGGTACTTCTGTAGATACTGGCAATATTTGCCATCTATCTGTACTATGTAGTAGAGTTGGGCAAACATTTCAAGCCGAGCCAAAGCTTGGCCCGAACATCGCCTGTTCGGTGAACACCTGAATTCACAGGGTGCTTGGCGAGATGTTTGCCCGGCGAACGCCCCACAATGCACTGCACAGTGCATTCCAAGCCCTGATTTGGCAAAACTTTGCCCAATCAGGACACAGCAAATATCTGGTTCTTAAGGAGCGGGCCGGGAAGCCGGCCGATGCCTCCTAACCACTTAAGGACCAAGCCTCTTTCTGAGATTTGTTGTTTACAAGTTAAAAACAAGTTATTTTGCTAGAAAATTCCGTAGAACCCCAAAAATTATTTAAAAAAAATTCTAACACCCTAGAGAATAAAATGGCAGTCGTTGCAATACTTTATGTCACACCGTATTTGCACAGCGGTCTTACAAGCGCACTTTTTTTGAAAAAAAATAGGATTTTCCTGACACAGCATATACGTATGGGAAGGCTCCGCCTCCCTGCCCAATTCAGGACCGGTTATATTATAAAAGTAGGTCTCCTCCCTTCCTGCAGTATTCTCTTTTTTTTCCTCACTGCTACAGCCGGTTATGCTACTGCTAAAAAGCAGAATTTTTATTTTTCCCTCACCTTGCCGGACGCTTCTGGCCAAGCCGCACAGGTTCAAGCCTCTCCTGTGACGAAGCTCCCCGCTGTAAAGGCAGACATGAACGCCTATATGGGGGAGACCCCACCCCCCCTCTCAAGATCCAGGAAGATATGGGGGTGAAGGCATCTGGTCTCTAGGGATTGCTCCTTTATCATGATGCCATGGATGGACATTCATTGTACTCTGTTTGGACATGAAGCATACAGGTGGTAAGGCACCACATGGTGCACAATTCCATTCAGTTACTGCTGCAAGTATGTGGTTAAGCTTGCATTTCTGAAGGGTTGTGGTTGTGTCTGCAATACTGCTAATGATGATAGCAGGTGTGCTGTGCTGTGCTGAAGCCTTCCTACTAACTGAACAAGCCTGGCCCTACAGTCTTGACTTATTTTCTGCAGGTATGCTGGTGGTTTGCATTTCTGAAAAGCATATATCACACTTGTGAATCTAACTGGCTATCCATAGTGCCACTTTGTTTACTAATGTTTCACAGATTGAAGTCTGTGTCTGCAGTTTTGCTAATGCTTGAACTGATAAAAAGGTGATATTGAGCCCTCTCCTTTTAATGCAGGGCCTGGCCCTGCAGGCTGGGCTCACTGTGTATTGATGCATGGTTGTGGTATGATCCTTGGTGGTACATGTGTCTAAGGTAGGTTTAACCTGCTAGTGCTAATTGTCAGATGACTATTTATTGCGCTGCTTGTCTATGATTACATTAACTCTACAGTGTGAGTGACTGTGATGTGTTTATTTCTATGCATTTACATGCTGACCTTGGTTCTAAAATAAAAGTCAGGATCTGTTTAGTCACATTCCTTAGTGCTTACCTGTTAGCAATATGTAATTGCTTGTATTATTTGGGGTACCCCACAGAAAGATGTGGTTTGTAGTGGTTACTACTTATGGCAAATACCCCAGGCATGGCTCCAGGCTTCAGCTCATCTGTAGCAATCAGCCTTCCTAGAGACCAGCAACTTTAACTAAGGTGAGGGCAGGTAGGTATATCCTAAAAGAGTGCACATTATGGGCATAATGAGTAAATCTCTCCAGCCCTCAACACCAACACCAGTCAACCTACTTCTGCAACAGGGGACAGATCCTCTTCAGCCCTGAAAGAACCACTATGTAGTTAACTGCCAGTGGAGGCAGATCAAGAAGTCGCTACAGTAATCATAGTGGTCTGGTGGTAACTGGTGTGTCGGCCAAAATGCAAAACAAGGTTGCAGGCCAAAGACAGTGACAAATGGGCAGAGACCTGAAAAGGCCTACAGTCACTAATGGTTCCATACCAAGCCTAATCAAACAATTGTGTTTGTTTAAAGGCAACCTCTACCTCAGAGCTTGCTTCTGGGAAATTGCTATGACAAGTTGGCATATCAGAAGCAAAAGGTGGATACTTTAACCCCATCCAAACTGACTGTGTGGAGCTCAGGGACTAAGCTATTCAAACAAAGGCATTTAAAGGGTACCTCTGCCTCAAAAGCAGCCGGCCAAACAGGCTGCATCAGATTAACCAAGGCTGCCATTCTTGCAACAGATGAAGCAATATCCTTTGCAGAGACCCTGGAACAGCAAATAGATCCAGAGATGGAGAAGGTTCATACTGCTGTTAAGTAGTGTTTTGTGTCCTGCGATTGTGCTCACTTCGGTAGCCAGACTGTCAGGACCCCAGACAAAATGAAAGCAGAGCTCTGCTCAGTGATAAACTCTCTATGATGGCGGATCCTAGATTGAAAATGGAGTAGCCAATGATGCAGTTCAGACACTGCGAATACAAAACTATATGCTGTTTCTCCAGTAATCATTGTGGTCAGTGAACCCTTATGTCCCATCCCACAAGTAAACACATGCCGCTTAAGTCAGAGTGGTGACTGTTCAAGTCGGATCTGGTGATATTTAGGAGGATTAATTCCTGATGTTAATCACCAATGACCAGAGGATGGCCAAAAAGGCAAAGTTACAAAGAGTGAATGACAGGTTAGACCTGGGAGAACTATAGCGGAGAATAAAGAATCAAGAATTATCTTTATTTGCCTAAACCCAAGCCGCCCAATAGGGTCAGCTGACAGTTATATGTAAATTTGAGCTTAGGATCCGTGGGTCCTGTGCATTAAGGAAGCCAATGGAATTTTTTTCATTTCTCTACCAATTCATTGCATTCCCTTCATGATGCATCAGAGCACAAGGGTTGTGATTACATGGTCGTTAGTCAAAAGTAATGCCGCGTACACACGATCGTGATTCACAGCGGTGAAAACACCGCCGTGAATCACGGCATGAAAAAAAATGAAAAACGAGGGAACGGCATGTTCCCCCACACACGACCGTTTTTCCCGTCATTTTTTTCTTTGACGAGAAAAACGACCGTCTGTGGGCTCCGCGGCAGTGTCTCCCTATGGGAAAACTGCCGCGGAAAAAAATGGAAAAAACGATGAGAAAATTTAGAACATGTTCTAATTTTTCTCGTCGTTTTTCCTGCCGTTTTTCTCAACGAGAAAAACGGCATAAAGCCCACAGACGATCGTTTTTTCTCGGCGAAAAAAAAAATGTCATTTTTCCCGACGGGAAAAATGATCGTGTGTACGCGGCATAAGACTTGAATAACAGGCGGAAGGTTAAGGATCCAAAAAATTGCACAGGCCATCGTTGCAATTAATCTCTCCAGCCGTCAGTAAGGCTTGACCTCCACAAATCATACCCCATGATTTCCAAGGAGTATCGTTCATAGCGGTGCTACCCCCAAAGTCGCTGCAACGGTAAAGTAGTCCCTACACTACTTTTAATCCCACTGTGATCTAACTTGGGGCCATAGACATCAAGAATACACAGGCATTGATTCAAGACACATAGAAATCGCAGTAAATCGCACGATTTTAGGTCGCAATAGCGGAAACCTAGGCTAAGACTGTCGATGGTCTTTAGACCTAGCAAGTTGTATATTTGCATGGTTGCATAGGGGGTGAGGTTGAGGATAGACACAGGTCCATCAAGTCCAACCTAATGTGTGATTATATGTCGATATTATCTTATATATCCTGTATGTTGTGGTCATCCACAAGTGTGGGTGTGTGTGGGTATACTGTATACACACTTCAAAATACCCATGTTGCAGCAAGTACCTTCGCTTGGCAATTAGAGTTCACTACGAGTTCATCTGGCAGACTGTGACCTTTCCAAAAACTCCAGACATTTCCTGGGATATTGGGTCCAGTAAGGGCCGACTTGCGGGACCAAGGACTTCTGGTGAGCCTTGTCTGGACAACAGACTGGCGCAATGACTTCCAGATTCTGGGAAAAGAGTCCCAGTACAGACTCTGATCGAGTTGGGAGGAACCATCATCGAGAGACCATCATCGAGAGACCAACTAGTCTCATCACAACAATGACCTTCCGGGAAGCAATTCTGAATCTCTGAAAAAAAATACAATAAAGTTACACTCAGAGAGAGCAACAGTATAAGTATCTCACTTGAACAAATGGCTCTTTCCCATTGGCTGCATCCCACGGTCGCAAGAGCAATAAAGTAGCCGGTAGTAATCCATGAGGTCCGAAGTGCCCAAGGGAAGGTTGACAACTGTATTAACTGGTTTTGTAGTAAGGAAAGACTTACTTCCTGCACTAGAAACAGTAACTCCACAGAGGAGAAAAGTCCCCTCTTGGGGAGGTAGCTAAACAAACTAATCTTTCAGCGTATCAGCTATTAGGCATACCAATCATCCCAAGTGGTTACTTGTCGGGTATTCATGCCAATGGAGGACAAGGTGTCCAAAAGTCAGAGTTATAGCGGTCGCAGACTGGAGTCTTTCCGAAACGCAACAAAAGAGCCTCGACTATGCTGAAAAGACTCAGCAAAATAGGGAAGTCTTCGCTGTCAAGAAGGAATGCAAAACTAGTCAACTTCTGTCAGATGCATCTCCCAGCACGTTAAGTAGGGTTTTCTAGAACTTACGGCCAGATGGCGTAAGATACAAAAGCTGTCGGATGACAAGGAACGGTCTCCAAAACAAAAAGCTGGTCAAGAGATTGGCAACAAATAAGGCTATCAAGATATTGGTCTGACTGTAACCTGGGTGGCTTCCCAGAGGTGGAAGCAGAGAAACTAATGACAGCCAACTGGGTCGGTAAATTAGCCAATATGTATATTCAACAAACCTAATACTCTCCAGGATCCTTTCCGGATTCGCAGTCATTCGGTGGTGATAACAATTGCCCTGTGGCTTGCAGGCCATAATATCCGCGGGTACAGTCTCAGATCCGAGAACCTCCTCCTATTCTCCTTCCTGAGATCCAACACCTCATACAGCGTAGCCAACGGTATCTTCCAAATTTCATACAAGTTATATTTAGAGGCTGGAGACCAAGAAGTAGAGGTCTCACCGTTTAGTGTTTGAAATCCTATGGAGGTCAGAGCGCCTACTCCAAACTTCAAGTACATTAGATACGAGAAAAACCTACAGAATTTAAAGGATGGAATTCTCTACTCCTTACTTTAAGGATTGCATTGTATACAAGTAAGCCTAGATACGGCATTAAAGGATACATGAAACTCAGTCGTGTCCTCTCTATGGGATCCAGTAACGGTGGGATCCAGTAACGGTTTTAAATCTTAACAACCAATTCCGAAAGACCTGGGCAAGTTATTCTTTTCCCCATTTAGTCTTCCAAATAGTGTGAGACACATTATCTCACTCTCCATTTAGAGGGATAGGACATCCTAAATATGGCCAGTAACATGGAATAAGTATTCCTTTTGGCGAATAGGTCTAGAAAGATCTCAGACATCCAAGTGTCAAGCTATAAACTACCTTGTTGCTGAAATTATCAGGCAAAATGGCTCTAGTCTCTTCCTCAACACTATACAAAGGTTGGTATCTTTGCAATCTGGGATAGAACATCGGCCTTCTGGCATATCCAAACTAAAGTGTTTTGAAGTACCACGAACATTGAAAATAGTCAAGGTTTAAAAGAGACATAGAATTGGCCCTTCTAGGAGAAAAACGATAGACTCATCAGGCCTAATGGCATCGGAAAAAGACAATCACTGTCTAACGAAGACAATCCTAGTGGTGCGGATCAAGTTAGTCAAAGCTTAGATGACTAGGACAAACCCATCAGATGAGGGCAGAGACCGCTCTTCCAGTCTGATTGCGCATGCATTGACGGAACTCCAAAATAGTTCCTCCAGAGTTAATATGTAAACTACGACCTGGTCTACATTCAACACGTTTGGGGGTCCATTCTTGTGGACCCAGCAGTCTTAACTACAATACATCTCAGTCGTTAGTGGGGATAGAGCTAATCCTCTTAAACACTTGAGCAGTACCCACCCTTGTTGTCTGGTGATTTGGTACATCCCATACGTATATGCTGTCATGCTGTGTCAGGAAAAGGGAAAATGTTATACTTACCTGACGGTAATTTTCCTTTCCTGATGCAAGCATGACAGCATATAGGTCCCCTCCCAAAAAATAAATAAATAAAAATATCACGAAAATATAATAAAGGCCTTCGCAGTGATACTAAGTTACGAGAATACTGCAGGAAGGGAGGAGACCTACTTTTATAATATAACCGGTCCTGAATTGAGCAGGGAGGCGGAGCCTTCCCATACGTATATGCAGTTATGCTTGCATCAGGAAAGGAAAATTACCGTCAGGTAAGTATAACATTTTCCCTTTTTGTACTCACCGTAAAATCCGTTTCTCTGATGTCCATGGACTGACACAGCTCTAATACTGTAAACGTGTGGGTATATGTCCCTGCTTGCAGGAGAAAATCTAGGCAGAATGTTAGATGTTAGAAACATTCTAGAACAAAACGGATTTTACGGTGAGTACAAAAATCCTATTTTCTCGTATCGTCCATGGACTGACACAGCTCTAATACTGTAAACGTGTGTGACGTCCTAAAGCAGTATCAGAAAAGGGTGGGAGCAGTAGTAAAGGAAAAAACAAAACTTCACTCCAAACAAGCAGCACTCCTCAACGGGGGAGTTGCAACATTAAACAGCGGCCTGCAACACTTTGCGGCCGAAGGAAGCATCTGAAAATGCAGCCACATCAACCTTATAGAACTTAGAAAAGATATGAACGGACGACCAGGTCGCCGCCTTGCACATATGTGCAACCGACGCTTGATGTCGGAAAGCCCAGGAAGCACCAATTGCCCTGGTGGAATGCGCTGTAAACAGAAAGGGAGGCGCCCGCCCCTTAAGGGCATAGGCCTGTATAATGGTCTGTCTGAACCACCTAGAAAAGGTGGCAGATGACACCGCTTGGCCCTGTTTTGGACCAGAGAGACACAAACAGTGAGTCAGACTTCCGAATGGAAACAGTAGCAGACAGGTACACCCGTAAGGCTCGTACCACATCCAATGTATGAAGCACAAACTCTCAGGGATGCGATGGGTGAGGACACAAGGACGGAAGAACAATGTCCTCATTAAGGTGAAAGGCCGAGACCACCTTTGAAAGGAAAGACGGTCGTGGGCGCAACACCGCCTTATCCTTATGAAGGACCAAGTAAGGCTACTTGCGGGACAAGGCCGCCAACTCAGACACCTGTCGAACAGAAGTAATGGCCATTAAGAAAGCCACCTTCTGGGACAAGGTCGAGAGGAATCTCCCTGATATTTTCAAAGGGATGTCCTTGGAGAACCGAGAGCACCAAATTCAGATCCCAAGGAGGGGTAGGAGGCTTTACAGGGGGGATCACATGGCGAACCCCCTGCACAAAAGGTGCTAATCAAGGAATGGCCCGCTAGTGGTCGTTGAAAAAGACAGCCCGGGCCGAAATCCGACCTTCAATGGTACGCAAAGGTCAGCTTTTGGGTCACACCACGCTGTAAGAACAGCAAAATCTTGGGAACGGAATACGCCCATGGACGCCATCAAGCTCCTCGCACATAGCGATGTAAGCCTTCCAGGTACGGTGATAGATCCTTCTGAAGGAAGATGTCCGTGCCACAACATAGATGAGATGACCGAATCTGAGAGACCTCGGTCCCTCAGCACCTGGCTTTAACAGCCGTGCCAAAGCCAAGGACTGTAAGGCAGGATGAGGTATGGGATCACGAGACAGAAGGTCCACCCAAATAGGCAGTCACCAAGGAACGTCTGTGACTAGCCGAACTAGATCGGCGTACCAATGTCGCCGTCCCGGAGCAATGAGGATCACCGGAATGGCCTCGACCACTACTCTGCGAAGCAGGCGAGGCAACAACAGTAGCGGAGGGTAAGCGTACATCAGGCGATACTGCCCCCACGGGCCACCAACGCGTCTGCCCAGGGATCCCTGGACCTGGCCACGAATCTCTACATCTTGCGAGTGAGTCGAGAGGCCAAAAGGTCCACATCCGGTGCCCCACCTTTGGTAAAGGAGGTGAAAACACCTCCGGACGTAAGGACCCTTCCCCTGGAATGCACACGGCCGACAGGACCATCCTGCAGTGGGATGGGTATGATAAACCCAAGGAGATCCCGCAATGTATCGGAGAAGGGTGGCCCTGGCTTACGGGGTGCCTCAATTGTTGGCCAAGAAAGGCAACCTGACAGAGCTTCCCTAGAAACTCGGTCAGAGGACCAGTAACTCAGCCTCTACAGGTGGCAGAGATCCACCCCGGACACAGAGACCCTAGAGGCTAAAGCAGTTACAGTGCACCTGCTGGTCGACGGATAGATGAAGCAGAGGCTTTTGCCCAGTCATTGAGCTTCAGGAACGCCAGAGACGCGGCCACTACCGGGCGTAACGTTAACCTCAGCATGGCGAACACAGTCCAAGCTAGCGCCTCTGCTCCATTGATAAGTGCTGATTGTACAAACACATAGTTTACGTCAAAACGGGCAATTAGAGCGTAGGAGGAAACCCACTCAGCCCCAAAGAGCATAGTACAACCACATACGGCGTATGTAGTTTAGTATGTGTGGATAAACATATTAAACACGTTTATACTGTGCCAGCGACGAAGGCGCGCACATCATTGGGGCGTAGGCGGAAACCAGACACGCAGACTGCGTACACAACCGTGTAGGCATGTTGGCATGCAATAAACAAATTGCACATGTTTATGCCGTGCATAGCGCTGAAAACGCGCACACCATTGGAGTGCGGGGGAAAAACCGGAGCACCCGGATGAAACCCACGCAGACCGCATACGCATACCGTGTAGGTACTATAGTATGTGTGATAAACATTTTGAACATGTCTATATGTGCATAGCGCCGAAGGCGCGCACACCGTTGGTGCGTGGGAGGAAACCGGAGGACCCGAAGGAAACCCACGCAGACTGCACACACATACCGTGTAGGTATGTTAGCATGTGGATAATCAAATCGCACAAGTTTCAGACTGCAAACACATACAGCGTAGGTATTATAGTATGCGTGATAAACATATGGAACATGTTTAAACTGCACAGAGAGCCAAAGGCGCCCATACCGTCAGAGCGAGGGAGGAAACTGGAACACCCGGAAGAAAAACACGCAGACAGCACACAGATACCATGTAGGAACGATAGCATGTGAATAAACATATTGCACATGGTTATGCTGTGCATTACCCTTGGAGCGTGGGAGGAAACTGGAGTACCCGGTGAAACCCACGCAGACAGCATACACATACTGTAAGTATTTATAGCATGTGCAATAAACATATTGAACATGTTTATACTGTGCAGAGAGCCGAAGCGCACATACCGTGAGAGGACACCGGAGCACCCGGAGGACACCCACGCCGACCCAGAGAGTATAATACATACATATACTGTGAATGTATTTAGAGTCGTGTATAAACATATTGTGTATGTTTATATCGTGTATGGCACTGAAGATACAGCATTAGAACGTGGGAGGAAACCCACTCAGACACAGAGATCAATAACCCATACATATACTGTGAATGTATCCAGTGTAGAGATATAAGATAAGTTTTAATTATGGCACAGAGGCGCATAATCTTCTCTGTTATCATTCCAACCTGCTTAAATGTGCTGCCGAAGCAGTATGCAGGTAAAAGGTAACCTCTGACACCGCAGACCGTGGTCCTGTCAGAGCTCAGAGCGTTCCCCAGGGTATGGCGGGAAACAACAGGTGCAGAGACCCTGTTGTTGCCTCAGAGACATCACACAGAAGGCTCACAGGGACTATAGAAATAAATGAATAAAGTGCCCCCCCCCCCATGCTGCACCGACTGTATCATCCATGCTGCTCTCAACGCAGCGTGTGAGGAAAACAGTGAGGAAGCTGTGTAATAGAAAAGCTTGTGAGGTACCACAGCCACAGCATCCAGATTGAGAGTGTCCCTCACAGCATCAATGAGTTCACTTACAAGCGCCCTGTCATTTACTGACTCAGAACTGGAGTTTTCCTCACACAATAAATGTCCTGTTCAAAAACATTA
The DNA here is from genome assembly GCA_029206835.1 of Rana muscosa. Classification (NCBI taxonomy): domain Eukaryota; kingdom Metazoa; phylum Chordata; class Amphibia; order Anura; family Ranidae; genus Rana; species Rana muscosa. The sequence goes on from CM055116.1 coordinate 1,018,987,043, forward strand.
AAATATTCAGAGCTAGAGTCCTGAGCAGCAGCAGCTAGGCCCATATCTGAATCAGAGCACTCCCCATGTGTGAGATTGTGCGGGGAGAGGGCGCTTTATAGCTCCCTTGCTCGCACAACGCTTCCATCCTGACAAAAAAAAAATGTTTTATTTATTTTTCCAGGACTGCCGATAACTGGTCCATAGGGACCGCAGGTGCTGGAGCACTGCCAGTTGCCTCTGACAAGAGTGGGGAAGCAGGTGAGCCAGACTCCATATTTGCCACCCTCTGAGACCTTATACACTATAAAGTGAATAATACAGTCCACCCACTGGCTGTGCTGAGGCTGAGGAGGGGATACCCAGAGGACCCACCAACCCTTGTAAGGACCGCTCAGCTCTGCTGTATGTCACCGCACTGCCAGCGAGAGTGAAGCCTGAGGAGAGTGTGAGGAGATTCGCCCCGCAGCAGCGGCGATAGAGGCCAAAACCGAAAGTGAAAGCGCTGCGGCTTCAAGAAAATGGCCGCCGGCCGCAATACTGCGTCAGAGATCCACGGCAAGATGGCCGCCGAGCGCAGTATAAAATCACCACACAGCGCTAATGGCGCACGCAATGAAGTCTCCAAACACCCACACATACCAGAACACGAATCCTCTCCCAGCACACAGACATGAGCGCCCCCCGCCAGGCCAGAGTGACCCCCCCCAAGTACCCCCACACAGCACAGCGCCAGTACAGGGTGCAGAGAGCAGCATAACAGGGGGCAGACAGGGAGAAACCCCCCATATAAAGAAACAGACAGCATGTACTCACCTGCAGCAGGAGAGACTACTTACCTGTCCCAGAGGGACCCACTGGCTTGTTTAAGACAGACCTATCACAGAGAAGTACTGAGGAGCTGTCGGCCCGGTCCACCGCGAAAGATACAGACAGGTACTGTTCAATCTTGAGAGGACCGCGGGAGCATAAAAGCAACCCAACCTGTTGCCCAGCCGACAGTTGATTGAAGGTCTCAAAATAAAATAAAATTCCCAAAGGAATACAATTTTAAAATAAAATCTTCCAGGCTCCTGAGAGAGCCACGTCTTCTCCTTCTGCTAGGCAGAAAAAAACTGAGGCTGCAGGTAGGAGGGTTATGTCCGGAGGGACCGCCCCCCTGGGTGAGGCTGTTCAGCTCTGGTTTTGTTGTAGAATGTTTCTAACATCTAACATTCTGCCTAGATCTTCTCCTGCAAGCAGGGACATATACCCACACGTTTACAGTATTAGAGCTGTGTCAGTCCATGGACGATAAGAGAAATACACTTTTTTGAATTAAAAAATAAGGCAACAGTAAAGTTAGCATAATTTTATTTTATATTGTGAAAGATAATGTTATGCCGAGTAAATTGATACCCAACATGTCACTCTTCAAAATTGTGCCTGCTTGTGGAATGGCGACAAAGTTTTACCCTTAAAAATCTCCATAGGCGACGTTTAAAAAATGCGACAGGTTGCATGTTTTGAGGTTTAGATCTAGGGCTAGAATTATTGGTCTGACTCTAACGATCGCGGCGATACCTCACATGTGTGGTTTTAATACCGTTTTCATACGCGGGCGCTGCTCAAGTATGCATTCGCTTCTGCTTGCGGGCTCTGTTCTTTTAAAAAATAAATGGTGTCACTTCTATTCCTATTACAAGGATGTAAACATCCCTTGTAATAGAAAAACCTGTGTAGTGTTTTGACATATTTTTTCCACCAGGTGAATGGGTAGGGGTACGATGTACCCCATACTCATTCACATAGGGTGGGGGGCCGGGATCTGGGGGCCCCCTTATTAAAGGAGACTCCCAGATTCCAATAAGCCCCCCCTGCCCGCAGACCCCGACAACCAACGGCCAGGATTGTCGGGAAGAGGCCCTTGTCCCCATCAACATGGGGGCAGGGTGCTTTGGTGTGGGGGGGCCGCAGGGCTCGTCCCCACCCCCTTTCCTGACCGACCAGGATGCGTGCTCGGATAAGGGTCTGGTATGGATTTTGGGGGGACCCCCACACTGTTTCGGCGCAGGGGGTTCCCCTTAAAATCCATACCAATTTTTTTTCTTCATTTTTTGGCAAGGTTCCCCATGCAAGTCGCACCGCAAGTCGGATCATGATGACCTGACTTGCGGTGCGACTTCTATTCAAATCAAGGGGCTCCCATAGGGAACCATCGGTTTTGAATAGAGCTAGAGAAACGCTGAACGCTAATTAAAGGCCGCTAATTCGCATTTATGTGCGTTTATCAGCGTTTGACTTTTTTGGGCGTTTTTTCCCGCCGAAAAACTGCACTTTGAATGCAAATTTCTTGCGTTCAGAAAAAAGCCCATAAACTGCACTGCTCATTAAAACTAAAAATCGACCATGTGTGCATGGAGTGAGTGCAGTTTATGGGTTTTAAAAAAAAAAAAAAAGCCCAAACGCCAATAAACTGCAGTTTATCAGCTTCAGTGTGCATGGAGCCTAAAAATCACTGATCACCGCCATTACTAGTAAAAAAAAAATTATTAAAATGCCATAAATCTTTCCCCTATTTTGTAAATGCTATAACTTTTGCGCAAACCAATCAATATATGCTTATTGTTTTTTTTACCAAAGATATGTAGCAGAATACATATTGGCGTAAATTTATGAAGAAATTCAATATTTTTTTTATCAGGTATGTTTTATAGCAGAAAGTAAAAAAATAGGATTTTTTACTCACCGTAAAATCCTTTTCTCTGAGTCCATGGACCGACATAGCTTCTCTATTGACAAAGTGGGTATTATCCGTTAATTAGGAGTGACTAGGCAGAAAAACTTGTAAAAAGTGTTGCATTACACCTTCTACAGTACCGCCCAGGGGGCGGACCCTCTGGGTATATCCTCAGTCTGCATCTCGCAGATCAGTTTGTCAAAAAGCAGTACAAACTTAAAAAGGAGGGGTGGGTGCTGTGTCGGTCCATGGACTCAGAGAAAAGGATTTTACGGTGAGTAAAAAAGCCTATTTACTCTTTCGTCCATGGACCGACACAGCTTCTCTATTGACAAAGTGGGACGTCCCAAAGCAGTGTCAGAGAAAAAACGAGGGGTGGTAACAGCATAAAAAATAAACTTCACCACAAAACAGCACTCCTCCAACGGAGGAGTTGCAACTCTAAACAGCCGCTTGCAAAACCTTGCAGCCGAAAGAGGCATCCGAAGATGCACCTACATCAACTTGTAGAATTTTGTGAAAGTGTGAGCGGACGACCAAGTCGCCGCTTTACATAATTGGGAAACAGACGCTTGATGTCGGAAAGCCCAAGAGGCACCTATTGCCCTGGTCGAATGCGCCGTGACAGGAAAGGGGGGCGCTTGACCCTTTAAGGCGTAAGCCTGGATTACTATCTGTCGGATCCACCTAGAGATGATGGCCGATGAGACTGCTTGGCCCTTCTTGGGACCAGCCACCGAAACAAACAGTGAGTCTGACTTCCGGAACAGGGAAGTAGCAGATAGGTATACTCTCAAAGCTCGGACAACGTCCAAGGAATGCAGCGCCGACTCCTTAGGATTAGACGGCTGAGGACACAAGGATGGAAGTACAATGTCTTCATTGAGATGAAAAGCCGAAACGACTTTCGGAAGAAAGGAAGGCTGCGGCCGCAGCACCACCTTATCCTTGTGGAAAATCAAATAGGGAGCCTTGCAGGACAAGGCTGCCAGCTCAGAGACTCGTCTAACTGACATAACAGCCATCAAAAAGACCACTTTTTGAGAAAGTGTCAACAGGGGAATATCTCTAATCTTCTCAAACGGTGCCTTCTGAAGCACCGAGAGGACCAGGTTCAAGTTCCACGGAGGTAGCGGGGGGCAGACCGGAGGGGCCACATGTCGAACCCCCCGCAACAAAAGTACTCACGAGAGAGTGAGCCGCCAGGGGTCGCTGAAAAAAGACAGCCAGGGCAGATATCTGTCCCTTAATCGTACTTAGGGCAATCCTTTGGTCCACCCCATGCTGTAAAAACAGCAGGATTCTGGAAACCAAATAGGTACGCGGATGCCATTTCATTTCCTCACACATGGAGATGTAGGCCTTCCAAGTGCGGTGATAAACCTTCCTAGAGGACGATTTTCGAGCGCTTCTCATAGTAGAGATTACCGAGTCTGACAGGCCCCGGTCTCTCAGTACCTGGTTCTCAACAGCCATGCTGTTAAAGCCAGTGACCGTAAAGCAGGATGGAGTATGGGACCTTGCGATAGCAGGTCCTTCCGTAGTGGTAGGTGCCAGGGGACGTCTGCTACCAGACATACTAGATCGGCGTACCAAGGACGCTGAGGCCAATCTGGAGCGATTAGGATCATTGGAATTCCCTCTGCCTCCACTCTGCGGAGCAGAAGAGGAAGAAGCCTTAAGGGAGGGAAGGCATAGATTAGCCGATACTGACCCCACGATGCTAGCAACGCGTCCGTTGCGTCTGCCCATGGGTCTCTTGACCGGGCCACAAACCTCAATACCTTCCGATTGAGTCGGGAAGCCAGAAGATCTACGTCTGGTGTGCCCCATCTTTGGCAGAGGAGTTGGAACACCTCCGGGTGTAAGGACCATTTCCCTGGTCCAGCATCTGGCGGCTCAGGTAGTCCGCCTGCCAATTTTCCACACCCGGAATGTACACGGCCGATAGTGCCGGTACGCTCTTCTCTGCCCACTTCAGGATGCGAGCAACCTCCGATGCTGCAGCTGAGCTTCTTGTTCCTCCTTGATGATTGACATATGCCACCACTGTGGCGTTGTCTGACTGGATCCTGACTGGACGCCCTTGCAGCCTCTGAGACCATTTAAAGAGGGACAGCCTGATCGCCCGGATCTCCAGGACATTGATCGGCAGGAGGGCTTCCTCTGGGGTCCAGCGACCTTGCGCCGACTGAACACCCCAGACTCCCCCCCCCCCCAACCTGTAAGGCTGGCGTCCGTCGTGATCACTATCCAGTAACCCGGAAGAAATTACTTCCCGGCCCATTAGAGCCGGTGCTGTCAACCACCATACCAGGGATCTCCTGACTAGGTGGCTCACTCGGATTTGATAATCCAGAGATGAAGGGCATCTGTTCCATCTGGACAGAACTTCCTTCTGTAACACTCGAGTGTGGTATTGAGCATATGGGACCGCCTCGAAGGAGGCTACCATGAGGCCCAACACTCGCATGCAAAAACGGAGTGACGACCAATTCCTGGAAGTCAGCTGCCGTACTGCAGCCCGGAGGGTCTGCAACTTCTCCACAGGGAGGAAAACCTTTGCCTCTGAGGAATCCAGAATCAACCCCAGGTACACTAGGCGTTGAGTGGGCACCAATACTGACTTTTGCGTGTTTAGTATCCAACCACAGTCTCGAAGAGTCTGACAGGTAATGGACAAGCTTACCTCTAATTCTGAGCTTGAAGGGACCTTCAGCAGAAGGTCGTCCAAGTAGCCTGTGTTAGTGATACCCCACTGTCTTAAAAGTGCCAGAATCGGAGCAAGCACCTTGGTGCAAGTCCTGGGTGCTGAGGCAAGGCCAAACGGGAGGGCAACAAACTGGTAGTGGTTCTTCCCGATAGCAAATCGCAGAAACCTCTGGTGTCTGGAATATATGGGGACATGCAGGTATGCGTCCTTGATGTCCAAGGAGGCCAGAAAGTCCCCCGGATGGAGAGCCGTGACTACAGATCGAACCGACTCCATCCAAAATCTTTGTACTTTCACAAAGCAATTGAGGGCTCTGAGATCCAAGATTGGCCGAACCCCCTCCTTCTTCGGCACAATGAACAGATTTGAGTAAAAACCCTGACCCCGTTCCTGTTCTGGAACAACTACCCCGCGTTCCAGTAGACCCTGGACCGCCCCATACAGGGCCTCCCGACGGGTCGGTAGTAGCTGGAGATTGGAGGTGATGAATCTGTCTGGTGGACAAGAGAGAAATTCTATCTTGTAGCCTGAGGAGATTACTTTGCAAACCCACCTGTCGGAGACTAGAGCAGTCCACTGAGTCGCGAATTTGCGAAGACGTCCCCCCACCCGAGAGCTGGGTGGGGGCGGACCTTCATGTGGACGCAGATTTGTCCGCAGGCTTGTTGGGTCTGCGGGACCAAGGACGCTTTTGTCCTTGGGCAGGCGCTTTATCGGCCTGGGGTCTTTTCCCTGTCGCCCTGAGGGGGCGAAAAAAACGCTTGCGTGCAGTAAAGGAGGGCCCTTGGCGTGGCCCCTTACCCTTGCTAGTTTGGGGAAGCAAAGTGCTTTTACCTCCTGTGGCATCCTTGATGATGTCATCCAGAGAAGCCCCAAAAAGTCTGTCGCCCTTAAAAGGCAGATCCAACAGGGCTTTCTTGGAAGTCTGGTCCGCAGACCAGCCCTTTAGCCAGATCAGGCGGCGTATTGCTACTGCATAAACCAAAGCTTTTGACAGCAGGGGAATAGTATCCATGTCTGACTCGCAGACAAACTTAAGGCCCTGGACCAACTGGTCGGCCAAAGTTATCTCATTAGGAGGAGCATCTCGCTCCTTTAACCCCTGGAGTAGCAATTTTGCCCATTCAGTAAGTGTCTGAGACACTAGGGCCCCCGCCAATGCCGGGCGTACTGCCAAGCCTACCACTGAGTATAGGTAGGGAGCGAGTGCTTCAGCCTTCTTATCCACAGGGTCCTTGAAAACAGGAGCCCCTTCTACTGGAATAGTGGTGGCTCTATTAAGTCTGGACACCGAAGAGTCCACTATAGGGGGAGAGGTCCATATCTTCAGAAAACTCTCCTCAAAAGGGGTACCGTACCACAAACCTCTTTGGGGCTGTAAAGACCCTCAGTGGGTTCTCCCATTCCTTGTATAAGAGTTTGTCAAAATAAGACGCACAAGGGAACACCTTAGCAGTGCGGGCAGGTTTACGAAAACCAAAGGGGACTGGAGTATCTGCTACTTCAGTATTTTCCAACTTTAGCGTATCCCGCACTGCAGTAATAAGGTCAGATACCAAAGCCGTCTCGCGTACTGACCTGGACTTGGAGTCATCCTCACTGTCCGATCGGTCACGGTCTGCAGTCTCTGATGCATCAGAATCTGGGCCATGAGCCGTAGCTGGACCTGGTTCTGCATCAGAAATATCCCCAGAAGATTGCAGGGGACGGGGGCGTTTACTACCCCCTGTATTCCCGTGTGCTGCTTCTACCCTGGCTGCAAACACCTCTAGGATTGCCGACATAGCGTCCATAGACACCTCAGGGGCACCAGCTGCTAAATCTGGTGTTTCAGGGGAGAAGACATCTGGCTCAGATGCCATGCTGACCACACGCTGACACCCACAGGGCTCCAGGCAAGATATCAATAGGCCACCCTCCTGCGCTGCCGAGATGCTGGGTTACCCAGAGGACTCACCACCCTGGACCGGTACTGCTATGCTGCCGTGTGCTGTGCCTGTGATGCTGTCCCACTGCTGCTGTGTCAGTCTGCTTCTTTTATCAGCACTTCCTGTGTGAATTTTCGCGCCAGTGTAATGCACCCTAGAGGCCGGAGGCTCTCGCAAAAATGGCTGCCAAAAATGTCTGTATGGGAGATAATGTGGGCTCTAAGAAAATGGCCGCAGAGCCGGAGATAGAGGTCAAGCAGCCGTAGCCCACAAAAAGATGGACGCCGAATGGCAATATATACATACAGGGTGGACAAACATGGCCGCAGATCAGCTGATAGGGGCCAGTGGGTGTGGCCGAACCACAGGAAGATGGCCGTTGGGCAGTCACAAGAGGCCGAACTCGGCATGGACCACCTCAAAATGGCCGCCGACAGCATGGAGGAGGAAGCACACACACAGGTAAGCAGAAATTACATTTCTTTTAAATGTTAGTTACAGCCAGCCCCGCTCCAGTGGAACCCCTTAGGTGACCCCCAGCACCCAGCAACCTTTAGCTAGAAGCCCAGGGAGGAGGGAAAGGCAGGGAGAGAGGGAAGAAAGGGGCCACAACCACTTACTTGATCTCTCCAGGAATGTCCAGCTAAATCGCCCAGCCGAGGCAGGGGAGTTTTACTTACCTATCCTGCTTGTATTGTGCTGGAAGACATTCCAAACAGATCATCGTCCGCGCACGGAAGGTGACTGTTGGCCAGGCATGCTGTGATTGGACCCAAAAGGGATGATCAAATGTATGCCCTGGAGCGTGACGCTCACCGGCCAGGCTGCTGCGACTCGGCCGTAAGGTCAGCCGAAGCTGAGCGGTCGGATGCAGGCCCTGGAGCGTAGGCTCACCGGCCACCCGTGGAGCGACGGGCATGTCGTGGAAAACCCAGCGCGTAGCTAGGGTCAGCACGCGCTCGATGGCCGAAACTGGGGAGACTACAAGGATCGAGGATCCAGCCTGTCACCCAGTCGGCAGTTGATAGAAGATCGCAGGAAACAACAAATGTAGCAATATATATATATATATATATATATATATATATATGTGTGTATATATATTGTGAGGGGGTTAGCTCGGCAGCGGGTGTGTGTGACCCCCGGGATGGGCTCCCCACACAAAAACAGGCCCAGCAAACGGAGGTTGTGGTTTTCAAAATCAAAAAGGTGCGGTTTATTTTCTATTTACAGTGACAAAACACAGCAAAGCAAAAGAAACATAAATAAAATAAATCCTGGTCAACTTGACCTCTGAGTAAACATACAGGTTTCCTAACTAACAACTGGGATCAGCCTAGTGCTGTCCTAGTCCCTAAGTCCCTGGTTTTAAATGTCCAAGCAAATAGCCACACAGGCTTTGTCTCACCGCACAGGGGTTCACTCTCCCTAGACAGTCCACACAGGTCTGGTTCCAGGCATGAGCAAACACCTAAATAAATCTGGGAGTTCTTATAGAGGCCTAAATGAGCTGACAAGCTTCAGCTGGTCTCATCAACTCCCTGTCTGCACGACGCCCCACACTCTCCCTAGAGGTATGAGTCATCCATGAGCCCACCACTAGCCTCAGCTGGGCTTATACAACTCTCCACCTAGTTGTATAAGTCGGCGTAAAGCCTGAATCTGGGCGAAATATATCTACCCCCCTGGATGCAACCAGGTGACTTTACCTTCCTGCTGTCACAATATATATATATATATATATATATATATATATATATATATATATATATATATATATAATTAATCTTTTTTTCCCCGGACCAATGGGCCCGAAGGGAGCCATGTCCTACTCCTTGCTAGGCAGAAAAAAACTGATCTGCGAGATGCAGACTGAGAGGATAGACCCAGAGGGTCCGGTACTGTAGAAGGTGTAATGCAACACTTTTTACAAGTTTTTCTGCCTAGTCACTCCTAATTAACGGATAATACCCACTTTGTCAATAGAGAAGCTGTGTCGGTCCATGGATGAAAGAGTAATATAGTTTTTTTATTAAAATTGTCAGTGTTTTTTTGTTTATAGCGGAAAAAATTAAAACCGCAGAGGTGATCAAATACCACCAAAAGAAAGCTCTATTTGTGGGGAAAAAATTACATAAATTTTATTTGGGTACAGCGTTGCACGATCGCGCAATTGTCAGTTAAATTAACACAGTGGCGTATTGCAAAAAAAGGCCTGGTCAGGAAGGGCGTAAATCCTTCGGGCGCTGAAGTGGTTAAAGTAGAACTATAGGCAAAACTTTTTTTTCATTTTGGATTGAGTAAGAGCGGATTATAACCCGTCAGAATTTATTTTGCCATCTTTGTCCCATTGGGAACATTTCTCTTCACATGCTGTCCTATAGCCAAGCAGGAAGTGAAAGGAAATCCCTGCAAATTAAGGGAATTCCTTGGGGACCCCCAGGTCACCAGAACTAGTGTCCACATTGGAAGATTTCTCCCCTATTATTTTTCTGTGGGATTTTCTTTTACTTTCAATGATAGTTAACAGGACAAATTGAGAGATTGAATCTCCCTAACAGGGACACAGACAGCAAACAAAAACTGACAGGGGTTCTAATCCATCCCCACTCTATCCAAAACAAAAAGTGTTTCCTTCAGTTATACAATAAAGTTGCACTGCACCATATGACTGTAGTTTTCAAATTCCATTAGACGTAATTGAAAATAACTGTCACTTGACAATAAGTTTCCTTTTCTTGGTGAGTTAGTTTTGTTAACTGATCCCAATGAACAGAACTCCAGTATGGCACAGATGGTAATGGCAGAGACAGTAAATGGCCTTACTTTCTGGTGGTTGAGTAGTACCCATTCATCTGGGACATGTAAGCTTTTTTCTTTTGTTTTCGAGTTTCGGGATTAAAATCAGCAACCTGTGGTCCAGGATTTTGGAAAGCCAGACATTTCAACTGCCGTTCAATTTGCTGTCAAAACAATGACAATGTCAATATGAAGAATTTTATCTCCTACGTCTCAGCAGAGGCAAAGCTTAGTTCTAATGTGATGTGACCACTAAATAAGGGGGGCATGATGTCATTAATTTTTTTACTATGTCATGCCACTCATCATACAAGGTTGCTGAGGGTTGATGCATCACCTGAGACAGTGACAGCTATTGATTGTAATAGCTTTATTTAAATGAACAAACAGGTTTATTGCACACAGTGGCCCCAAACCTCTTCTTCTTGGGCCCCCGCCAGCACACCTGGCTCTTTCTCTTCTCGATGTGTCGCCATAGGAAGCTGCTTGTCTTATGGATGCATTGAGTGAGGGCTCAGGTAAGTAATAAGGCATTGTGTGTGCACTGGTGCGCAGTCATGTTGGAAAAGGAAGGGGCCATCCCCAAACTGTTCCCACAAATTTGGGAACATTAAATTGTCCAAAATGTCTTGGTATACTGATGCCTTAAGAGTTCCCTTCACTGGAACCAAGGGGCTAACTCACACCATAATCCCCCCCCCCCCCCCACCAAATGATTTGCACCAGTGCACAAAGCAAGGTCCATAAAGACATGGATGAGCAAGTTTGGGGTGGAGGAACTTGAGTCCTGACCTCAACCCGATAGAACATCTTTGATATGAATTTGATTCTTAGATATTGTAAGCTCTAAGGAACAGGGCCCTCTGATTCATACTGTATTAAACGGTATTGTATTTGTACTGTCTACCCTCAAGTTGTAAAGCGCTGTTTAAACTGTTGGCGCTATATAAATCCTGTATAATAATTAGAGCCGAGACTGCGAGCCAGGCCTTCTTGTCAACTTCAGTGCCTGACCTCACAAAAGCGCTTCTGGAAGAACGTTCAAACATTCCCATAGACACTCCTAAACCTTGTGGACAGTCTTCCCAGAAGAGTTGAAGCTGTTATAGCTGCAAAGGTGGGCCAACGCAATATTGAACCCTACGAACTAAGACTGGGATGCCATTAAAGTTCATTTGCGTGTAAAGATAGGTGTCCCAATACTTTTGGTAATATAGCGTATGTATGAATGATTGGCACTATTTGCGATGGGTTTTTACTTGCACTATATAATTCAGGAAGATCTCATTAATGAAATGCCACAGGAATATTCTAGGGGATTATTCATACTACCAGTATCCACCTATAATTAAAATCAGAGTGGAAAGTCATACCGACTGCTTCTGAGCCCGGGGTGGATCTTCCTTAGGAGTTTTTCTTTCCATTTCTTCCCGATTCTCACTGTTTTTTGAAGGGTTAGACTTCCCAGATTTTTCACTAATTTTCTAGGTTAGAAATCTGTAAATTACAAAAAAAAAAAAAACTTAACAAAACTGCACAACCAGTTACTTTTATCCAGTATATACAAGGCACAGTTTACACACATTTAGTGCGGTTCACACTGGAATCACACAGGAACACGCTCTGCATTCCTGTGCAATTCAGTGAGATGTGATTTTCAGCTGGGCTGAAATCACCCTGGATTGCACCAAAAGTAGGGCATGCACTACTTTTAAAAATGTACTACAACCGAATTGCATGGTATTACTGAGGCACCATCTGATCCTGTTTAGGAAATACAGTAGATTCCTTTTGGTTTCCCGGGAAAATACCCAGGACACGGCTTGAAGCCTGAGTGCACAATTGCTACACCTGCAATACTGTAGGGCACAATGCTAACGTACCTATTGACAAAAATTTTTTTTTTTTGGGATAGGGAAGGATAAAACCCCTGTCAGTTTATTGCTGTCTGTCTCATTGGGGTAAATTTTCCTTTACTTCCTGTTCCAGAGATGAAAAGCAGAAATCCCCTTTGGACAGTTGTCACCAGAACAGCCTGCTTTGGAACACTAAGGAATAATTTACAACTAATGCACACGTGGCAACGCACATTACGTGTTGACGCATTGTGGTGCCATTCATTTTGAATAGTACCCCAAGGCACTAAGGCAACACACGTGTGTTAAAACACCTTGCAATGCATGGCAGTGCGCCATAGTGTGTTACATGCACTGCACAAAAGGTTTGTGACATTTAGGCTGCATTCACACCTGAGCGTTTCGTTTCAGGCAGAAAGTTGCACGTTTTACCCACGATTTTTACCGTGTTTTTTTGCTACGATTTTGTACAGGTCAAAAGGTCATCAATGTAAAAAGCAGAAAAATGCCTGTAATTTGCCAAAAGAAGCTTGTGTACTTTTTTTGAGCTTCAGGCATTTTGCTTCAGGTGACAAAACGCTCAGATGTGAACAGGTGTCATTGAAATGAACGGGATTTTGCTTGTTGGGCATTTTTCAGGCGTTTTACGAGCTGAAAACACTCAGGTGTGAATGCAGCCTTAAGGCTCTGTTCACACCTAGGCGTTTTTCTGCTCTAATGCCGCGTACACACAACCGTTTTTCATGACGAGAAAAAAATAGGATTTTTGTACTAACCGTAAAATCCGTTTCTCTGACGTCCATGGACTGACACAGCTCTCATACTGATTACGTGTGGGTATAAGTCCCTGCTTGCAGGAGAAGACCTAGGCAGAATGTTAGATGTTAGATGTTAAAACATTCTAGAACAAACCAGAGCCGAACAGCCCCGCCCAAGGGGGCGGTCCCTCCGGACATTACCCTTCCACCTGCAGCTAGCAGCCTCAGTTCGTAACAAAGCAGTACAAACCTTAAAAAGGGTGGGTGCTGTGTCAGTCCATGGGCGTCAGAGAAACGTATTTTACGGTGAGTACAAAAATCCTATTTTCTCTTATTGTCCATGGACTGACACAGCTCTCATACTGATTACGTGTGGGACGTTCCAAAGCAGTATAAGAAAAGGGTGGGAGCAAATAGTAAAGGAACAACCAAAACTTCACTCCAAACCAGCAGAGCTCCTCAACGGAGGAGTTGCAACATTAAACAGCGGCCTGCAACACTTTGCGGCCGAAGGAAGCATCCAAAGATGCAGCCACATCAACCTTATAGAACTTAGAAAATGTATGAACGGACGACCAGGTCGCCGCCTTGCACACTTGTGCAACCGACGCTTGATGTCGGAAAGCCCAGGAAGCACCAATTGCCCTGGTGGAATGCACCGTAACCGGGAAGGGTGGCGCCCGCCCCTTAATGGCATAGGCCTGTATAACCGTCTGTCTGATCCACCTAGAAATGATGTCAGACGATACCGCCTGGCCCTGTTTCGGACCAGAGACAGACACAAACAGTGAGTCAGACTTCCGAATAGAAGCAGTAGCCACCAGGTATACCCGTAAGGCTTGTACCACATCCAAATTGTGAAGCGCAACCTCTCTAGGATGCGATGGATGAGGACACAAGGACGGAAGGACAATGCCCTCATTAAGGTGAAAAGCCGAAACCACCTTAAGAAGGAAAGACGGTCGCGGTCGCAACACCGCCTTATCCTTATGGAGGACCAGGTAAGGCGACTTGCATGACAGAGCCGCCAACTCAGACACCCGTCTAACAGAAGTGATGGCCACTAAGAAAGCCACCTTCTGGGACAAAGTTAAGAGGAATATCTGATATTTTCAAAAGGAGGTTCCTGAAGAACCGAGAGCACCAAGTTCAGATCCCAAGGAGGGAGCGGAGGCTTGGCAGGTGGAACCACATGGCGTACCCCCTGTACAAAAGTGCTAACTAAGGAATGACCAGCTAGGGGTCTTTGAAAGAAAACGGCCAAGGCCGAAATCTGACCCTTAATAGTGCTCAAAGCCAGCCTTTGTGCAACACCACGCTGCAAGAACCGCAGGATTCTGGGGACAGAGTACGTCCGTGGATGCCAGTCTAGCTCTTCGCACATAGCGATGCAAGCTCTCCAGGTACGGTGATAGATCTTCCTAGAAGAAGACTTCCTTGCCCTAAGCATGGTCGAAATTACCGAATCCGACAGGCCTCGGTCCTTCAGCACCTGGCTCTCAATAGCCATGCCGTTAAAGCCAGAGACTGTAAAGCAGGATGAAAGATAGGACCTTGAGACAGAAGGTCCTCCCTCAAGGGCAGGCGCCAAGGGACGTCCGCGATGAGACGTACCAGGTCGGCGTATCAGTGACACAGAGGCCAGTCCGGGGCAATGAGGATCACCGGGATGCCCTCGGCCGCTACCCTGCGCAGCAGACGAGGAAGCAACTGCAGCGGAGGGTAGACATACATCAAGCGATACTGACCCCACGGGGCCACTAACGCATCCGAGGCATCCGCCCAGGGGTCCCTGGACCTGGCCACAAACCTCGACACCTTGCGATTGAGTCGAGACGCCATCAGGTCCACATCCGGAGTGCCCCACCGCCGACAAAGGAGTTGAAACACCTCCGGATGCAAGGACCACTCCCCCTGGTCCAGGGACTGGCGGCTCAGATAGTCCGCCTGCCAGTTTTCTACGCCTGAAATGTAGATGGCCGACAGCGCCGGCACGCTTCTTTCCGCCCACCTTAGGATGTGGGCGACCTCGGATGCCGCAGCCGAGCTCCGAGTGCCCCCCTGATGGTTGACATACGCCACGGCCATGGCGTAGTCCGACTGGATTCTGACCGAGCGGCCCTGTAGCCTCTTCGACCACGCAGGGAGACACAGTCTGATCGCCCGCAATTCCAGGACGTTGATTGGGAGACGAGATTCGTCCGGAGTCCAGAGCCCTTGAGCTGACAGGACTCCCCACACACCTCCCCAGCCCGTCAGGCTGGCGTCCGTCGTGACCACCGTCCATTGGATGGGGAGGAACGACTTCCCGGCCCGAAGAGCCGGGGATCTCAGCCACCA
The DNA here is from genome assembly GCA_029206835.1 of Rana muscosa. Lineage (NCBI taxonomy): Eukaryota > Metazoa > Chordata > Amphibia > Anura > Ranidae > Rana > Rana muscosa. The sequence continues at coordinate 1,019,002,135 of CM055116.1, forward strand.
CGTCAGGGACGCCTTGACAGTGTGACTCACCTGAATCTGAAGATCCAATGACAATGGGGACTTGTCCCAAACAGACAGAATTCCTTTCTGCAATGCCCGAGTGTGTGATTGGGCATACGGAACCGCCTCGAAGGAGGCCACCATTAGTCCCAGGACTCTCATGCAGAAGCGAATTGAGGACCATTTTTGGGACGTCAGAACCCGCACTGCCGACCGAAGTGTCAGTAACTTTTCTGAGGGTAGAAACACCTTCGCTGCCGAAGTGTCCAGGATCAGACCCAGATACTCCAATCGTTGAGTCGGGACTAGAACCGACTTCTGCATGTTCAGAAGCCATCCGAAGTCCCGGAGGGTCTGACTGACTATTGTCACATTTTCCTCCAATTCTGAGCCATTTTCTGCTCTGAGAAGGAGATCGTCTAGCCACTTAGCAACCACCTGCCGACAAATAACGTCGACAAGGTGGTTGCTTAACTCTGGGAGGACGTTATATAACGTCCTCCCAGAATCGCGCTCCCGCGCGCCCCCTGGGGCGCGCACACGGAAAACTCCGTGACCCGGCGGATCACGAATCGCGGTAAATCGCCGCTGATAGCGGCCGTTTACCACGTGATCGCTCCGTCAAATGACGGAGCAATCACTTGTAAACAGACCGGCGTCATGTGATGACGCCGGTTCCTCCCTCCCCTCTCTGTACCGATCGGTACAGTGCGAGGGGAGGGGGAGGGAGCGGATGGCAGCAGCAGCACTGTGGGCTGGATCTGTGACAATTGCAGTCACAGATCCAGCCATCCATCCCTGCTCAGCCATCCCTGTGCAATACACCCTGCGCCATACGCCCTGCGCCATACGCCCTGCGCCATACTCCGCAATGCGCCATACTCCGCAATGCCCTGCGCCATACTCCGCAATGCCCTGCGCCATACTCCGCAATGCCATACTCCGCAATGCCCTGCGCCATACTCCGCAATAACCACTTCCCGCCCGCCGGCCGTCAAATGACGTCCTTGACTTTGTGCGGGGATATCTGAATGATGGGAGCAGCTACAGGCATCATTCAGATATTAGCTTTTTCAGCCGGTGATTCCCTACACCATAACAACAATCATAGTGGCTGTTCCGCCGCTTGATCTTTCTTACGGGAGGCGAGAGGGGATGTCCCCCCCCCCCCCGCTGCCCTCCGGTGCTTTTACCGACTCGCCACTACGATCAAAGCCAGGATTGTTGTTTTTTTTTTTTCAGGCTTCCCAGCCTAGAGGTGAGATGTGGGGGTCTTATTGACCCCATATCTCACTGTAAAGAGGACCTGTCATGCCATATTCCTATTACAAGGGATGTTTACGTTCCTTGTAATAGGTATAAAAGTGACCAAAAAAAATTTTGGGGCGGAAAAACATGTCAAACTAAAATAAAGTAAAATGAACAATAAAAAAAAATATATTTTTTTTAAAGCGCCCCTGTCCCCGTGAGCTCGCATACAGAAGCGAACGCATACGTAAATCCCGCCCACATATGAAAATTGGTTTTCAAACCACACATGTGAGGTATCGCCGCGAACGTTAGAGCGAGAGCAATCATTTTGGCCCTAGACCTCCTCTGTAACTCAAAACATGTAACCAGTAAAAATATTTAAAGCGTCGTCTATGGGAATTTTTAAGTAGCGAAGTTTGGCGCCATTCCACAAGCGTGTGCAATTTTTAAGGGTGACATGTTAGGTTTCTATTTACTCGGCGTAACTTCATCTTTCACATTATGCAAAAACATTGGGCTAACTTTACTGTTTTGTTTTTTTTTAAGCACAAAACATTTTTTTTCCGTAAAAAACGCGTTAAAAAAATTGCAGCGCAAATATCGTGCGAGATAAAAAGTTGCAACAACCACCATTATATTCTCTAAGGTCTTTGCTAAAAAAACATATATAATGTTTTGGGGTTCTATGTAATTTTATAGCAAATAAATGATGATTTTTACATGTAGGAGAGAAATGTCAGAATTGGCCTGGGTGCTCCAGAACGCCTGAAGGTGCTCCCTGCATGTTGGGCCTCTGTATGTGGCCACGCTGTGTAAAAGTCTCACACATGTGGTATCGCCATACTCGGGAGGAATAGCAGAATGTGTTTTGGGGTGTAATTTGTGGTATGCATATGCTGTGTGTGAGAAATAACCTGCTAATATGACAATTTTGTGAAAAAAAAAAAAAAAAAAGAAAAAAAAAATCTTGATTTTGCAAAGAATTGTGGGAAAAAATGACAACTTCAAAAAACTCACAATGCCTCTTTCTAAATACCTTGGAATGTCTTCTTTCCAAAAAGGGGTCATTTGGGGGGTATTTGTACTTTTCTGGCATGTTTGGGTCTCAAGAAATGAGATAGGCCGTCAGTACTTCAGGTGTGATCAATTTTCAGATATTGGCACCATAGCTTGTGGACTCTATAACTTTCACAAAGACCAAATAATATGCACCAATTTGTACTTATTTTTACCAAAGATATGTAGCAGTATAAATTTTGGCCAAAATTTATGAAGAAAAAATAGTAATTTGCAAAATTTTATAACGGAAACGAAAAAAAACCCCATTTTTTTACAGAATTTTCAGTCTTTTTTTCTCTTATAGCGCAAAAAATAAAAAACCCAACAGTGATTAAATACCACCAAAAGAAAGCTCTATTTGTGTGAAAAAAAGGACAAAAAAATCATATGGGTACAGTGTTGTATGACTGAGTGAGTAATTGTCATTCAAAATGTGAGAGCACCGAAAGCTGAAAATTGGTCTGGTTATTAAAGCGGAGGTTCCGCGGCAAAACTTTTTTTTTTTTTTTTTGCATTCACTGTGGTATAATAATATTAAGGTACACTCACTTCTTTGGTAGCTGTATATATCCGCTTTCCGTTTTTCTCGGCAAAGAAGGAGTTATAAAATCCATGTGAAGGAGTTTCCATTTTGCTTGTGGGCATTGTGAAGCCCACAAGCAATCTCTTCCTGGAAGCGGTGAATGCTGATCTCCCAGCATTCACTGCTCATTCTCTCGATAATAGCCATTTACCTGCATGCCCTTTTTTTAAATGGCGCTATTAGTGACGCCCTCGTCACGTGACCGGCGTCACGTGATATGTATAATCTCTCGAGATTTCGCCGCATGAGTCCCACTATGTATCTTGGGAAGCACGACACAGTGCTCCCAGAAAACACTGCGGCGACGGGGAAAGGCTTAGAAACGCCTACTCCCGTGGGAGGAGAATCCCGGAAGTCCCTTTAGAAAGGCAATACTAAGGTATTTACATATGATAACAAAAAATATTGTGCCTTAGGATCATGTACATATTGCAGTGGTTGTGTTACACTGTAGTTGTGATTTTGGGTGAAACTCCGCTTTAAGGGGGTTTAAGTGCCCAGTGGTCAAGTGGCTAGATAGCCCACGATAACAATTCCTCGCTGTCTCAGCAAAGCTAGAACCGGGGCAAGCACTTTGGTGAAAACCCGTGGTGCCGATGCTAGGCCGAAGGGAAGAGCCACGAACTGATAGTGGACTTCGCCTATGGCAAAGCGCAGAAACCTCTGGTGACTTGCGCAGATTGGAACGTGCAAGTAAGCGTCCTTGATATCCAAGGATGCCAAAAAATCCCCTTGGTGGAGTGTCGCGATCACCGTGCGAATGGATTCCATCCGGAATTTTAGTACCCTCACAGACATTCAGGGCCTTGAGGTCTAGGAGTGGCCGGACCCCGTCCTTCTTCGGGACAACAGGTTTGAGTAAAACCCCTGAGACTTCTCTTGCGACGGAACCGGCACAATTACTCCGCACCCGAGCAAATACTGTACGGCCCCCAAGAGGGCCGCCCGGCGGGCAAGAAGGAGAGGGAGAGGGAGGTTCGAGGGAAAGAACCTGTTTGGGGGCCACGAGTGGAACTCTATTCTGTATCCCGAGGTGACCACCTCGCACACCCACCGGTCGGAGATCCGGGAGGTCCACCGCACCGAGAACCTGCGAAGACGCCCCCCCACCCCAGAGTCAGGCAGGGGCAAGACTTCATGCAGTGGCGGGTTTGGGAGCTTGCTTGGTAGGCTTACGCACCCAGGGATGTCTTTGTCCCCCAGCCGCACTTTTTTCAGACTGGGCGGGCTTACCCGTGGAATCTGACTGACGAAAAAACTTCTTCTTCGCCGGAAAGGAAGGGCCCGGCCTGCGGTGGCCTGTCAGCGGGATCCTTAAATGCAGGAGTCTCTTCCATCGGGAGTGTGGTAGCCTTATTCAAACGAGCGACCGGGGGGTCGACCACTGGGGGGAGAGTCCACTTTTTAACCAGGTTCTCCTCAAAGGGGTACCTTAAAGCTAGGCGCCGCGGGACCGTCAAAGTCTTCTGTGGCTTATCCCAGACTTGGTCAATAAGTGCATCAAAAAAAGGCACATATGGAAAGACCTTTTTTGAAGAAACGGCTTTAAAGGAAGCAAAGGATACAGCTTCCACCTGAGGTTCCTCAGCCTCAACATTAAGCTTGAGAGTGTCCCTCACAGCATCAATGAGTTCACTTACAAGCACCCTGTCAGTAGGTGGTTCAAGACAGGGGTCTTCTTCACAAGGAATGTCCTGTCCAAAGACATCAATATCCTCAGAACCAGGGTCCTGAGCAGCAGTAGCTAGGCCCATATCTGAGTCCGAGCACTCCCCATGTGGAGATTGTGTGGGGAGGGGGCGCTTTACAGCTCCCGTGCATTTGCACACCGCTTCCATTCTGACAAGGATGATTCCAGGACTGCCGACAACTGGTCCATAGGGACCGCAGGTGCAGGAGCACTGCCAGTTGCCTCTGACAAGTGTGGAGAAGCAGGTGAACCAGACTCCATACTGCCACCCTATGAGACCTTATTCACTATTATAGTGAATAATATAGTCCACCCACTGGCTGTGCTGAGGCTGAGGGGATACCCGGAGGACTCACCACCCTTAGGGACCGCTCTGTTCCGCTGTATGAGCCGCGCTGCAGCGCGAGTGAAGCCTGAGGAGAGTGAAGAATCTGTGAGGAGACTGAGGAATTTCGCGCCGTCAGCAGTGCCGCTAGAGGCCGAAATCAAAAGTGGCAAGATGGCCACCGAGCGCACTATTTAAATAAAAAAAAACAGTGCTAATGGCGCACGCAATAAAAATTCACACTCCACACCAGAACACTTCCCAGAGTTCACCAACAGCCATGAGCGCCCCCCCAAGCACCCCCACACAGCACAGCACCAGTACAGGGTGCAGAGAGCAGCATAACAGGGGGGAGACAGGGAGAACCCCCCACATGAAGAAACATAGCCAGCATGTACTTACCTGCATCAGGAGAGACTACTTACCTGTCCCTAGAGGGACCCACTGGCTTGTTTCAGACAGACCTATCACAGAGCAGTACTGCGTAGCTGTCGGCCCGGTCCACTGCAAAAGATACAGTCAGTCAGGTACTGTTCAATCTTGAGAGGACCGCAGGAGCATGAAAGCAACCCGGCCACCCCTGGAGTCATAGGGTATGTCGTGAACTGAGTCTCACGCACACAAGGCGAGGATCAGCACGCTCGATGGTCGGACAGGGAAGACTACGAGGATACCAGTGTACCCAACCTGTTGCCCAGCCGGCAGTTGATTAAAGGTCTCAAAAATAAAATAAAATTCCGAAAGGAATAAAAATTAAAAGTAAAATCTTCCAGGAGACTGGCTCCTGAGAGAGCCACGTCTTCTTCTGCTAGGCAGAAAAAAACTGAGGCTGCTGACTGCAGGTGGGAGGGTAATGTCCAGAGGGACCGCCCCCCTGGGCGGGGCTGTTCGGCTCTGGTTTGTTCTAGAATGTTTTAACATCTAATATTCTGCCTAGGTCTTCTGCAAGCAGGGACATATACCCACACGTAATCAGTATGAGAGCTGTGTCAGTCTATGGACGATAAGAGAAATGCCATTTTTTTATTTGTTCATTAAAAACGATTGTGTGTAGGCTCCAGAGCATTTTTTGCGACGTGAAAAATGGGCATTAAAAATTTGGAACGTGCTCTATTTTTTCACGTCAAGAAAAACGGCCGTGTGTAGGCTTTAACGACGTGAAAAAAACACGCATGCTCAGAAGCAAGTTATGAGATGGGAGCGATCGTTCTGGTAAAACTAGCATTCATAATGGAAATAGCACATTCGTCACGCTGTAATGGACTGAAGAGCACGAGGCTGAAAAGCGCGAATCGTCTCTCACCAAACATTACTAACACGAGGATCAGCAAAAGCAGCCCAAAGGGTGGCGCCATCCGAATGGAACTTCCCCTTTATAGTGCCGTTGTACGTGTTGTACGTCACCGCGCTTTGCTCGAGCATTTTTTTTTTCACGATAGTGTGTAGGCAAGGCAGGCTTGAGAAGAATCACGTCGAGAAAAACGTCGTTTTTTTCAATGACATTAAAAACGGTCGTGTGTACGCGGCATTAGACTCAGCTCTAAAAACGCCCAACAAGACAAATAACATTTATTTCAATAGCCCCTGTTCACATCTGAGCGTTTTGTCATCTGAAGCAAAAACGCCTAAAGCTCAAAAAAGTGCAGGAGCTTATTTTTTGGCAGAATCCAGACGTTTTCTGCTTTTTACATTGGTAAACTTTTGACCTGTACAAAATCGAGGCAAAATTTGGTGCAAAAAAATTGCACGCCTTTCTGCCTAAAAACAAAACGTCTAGGTGTGAACAGAGCCTAAAAACTGGGACATTTGTGTGTGAGGCCTCGTACACACGGCCGAGATTCTCGTTGAAAAAAACATGTCGTTTTTTTCGACGAGAGTCTTGGACAAGAAAATTGTCCCGGCCGAGTGTACAGACGCTCGATTCAAAGAACCCGCGGTTCTTTGAATGGAGCGTACGCGGTGACGTCATCGACTACGACGAGCATGCGCTCGTCACATTCGATGCCGTCGCCGCCATCTTGGTATACCCTATCTATGCCTAGGAAGCTACCGCGCATGCGTCAAAGTCATTTCGAGCATGCGCGGGCTTCCCGGCGAAAAGGTAAGTGTACGCACACACACACACAATTTTCTCGTCGAGAAACAGGCTGACGAGAATCTCGACGAGAAAATAGAGAGCAGGTTCTCTATTTTCTCGTCGAGATTCTTGTCGCTTTTCTTGACGAGAAACCATACACACGAACGAATTTCTCGGCAAAAAATCTCTGCCAGCAAGTTTCTTGCTGGTTTTTGCCGAGAAACTCGTTTGTGTGTACGAGGCTTCAGAAGAACATTTATTCTAACCGGGTGGCCTAATGCAACACACATTTACTAAAGGCAAATCCACTTTGCACTACAAGTGCAAACTACAAGTGCAAAGTGCACTTGGAAGTGCAGTCGCTGTACATCTGAGGGGTAGATCTGAAATGAGGGAAAGCTCTGCTGATTTTATCATCCAATCATGTGCAAGCTAAAATGCTGTTTTATATTTTCCTGGCATGTCCCCCTCAGATCTACAGCGACTGCACTTCCAAGTGTACTTTCAGTGCAATTTCAAGTGCACTTTGCACTTTCGTAAATAACCCCCATTGTGCGTTAATGCAATGCTCAAATGTAAACAGGCCCCAAACCGCACTCTTTATTCTGGTAGCTAAAATTTGGGATTTCCCATCACTTGACAGGGGTCATCAGGACAGATAGAGAGGGTGAATTTACCCAATGGGGACACAGACAACAATAAAAACTTGCAAGGGGTTCTAATTGATTTCTACTCTATTTAAAACCAGTAAAAAAAAAAAAAAGATTTGGCTGGACTATGTTTCCCTTATGTTTGTGTGCCCAATGTGCACAGTGATATAATCTGAATTTACTTATATCCACCATACAGTATTGCCAGAATGCTTGGTAACAATGACCAATTACAAAAAGAAAACCTGTAATAAGTTCTAGGTTCACAGAGGAGGCTAGTAGTAAGATGACAGTAAGTAAAATAAAGCAACATTACCTGTAACAGAGACCCACCACACGCTATTTTCTCCAGAATTCTTTCTACCCGTCTTATTTGTCGGTGACTTTGCACTTTTCTCGTGCCATGTATATTGCAGGTTCCTAACTGATAAGAGGAGGCTTGTTTGTCATTCTCCACCCCACATGTACTCACAAAAGTGAAAGTGAGTCTCTCCCATCTAATGTGTACACATTGAACTACAAGCTGGGTCAGTGACCACTGCTTCATCTGCACACATCTTACATGGGTTCCACAGGGAACATTATAATACTCAGCCTTGTATTCAGTGATTTCCTGATGCCACAGGAAAACTTATACACTCCTATGATCTATTTAGACATTGTTATTTCCAAGATTTTTTTCAGTTTAATGCAAAAGTAAAATATAAACAACAATTTATTACTTAAAGGAGTTCTATGGTCACAGCATATACTTTCATTGTATAACATCAGCATTGTACTAACAATACAAAAAATACCTATTTTTTTGACAATCCAATATAAGCTTACTGGAAAAATCACCTTTCTTGTTGCAAGTTCTGTCTGTCTGCCTGACATCTCTTGCCACAACTTCCTGGATTCCCTGCATGCTTTGCAGCTTCTCCTCTGCTGTTTACTCTGTTTCTAATGACTATATATCCCATGGTACCTTGCTGCCTGCAAGAAGTGATCCCTGATTGACTCCTCTTCCTGAAGCTCCTCCTCAGCACCTCTGTAGGCAGGCTCTGTTATATTGCAAATATTTATGTAATAAAAGTATAGTTTAAAGTTTAAATTTATTTTTTGAAGTTACATTGGTCCAACTTGGAGCAGTGTAAAGCCTCATACACACGATCGGATTTTCATCGGACAAACCGTAGGACTTTTGTCCGAAGGGTGTTGGCCAGGAACTTGTCTTGCATACAAACGGCAAAGAAGTGTCGGCCAACAAACACAAAACTACGTGTTTTTTTAGCTCTTTAGCGGCACCCTTTGGGCAACTTCTGCTTATGTTGTGTTATGGTGAGCATTGCTTCAGAGCATGCATGTTTGTACTTTGGAGTTTTGTCCGAAGGACTTGTGTACACACAATCGGATAATCTGACAACACACATTTGTTGGCGGAAAATTTTAAAGCCTGCTATCCAACATTTGTCCGCGGAAAATCCGACAATTGTCCGATGGAGCATAGAAACGGTCGGATTTTCTGACAACAGCAAATTCCCATTGGAAAATCTGATCGTGTGTACGGGCCTTTAGAAAGTATTTGCCATACCTGGCTGATCCCTGTGGAAGATGGAAATCACTGTCGTAGGCACCACAGCTTCAATGACCGCCACTAGATTCCAGATCCTGCCTGCTGCTTAGTGAACACGGGGAGGGGGGGAGCTGACTTGGCACAGGTGCCATTCTGAGTACATATTACATTTTCTCAATGAATGGATGACATTCTCTAATTGGATGAGGTGAAGATCATGATCTCATTACCCTGCTTCTCCACCTCATTAAATCAGAGTATGCTGTGTCCTTGGTCAGAGATACTTGGGTGCAAGATGGCATCAGGGGGGTAAAAAAAAATCCCCTGGTGTCTCTATAAAGAGTACCTGTCACTCACAATTTTCACAATCACATAAAAATCAGTCTGGTGGGAGGGGAGTGTTGCATGCACTAGCAGGTTTAGATACGCTAACAAATTGAAGTCAAACTCCAGCTAACACTTTATAAGCATTTACAGCAACAGTTTTGCTCTTTTTGGGATAAAGGTTTTACATAAATGAATAAAAGCTGAGCATTGTAAGCATCCCTGTCAGTGCTAAATGGTTTGTCTCATCTCTGTAAACTGATACATCTGGAAGCGAGCTTGTTCTTCGAAAAACAACAGACTTACAGGCTGGATCACTAGGTGAAAATAAAAAAAGAAAGCTTAAAAAAAAAAAATGAATGCAGCTATCATATCTGATGGCGCGTACACACGACCGTTTTTAATGTCATTGAAAAAAACTGCATTTTTCTCGATGTGATTCTTCTCAAGCCTGCCTTGCCTACACACTATTGTTAAAAAAAAATGTTCGAGTAAAGCGCGGTGACGTACAACACGTACGACGGCACTATAAAGGGGAAGTTCTATTCGGATGCCTCCACCCTTCATGTTAGTAAAGTTTGTTGAGCGACGATTCACGCTTTTCAGCCTCGCGCTTTTCAGTCCGTTACAGCGTGACAAATGTGCTATCTCCATTATGAACGCTAGTTTTACCAGAACGAGCGCTCCCGTCTCATACTTGATTCTGAGCATGCACATTTTTTTTCACGTCGTTAAAGCCCACACACGGCCGTTTTTCATGACGAGAAAAACGACGATGTAAAAAAATGACGTGAAAAATTAGAGCATGTTCCAATTTTTCATGGCCGTTTTTCATGTCGTGAAAAATGCTCTGAAGCCCACACACAATCATTTTTAATGACCATTTTAAAAAATGAAATTTTTCTCGTCATTAAAAACGGTCGTGTGTACGCGGCATAAGGACTGGTAAGCTGCAATATAGAAAATGTTTGTTTGATTTTGGATTTAATGCTGCTTTAAGAGGAAAAAGGTGCAAAATAAAAAAAATATATATTAACCACTTGCCACCATGCTCCTGTAGATATACTGCGGCGAGGTATCACAGACAAGCTCAGTCACATAAAATTATATATATATATATATATATATTTATGGTCGGAGCCCTCTGTCCGAAGAGATATGGATCACATAAACACGTCACAAGACTAACAACACAAATAAGACCTGAAGTGTGGCCTGGCCTTTTGTACGGTATGCCAAAGAAAGGGGCCAAAAAGTCACACAAGGTTAGGAAGGAATTGATCTATTATGTCAGGTAAACCACTATAGAGCAAGACTGTTAAAGGCTCGTGATATTTCTGACTGAGGATCGGGGACGTGTCAGGCGAAACACAAGGATTCCCACCTGCCCATCTTCCTTATTGCGTGGTCAGGAACTCTGTTTCGTGATGTTGCTGGGGCTGCTCTAATGCGAAAGCGAGTCCTGAGTAACATCCTGGGTCAAGGCCCGAGATGCTCAGGAGTGTTCTGACGTGGCTGACGAACTGGTTCCCGCTTAGGGGTTCAGTTGGGAAAGGTAGTAGAGGGCTGTCCTCAGATGGCTCGGACAGCAGAGTTTACCAATTACCGTAGAACGGCCATGGCGTTGTGTGTCTGGAAAGGTTTAATGTCTACTCCGGGACCGGGTTGTATCATTTCCGATGCCGTCGGGTGTAGGATGAAATGACTTTGGTGGCGAGTCGGGTGGTGCCCGAGTAGCACTCGGCATTTAGGGCTGGTGATAGTAATTCGCCGGGCCGTAAAATCGTAAAAGGCTAGGTAAATGGCTGCTTGAAATACCAGGCTGGGCCATAGACCGAAGGGAGAACGTGAAAGGATAGCAGACATGTCCCGGAGTATGGCGCTGGTCACTGGTAAGCGTTTGGTACTAGAGTGTGGTTGCCGCCACCTGTAGTGTGTTGGCGGATCAGGATGCATTGATGAGGGAGGTAGCACCATGGAGGTGCTATCCGATTCCAGAGTTGGTTGTGACTAATGTGGGACGCCGGACATGGTCGAGTTGGCACCGGCTTCTGTGAAAGGATGTGGCATGGTCAAGCGGGATAGCGTGTCGGCCGAGGTGTTGCATTAACCGGGGGTGTGGACACTGAGGCTACTGAGCTGATGTTGTAGGGAAAGTAGCAACAGCCTGCGTGGGAAGGACATGATGGACAACGATTTATTGACCTGCCTTTGTTAACGACTGTGGCTGTAGCCTGGTTGTCTGTGGCGAACGTGGCGGTCTGTCCTGCCCGGGGCTGCCCCGTACTTGAGTTGCTGCGACTATGGGGTAGATCTCAAATAGAGAGGAGGACTGACTAAAAGCGGAATTGTGAGCATCTCTGATGGATCGGATCTCCTGAAACCGATGATGGCCAAAAGTTGCAGCGAAGCTTGTGGAAGCTGCTACGTCCGTGATTATCTGAGGTGACGAAGAGAATGCTGATGGGATAAACAAGGGTCTACCTATCCGGTCTCAAGGAATTGGTCCCCCATGGCCAGATCCTGCTACGGAGGCTGCGTCTAGCTTAATGACTTGGTCAGGGTCTTGTGCCTGGGAGAGGAACACTAAGAAGCGTGCGATAGAGGATCGCCCTTGAGAGACGATCCTCATCGTGGTTTGAGCATGCCCAGTAGGGATTGTAGCTGTGGGTTAGTGCACCCTTGCGTGTCGGTAGACGTATGGATGACTGTCCTGATGCGGGTCAATCTACCGAGAGGTGGGCTGGCCCGCATGGCGCGTTTGTCTAGAATGATTACCAGGAAGGAGATGAACTGTGCCGGTCTTTCTACTTTCTTCACGGTTGTGGGCACGTCAAGGTTTTAAAGACCTCTCTTGGATTTCTTAGATCTCACAAGAATCCTAAACCATCGGGAGAACTCCTGTGAGGGTATGCAGGAGTTTGACTGGGTAGTTTTGGAATGAGTCAGGCAGTGTAATGAGTCCGGTGTGGAATCCTGTAGTGTCCCCTGTACTAGAAAGGCTGCTAGAGAGGAAGTTGGATGTGAGGAGAGAAAGTCGAGCCGCCCGAAGTGCATGTGGCCTGGTCTAGCTGGACTCTGCTGCTTGGCACCGCAGGTATTTCTAGGGAGAGCCTTCTGGCACAGGAGGCGGATGTGCAGAAGTTTGCGGTGGGGTAAAAGCAACCCTTGAAATTAAGTTGCTGGAGATGGCTGCGCCCCCCGGTGCTCAAATTGGACATCCTAGTCTGACTGGGAGGACTGGTTACATCTCTAAGGCTTCCAGAGGCTACCACGAAACTTGTCGCTTTCGAGTTTGCGAGCGAGCCTGGGGTCCTTGGCCATTAGGATGACTGAGACATCCCCCTAGGCACGCGGCTTGTTCCCTGTTATGACCTGTGCCAAAGATGCGTGGGGACGCTAGGTTCGCGTCCTAGCGCTTAGGATGTCCTTCCTGATGCCCGCTGGGACCAGGTGCAAAGAAAAAGGGGGTGCAAGCGTCGGGCGTACCTGCAGTGGGGGGTTCGGTAACGACGGTGGAGACTGGGGCTGATAGGGGCGCGGCTGACCGTGTTTCCAGGGCCCCTACTCTAGCCTGGACGTCGGTGACTGCGGTTGCCAGTGTGGTCACCAAGGTGTGTAGCTGAGTAATGCCGAGGATATCGACTGCAGCGAAATTTGTCTGGTAGAGTTGCCGCTGGTTATGGAACAGCAGCCTAACAGCTTGGTTTTCCTGGCCGTGGCCGGGTAGGGGATGCCCCTACGGCGTAGTTCGGCTGTAAGCCTGGGGATGGTCCAGCCCTGAGGGACTGTGTGGAGTCATCCGCTGAACCCGAACGTGGTGACGGTGGGACGAAGGTAAAGTCATCGCAGTCGGTCTGCGACATGTTGGGGGTTGGAGAAAAAACGAGAAAGAAAAAGGGGGGGGGGAATGTATGTTTATAGAGTGAGATGCCAGGTATGGAGGGGATAGAGGAGGTACGAAAGTGGGTAGGGAGAAGGAAGGGAGGATGGACAGAATAAGGAATGACAGGCGCAGAGGATAGCCAAGTTTTGCGTACGAGCGCTTGTTGAGTGTAATTTGGAAAAAACTCAAGAGTGCGTGGCAACCGAGGTGAGCCAGGAGGTGACTGGCTAGGTAACTGATAGCTCGGGTGCCGTCTGTGCTTGGCACAGACTGATGAACCAGAGCCCCCAGGGCGTACTGGGGCGGGTAGCTGGAGTCTGGTATACTAAGTAGGAATGTTTCGATCTGTAGTTCAATGACGTGTGGTCGGTCTGCCAACTCCTGCACTGCCAGCAAGGTGATGTTGGCGACCTTGTCTGCGTAGTGAAGGATCTCGGATCGGCTTCGAAAACAGAGTGTCATGCGTAGAAGTATGTGGCAGTTTCTAGCGCCTGGTGAGCGGTCGAATTGTGTATGTGAAGACAAATATGTCATGAAAGAGTGCGGAGAGAAAGCAAGGAGGGGCCTTGCGTTTACGCACCTGACTTGAGCCCTGTCTTGGTTGAGGTCGAGACATGGGTCGACCGGGACCTGTGAGAAGGGTGACATGGAGATATATATATAGATATAGAGATAGAGAGATTATATATATATATATATATATATATATATATATATATATATATATATATATTTTCTTTCTTTTTTTTTTAATCGGGAAATATCGTCCGACCTGGATTGCAGGGTGGACGGGATGGAAACTCGATCTAAACTGACGTGTGTGGTGGAAAGGGATAGAGAAATCGGTGAGTAGCCGTTTGACTACTGGAGGAGGTGAGTGGCTGGTGTGCAACCACTCGTCGAACGCTCGCAGCGCTTGCGAGGAACAAATGCCTTAAGGAGACGAAAGAAGAAGAGTTTGTGGACTTTCGAGTGTGTGGGGATGGCCGTTTCGTGATGAAACGGGAGTGGTAAGTAATGCGTGTGTATAGCGGCTTGGGGTTCGAATCATTGTGGCCGATGCTACGGCTGGATTCGTAACGTTCTGAGACGTTCGACGTTGTATCGGAGGTATGGGTCGGAGCTGCTTAGAGCCGGGTATGTGACTGCGAACGAATTGGTTGTTTCAGCCGAGGATCCGAAACTTGGAGCCGATACTACGACTGGATTCGGATCGGTTAAAGAAGTTTACTGCTGAAGATCGGAGCGGTATGCGCCGGTGGTGCGACTGTGACTCGACCGATTGAAAATGCCATAGAGCCGAAAAATTGAGCCGCTGCTACGACTGAATTCGGATCAGCTCGAAAGTTCGATGTTTGTGGACCCGAGCCGACGAGCCGGTGGTGCGACTGGGCCCGGATCGGCCATGTTAGCGGAGGATCCGAACCTTTGAGCCGATGCTACAACTGGGTTCGGATCGGATAGGAGGGTCTGTTGCTAGAGATCCGAGTCGATTGAGCAGGTGAAGCGACTGGACTCGGATCGCTTGGGAATGCCATTGGTTCGAAAGTTTGAGCCTATGCTACGACTGAATTTGGATGGTTTAGCGGTTCGATGTTTGTAGGTCCGAGCCGATGAGCCGGTGGTGCGACTGTGCTCGGAACCAACGTGGATGCCAGAGATCCGAATCTCTAAGCCGATGCTGTGCCTGTATACGGGCTGATAACGGGTGCAAGGCGGGGACTTGAATTTCCCGGGTCCGAATCGTAGCGCCGGAGATACGGCTGGACTCGGACGGGTGTTCGTTGTTTCGAAGTTGAAGGGGCTTGTGATTGTCGAGGGTCCGGCCTGTAGTGCCGATTGTTAGCGACAAGAGCCGGCCCAGACTGTTTGGTGTATGGTGTAAGTAGGAGGTGTGGGGCATCAGTAAGGTGAAGGGAGAGTATCGTAGGAGGTGTAGGGCATCAGTGACTAGGGATAAGGAAGTGCAGTGTGGGATACCAGTCCGACGACTGGGTATCGGATGTGCGACTGAGGCGAGAGCCTTGCGAGCTGTGAGTAATTCGTACAACAGCTCTGAGAGCCGTAGTGTCTGGACGGACCGTTACCGGTAGCAACGTGGGTGTGACAGGGTACGAAAGACAACTAGACTAGTCGATAAACATACGATGCAGACGGAAAACACGGGGTTATGAACCGTGTGATTTTGAAAAAGAAGAAACTTGTACCGGCGCTACGATTCGTACGAACGGTAACGGCCGGTCCTACCTGCGACCGCGGATACGATCAACTGCGAGCGAAGCTGGAAGGTACGAAAGCAACTACACGGACGTTGCGAGTCGTAAGGCGTCGGCTGATGACGACGAATACCGCGCACTACAGCCGACGCTGACCCTCGTGGATGGTCTGTATAAGTACCCCTCAAACTCCTCCCATAATTTCAGGCCAGTATACTAGCCTTCATATTTTATATATATATATATATATATATATATATATATATATATATATATATATACACACACACACACACACACACACACACACACACACACACACACATACACACACACACGTAGCGGGGGTCCCAAAGTTAGGGATTGCTATGCTAAATTTAGGGGTGATTCGAGTGGTAGTTGGCTCGAATCTTTCAATTTGTTGGACTCTGCCTTGCTGCTGTTTCACCTGGCGTGCAGTTCCCCTTAGAAGTATGGGTGGCGCTGTCACTTGTACTCGGGATTGAACCACAGGTGATGGAGTGGCAATTGGGTGTCCTCTCTCGGCAGCCGTACAGTGGGCGTGGTCTACCCGCTGTGCATGCCGGGAGAGGGTACAAAAGGGCCGGACGCCATTAGAGAGGAATTCAATTCCCGGGGCCCATGCCCAGAGGGAGAACCTACGGTCCAAGTTCAAGTGCATGGCCCTCCAGGCTATGGGGCCACATGCGCTTCAGTGTCAGGCACCTTTAGTCCTGGGACTGCAACGTCAGCCCTGGGCCCAGCACCTTTGGCTGGAGCCCACTTCGGGAGGAGGAATCCAAGGGTGCCGCCTTGCGAGGGGACCCGTTTCTGGAAGAGGAGACTGGGGGAGGATCATTCCCGAAGGATTGGTGAGAGATCACAGTGAAGGAAGGGGCCCAGTAACTCTCTGGAGGGATGTCATCCATCTTAAAAAAAGGGATCTAAACAGGACCATTAGGAGGTTCGGGACACTATAGATTCTGTGGCAGGAGATCTCCTGAACGCATCCATTAGGGAATCTGATAGACTGTTTGAGCTACATGCCAGCTGCTAGTGCCCTTGGGTGACTATCCAGGTGAGCAATACCCACTCGGAATCAAGTGGCGAAGAAGCCAGGAGTGCCTGAATTAATCTGTCTTCTTAACACCTTTCTCTCTTCTCAACTTTGTGGATGTTCATGCATAAGAAAAATAAACTCCACGTTGGAGTTGATACTGGTGTGGACCTTGGAGTTACTTGGGGTATAGAGACTTTGTCCCTTTGAGGAGAACCTTGCTGCAAGACCCATAAGTTAAAACAAGTGTGCTTAACCTCTGCAAACCAGAGGGTATGGGCATGGTGCGCCTTTTTCTCTTGTGAGCGAGCCAAGGACAGTGGAGAGAAAGGGTGCCGTGTGCTACACACACACACGACTGAGCTTCTTCTGGGTTAGGAGTTTGCAGCGTGCCCCTATTGTGACCACTGTGTCCATCGGATCAGAATCCGGTAACTGGGTATCATGTGATCTATATGATTGGTCATACCGATCACATGATAATATAAACAACCTGTCAAGAATGGCTTTTCATTCATGAACAGCTTGCTTACTGTTGTGATCTGTGATTGGACCAAAGCAAGCACATGGTACCTGGTTACCTGTACCATGTGATTAGCTTAGCCAATTACATATCACAACTAAAAGCAAGCTAGCTGTTCATGAATGGTAAACCTAATAATGACAGCTAAGTCTATTGCTTATATAGTCATCATCACTGTATAAGCAATAACAGTGTAACCCCCGCCCCCCTCCCCCCCCCCCAGAATAGTATAGTACAGTATTACCATTGTAGCACCTTGACCTTTAGGCAGGATGGCTAATAAATTTATCTGCCAGGTGATATTTGTCTCGGCCAATTGATAGGAGGTCAATTGATTTCACCCTCTCTTTTGTCACTAGATGGCCAGGTATCTAGTGGCATTAGATAAGACAAGGGCATTGCAAGGACAGATTAGGAATGAGTGGGGTGTCTCAGCCAATGGGCAGGGATTTTCTTGGGTCCCTTGGTCTGCTGGGAGAGCCTATTTATTTGGGTGAGGTCAGGTGATCAGGGTTCTGTGCCACCTGGACGGCTGTCTGGGTGGACATGTGTTGTATTGCCCAGGGCTGCTAAACCAGAGACCCGAGGCCTATCCCAGGGACATCTGCCTTCTAGGCTATCTGAGGGCCTATCCAGAAGCCAGAGGGCAGCGTAGGGTTGGTATTGCGGCTTGAAGTCCAACCAGCAGTGACGGTTCTATCGGCCGGAGAACCAGCTGTGGTCAGAGGTAAAGGGGAAGCTGTCGCCACTAAGGGACCATCCACCTTGTTCCCGGAGACCACTGTGATTGGCTGAAGCAAGTACCAGAGCAGTATTCTCACCAACCGGGGATGGTGAAGAGTTGGGAAATTTCAACGGATGTCAAGCCAGGGACCCAGCCAGTGGAGGTGACGCTTGCAGAGCATTATTGTGTGCCAAGCCAGGGACCAAGCAGACCAGCGGGGTGATGCTTGATGAGTATCTGCGAGTGCCAAGCTAGGGACCCATCAGGGACGTGGGGGTGATGCTTGAGGAAGATACTGAGTGAGAAGATTGGAAGGATATCTAGTGGCAGTGGATCAACAGGTCTAAGTGATAGACTGGGAGCGCAGTTGAGTGAAGATTTACAATAGGAGAAGAGAAGTTAATTACTACCTTTGTTAGAAACTATTTAAGAATGTTGCCATAGGAGACAGAGCTCCTACTCATGCAGATGTGGTGTCCGGCTGGACTGCTAATTAACCACTTAATGACCGCCCCATGTACATATACGTCGGCAAAATGGCACGGACAGGCACAAGCACGTACCTGCACGTGACTGCCTTCGTTTTAGTGGGGGGTCTGATCGGACCCCCTCCGGTACATGCGGCAGCCGGTATCGATTCGGGAGCGATCCATGATGAGGGGGCGGCTATTGGTTTCTGGCCACCCCCTCGCGATCGCTCCCGGCGAATGAGATGCTTCCTCTGCCTGTGTAATGTATACACAGGCAGGGGAAGTGATGTAATCTCTCCATGCGGCGCTCTATTCGTCCGGAGCCGCCAAGGAAAGAAGACATCAGGTTAGTGCACAAACAGTACACTGACACCAGGACACATAGGCACACAATCCCCCCCCCCCAGTCACCCCCCATTCACAGTGTCACCGATTGCAGTGATCATTTATTTACTGATAACTGCAATCAGTGACATTTGTGATAGTAAAATTGTCAGGGCAGTTAGTGTTAGGTCCCTTTAGGTCCAGGGTAGCCCCCTAACCCCCCCTAATAAAGGTTTAACCCCTTGATCGCCCCCAGGTAACCCTTTCATCCCCTATCACCAGTGTTACTAAGCGATCTTTTTTCTGATCGCTGTATTAGTGTCGCTGGTGCCGCTAGGTAGCCAGTTATTTTTTGAGGTTCGCCGCCAGGTTTTTATAGCATCAGGTACCCCCATATATTATCTAATAAAGGTTTAACCCCTTGATCGCCCCCCAGGTAACCCTTTCACCCTCTATCATCAGTGTCACTAAGCAATCGTTTTTCTGATCGCTGTATTAGTTATGTTGGTGCCGCTAGGTAGCCAGTTATTTTTTTAGGTTCGCCACCAGGTTTTTATAGCGTCAGGTACCCCCATATATTATCTAATAAAGGTTTTAACCCCCTGATTGCCCCTAGAGTTAACCCTTCCACCAGTGATCACCGTATAAGTGTCACTGGTGACGCTGGATAGCCAGTTAGTTATTTCGTTATTTAGGTTCCCAGTCAGGTTTTTATATAGCGTAAGGTACCCCCATATATTACCTAATAAAGGTTTTAACCCCCTGATTGCCCCTAGTTAACCCTTTCACCAGTGATCACCGTATAAGTGTTACGGGTGACGCTGGTTAGTTAGTTTGTGTCAGGTCTGCCAGGAAACTACAACCGTCCCTCCGCTTTCCTGACCGGTAGTCTTGTTATCCCGGTGTCAGGTGGAGGGACGGCTGAGATCTCCCACAGACTGGAAATAAGGAACCACAAAGGAAGGTGCAGATAGCCTAACCACAACCCCCAGCAACAGCTCACGGTTAGTAGGCAGAAGACAGGATCCCAGGAGGGAAAAGGACAATCTAGGTAACGTAGTCAGAACAAGCCAGGGAGGGTCGGCAGCAAGGTTAACCAGGTCCAAGGGATAATCCAGGAATCGTAGTCAAGACGAGCCAAGTAGGTAACCAAAAAGCAAGAGCATCCATAAACAGGAACCTATCCTAAGGCACGGACAGGAAGGGGAAGTGGGAATATATAGGGACACTAATGAGAAGACTGCTGACAGCTGGTCCCAGGGTGGAGCAAACATCCCCACCAGTGAAAAAGAACATAACTACGATGCTAACATAAAGCCAGTTCACTGGTGGTTCAGGACATAGGAAAACAGTCTATGAACACCAGGCCCTGGGATCAAATCCCAGACACGGCGAGACAGTACCCCCCACACAAAGATGCCCCCAAACCTATTTGGGTTTAGATGGGTGCCTGTCGTGGAAGGACTTGACCAGCCGTGGGGCATGAACATCACGAGCAGGCACCCAAGTCCTCTCTGCAATGGAGTAGCCCTTCCAGTCCACCAGATATTGTAATGGTCTACCCCTATGTCGGGAATCCAGAATTTTGCTAACTTCATACTCTTGATGGTCATCCACAGAGACTGGAGAGGGACGTCTAGAGGGGAGAGAGAGAATCTATTCTTGATAAAGGGCTTAAGCAAAGATACATGAAATGTATTGGGAATACGAAGATGAAGGGGCAAGCGTAGTTTATAAGCCACCTGACCTGACAGAGAATGCGAAAAGGTCCTATAAATCTAGGACCTAACTTGGAGGAAGGTTGTCGCAGTTTCATGTTCTTGGTGGACAACCAAACCAGCTGATTAAGATGATAGCGGGGTGCAGGTTTTCTGTGATGATCTGCATACCCCTTGTATCTATGTACAGACTGAAGCAGAACCTTTCTTATGTTTCTCCAGTGCGTAGTCAATCTTGATACCATGTTGGCTGCCACAGGTACCTCCACCAAGGAAGACTGGAAGGGGAGAACCCTGGGTTGATACCCAAAGGCAGCTTGGAAAGGGGAACATCTAAGGGAAGAGTGCCACTGCGAATTGTGTGCTAGTTCTGCTAGAGGTAACATCTCGCTCCAGTTGTCATGTTCAGCATTGATATAAGCTCGTAGGTAGATCTCCAAATCTTGATTGACCCTCTGTCTGGCCATTAGTTTGAGGATGGTATCCAGAGGACAGGGAATTCTTGATCCCCAGATGTTTGCAAATGGCCCTCCAGAACGAGGATATGAATTGAGGGCCTCTATCGCTAACAATATCAACAGGGATGCTGTGTAAGCGGATGACATTCTCAATAAAGGATAAAGCCAGGCTTGGGGCAGAAGGTAGTGCGGACATGGGAATGAAGTGGGCCAACTTTGAAAATCGGTCCACTATCCACTATCACCCAAATGACGGTATTTCCACTGGAGGTGGGCAAGTCCACGATAAAATCTATGCTGATATGAGTCCAGGGAGCACGAGGAACAGGTAACGGTTGAAGTAGACCTTGTGGAACAGAACGATGCATTTTGATGGCAGCACAAACCGAACAGGCTCTAACAAAGGCTATAACATCCTTTTTTAGAGTAGGCCACCAAACCAGGGACTTCAAACGTAGGAAGGTTTGGTTGATACCAGGGTGTCCGGATACCATCTGGCCATGGGCCCACTGTAACACTTCTTTTCGTAATTCTAGGGGAACAAACAAGGTATTGGGTGGAACTGAGAGATTAGAAGGTGCCCGAGACTGTGCGGCCAACAAGTTCCTTTGTAAAGCAGTATCCAGTTGTGCAATAATTCGTTCCGGAGGAACAATATGATCAGGAGGTATTTGCAGATTCTCACAAGAGAATTGCCGAGACAGGGCATCGGCCTTGGTGTTCTTGGTGCCAGGAATGTACGTCACTACAAAGTTGAATCGGGTGAAGAATAACGCCCAGCGGGCTTGTCTGGGATTCAGTCTTTGGGCCTTCTCTAAGTAGATTAGGTTCTTATGGTCAGTTTGAACCACAACAGGAAGTTCCGTACCTTCTAAAAGATGTCTCCATTTGGAAAATGCTAATTTTATAGCTAAAAGTTCTCTATTCCCTATGTCATATTTTTGTTCTGCAGCAGAGAACTTCTTGGAGAAAAAGGCAACCGGATGCAACTTGTTAGAAGTGGGTTCTCGTTGGGATAATACTGCTCTGGCCCCTACTTCGGAGGCATCAACTTCCAAGAAATATTGAGCCGAAGGCTGAGGATGGCGAAGAACAGGAGCAGAGCAAAAAGCAGATTTTAGAAGGTCGAAAGCCTCCAGAGCTTCAGGAGGCCACTGAGAGCATTTGGTCCCTTTTTCTTGTGAGGACGGTGATGGGAGCCAAAATTTTTGAGAAATTCTTGATGAATTTGCGGTAGTAGTTACAAAATCCAATAAAACGCTGTATTTCCTTTAAGGTAGAAGGTCTAGGCCATTGTAAGATAGCATCGAGTTTCTTGGAGTCCATCTGGAATCCATTAGATGAAATTATATAACCTAAGAAAGGTATTTCCGATTGTTCAAAAGAGCACTTGGAAGGTTTGGCGTACAGCTTATGATCTCTTAAACGTTGGAGAACAGTGCAAACATGGCCACGGTGAAGCTTTAAGTCTTTAGAGTGAATGAGTATATCATCTAAATAGACAACAACAAAAGAATCAAGTAGATCCCTGAAAATATCATTCACAAACTCTTGAAATACCGCGGGAGCATTGCAAAGCCCAAAAGGCATCACAAGACACTCATAATGCCCCCTTCTGGTATTAAAAGCGGTCTTCCATTCATCTCCTGCTTTAATTCTAATGAGGTTATATGCAGACCGAAGATCCAATTTGGTAAAGATCTTTGACCCCTGGACACGGTCAAACAGCTCAGTAATTAAGGGCAACGGATACCGATTTTTTACAGTAATACGGTTGAGAGATCTGTAGTCAACGCAGGGTCTAAGTCCTCCATCTTTTTTCTCCACGAAAAAGAAGCCTGCTCCCACAGGAGAGGAGGAAGGCCGGATGAAACCCCTTTTTTAGACTGTCTTCAATGTATTCCTCCATAGCCTTGGTTTCCGCAAGGTTAAGAGGATAGGTTCTCTCCTTAGGAAGAGGAGAACCGGGAAGTCAATAGCACAGTCATACGGGCGGTGTGGAGGGAGGCCCTCTGCTTCTTTCAGAAAATACGTCAGCAAACCCGGCATAAGCCTCTGGTAGTTCAGGGACAGTAGAGACCCCAAGAATGGACACTTTATTACGTATAAACTTTTGGATACAGTGAACATGACAAAAGGTGCTCCAGGCAGAAATTTGACCAGAGGACCAGTCAATAGATGGGTTATGTTTACATAACCAAGGGAACCCAAGAATTACAGGATACTTAGGAGACAGAATGACATTAAATGATAGCTCTTCAGAATGCAGAGCCCCCACTAGAACGGAAAGGGGCTTGGTCTCTAGAGAGATAAGTCCATCACCAAGAGGTTCTCCGCCAAGAGTAGTTACACACAGAGGTGGATCTTTCGGAACCGTCGGAATTTGAAGACTCTTAACCAGCGTTGCATCGAGAAATACCCCACCTGCACCGGAATCAACAAAGGCAACGGTGGAGTAGCTCTTATTGTTCCAAGATAATAATACGGGTACTACTAATCTCTCTAAAGGAGGTTTCAAAACAGTGTGGCCTAATGGGGCTCCTTGATCTCCCATTAAGCCCGGGAGTTTTTTCAGTCGCATCGGACAAGAATGCAGGAAGTGACCCGGCTTACCACAAAATAGACAGAGGCCTAGAGTTCTGCGTTTGGTATGTTCATCGTCAGACAAACGCACAGCCCCTACATCCATGGGTTCTTCCTCAAACCCGGCGGTTGGAGGAAAAAATTGTCTGACGCTCCCTCTCAGACTGGCGTTCAGAGAAGCGAGTATCCACAAATTGATGAAATCCTCCAATGCCACTGGGATCTCACGGTAAGTTAATTCATCCTTAATGCGTTCCGCTAGACCTCTGCGGAAGGCGGCCTTAAGGGCGCAATTATCCCAGGAAGTATCTGCCGCAAGTGTGCGGAATTCTATTGCATAAGATGCTACTGTGCGTTTACCCTGGTGTAAGTCAAGAATACTGGCCTCAGCTGCCCTTACTCTGTCAGGAATGTCAAATATTCTCTCAACGGTTTGCATAAACGTGGGGTAATCAGTAAGTACAGGAGAATCTTTCTCAAGAAGAGGCGACCCCAGGACAGAGCTCTACCCTTAAGCAAGGAAATAATAAATGTCACCTTGGCTTGGGTAGAGGTAAACACAGAAGGTTGATTTTTAAAATGCAACCGGCAATGGTTGAGAAATCCCCTGCAATCCAAGGGGTTCCCATCATACTTATCGGGGAGAGGTATCTTTGGAGCGGGAGAGCCCACAGATTTAGACACAACTACAGGTTCCCCAACCCCAGACTCAAGATTTTTTGGTGTAGCAGGACTAGTACCATGTGCCGAGGCCAAAGTAGATAACAGAGTAGCGATGGCACCCAATTTCTCCTCCAATGACTGTACATGATTAGCCTGCTCACCCAACATCTGACCCTGTAGAGAGACTGCCTGCACCAGCTCGCTGAGGTCCATCTGGCCTTAGGATAATGTCAGGTCTGCCAGGAAACTACAACCATCCCTCCGCTTTCCTGACCGGTAGTCTTGTTATCCCGGTGTCAGGTGGAGGGACGGCTGAGATCTCCCACAGACTGGAAATAAGGAACCACAAAGGAAGGTGCAGATAGCCTAACCACAACCCCCAGCAACAACTAACGGTTAGTAGGCAGAAGACAGGATCCCAGGAGGGAAAAGGACAATCCAGGTAACGTAGTCAGAACAAGCCAGGGAGGGTCGGCAGCAAGGTTAACCAGGTCCAAGGGATAATCCAGGAATCGTAGTCAAGACGAGCCAAGTAGGTAACCAAAAAGCAAGAGCATCCATAAACAGGAACCTATCCTAAGGCACGGACAGGAAGGGGAAGTGGGAATATATAGGGACACTAATGAGAAGACTGCTGACAGCTGGTCCCAGGGTGGAGCAAACATCCCCACTAGTGAAAAAGAACATAACTACGATGCTAACATAAAACCAGTTCACTGGTGGTTCAGGACATAGGAAAACAGTCTATGAACACCAGGCCCTGGGATCAAATCCCAGACACGGCGTGACAGTTTGCTTTTTATAGTGTCAAGGCACCCGCCGTATATAACCCAATAAAGGTTTAACCCCCTGATCGCCCGGCAGGTGATATCAATTAGGTTTTGGCGTCAGAGAGGTTCTGCGTCACACCCCAGGCAGCGTCAGGTTAGTGCCAGTAGCGCTAACACCCACGCGCAAAGCATACACCTCCCTTAGTGATATAGTATCTGAACAGGTCAATATCTGATCTGATCAGATCTATACTAGCATCTCCAGCAGTTTAGGGTTCCCAAAAACGCAGTGTTAGCGGGATCAGCCCAGATACCTGCTAGCACCTGCGTTTTGCCTCTCCGTCGAGCCCAGGCCACCCAAGTGCAGTATCGATCGATCACTGTCACTTACAAAACACAACACACATAACTGCAGCGTTTGCAGAGACAGGCCTGATCCCTGCGACTCCAGTGCTGTAGGAGGTGATTTCACCACCACAGTTAAAAAAAGAGCATATATGCCGAAGCATGGGGGCAGCAGGGGCGGAGGAGCGATTTTGCTCCTATTGCCGCGTACATACGGTCGAAATTCCGACGGAGGCTTGCCCGTGGAAAAGTCAGAGGTGTGTACGCGGCATAACTTTTGCGGGAGGATGCCCCCATGCTTCGGCATATATAAATGGTGCATGTATGCCCATCATTAGAAGTGGATGGATGAAGGGAGGTATTCTAATGGTGGGCATACCCACCGATCAATCTCTTTTTTTCGTTCAGCCAACAGGCTGCATGAAAAAGAAGATTACAATACATGTCCAACAAGGACCAGCAACGTACTGGTATGTTGCTGAACTTTGAATGGTTATACCAGAATGATGCCTGCGGGTTTAGGTATCATCTTGGTATCATTCTTTTCAGCCAGCGGCCGGCTTTCATGTAAAAGCAATCCTAGCGGCTAATTAGCCTCTGGACTGCTTTTACAAGCAGTGGGAGGGAATGTCCCCCCCCCCGGATATAAAAAGCGTCATTGGGAAATTGGGAAAGCATTTTATCACACCGATCTTGGTGTGGCCAGATGCTTTGAGGGCAGAGGAAATATCTAGGGTCTAATAGACCCCAGTTTTTTCAAAAAAAGAGTACCTGTCACTACCTTTTGCTATCATAGGGGATATTTACATTCCCTGAGATAACAATAAAAAGTATATTAAAAATAAATAAATGGAAGGAACAGTTTAAAAATAAAAAAGCAAAATAAATAATAAAAAAAAGCACCCCTGTCCCGCCCTGCTCTTGCGCAAAGGCGAACGCAAGCGTCGGTCTGGCATCATATGTAAACAGCAATTGCACCATGCATGTGAGGTATCACCGTGAAGGTCAGATCGAGGACAGTAATTTTAGCAGTAGACCTCCTCTGTAAATCTAATGTGGTAACCTGTACAGGCTTTTAAAAGCTTTTAAAAATGTATGTAGTTTGTCGCCAATGCGCGTTTGTGCGAAATTTTAAAGCATGTCGTGTTTGGTATCTATGTACTCGGCCTAAGATCATCTTTTTTATTTCCTCAAACATTTGGGCAATATAGTGTGTTTTAGTGTATTAAAATTAAAAAAAATGTATTTTTTCCCCAAAAAATGCGTTTGAAAAATCGCTGCGCAAATACGGTGGAAAAAAAAAATGCAACACCCACCATTTTAATCTGTAGGGCCTTTGCTTTAAAAAAATATATAATGTTTGGGGGTTCAACGTAATTTTCTTGCAAAAAATAAATAAATGTTTTCATGTAAACAAAAAGTGTCAGAAGGGGCTTTGTCTTCAAGTGCTTAGAAGAGTGGATGATGTGTGACATAAGCTTCCTAATGTTGTGCATAAAATGCCAGGACAGTTTAAAACCCCCCCAAATGACCCCATTTTGGAAAGTAGACACCCCAAGCATGTCGAGTCCATGGAATATTTTATATGTTGACACAAGTTGCGGAAAAAATATTATTATTTTATATTATACCACATGTGTGAGACTTTTTGGGAGCCTAGCCGCTACGGGGACCCCAAACACCAAGCACCGCCTTTAGGCTTTCTAAGGGTGTAAATTTTTGATTTCACTCCTCACTGCCTATCACAGTTTCAGAGGCCATGGAATGCCCAGATGGCACAAAACCCCCCCAAATGACCCAATTTTGGAAAGTAGACACCACAAGCTATTTGCTGAGAGGTATGGTGAGTATTTTGCAGATCTCGCTTTTTGTCACAAAGTTTAGAAAATTGAAAAAAAATTTTTTTTTTCTTTCTTCATTTTCAAAAACAAATGAGAGCTGTAAAATACTCACCATGCCTCTCAGCAAATAGCTTGGGGTGTCTACTTTCCAAAATGGGGTCATTTGGGGGGGGGGGTTGTGCTATTTTGGCATTTTATGGCCTTCGAAACTGTGATAGGTAGTGAGGAGTGAAATCAAAAATTTGCGCCCTTAGAAATCCTGAAGGCGGTGCTTGGTTTTCGGGGGCCCGTACGCGGCTAGGCTCCCAAAAAGTCCCACACATGTGGTATTCCTGTACTCAGGAGAAGCAGCAAAATGTATTTTGGGGTGCAATTCCACATATAACCATGGCATGTGTGAGCAATATATCATTTAGTGACAACTTTTTGTAATTTTTTCTTTTTTTTAGTCATTATTCAATCACTTGGGACAAAAAAATAATATTCAATGGGCTCAACATGCCTCTCAGCAATTTCCTTGGGGTGTCTACTTTCCAAAATGGGGTAATTTGGGGGGGTTTTGTACTGCCCTGCCATTTTAGCACCTCAAGAAATGAGTCATAAATTAAAAGCTGTGTAAATTCCAGAAAATGTACCCTAGTTTGTAGACGCTATAACTTTTGCGCAAACCAATAAATATACGCTTATTGACATTTTTTTTACTAAAGACATGTGGCTGAATAAATTTTGGCCTAAATGTATGACTAAAATTGAGTTTATTTGATGTTTCTTATAACAAAAAGTAGAAAATATAATTTTCTTTAAAAAATTTTGGTCTTTTTCCGTTTATATCACGAAAAAAAAAAATCGCAGAGGCAATCAAATACCATTAAAAGAAAGCTCTATTTGTGGGAAGAAAAGGATGCAAATTTCATTTGGGTACAACATTGCATGACTGCGCAATTACCAGTTAAAGCAGCTCAGTGCCAAATTGTAAAAACACCTCTGGTCTTTATGCTGTGTATTGGTCCGGGGCTTAAGTGGTTAACATTACATCTTCTTAAGGGTGCCCTGGCTCCAACCCTCTCTCCCACAGTTCTGTTCAAGAGACAATAAATCTCTTTGCATTCAAGAAATTTTTTGGCGCCCATGAATCCACTTTGCATTGCACCCATCATGCCCACTCTACACAGAAGAATGTCGGCTGTCCCTGACTCTGGAGGTCACCATTAGGCCTTTGGGGACCCGGGACCTTGCTATACCATGGTCACGCTAAACTACTCTAAAGAAAGTATTTAAAATAAATAATAATAAGAAAAATATATATATTTTTTTTTAAGTCTCTGATCACCGCTACACCAGTCATTTGATGACGCTGTACTGCACTGGTAAACGTATCTGGGGGAAAAAAAACACATTTTATTTAATTTCTTCACTTTCCAAGAAATTGGGCAAAAAATTTACAACTTCAAAAAACTTGTCATGCCTCAGACTATCTACTTTTCCAAAAAGCATTTTGCGGCCCTTAAGAAATGAGATAGGCTGTCAGTACATCAGGATTGATCAATTTCCAAATATAATATTAATGTTAATTTTACATGGTGTTGTATTTACATGTTTCTCCAATTTTGGTGATTGGTGTGATATGGTTGGGCTAGCCATACACGACCATAAACATTAGACCTCTTCCAGGTTGAATGACACTCACCACCATTTACCATCTTGGAGGACTGGCCACATCCTCCTAGCAACCAATGCGCTCAGTTGCAGAACACCATTGGTCGCTAGGATGCCATCTGTCCTAAGGCCTTATCATCCCAGCAACCAATGAAGCTCAAACGTACTACGTCCTTGAGACCAGTACACAGTGCAAGCTTTACTTGTTTCTGCCGAGTACATCAATTTGTCATGTTTACCAACATCTGTCACATGGTGGTGCAAACACTTTTTAAAAGAGTCTGCACCACACTTTATGAATTACAGAGTGTGAGTTTTAGCAGGCAGAAGTTGTCAGTCCTCAAGTAACCTCCTAACGTTGTCGCTTAGTTTCAAAAGTCATCTCAGAAAAACTACGTTAGGTTAAAAAAGGGTTATACATCCTTCCTAAATAATTCTGTAGAATTATAGTATTTGTAGCACACAGACCCTTCCGCTTTATCCATTTTTGCAGTAAGGCACACCTGCTACTTGCCCGTTGTCCAACTCCAGGTTTGGAGAGGCGAGCGGTGTTAGATGTTTTTGGGCCTTGCGGCAAGTTACCTCTCCAGAGTGGATCTTTCAGCTCCGTGTGTCTAGGCGGAAGTCCCTCTCGAATAAAATCAATGTTCACACAGGAGTAAAACCTGAACAGCAAGGCTTTATTCTTTTGCTTGGGGTATAACTTGAGATAGAGAGAGAGAACTGACAGAGTAGGGGAAGGTTCAGGCACGCAGCACTCAAAGAACACTTTCGTCGCCACTCAAGCCTGAGTGGGTATAACTCACTCGGATAGTCCCTTTTAAGAGCGGTCCTAGCAGCCGGAGTGGAGCACGGATTAAAGCTTTCCTTTCCTTTTAATAGGATGCGATCAGGAGAATTCCTCTGCCGCAGGAATGATTGCTGTCCTGAACCTCCACAAATAAAGATGGCGGATCCCTCTCTAGGCCTCTCCCCGAGACAGCAGTACCGTCGCTATCTCCGCCGGGACCGATCCTCCCCTGGACTCCTTTCCTAAAGTTGGGCTCCCAAATGGTGGGCAGCCTGGGATTCCCCCGTAAGGTGTAGGCCCCAGCCAGCCTAGCCGGGCCTACCAAACAGCGATGCAGCCTCGGGCTGAAGGTGCCCGAGATTGAAACACATGCACGCACCACCTGGCCATGAGGGCCACAAAGGTGGGGTACGCGCCACACGTCCTCCTTAAGTACCCTCTCCCAGCAGGCACAGCGGACCGACCACGCCCACCGCACCGCTGCCGAGAGAGGACACCCAATAGTGCTGCGATACCTCCTGTGGTTCAACCTGAGCCCGAAGTGACAGCGCTACTGCCAGGCAACAGGGAACTGTACTGCCAGGCAGCATCGCACCCAGAGCAGAAGCACAATTTTTCTAATCAACAGGTCCGAGCTCAACTATTGGCTCGGACCACCCCTAAATTTACACATATAGCGTCCCATAAATTGGGATGGGCGCTACATATTAAATAGCTAAGTTTATCTTTTTCAGAAAATAGCCTAGGCAGTCAAGGGGCCGTAATAGATATTTTAAAAAACTGTGCAGCTTTGTAAAATGTCAATTTCATTGTCACCTCTAGGATGTCTGGTCCCCTCTGGAAGCCTAACTGAAAAACTCCCAGTTAGCAATCCCCACATCCTGTCTTGCTGCAGGAATGTTACTGACTAGACACAAATCTTTGGATTCTTGCATTACAGCAAGTCCAATCATATCAGTCTCCCTAATATTAGTCAATAACTGAATTAATATATGGGTCTAGATGTCTGGTAATATCTAATTATCTATACCTGGTAAAGAAAGCACAGAAACAACAATAAATAAATATTGTTTCTGGCCATATTTTACAGAATTAGGACAATAACTATACATTCATGTAGTTATTCTATGAATGTGTAGATATCATTTTTCTCCAGTAGGTGGTGCCATTGTACTTTGCTGCAATGCTTTTCAAACTTTAAATTTTCAAGGCCCGCTTGGAAATTTTCTTGAAATAGGAATAAGAACCATCTCGATCATTTTGAGTTACATAAATTGTTAGATCTATCCTCATATATTTTCCCTTATGTTTGTTATGGCATATGCTGGTGCTATTTAAAAAGATTACAATAATTGACATAAGTTGATGCTTATAAATATTCATAGTTATTTTAACTTTCAGCACAAGTGTTTCGTGTTCCGGAAGGAAGTACTCTATGGAAAGATGTTAGTCGGAGGTGCTTACATTTTTTTCAACTCAAGAAACTGTAATTTGTTTTTGTTTTACTTGTGTATGTGTTTAAACAGAAGGAAAGGGAACCTCTGATACAATACTATGGGGTTTCAAGAGGAAGAAGTGTCACTTCATTCATGTCAGTACAGCAGTGCATGGTGTTGTGCTGCTGTGCTGACATTGGGTGCCTTCCTGTGCACTGCAATAAAATGCAGCATATCTGCATTTTATCGCATCTCACTGCACCTCTGGGCTGCGATGCAGTGCAAATGGGGCACGTAGAAAACAACTTTTTTATGTTCCCTAGCAGTGACTGGCGTTCTTCCAGTGCGGGAAAATGTCAGTCACCGCACTAGTGTGACTAGGGCCTTAAGAAATGGAATGTTTACTTTGCAAAGTATATTTTCACTTTATGAAGTGAGTGTTCGCAAATAAGATCATACATATGAAGCGCTACCCCCAGTTAAGAGAGCCGCTGATATTGATTTGGGCCCTGCAGTGCACCGCTGTCAACCCCCGGCAATCGGCTCTAACCTCCCGTGGCACAGCTGGTGATAGAGAGATAGGACCGCGTGACCGCAACTGTTGGTGACGCAGTCCTATAACAAACATACACAGAATATACTTTAAAACTCCTATTAAAGTAAGCGGAACTGACACCAAATGTACTTTACCCAGATATTTTACTGAGGCTAATGGGCAAGTAATAAACAACAGTATAACAAGTTGCAGATCCCTGCAATAAACAGTAATAAAGATAAACAGAGTAATCAGAATAATAAAGTATTGCTATGCAACTCTAGCGCTGCCCTTTTACAGCTACTTCCCCTCATGGGTAGACTAACACCCAGCAATGTCTACCTATGCAGTCAGGCCTGACTGATCTAAATGGAAGTTCAGTGAAACAATATTCGCTAGCAATCTCTCGGTGGTGCACTTGAAGAACAACTTTGTAATCCCAACGAATAGTAAAGATAAAGTATCTGTCTTTAAACAGCTCTCACCACCTGGACAAGTCCAAGTCCCTTTCCTCCATCGATTCGTCTAGGAACAGGAATCCACCGACATCCAAGTCTTCAATCCTTCTGGTGTACTGCAGCAAGGAGGATTAGATGTCTCTAAGGCTCTGCTAGGCTGGCAGAGGGCTCTTTGGAAAGGAGCACACGGCCCGGGCTTCAGGCCTTGTGCACACAGCAGTTCAGCACAGACATCCTCTTGCTAGGAGAGGGGGGTCCAAAGAGGCCGACCAAAACTCCGCCTCCCCTTTATAAAGTCTGCCCCAGCAGTCTCTGTTCTGGAGCAATGCACCCTGGGTGCTGCAAGATGTACTGGGAGATGTAGTCTCTCTCTCCTCTGCTTTCACTTCCATAATGTCTCTTTACTTCCTCCCGACTCACCTCTCACCTGGAACTTCTTGTATCTCTGCATTAAAGGGGAACACCCCGCTACACATACATATATACACACACACATACTATAGTATTGGGACACCTGCCTTTAAACAGACATAAACTTTATTGGCATCCCAGTCTTAGTCCGGGTTCACTATTGACTTGACCCACCCTTTGCATCTATAACGGCTTCAACTCTTCTGGGAAGGCTGTCCACAAGGTTTAGTAGTGTGTCTATGGGAATGTTGGACCATTCTTCCAGAAGCGTATTTGGGAGGTCAGGCACTGATGTTGAACAAGAAGGCCTGGCTCTACGCTCTAATTCATCCCAAAGGTGTTCTTTCAGGTTGAGGTCAGGACTCTGTGAAGGCCAGTTAACCACTTAACGACTGCCCACTGTAAATATACGTCAGCAGAATGGCACCGACAGGCAGAATCACGTATATGTACGTGATTGCCTTTGTATAGTTGGGGGGTCCGATCGGACCCCCCTTCTTTACAGTGGGTGGTCGTTTTACCTTCGGGAGCGATCCGGCATGAGGGGACGGCCGTTCGATTCCGGCCACCCCCTCTCGATCGCTCCCGGCGAATGAGAGAGCTTCCCCTGCCTGCCAGGAAGGAGGAAGTGATGTCATCTCTCCTGGGGCGCTCACATATACCGAGCGCCGTACAGGAGAAGATGCCAGGTTAGTACACAAAACAGCACACTGACACCAGGACACATAGGCACATAAATCGCCCCCCCCAGACACCCCCCAGCCGCCAGTCACAGTGTCACTGATTGCAGTGACCATTTATTTAGTGATCACTGCAATCAGTGACATTTGTGACTGTAAAAGTGTCACTACATTTAGTTTTAGGTCCAGTGTAGCCCCCTAACCCCCCCTAATAAAGGTTTAACCCCCTGATCACCCCCCAGATAACCCTTTCACCCCCTATCACCACTGTCACTAAGCAATCATTTTTCTGATCGATGTCTTAGCGTCGGTGATGCTGATCGTTAGCCAGTAATTTTTTTTAGGTTCGCCGCAGGTTTTTATAGCGTCGGGTACCCCCATATATTACCTAATGAAGGTTTAACCCCCTTGATCGCCCCCCAGGTAACCCTTTCACCCCCTATCACCACTGTCACTAAGTTATAATTTTTCTGATCGATGTCTTAGCGTCGGCGATGCTGATCGGTAGCCAGTAAATTTTTTTTAGGTTCGCCGCAGGTTTTTATAGCGTCGGGTACCCCCATATATTACCTAATAAAGGTTTAACCCCCTTGATCACCCCCCAGGTAACCCTTTCACCCCCTAGCACCGCCGTGGCTATGCGATCATTTTTCTGATTGATGTCTTAGCGTCGGTGATGCTGATCGGTAGCCAGTAATTTTTTTTAGGTTCGCCGCAGGTTTTTATAGCGTCGGGTACCCCCATATATTACCTAATAAAGGTTTAACCCCCTTGATCGCCCCCCCAGGTAACCCTTTCACCCCTATCACCACTGTCACTAAGCGATAATTTTTCTGATCGATGTCTTAGCGTCGGCGATGCTGATCGGTAGCCAGTAATTTTTTTTAGGTTCGCCGCAGGTTTTTATAGCGTCGGGTACCCCCATATATTACCTAATAAAGGTGTAACCCCCTTGATCACCCCCCAGGTAACCCTTTCACCCCCTAGCACCGCCGTCACTATGCGATCATTTTTCTGATCGATGTCTTAGCGTCGGTGATGCTGATCGGTAGCCAGTAATTTTTTTTAGGTTCGCCGCAGGTTTTTATAGCGTCAGGTACCCCCATATATTATCTAATAAAGGTTTAACCCCCTGATCGCCCCCCAGGTAACCCTTTCACCCCCTATCACCACTGTCGCTAAGCAATCGTTTTTATGATCGTTGTCTTAGTGTCGGTGATGCCGATAGGTAGCCAGTAATTTTTTTTTAGGTTCGCCGTCAGGTTTTTATATAGCGTCAGGTACCCCCATATATTACCTAATAAAGGTTTTAACCCCCTAATTGCCCCTAGTTAACCCTTTCACCAGTGATCATCATATAAGTGTTACGGGTGACGCTGGTTAGTTAGTTTGCTTTTTATAGTGTCAGGGCACCCGCCGTATATAACCCAATAAAGGTTTAACCCCCTGATCGCCCGGCGGGTGATATCAGTTAGGTTTTAGCGTCAGAGAGGGTCTGCGTCACACCCCAGGCAGCGTCAGGTTAGTGCCAGTAGCGCTAACACCCACACGTGAAGCATACACCCCCCTTAGTGGTATAGTATCTGATCAGCTCAATATCTGATCTGATCAGATCTATACTAGCGTCCCCAGCAGTTTAGGGTTCCCAAAAACGCAGTGTTAGCGGGATCAGCCCAGATACCTGCTGGCACCTGCGTTTTGCCCCTCCGTCCAGCCCAGGCCACCCAAGTGCAGTATCGATCGATCACTGTCACTTGCAAAACACAACACACATAACTGCAGCGTTCGCAGAGACAGGCCTGATCCCTGCGACTCCAGTGCTGTAGGAGGTAATTTCACCACCACAGTTAAAAAAAAAAAGCATATATGCCGAAGCATTGGTGCAGCAGGAGCGGAGGAGCGATTTTGCTCCTAATGCCGCGTATATACGGTCGAAATTCCGACGGAGGCTTGCCCGTGGAAAAGTCTGACCATGTGTACGCGGCATAACTTTTGCGAGAAGATGCCCCCATGCTTCGGCATATATAAATGGTGCATGCATGCCCATCATTAGAAGTGGGTGGATGAAGGGCGGTATTCTAATGGTGGGCATACCCACCGATCAATCTTTTTTTTTCGTTCAGCCAACAGGCTGCATGAAAAAAAAGATTACAATACATGTCCAACAAGGACCAGCAACGTACTGGTATGTTGCTGGACTTTGAATGTTTATACCAGAATGATGCCTGCGGGTTTAGGTATCATCTTGGTATCATTCTTTTCAGCCAGCCGCCGGCTTTCATGTAAAAGCAATCCTAGTGGCTAATTAGCCTCTGGACTGCTTTTACAAGCAGTGGGAGGGAATGTCCCCCCCGGATATAAAAAGCGCCATTGGGAAATTGGGAAAGCATTTTATCACACCGATCTTGGTGTGGTCAGATGCTTTGCGGGCAGAGGAAAGATCTAGGGTCCAATAGACCCCAGTTTTTTCAAAAAAGAGTACCTGTCATTACCTATTGCTATCATAGGGGATATTTACATTCCCTGAGATAACAATAAAAGTGATAAAAATAAATAAATATGGAAGCAACAGTTTAAAAATAAAATAAAAAAGCAAAATTAATCATAAAAAAAAAAAAAAAAAAAAAAAAAAAGCACCCCTGTCCTGCCCTGCTCTTGCCCAATGGCGAACGCAAGCGTCGGTCTGGCGTCATATGTAAACAGCAATTGCACCATGCATGTGAGGTATCACCGCGAAGGTCAGATCGAGGGCAGTAATTTTAGCAGTAGACCTCCTCTGTAAATCTAACGGGGTAACCTGTAAATGCTTTTAAAGGCTTTTAAAAATGTATGTAGTTTGTCGCCAATGCGCGTTTGTGCGAAATTTTAAAGCATGTCGTGTTTGGTATCTATGTACTCGGCCTAAGATCATCTTTTTTATTTCATCAAACATTTGGGCAATATAGTGTGTTTTAGTGCATTAAAATTAAAAAAAAGTGTATTTTTTCCCAAAATGAATGCGTTTGAAAAATCGCTGCGCAAATACTGTGTAGAAAAAAAAAATGCAACACCCACCATTTTATTCTGTAGGGCCTTTGCTTTAAAAATATATATAATGTTTGGGGGTTCAACATAATTTTCTTGCAAAAAAAAATATGTTTTCATGTAAACAAAAAGTGTCAAAAATAGGATTTTTTACTCACCGTAAAATCCTTTTCTCTGAGTCCATGGACCGACACAGCTTCTCTATTGACAAAGTGGGTATTATCCGTTAATTAGGAGTGACTAGGCAGAAAAACTTGTAAAAAGTGTTGCATCACACCTTCTACAGTACCGCCCAGGGGGCGGACCCTCTGGGTATACCCTCTCAGTCTGCACATCGCAGATCAGTTCGTCAAAAAGCAGTACAAACTTAAAAGGAGGGGTGGGTGCTGTGTCGGTCCATGGACTCAGAGAAAAGGATTTTACGGTGAGTAAAAAATCCTATTTACTCTTTCGTCCATGGACCGACACAGCTTCTCTATTGACAAAGTGGGACGTCCCAAAGCAGTGTCAGAGAAAAAACGAGGGGTGGTAACAGCATAAAAACAAACTTCACCCCAAAACACAAAACAGCACTCCTCCAACGGAGGAGTTGCAACTCTAAACAGCCGCCTGCAAAACCTTGCGGCCGAAAGAGGCATCCGAAGATGCACCTACATCAACTTTGTAGAATTTTGTGAAAGTGTGAGCGGACGACCAAGTCGCCGCTTTACATAGTTGGGAAACAGACGCTTGATGTCGGAAAGCCCAAGAGGCACCTATTGCCCTGGTCGAATGCGCCGTGACAGGAAAGGGGGGCGCCTGACCCTTTAAGGCGTAAGCCTGGATTACTATCTGTCGGATCCACCTAGAGATGGTGGCCGATGAGACTGCTTGGCCCTTCTTGGGACCAGCCACCGAAACAAACAGTGAGTCTGACTTCCGGAACAGGGAAGTAGCAGATATGTATACTCTCAAAGCTCGGACAACGTCCAAGGAATGCAACGCCGACTCCTTAGGATTCGACGGCTGAGGACACAAGGATGGAAGTACAATGTCTTCGTTGAGATGAAAAGCCGAAACGACCTTCGGAAGAAAGGAAGGCTGCGGCCGCAGCACCACCTTATCCTTGTGGAAAATCAAATAGGGAGCCTTGCAGGACAAGGCTGCCAGCTCAGAGACTCGTCTAACTGACGTAACAGCCACCAAAAAGACCACCTTCTGAGAAAGTGTCAACAGGGGAATATCTCTAATATTCTCAAACGGTGCCTTCTGAAGCACCGAGAGGACCAGGTTCAAGTCCCACGGAGGTAACGGGGGGCGGACCGGAGGGGCCACATGTGGAACCCCCTGCACAAATGTACTCACGAGAGAGTGAGTCGCCAGGGGTCGCTGAAAAAAGACAGCCAGGGCAGATATCTGTCCCTTAATCGTACTTAGGGCAAGCCTTTGGTCTACCCCATGCTGTAAAAACAGCAGGATTCTGGAAACCAAATAGGTACGCGGATGCCATTTCATTTCCTCACACATGGAGATGTAGGCCCTCCAAGTGCGGTGATAGACCTTCCTAGAGGACGGTTTCCGAGCACTTCTCATAGTAGAAATTACTGAGTCTGACAGGCCCCGGTCTCTCAGTACCTGGTTCTCAACAGCCATGCCGTTAAAGCCAATGACTGTAAAGCAGGATGGAATATGGGACCTTGCGACAGCAGGTCCTTCCGTAGTGGTAGGCGCCAGGGGACGTCTGCTACCAGACGTACTAGATCGGCGTACCAAGGACGCTGAGGCCAATCTGGAGCGATTAGGATCATTGGAATTCCCTCTGCCTCCACTCTGCGGAGCAGAAGAGGAAGAAGCCTTAAGGGAGGGAAGGCATAGATTAGCCGATACTGGCCCCACGATGCTACCAACGCGTCCGTTGCGTCTGCCCATGGGTCTCTTGACCGGGCCACAAACCTCAATACCTTCCGATTGAGTCGGGAAGCCAGAAGATCTACGTCTGGTGTGCCCCATCTTTGGCAGAGGAGTTGGAACACCTCCGGGTGTAAGGACCATTCTCCCTGGTCCAGCATCTGGCGGCTCAGGTAGTCCGCCTGCCAGTTTTCCACACCCGGAATGTACACGGCCGACAGTGCCGGTACGCTCCTCTCTGCCCACTTCAGGATGCGAGCGATCTCCGATGCTGCAGCTGAGCTTCTTGTTCCTCCTTGATGATTGACATATGCCACTGCTGTGGCGTTGTCTGACTGGATCCTGACTGGACGCCCTTGCAGTCTCTGAGACCATTTGAAGAGGCACAGCTTGATCGCCCGGATCTCCAGGACATTGATCGGCAGGAGGGCTTCCTCTGGGGTCCAGCGACCTTGCGCCGACTGGACACCCCAGACTCCCCCCCAACCTGTAAGGCTGGCGTCCGTCGTGATCACTATCCAGTAAACCGGAAGAAATGACTTCCCGGCCATTAGAGCCGGTGCTGTCAGCCACCATACCAGGGATCTCCTGACTAGGTGGCTCACTCGGATTTGATAATCCAGAGATGAAGGGCATCTGTTCCATCTGGACAGAACTTCCCTCTGTAACACTCGAGTGTGGTATTGAGCATATGGGACCGCCTCGAAGGAGGCTACCATGAGGCCCAACACTCGCATGCAAAAACGGAGTGACGACCAATTCCTGGAAGTCAGCTGCCGTACTGCAGCCCGGAGGGTCTGCAACTTCTCCACAGGGAGGAATACCTTTGCCTCTGAGGAATCCAGAATCAACCCCAGGTACACTAGGCGTTGAGTGGGCACCAATACTGACTTTTGCGTGTTTAGTATCCAACCACAGTCTCGAAGAGTCTGACAGGTAATGGACACGCTTACCTCTAATTCTGAGCTTGAAGGGCCCTTCAGCAGAAGGTCGTCCAAGTAACCTGTGATAGCGATACCCCGCTGTCTTAGAAGTGCCAGAATCGGAGCGAGCACCTTGGTGAACGTCCTGGGTGCTGAGGCAAGGCCAAACGGGAGGGCCACAAACTGGTAGTGGTTCTTCCCGATAGCAAATCGCAGAAACCTCTGGTGTCTGGAGTATATGGGGACATGCAGGTATGCGTCCTTGATGTCCAAGGAGGCCAGAAAGTCCCCCGGATGGAGAGCCGTGACTACGGATCGAACCGACTCCATCCGAAATCTTTGTACCTTCACAAAGCAATTGAGGGCTCTGAGATCCAAGATTGGACGAACCCCCTCCTTCTTTGGCACAATGAACAGATTTGAGTAAAAACCCTGACCCCGTTCCTGTTCTGGAACTGGAATAACTACCCCGCGTTCCAGTAGACCCTGGACCGCCCCATACAGGGCCTCCCGACGGGTCGGTAGTAGCTGGAGATTGGAGGTGATGAATCTGTCTGGTGGACAAGAGAGAAATTCTATCTTGTAGCCTGAGGAGATTACTTCGCAAACCCACCTGTCGGAGACTAGAGCAGTCCACTGAGTCGCGAATTTGCGAAGACGTCCCCCCACCCGAGAGCTGGGTGGGGGCGGACCTTCATGTGGACGCAGATTTGTCCACAGGCTTGTTGGGTCTGCGGGACCAAGGACGCTTTTGTCCTTGGGCAGGCGCTTTATCGGCCTGGGGTCTTTTCCCTGTCGCCTTAAGAGGGCGAAAAAACCGCTTACGTGCAGTAAAGGAGGGCCCTTGCCCTTGGCGTGGTCCCCTACCCTTGCTAGTTTGGGGAAGCAAAGTGCTTTTACCTCCTGTAGCATCCTTGATGATGTCATCCAGAGAAGCCCCAAAAAGTCTGTTGCCCTTAAAAGGCAGATCCAATAGGGCTTTCTTGGAAGTCTGGTCCGCAGACCAGCCCTTTAGCCAGATCAGGCGGCGTATTGCTACTGCATAAACCGAAGCTCTTGACAGCAGGGGAATAGTATCCATGTCTGACTCGCAGACAAACTTAAGGCCCTGGACCAACTGGTCGGCCAAAGTTATCTCATTAGGAGGAGCATCTCGCTCCTTTAACCCCTGGAGTAGCAATTTTGCCCATTCAGTAAGTGTCTGAGACACTAGGGCCCCCGCCAATGCCGGGCGTACTGCTGAGCCTACCACTGAGTATAGGTAGCGAGCGAGTGCTTCAGCCTTCTTATCCACAGGGTCCTTGAAAACAGGAGCCCCTTCTACTGGAATAGTGGTGGCTCTATTAAGTCTGGACACCGAAGGGTCCACTATAGGGGGAGAGGTCCATATCTTCAGAAAACTCTCCTCAAAGGGGTACCGTACTGCAAACCTCTTTGGGTTCTCCCATTCCTTGTATAAGAGTTTGTCAAAATAAGACACACAAGGGAACACCTTAGCAGTGCGGGCAGGTTTACGAAACCCAAAGGGGACTGGAGTATCTGCTACTTCTTCAGTCCTTTCCAACTTTAGCGTATCCCGCACTGCAGTAATAAGGTCAGATACCAAAGCCGTCTCGCGTACTGACCTGGACTTGGAGTCCTCCTCACTGTCCGATCGGTCACGGTCTGCAGTCTCTGATGCATCAGAATCTGGGCCATGAGCCGTAGCTGGACCTGGTTCTGCATCAGAAATATCCCCAGAAGATTGCAGGGGACGGGGGCGTTTATTACCCCCTGTATTCCCGTGTGCTGCTTCCACCCTGGCAGCAAACGCCTCTAGGATTGCCGACATAGCGTCCATAGACACCTCAGGGACACCAGCTGCTAAATCTGGTGTTTCAGGGGAGAAGACATCTGGCTCAGATGCCATGCTGACCACACGCTGACACTCACAGGGCTCCAGGCAAGATATCAATAGGCCACCCTCCTGCGCTGCAGAGATGCTGGGTTACCCAGAGGACTCACCACCCTGGATAGGTACTGCTATGCTGCGCCTATGATGCTGTCCCCTTGCTGCTGTGTCAGTCTGCTTCTTTTATCAGCACTTCCTGTGTGAATTTTCGCGCCAGTGTAATGCACCCTAGAGGCCGGAGGCTCTCGCAAAATGGTTGCCAAAACCGTCTGTATGGAAGATAATGTGGGCTCTAAGAAAATGGCCGCCGACAGAAGATAGAGGTCAGGCAGCCATAGCCCACAAAAAAGATGGCCGCCGAACGGCAATATCTGCATACAGGGTGGACAAACATGGCCGCCGATCACCTGATAGGGGCCAGTGGGTGTGGCCGAACTACAGGAAGATGGCCGCCAGGCAGTTACAAGAGGCCAAACTTGGCATGGACCACCTCAAAATGGCCGCCGACAGCATGGAGACACAGAAACACAGGTAAGCAAAAATGACATTTCTTTTAAATGTTAGTTACAGCCAGCCCCGCTCCAGTGGGACCCCCTAGGTGACCCCCAGCACCCAGCAACCTTTAGCTAGAAGCCCAGGGAGGAGGGAAAGGCAGGGAGAGAGGGAAGAAAGGGGCCACAACCACTTACTTGATCTCTCCAGGAATGTCCAGCTAAATCACCCAGCCGAGGCAGGGGAGTTTTACTTACCTATCCTGCATGTATTCTGCTGGAAGACATTCCAAACAGATCATCGTCCGCGCACGGAAGGTGACTGTTGGCCAGGCATGCTGTGATTGGACCCAGAAGGGACGATCATATGTATGCCCTGGAGCATGACGCTCACCGGACAGGCTGCTGCGACTCGGCCGTAAGGTCAGCCGAAGCTGAGCGGTCCGATGCAAGCCTTGGAGCGTAAGCTCACCGGCCAGGCTGCTGCGACTCGGCCGTAAGGTCAGCCGAAGCTGAGCGGTCCGATGCAGGCCCTGGAGCGTAGGCTCACCGGCCACCCGTGGAGCGACGGGCATGTCGTGGAAAACCCAGCGCGTAGCTAGGGTCGGCACACGCTCGATGGCCGAAACTGGGGAGACTACAAGGATCGAGGATCCAGCCTGTCACCCAGTCGGCAGTTGATCGAAGATCGCAGGAAACAACAAATGTAGCAAAAAAATAAAAAATATATATATCTTTTTTCCCCGGACCAATGAGCCCGAAGGGAGCCATGTCCTACTCCTTGCT
This sequence comes from Rana muscosa, assembly GCA_029206835.1. Classification (NCBI taxonomy): domain Eukaryota; kingdom Metazoa; phylum Chordata; class Amphibia; order Anura; family Ranidae; genus Rana; species Rana muscosa. The sequence goes on from CM055116.1 coordinate 1,019,044,195, forward strand.
AGACAGAAAAAAACTGATCTGCGATGTGCAGACTGAGAGGGTATACCCAGAGGGTCCGCCCCCTGGGCGGTACTGTAGAAGGTGTGATGCAACACTTTTTACAAGTTTTTCTGCCTAGTCACTCCTAATTAACGGATAATACCCACTTTGTCAATAGAGAAGCTGTGTCGGTCCATGGACGAAAGAGTAAAGGGCTTTGTCTTCAAGTGGTTAGAAGAGTGGATGTAAGCTTCCTAATGTTGTGTATAAAATGCCAGAACAGTTCAAAACCCCCCCAAATGACCCCATTTGGGAAAGTAGACACCCCAAGCTATATACTGAGAGGCATATCGAGTCCATGGAATATTTTATATGTTGACACAAGTTGCGGAAAAAATAATTTTTTTTTTTTTTTTGCACAAAGTTGTCACTAAATGATATATTGCTCAAACATGCCATGGGCATATGTGGAATTACACCCCAAAATACATTCTGTTGCTTCTCCTGAGTACGGGGATACCACATGTGTGAGACTTTTTGGGAGCCTAGCCGCGTACGGGACCCCAAAAACCAAGCACCGCCTTCAGGCTTTCTAAGGGTGTCAATTTTTGATTTCACTTCTCACTGCCTATCACAGTTTCGGAGGCCATGGAATGCCCAGATGGCACAAAACCCCCCCAAATGACCCCATTTTGGAAAGTAGACACCCCAAGCTATTTGCTGAGAGGTATTGTGAGTATTTTGCAGATCTCGCTTTTTGTCACAAAGTTTTGAAAATTGAAAAAAAAAAGAAAAAAAAAAAAAAAAATGTTCTTTCTTCATTTTCAAAAACAAATGAGAGCTGTAAAATACTCACCATGCCTCTCAGCAAACAGCTTGGGGTGTCTACTTTCCAAAATGGGGTCATTTGGGGGGGTTTTGTGCTATTTTGGCATTTTATGGCCTTCAAAACTGTGATAGGTAGTGAGGAGTGAAATCAAAAATTTGCGCCCTTAGAAATCCTGGAGGCGGTGCTTGGTTTCCGGGGTCCCGTACGTGGCTAGGCTCCTAAAAAGTCCCACACATGTGGTATCCCCGTACTCAGGATAAGCAGCAGAATGTATTTTGGGGTGCAATTCCACATATAACCATGGCATGTGTGAGCAATATATCATTTAGTGACAACTTTTTGTAATTTATTTTTATTTTTTTTGTCATTATTCAATCACTTGGGACAAAAAAAAAAATATTCAATGGGCTCAACATGCCTCTCAGCAATTTCCTTGGGGTGTCTACTTTCTAAAATGGGGTCATTTGGGGGGGTTTTGTACTGCCCTGTCATTTTAGCACCTCAAGAAATGAGATAGGCAGTCATAAATTAAAAGCTGTGTAAATTCCAGAAAATGTACCCTAGTTTGTAAACGCTATAACTTTTGCGCAAACCGATAAATATACGCTTATTGACATTTTTTTTACTAAAGACATGTGGCTGAATACATTTTGGCCTAAATGTATGACTAAAATTGAGTTTATTCGATTTTTCTTATAACAAAAAGTAGAAAATATCATTTTTTTTCTAAATTTTCGGTCTTTTTCCGTTTATATCGCAAAAAATAAAAATCGCAGAGGCAATCAAATACCATTAAAAGAAAGCTCTATTTGTGGGAAGAAAAGGACGCAAATTTCGTTTGGGTACAACATTGCATGTCCGCACAATTTACAGTTAAAGCAGCGCAGTGCAAAATTCTGAATTCACCTCTGGTCCTTTAGCTACCAAATGGTCCGGGGCTTAAGTGGTTAAGCTCCTCCCCCCCAAACTCGCTCATTCATGTCTTTATGGACCTTGCTTTGTACACTGGTCCAAATCATTTAGTGGAGGGGTGATTATAATGTGGGGTTGTTTTTTAGGGGTTGGACTTGGCCCCTTAGTTCCAGTGAAGGGAACTCTTAAGGCATCAGCATACCAAGACATTTTGGACAACTTTGTGGGAACAGTTTGGGGGTGGTCCCTTCCTGTTCAAACATGACTGCGCACAAACAAGGTCCATAAAGATATGGATGAGCGAGTTTGGGGTGGAGGAACTTGACTGGCCTTCACAGAGCCCTGACCACAACTTGATAGAATACCTTTGGGGTGAATTAGAGCGGAGACTTCAAGCCAGGCCTTCTCGTTCAACATCAGTGCCTGACCTCACAAATGTGCTTCTGGAAGAGTGGTCAAACATTCCCATAGACACACTCCTAAACCTTGTGGACAGCCTTCCCAGAAAGAGTTGAAGCTGTTATAGCTGCAAAGGGTGGGCCAACTCAATATTGAATCCTATGGATTAAGTCTGGGACGCCACTACAGTTCATGCGCCTGTAAAGGAGGGTGTCCCAATACTTTTGGTAATATATTGCATATATATATATATATATATATATATATATATATATATATATATTCTTTGAACATAATTGTATTCTCACAGGTTCACTTTATTTACTAATATTCATTTTCCAAAAGTGACTTAACGCTAATCCTACTGTCATGCATCTATTTTCATAAGCAATATTTGAAGAGTTAGCTAGTTTGGGACTTGCAAGCCTCCGTACTTTCAATCCCATCAGGCCTTGCGTCACCTTCTTCAGCCATTTCATCTTTTTCCCTGGAAGCATGCACATGGACTGCTAAGATATATGTTCCAGCCTTCAGAAACCTCTCTGGTATGTCTACTATTTATGTACTCAGCTAGGCAGATAGATAGGGGGGCACTAATTGTACTATCTTTACTAATTGTATTTGTCTGTATCTGTTACAGTTTTACTCTATCTTGTATCAATAAAAGTTCAAAAGGATTCTACGCCTACCGGAATGCATTGGTATGAGAGGAGTTATCAGTGTGCCCAAATACACCTCAGCCACGTGTAGTGAGGGGCATAACAGTAAAACGGAGGCTTCTAAGCACGGCTAGCATACAGAACAGCAGTAAAACAAAGGCTTCTAAGCATGGCTAGCATACAGAACGCCAGTAAGACAGCAGTGTTATCCGCTTCCACACAGCGAGACACCATGTCACAGACAAAGTCAGAGCACTTCGCGACAAGTTCAGAAGTCTACTCCACAAGCTCAAAGAGGTCAGTGAAAAGCGAAACAATCGCCATTGCCCGCGCAAAGGCGGAATCTGCAAAAGTAAAAGCTGACTTTGTGGCAAAGGAGGCCGAAGTAAATGCTGCCTTCGCCGAAAAAGAGATGCAAATGCAACTTAAATTAGAAAAGTTACGCATGGAAACTCTATTAGAGAACCTAGCTGTAGAGAAGGAAGCAGCAGCAGCAGTCGCTGAGGCAGACATCTTAGAAGAACTTGCAAAGCCCACCAGTGAGCGGCTCAGCAACGTGTTTGGGGAAAAATCCGTTCCTGGCGACCGTACAGAGCGTACCTCAGAATATGTGCGGCGACACGCTGAACCAGATGACTGCCCGCTTACAGCGCCAAGAGCGGAATCAACCCCCGCCATTCACATGCCTTATATCAAGCAAGAAAGTAAACCCGCACTCAGTCAGTTTTCAGCACATTCTGCATCCAGACTATCAAAACACTACGTCACAGTTGACCAAATCGAAAATGAAGAACGACGGTCTAAAAGATACAGCGACAGTATCCCTGTTAACCGCAACTATCCACCAAGTTCCTGGCACAATAGAGCACCCCCTGGCTACTCACACAACGATCAAGGTATGTCAGATTTCTTCAAGTTCTTAGCACGACGTGCAGGGCCGCCATCAGGGGGGTACAGGCAGTACACCTGTAAGGGGCCCGGAGGTCCCCAGGGGCCCGGATGCCCCCCCCCTTTTTTATTTAATTTTTTTTAAAAAAATTTTTTTTTTTATTTTTTTTTTGTAAGGGGCCCAGAGGTCCCCAGGGGCCCGGAGTTCCCCAGGGCCCCGAATGTCAACCCCCCTTTTTTGTATATTTTTTTATAATTTTTTTTTATTATTAATTTTTTTTTTATTTATTTATTTAAATTTTTTTTATTTATTTTTTGTAAGGAGCCCAGAGGTCCCCAGAGGCCCGGAGGTCCCCGGATGGAAACCTCCCTTTTTTATTTATTTTTTATAAAAATAAATTATTATATATTTTTTTATTAATTTTTTTTATTTATTTATTTATTTTTTTTTGTAAGGGGCCCAGAGGTCCCCAGAGGCCCGGAGGTCCCCATGGCCCCGGATGGAAACCTCCCCCTTTTTTTTATTTTATAAAAATGATTATTATTTTTTTTTTGTAAGGGGCCCAGGAGGTCCCCAGGGCCCTGGATGGCAACCCCATGTCTGAAGCTGTGTAAGGGGCCCCAAAATTCCTGATGGCGGCCCTGACGACGTGAACTGTTGGCAAAGGGACTTGCAAAGTTTAACGATCGCCCTGAAAGTTATAGAGCATGGCGTTCGTCCTTCAGAAATGCGACAAGTGATCTTGATTTTAAAGCAAGTGAAGTACACGATCTCTTAGTCAATTGGCTAGGGAATGAGTCATCAGAACATGCAAGGAGAATCAGAGACATTAACATTAATTACCCAACCAAAGGGCTGAGCATGATATGGGAGAGGATTGATGAATGTTACGGTTCCCCAGAAGTTATAGAAAACTCTCTTTTTAAAAGAATAGAGGACTTTCCCAAGATTCCTAACAAAGGCTACCAGAAGCTGAGAGACTTGAGTGACCTAGTTACAGAACTACAAATAGCCAAAGCAGAAGGAGACTTGCCAGGCCTTGCCTTTCTGGACACAGCCCGTGGCGTTAACTCTATAGTGCAAAAGCTACCTTACAACCTTCAAGAAACCTGGGTTACACGAGGCTCCGACTACAAGCAAAAGCACAACGTCCCCTTCCCACCATTCTCTTATTTTGTGGACTTTATTTGCCAACAAGCAAAGGTTAAAAATGATCTTAGTTTTGACATCTCATCATCGGACTCTGCCTTCCCTAGGGCAAGTAAGCCTGCTCCTACCCGCAACTTCAAAGACGCACCTGTTGCAGTACGCAAAACAAGTGTATCTCCAGCTCAGAATCCAAGCAGAGAGTGTCCTCTTCACAACAAGCCTCATTCGTTGTTAAAGTGCAGAGGTTTTAGAGAAAAGACTCTCCAAGATCGCAGAACCTTCCTCAAAGAAAACAGAATTTGTTACAGGTGCTGCGCATCAACTTCTCACCTTGGGAGAGACTGCAAGGTGAGCATCAACTGCGCTGAGTGCAGCAGCACAGAGCACAACACAGCTCTGCATCCAGGGCCAGCGCCATGGACTCTTACACCCTCACTCCAGGTGGAAGAGCACGGCGGGGAGCAACAAGACACAGTACCTCCTGTAGTTACACCCCAGTGCACCCAAGTCTGTGGAGAAGGTCTGTCTAACAAATCCTGCTCTAAGATTTGTCTTGCTTCAGTTTAACCCATGGGTCGCAGAGAAAAAGCAGTGAAGCTATACGTGATCTTGGACGATCAAAGCAACAGATCACTCGCCAGCTCAGCCTTCTTTGACACCTTCAAAATCAAGGGAGCCGGCTCGTCATACTTACTCAAGACTTGTACAGGGGTAAATGAAGAAACTGGGAGAAGAGCCATTGGTTACCAAATCGAATTCTTTGATGGTCAAACAACCCTGCCTCTGCCAACTCTAATCGAGTGCAATCAGTTCCCAACGGACAGAGAGGAGATCCCTACGCCAGAGGTGGCACTTCATCACGGACATCTGAAGGGCATAGCACATCTCATCCCTGAACTGGATCCCCAGGCTGAGATAGCGCTTCTCCTTGGGAGGGACATCATCAGAGTTCACAAGGTGAGAAAACAAATCAATGGTCCCCACAACTCCCCCTATGCCCAGAAGCTAGATCTAGGATGGGTCATCATAGGCAACGTATGCCTAGGGAGTGTTCACAAACCAACCAGCGTGAACTCTCTCTTTACAAAGACACTAGAAGGCGGACGTCCATCCCTATTTCAGCCTTGCACCAACAGATTCCTCATAAGAGAGAAGCCTGCCAGTGTAATTCATTCAAACCCTTATACCACAAATCTTCTTTGTGAGGAAGACAGAGATCATTTAGGGTGCTCAGTTTTCCAAAATACTAAAGAAGATCACAAAATTGGACCATCTATTGAAGATCATATCTTCTTGGAGATAATGAGACAGGGATTCTACAAAACCAATGAAAACAGCTGGGTGGCACCCCTGCCTTTCAAAGCACAGAGACCCTGTCTTGCTAATAACAGAGAACAAGCTTTGAAACGCTTTTCTTCCCTCAGATCCAATTTCCAAAAGAAACCAGAAATGAAAGGACATTTCCTCTCATTCATGAGTAAGATGTTTGAGAATGACCATGCTGAGATAGCTCCACCTCTAAAAGACGATGAAGAGTGCTGGTACCTGCCAATCTTTGGCGTCTACCACCCCAAGAAGCCAGGTAAAATCCGGGTAGTGTTTGACTCCAGCTCTCGGCATCAAGGAATCTCACTAAATGATGTCCTCCTAAAGCAGTGGTTCTCAACTCCTGTCCTCAGGACCCACTAACAGGCCAGATTTTAAGTATTACCTTGGTGAGATGCAGACTAGAATACTGCAATCCCTGAGCAGCAAATGATATCACCTGTGATGCATTTCAGTTATCTTGCAAACCTGGCCTGTTGGTGGGCCCTGAGGACTGGAGTTGAGAACCACTGTCCTAAAGGGACCAGACCTCAACAACACACTTCTTGGTGTCCTCATCAGATTCCGCAAGGAAGCAGTTGCCATAGTTGCAGACATTCAGCAAATGTTTCACAGCTTCCAAGTCAAGGAAGAACACAGGAACTTCTTGAGATTCCTATGGTTCAAAGACAATGACCCTACTAAAAACATTACAGAATACCGCATGAAGGTGCACGTTTTTGGTAACAGTCCATCTCCTGCTGTTGCCATCTATGGACTTAAGCTATCTGCCCAAGAAGGTGAGAAAGACGTTACACAGTTTATTGAAAGAGACTTTTATGTAGACGATGGTCTGAAATCACTTTCTTCACCCGAAGCTGCAATAAGTCTACTCAAGAGGACTCAAAGTACACTTGCTTCTTCAAATCTCAGACTGCATAAAATAGCATTAAACAGCAAAGTCGTCATGGAGGCCTTCCCTTCCCAAGATTATGCCAGTGACTTCAAAGATCTGGACTTAGCAACAGACTCCCTTCCTATGCAACGCAGCCTAGGACTCAACTGGGACCTCAAGTCTGACACCCTTACCTTTCAAGTTGACCAAGAGCCAAAGCCCTTCACACGGCGAGGTGTCTTATCCACCATCAACAGCCTGTATGATCCACTCGGGTTTGTAGCACCAGTTACCATCCAAGGTAAGATTCTGCTTAGAGAGCTCACCACAGACACATGTGATTGGGATTCTCCACTACCTCCTGAGAAAGAGACATTATGGGTAACATGGAGAGACTCTTTAAAGACTTTATCCAACCTACACGTACATAGACCATACACCCACTTTCCTCCTGCAAGGGTTCAGTCTAGAAAGTTATATGTATTCTGTGATGCTTCAGTTAAAGCAATAGGAGCAGTAACCTACCTCAAGTTAGTAGACATCGAGGGCCAAGTTCATATTGGGTTTGTTATGGGCAAGGCCAAGCTAGCACCATGCCCTGAAACCACCATTCCAAGATTGGAACTGTGTGCTGCTGTACTAGCAGTAGAACTAGCAAAGCTTATTACATCTGAGATGGATCTAGAACTCGAGGACACAGAGTTTTACACAGACAGCAAGGTAGTGTTGGGCTACATTTACAACGAAAGTAGAAGATTCTATGTCTATGTACGCAACAGAGTCCTTAGAATCAGGAAGTCGACACAGCCCACTCAGTGGTGTTATGTCTCAACTGATCATAACCCAGCGGATCATGCTACAAGGTCTGTGCCAGCATCCCGTCTCAAAGACACTACATGGCTCACAGGACCACCCTTCCTGTACAAGCCAGCACCTACCACTCCAGTAAGGGAGACATATGTACTGTTAGAACCTGAATCTGACTCAATGTTTCTACAATTGGGAACTTTGAAACTCACACATGAGACTCTAACAACTTTCATGGCTGAAGTATCAGCTATAATGAATGCCAGACCCTTGACATCTATACCCAATGATCCTGAAGATCCTTTATTGCTTACACCTTCCACTTTACTCACTCAGAAAGTTGAGGTGATCACAGCTCCTTCAGTCAATCTGGACCCAAAGGACTTATACAAATGTCAATGGAAAAGAGTACAAGTTTTAGCTGACACATTTTGGAACAAGTGGAAGAAACAATACTTGTCTAATCTACAGACTAGGAACAAATGGCAAGACAGCAAGCCCAACTTAGAGCCTGGTGCCATCGTTCTCATGAAAGACTCTCAATCTAGGAGAAACGAGTGGCCTTTGGATCTGATAACCCAAGTGTTTCCCAGTGAAGATGGAAACGTCAGGAAAGTTGAACTTAAGGTCATTAGGCAAGGCCAGCCTAAACTTTTCCTCAGACCTGTTTCTGAACTTATTTTGTTACTTTCCTCTGAAGTGCCATGATATGTGGTTTCCGTAGGAATCCACGTGGGGAGTGTCATGCCTTTAGTAAAAAGGCTTGAATTTTTCCTATTTTTTCTGGTTTATTAACATTTATTCTATGTTGCCATCTAGTGGCCGTTTTGTATAACTGCATCTATTTTCATAAGCAATTTCAGAAGAGTTAGCTAGTTTGGGACTTGCAAGCCTCCGTACTTTCAATCCCATCAGGCCTTGCATCACCTTCTTCAGCCATTTCATCTTTTTCCCTGGAAGCATGCACATGGACTGCTAAGATATATGTTCCAATCTTCAGAAACCTCTCCAGTATGTCTACTATTTATGTGCTCAGCTAGGCAGATAGATAGGGAGGCACTAATTGTACTATCTTTACTAATTGTATTTGTCTGTATCTGTTACAGTTTTACTCTATCTTGTATCAATAAAAGTTCAAAAGGATTCTACGCCTACCGGAATGCATTGGTATGAGAGGAGTTATCAGTGTGCCCAAATACACCTCAGCCACGTGTAGTGAGGGGCATAACACCTACTCTATGCCACATTTTAAACCTAATCTAACCCTGTAAAGCAAAATTTGCTGTACTTACCTATTCTGCAGCCACTCCACTCCGGTCCTGTCCCATGCTGAGCTGTCAGCTTCAGTGTATTGGAGTGTGAGGGAGCGGAGCAGCGGCAGCAGCTGACAATGGAAGCCCAATAGTAAGTCTATGGGTGACGTCACTTCCCAGGCATTTCCCTCCTGCACACAGCATCCACCTCTGGAGATCGGACCAGATCGGCTGCAGAAAAGGTAAGTACAGCGTTTTTTTGCTTTACAGGGCGGGATAGATTAGTCTGTGAATAGAATGTGGCATAGAGTAGGATTAGGCTCCATGCACACTGGTGTAAAAAAACGTTGCTTCTACAGAAGTTTTGTGTTCTGCCTGCAGAAGCAGCTCAATGTTATCCTATGTGTTCATACACATTAGGATAGGGTGACCAGACATCCCCGGTTTCCGGGGACAGTCCCCAGATTGAGGACACTGTTCCCAGACCAAGTCTGTCCCTGGTTTTGTCCCCGGATTGGATTTGAACAGGGGCTGGGGAAATTTTAAAGACAGTCTGTGCAGAATAAAAATAAAATCTGAATTGCACACCCCCGCTCCTACTAGCTTAGGGGGTGTATTTTTTTCCATTATCTGTGCCCTTTCTGATGATCAAGTGCTGAGGGAATCTTTCTTCAATTTCGGGTGCATGCCCATTCAGCTCCGCTCGCATGTTTTTCTGCCTTGGCTCAAGTACTGGACAGCCACCTGCCTGCTTATCTCCTTTCCTTCCCCGGTGGAGTGATCTTCCTCTGCTCCCCACCCAGTAGTAGCCGAGGCCCGGAGAGTAAAGCCCCGTACACACGATCGGTTTGACTGATGAAAACCGTCCGATGGATGGTTTTCATCAGACCAACCGATCGTGTATGGTACCCATCGGTCTTTTTTCCATCGGTTGTAAAAAATAGAACTTGTTTTAAAATTTTCCGATGGATAAAAAACCGATGGGAATTTCCGATCGTCTATGGGCAAGTCCATCGGTTAAAAAACCCACGCATGCTCAGAATCAAGTCGATGCATGCTCAGAAGCATTAAACTTCATTTTTCTCGGCTCATCTGAATGTTTTTACGTCACCGCGTTTGGAACGGTCGGTTTTTTAACCAATGGTGTGTGGCCAAGACTGATGAAAAACAGTTTCATCGGATTTCCGATGGACAAATCCATCGGACGAAAATCCATAGGTTATCCGATCGTGTGTACAGGGCTTAAGACTTGACAGGCTGTGAGGCGGGTGGTGGTGGTGATGGGCAGAGAGTCGCTGATTGCCGCCGTTACTAGTAAAAATATGTCCCCGGATTTCTTTTAAAAAATCTGATCACCTTACATTGGGACGTTTACAGGCATATTTTGAGATCAACGTTTAGAGGCAGAAAGAAAAACCTTCTCATTCGTGTTTCTGATTGGAGCTCACTGGCAGAAAAACGTAAAACTCTCCTAAACTGGTTTAAACTTTGAACAAAAAATGCTCTATATGAACGTTTTTTACTCCAAAAAGAACAGACGTTTTTTAAGCCCAGTGTGCATGGAGCCTAATGCCACGTACACACGGTCGGAATTTCCAACAACAAATGTTCGATGTGAGCTTGTTGTCGGAAAATCCGACCGTGTGTAGGCTCCATCGGACATTTGCTGTTGGAATTTCCGACAACAAAAATTTGACAGCTGGTTCTCAAATTTTCCGACAACAAAAGTTGTTGTCGGAAATTCCGACCGTGTGTACACAATTCAACGCACAAAAATTCTATGCATGCTTGGAATCAATTTGACGCATGCTCGGAATCATTGAACTTAATTTTTCTCGGCTCGTCGTAGTGTTGTACGTGACCGCGTTCTTGACGTTCGCAATTTCCGACAACATTTGTGTGACGGTGTGTATGCAAGACAAGTTTGAGCAAACATCCGTCGGAAAAAAATCCACGGTTTTGTTGTCGGAATGTCCGATCGTGTGTACGCGGCATTAGAGTTAGCTAATTTTTGCCTAAACATCCACGTTAAAGCCAGAAGAATTTCATTTGGCTGGGTTTTTTTTCCCAGGAGGTTTTTTTTTTTCGACAATTTAAAGGAGTGGGGTGGAAATTTTTTCTCAAACAAACAAAATTCAAGCTGTCATGATTTTTGTTTGGGGGAAAAAAAGATGCATATTGTAATACACACAGGCACAAAAAAATGGTTTATTAAGACTGGGATTCCATTCAAGTAGCAGGTTTTGATTAAATTTGAAGGACTTTCGAAAAAAAAATTAGTTGATTTAATGATGGCAAGAACAAATGCTCTGATGATCGATTTTCCTGAATTTCTGTACAAACGTTCAAACAAAGTTCTACTGCTGTGACCAGCTTTTTGAACAGTCTTTATGCCTTTGGTGAATCAACCCCACTGTCTATAAGGTTCAATGCTATGTGTAGCACTAAATCTAGTCTAGAGCTCAGCAACTAAAACAGATGGCAGCTGCCCTCCGGTGGGACCTTTGTCCTGGGTTCACCTGTGTCTTAAAGCAGCCCTGATTATACGATCCATTACTTCACCTTTTTACCCAACAATGAGAGTGAGTTCTCTGCAGTTTGGAAGATTTCAAGGATCTGTAGATTTTTGATGCTTCAAAACAGCAGTTGGGGGGGGGTAAAACCCAACGGTTGAGCTGTTCTTTTACACCCCCTAACCACTACTCCTTTACTGGCAGCCGAGGCCGAGGGTGTACACATACTGAATACAAACAAGTGGTCACTGCCCCCACCTTTAACCGATCTATGCAGCAAGGCGCACTAGAAAGGTGCCGTATGTCTAAAGCCTCGTACACATGATCGGATTCCCATAGGACAAATCCGTGGAATTTTGCCTGAAGGGCGATGGCCGTGAACTTTGTATGCATACAGACGGCAGACCTTTGTCAGCCAACATACACAAAACAACATGGTTTTTCAGCTCTTTAGCGCCACCCTTTGGGCAACTTCTGCTAATGATGTGCTATGGTTAGCATTGGTTCGGAGCATGCGTGTTTGTACTTTGGATTTTTTTCCGACGGACTTGTGTACAGACGATTGGATAATCCGACAAAACAAAATTTGTTGTTGGACAGTTTTAAAGCATGCTATAAAACATTTGTTGTTGGAAAATCCAACAACAATTGTCCGATGGAGCGTACAAACTGTCGGATTCTCCGACAAAACCCTTCCATCACACATTTGTTGTCGGAAAATGTGATCGTGTGTACGAGGCTTTACTATTGCAAGCAGTTTAGAAGTGATGACAATGGCCAAAATATGCCTAAATGTGACCAATATTGTTGGTGGTTGTTATCTACTCAGAAAGCAATAAGTCTGAAAACACGTATAATTTGGAAGGGAACACGACAATTAGAAATAAGAAGACACATATTAATACAACACCCCAAACATAATTTTTTTCTTTTCTTTTCTTTTCCCCTTAATAAGGGAGGTAAATCTGAATCACGGATAAATAATAAGAAGAAGGCGCATAGGAAACACATTAAATATCACATTTATACAGCACCAGGAATATATATATATATATATATATATATATATATATATATATTATTATTATATCCTTGTATAATCACTAACACTTTTTTTTTTTCGCTACCCCCCTCCCTCTTACCCCCACCCCCCGTTTTTTTTTTTTGTTTTAATGGGTGGAGGAATCGGAGAAACCACCATATAGTAAAATAATGTATTATGGAGCTATCTTTAAAGCGGTCCATCCTGAAAAAAATGTAACATTAAAAATCCTAAAAAAAAAAAAAAAAAATTAATAGAAAAAAAAAAAATTATACTCACCCTAAATGCCTGTTGCTATGCAGAAGTCCCCTAATCGGCCTCTAATGTTCCTCTTCTCGTCCACGGTGGGTCTTCTTCCACTTCCTCCTCTTGTGAATGGGGCGCGCTGCCTTCTGGGAACTGTGTGTATCCCAGGAGGCAAGCCGCCAATTCACAAAGCGCCGTGCGAGTAGCACATGCGCAGTAGGAAACAGGCAGTGAAGCCTTACGGCTTCACTGCCTGTTTCCCTTACTCAGGATGGAGGAGCCGGGACCTGCCAGCAGCGATTGATCGCCGTGGCAGGGCCGACATCGTGGGCGAGTAGGACAGGTAAGTGTCCTTATTAAAAGTCAGCAGCTACACTGTTAGTAGCTGCTGACTTTTTTTTTTTTTTTTTTTCCGGCTGCACCTCCGCTTTAAGTGTCAAGATATGTTAAATGTTACTTGTAAAGGAAAATTTAATAAAGAGAGATTAAACAAAAAAAGAAAGCAATAAGTACAGCAATTAATAATTCATAATAATTAAAAAATAATAATACATAAGGAATGTTTACTTCTAAACTAAACAATTACAAAAAAATAAACAAGCCTTTGTGTGTGTATAGTATATACTCTGTATTGGGTCCCTATGTCCGTACACATATTAGGGGTGCTGTGTGGCCCCTGCTCAGCATGTCATGACTGTCAGCTGTGGGGAGGCACAAGGACATCTTCCAGCTCCCCCACGTTCTAAGATCTTTAAATCAAGACAAACCCATACAGATATGAGTTTTAAATAGGAGATCAGCTCATTTGCAAACTGTAGACCCGTTTTCTATAGAACAGAGTTCTTCTTTAATATACATTATTAAAGTCTGCTGCTCTTTAGTATGAAAGCGTTAATAATAACTACGACATATAATGCATGTTGCACCCTACCTGATTAAATGATACATAAATGTAGAGTTATTGTATAAGCCATATACTAGAGCTTTACATACCTGTGGACTGCGGATGTCTTCCCTGTCACCTGTTGTGCAGCAGCAATAGACTGGATCAGCAGCTGAGCAGCGGAGGGGGTGGGGCCAGGGACACCCGTGTTTATTTACCTGTGACAGGTGAGACTGTCACTCTCTGGGGTATAGCTGCATTTTCTGCCAGATGTCTCCACCGCTCATCTTTTGTCCTGCAGATAGACTTATTCCCACTAAAAACACCCATGAGACCTACTCTTTTCAGCTTTAGTTGAACCTGGCTTTGTTGTTTTTTTTAGATCTCAAACTCTATGCGGATATAAAATACACAGATGATCGCAATTCTGCAATTACATAAAAAAGGCATCCCAAGGCCCTGCCCGTTAAATATTGTTCCCTTTGCTCTAATCCTCCCTTTATACATTTTCTAAAAAATATTTTTTATGCTTTTCTAATTATGACCCCAAAGCTTCAGCGCCGATGCTGACTCCTTTATGTATGCAGCAGCTGGGCGTGAACTCCTGCCCAGCCAACAACACTGTGATAGTGCCAGGGAGCTATGGGCATTGGTGGGATGAGGTCACAGCTCTGTGATATTAAGAAGCATTTTCAGGTCTCCACAGACTAGTAAAAGCTTTGCTTGCTGTCACGTGACCACATAAAAAATAAATAAAAATTAAGCATGCAAAATGATCACATCAAGGAGGAAGCAACATTTATGGGGTTTTTGTGATGCCTACTTTAATAAATAATTAAACCTATTATTTTAGGTGTATGCTGTGTACATACTTGAGCTTAGCCAGGTATCAGCCTCTTGTAGTCCTTGTACAGTTCTTGTACTTCTGAGAGGAAGCAGCAGAACAAGAAGCCAATCAGATCATGTGCTGACAAGATGCATGCTGATAGGAAGAGAAAGCAGAGTGACAGAGAGATGAGCCAATCACTGTGCTGCTTCTGCTTCCATTATCCAGTCACAGACTAAGGAGAGTCCAGAACAGTCTGAGCTAAGAGGAAGTGGGTTTAATGAGTCTGGCCATTAGACTGAGATACTAGTGGCTAGGGATGAGCTCGATGTTCGAGTCGAACATAGGTTCGACTCGAACATCGGCTGTTCGCGCGTTCGGCGAACAACGAACGATTTGGGCCGTTCGCGCCGTACGCGAACGGCCCACAATACACTGCGCCATCGCAGTGTAATCCCGGCGCTGTGATTGGCCAAGCATGCACTGTGACCCTGCATGCTTGGCCAATCACAGCGCCGGCAGC
This sequence comes from Rana muscosa, assembly GCA_029206835.1. Lineage (NCBI taxonomy): Eukaryota > Metazoa > Chordata > Amphibia > Anura > Ranidae > Rana > Rana muscosa. The sequence goes on from CM055116.1 coordinate 1,019,059,304, forward strand.
GAGGAGAGCAATGATTGGCCACAGGCAGGATGCCTGTGGCCAATTATAGCTGAGGGGGTTTAGTACACGCCCCACACTATAAAAGGCCGCCAGCGCGGCGGCCTTGTGTAGTGTGTTCCGGAGCAGGGAAACTGAAGGATAGGCAGGGACAGTGTCAAATCTTGTCAAATCTATTCTTTGCTAAACCTTGTGTGTAGGGACAGAGAAGGATAGGCAGGGAGAGTGTCAGTGTCATATACTTTGATAAACCTTGTGTGCAGGGAGAGAGAAGGATAGGCAGGGGACAGTGTCCGTGTCATTGTTGCTAAGCCTTCTGCACATTATACACCTGAAGTTAGCCTGTATTGCTGCTTTTTCCTGGTGTGTTACACCAACAGGATTTTGCGGCACTTACAGCGGGCGGAGTGTGCCTCCTGACCATATTACACCTTAACTTAGCCTGTATTTCTGCTTTTTCCTGGTGTGTTACACCAACAGGATTTTGCGGCACTTACAGCTGGCGGAGTGTACCTCCTGACCATATTACACCTTAACTTAGCCTGTATTGCTGCTTTTTCCTGGTGTGTTACACCAACAGGATTTTGCGGCACTTACAGCGGGCGGAGTGTACCTCCTGACCATATTACACCTTAACTTAGCCTGTATTGCTGCTTTTCCCATTTCCCTGCAGGCCATTAGAATGTCTGGAAGGCAAACAAGGAGAGGCAGACAGTCAGGAGCCAATAAAAGAGGGCAAGCAGGCTCTGTGTCTAGAGACAACAGTGCTGGTCGTGGACGCGGTGCATCGCCATCAGCACGTGGCCATGGGACACGCTTGTCCTTCTTTTCGGCAGCTGGACGTGTTGAGCCGCATCATGCCGAAGACTTGGTAGAGTGGATGACCAAGCCCTCCTCATCCTCTCTCACCCAGGCTCAGGGTACTGGCAAAGCAGCTGCCAAAGCGTCCTCTTCCCTGGTATCAATGTCATCATCAGTCACTCCTTCCCTAGACCAACCATGTCCTCCTGAGGAGTCCCCCGAACTGTTTGAGCACAGTGTTGGGTACATGCTCCAGGAGGATGCCCAGCGTTTCGAAGGGTCTGATGATGATAGCCAGCTAGAAGAAGGCAGTAGCGTGAGAGCAGAGAGAGGGGATGCTCAAGAAGGACACAGTCATGTTCCAGCAGCTGCAGCATACTGCCAGATTGGCTCCAGTGATGAGGAGGGAGGGGATGATGAGGTCACTGACTCCACGTGGGTGCCTAATAGGAGGAGGCGGAGGATGAGGAGGAGGCACATCTCCAACGAGGCAGGATGCCCTCGGGGGGCCAGCGTAAGGGCAGCACACCGACGGAATCACACCGCAGAGCTCCGCCTGTGCAGGGCGCTGCCTCTGCCCGTTATTCAAAAAGTTCTTTGGTGTGGGCTTTTTTTGAGTCGAGTGCATCAGATCGCACAGCTGATGTTTGCAACATATGTCTCAAGCGTATATCGCGTGGCCAAAACATCACCCGCTTGGGCACCACATGCTTGACCAGACATATGTTGACCTGCCATGCAGCTCGTTGGCAAGCCTACCTTAAAGACCCACACCAAAGAACAAAGCTGACCTCTTCTTGCACCGCATCAGCTGGGATCTCCAACCCCACTATACCTTCAGTCCTCTCTGAAACCTGCTCTGAGAGGAATGAAGGTGCAGAATTAGGTGTGTCACAGCCAAGTACTTGCAGGCACTCTGCTAGCAGTACACCGACGTCCGATTCTAGCAGGCAAATTTCCCTGCCCCAGCTGCTGGACCGTCGAAAGAAGTTCACTCCCAGCTATCCACATGCCCAGCGGTTGAATGCTAGCTTGGCTAAATTGCTAGCGCTTCAACTGCTGCCTTTTCAGTTGGTAGACTCGCCCCCCTTCCGTGAGTTTGTGCAATGTGCGGTTCCTCAGTGGCAGGTTCCCAAACGCCACTTTTTCTCACGGAAGGCGATTCCGGCTCTCTACCTGCATGTGGAAGGCAATGTCTTGGCCTCGCTGGACAGGGCGGTCAGCGGTAAGGTGCATGTTACCGCTGACTCATGGTCCAGCAGGCATGGACAGGGACGTTACCTTTCTTTCACGGCCCATTGGGTCACTCTTGGCAGCTGGGAAGGATGCAGGACAAGGTGCAGTAGTGTTGGAGGTTGTTCCACCGCCACGCCTCCAAAATGCTACTACTGGTTGTGACACACCTCTGTCCTCCACCCCCTCCTCTTCTTCTTCCTCCGTGGCCTCTTCCTGTGCTTTGTCCTCGGAACCAGCGGTGCTCCATAGGCGTTCAAGGGGCTACGCAAGTACGCAGGCAAAAAGATGCCATGCCGTGCTTGCGCTGGTGTGTTTGGGGGACAGGAGCCACACTGGGGCAGAGGTTCTGTCTGCTCTGCAGGGGCAGGCCGAGAGGTGGTTGACGCCACGCTAGCTTAAGCCAGGAATGGTAGTTTGCGACAATGGCACCAACCTCCTCTCCGCTCTCCGACAGGGACAACTGACCCATGTGCCCTGTGTGGCTCACGTCCTTAACCTGGTGGTGCAGCGGTTCTTGGGCAGGTACCCGGGCTTACAGGATGTCCTGAGGCAGGCCAGGAAAGTCTGTGTGCATTTCCGCAGATCTTATAATGCCAGTGCTCGCCTGGCTGAGCTGCAAAAGGAGTTAAACCTGCCCAAGAACCGCCTTATATGTGACATGCCCACCAGGTGGAGCTCAACGTTGGCCATGCTGCAGCGGCTGCACATGCAGCAGAGGGCCATCAATGAGTACCTGTGCGACTACGGCACCAGGACAGGGTCAGGGGAGCTCAGGTTTTTTTCACCACGCCAGTGGGGCATGATCAGGGATGCATGCACTGTCCTGGCACCATTTAAGGAGGCCACGAGGATGGTGAGCAGTGACAGTGCATGCATCAGTGACACTGTACCTCTTGTCCACCTGTTGGAACATACGCTGCGTGGAATAATGGACAGGGCACTTGAGGCAGAACAGAGGCAGGAAGAGGAGGACTTCCTTGCCTCTCAAGGCCCCCTTTACCCAGACAGTGTTCCTTCTGTCCCACCCATCGCACAGGAAGAAGAGGAGGAGGAGGAGGAGGATTGTGTCAGCATGGAGGTGGAGCCTTGCACTCAGCATCATCAGCAGCAGTCTTTTAGGGATGATTTACAGTCCCAAGAAACCAGTGGACTTGTACGTGGCTGGGAGGAGGTGGCTGCGGATCATGTCGTCCTTAGTGACCCAGAGGACTCCGGACCGAATGCCTCAGCTAACCTACGCTGCATGGCCTCCCTGATCCTGCAAAGTCTGCGGAAGGATCCTCGTATTCTTCAGATCAAGGAGAGGGACCATTACTGGCTGGCCACTCTCCTTGATCCACGGTACAAGGGTAAGGTTGCGGACCTTATCTTACCGTCGCAGAGGGAGCAGAGGATGAGACAACTCCGGGAGGCCTTGCAGAAAGGTCTGTGCAACGCGTTCCCAGAGACTGGGAGGTTACAAACTCCTGGTCCTGGACAACGAGTTGCTGAGGCTTCGGTCAGTCAAAGAAGGAGCGGTGGGGAAGGTGGCCGTCTGACCGAAGCGTTCAGACAATTCTTTAGTCCGCAGCCCCAAGGTATGATCGGTTCCAGCAACCATCGCCAGCGTCTGATATACATGGTGCAGGAATACCTAGGGGCAAGGTCAGACTTGGACACCTTCCCCACCGAAAATCCTCTGGCTTACTGGGTCTTGAGGATGGATCACTGGCCAGAGCTTGCACAGTATGCAATTGAGCTACTGGCCTGTCCTGCATCCAGCGTTCTTTCAGAACGCACATTCAGTGCTGCTGGAGGATTTGTCACGGATCACAGGGTGCGCCTGTCCACCGACTCTGTTGATCGACTGACCTTCATAAAGATGAACCAGTCTTGGATCACCACCAGCTACCAAACACCTGAAGCTGATATAACAGACTAATCTATTTTCAAATGTCACATCCCTTCAAGACTGATGCTGAGAGACTGTCCTGTTATGTTGACTGACTATCCTCCTCCTCCTCAATGATCTGATTGACGATGATAGCTTGGAAGAACATTTTTGTTTCTGGGTGCCGCCACCAGTGGCTAAGGCCCAATTTTTCAGCCCCTGTTTAACAGGGGTGTGTTATTACAATTTTTTATGCAATGCTTTGCAGCAGGGCTCATTCCTGCACTCCAACTAGAGTATCTGGGAGTGGTTGCAGTGTCGTGGCACCCGCACCAGTGGCTAAGGCCCAATTTTTCAGCCCCTGTTTAACAGGGGCGTGTAATTACAATTTTTGATGCAATACTTTGCAACAGGGCTCATTGCTGTGCTCCAAGTACAGTATCTGTGAGGGGTTGCAGTGTTGTGGCACCAGTGCCTAAGGCCCAATTTTTCTGCCCCTGTTTAAAAGGGGCATGTAATTACAATTCTTGATCTAATAATTCACAGCAGGGCCCATTCCTGCGCCCACCAAGACTAACTGTGAGGCCTTACAGTGTTGTGTCAACACCACCACCACCAAAGGCCCAATTTTTCAGCCCCTGTTCAACAGGGGCATGCAATTACAATTCTTGATCTAATAATTCACAGCAGGGCCCATTCATGCGCCCACCAAGAGTAACTGTGAGGGCTCACAGTGTTGTGGCAACACCAACATGTAAGGGGCAAATTTCAGCTGAGTATATACGGCAGGCCCCTACTTTCAAACATCCAACTTACAAACGACTCCTCCTTGCAAACGGAAGGATACAACAGGAAGTGAGAGGAAATCTACCCCTAGGAAGGCAAATTCTCTCCTGTAAGAGTTAATATGGGAAAAAAGTGTCTCCTCTCCACTGATGCTTTATCACCAATTCTTGTTTCAATAAAAACCCCAAATTTTCAAAAAACATTTGTCATTAGGACGGAAAGTGAGGTGAACTGTTCTGAACAGGTGCACACTGCACAGACAGCAAAACAAATGTTACAGGGGTGATAACCCTTCCCTATGTTTTGCAAAAAGCTTAAAAATAGATTTTTTGCCTGGAGCTACACTTAAACAATGTACCTGTTCAAAATTACAAACAGATTCTACATAAGAACAAACCTACAGTCCCTGTCTTGTATGCACCGCCTGTATATGTCTGTTCAGAGTATATAGGGTCTTTATTTTGTGTGCGGGGTTCCCCTTAATATCCATACAAGACCCAAAGGGGCTGGTAATGGGCGGGGGGAGGGGGTGTGTGATGGGGTAGCTATGCCATTTTTCTTAAAGATTTTCATCCATATTACCGGGACCAGACATTACATTAAAGCCGCAAGCAGTTTTAAATGGCTTTTTTTCCTTTAGAAATGTAATTTTGTGCAGGGACAGTTCTAAACACAGGAAACACGTGGCACTTCACAGGCATACTTTAGACACCCCCCAGGTACGATATTTAAAGGAATATTTGACTTTTTTTTTCACTTTATGCATCATTAAAATGACTGCTCCAGAAAAACGGCCGTTTTTAAAACTTCTTTTTGCATTGATACATGTCCCCTGGTGCAGAACCCGGGTTCCCAAACCCTTTTTAGGACAATAACATGTATAATAGTCGTTATAATTAGCACTTTAGATTTTGAACGTTCGCATCCATTGTATTTAATAGGGTTCTAAAGTTCGTGCGAACTTTCGGTCCGTTCGCGGGTTCTGGTGCGAACCGAACCCGGGGGTGTTCGGCTCATTACTACTAGTGGCAAAAAAATGTACTGCAAGGGAAATCACTGGATTGGATGTTGCAGCTTAAAGCGGAGTTCCACCCAAAAATGGAACTTCCGCTTTTCGAAACGCCCCTCCGGTGTCACATTTGGCACCTTTCAGGAGGGAGGGGGAGCAGATACCTGTTTAACCCTTCCAATACAGGGCTTTTTATACCACTTCCATACCGGCCCTATTCTGGCACTTCTCTCCTACATATACAAATCATCATTCTTTTGCTAGAAAATTACTCAGAACCCCCAAACATTATATATGTTTTTTTAGCAGACACCCTAGGGAATTTTAACACGGTATTTGCGCAATAATTTTTCAAACGCCTTTTTTTTGGAAAAAAAAATGGTTTCATGAATTAAAAAATAACAAAACAGCAAAGTTAGCCCAATTTTTTGGGAAAATATGAAAGATTATGTTACGCTGAGTAAATAGATACCTAACATGTCACGCTTTAAAATTGCGCACACTCATAGAATGGCGCCAAACTTCGGTACTTAAAAATCTCCATAGGCGACGCTTTGAAAATTTTTACAGGTTACCAGGTTAGAGTTACAGAGGAGGTCTAGAGCTAGAATTGTTGCACGCGCTCTAATGCACGCGGCGATACCTCACATATGTGGTTTGAACAGCGTTTACATATGTGGGCGGGACTTACGTGTGCGTTCGCTTCTGAGCGCGAGCTATTGGGGACAGGGGCGTTTTAATTTTTTTTATTATTTATTTTACTTAATTTTTTTTTTTTGATCACTTTTATTCCTATTGCAAGGAATATAAACATCCCTTGTAATAGGTATGGTGTGTGACAGGTCCTCTTTATGGAGAGATGCGGGATCAATAAGACCCCACATCTCTCTTCCAGGCTGGAAAGCATGAGATCGGGAAAAATAAATCACCGATCTCATGCTTTCAGCCACAATCGCGGCTTTGTTTACTTTTGGGAACCTGGGCGTGACGTCATCACATCGCTCCCGGGGCCTCTGACAGTCATAGAGATGACTGGTGACCATCTGGTCACCAGTCATATCTATGCTCGTCATGTGACCATACACCGGCGCCGGACGATTCTTTCTCCGGGCCCCCGATGGCACGGGAGAGCCCGGAGAATCACCAGATGGCAGCGGGAGGGGGGGATGTCCCCTCCTGCCGCCTATAAGAATGATCAAGCGGCGGAACTGCCGATATGATCCTTCTTATCGTGCACAGAATCGCCGGCAGAAGAGGATATCTGAATGATGCCTCTAGCTGCAGGCATCATTCAGATATCCCCCCACAAAGCCCAGGCTGTCATATGACGCCCACCCGGAGGGAGAGAGGGTTCCTGCCGGCGTCATTTTACAATGGCCCGGTATGGAAGTGGTTAATACAGGTATTTGCTCCCACTTCCGGGCATAGATAGCCCCATTATCTGCGGGTATCTACGCCACTTCCCGCCCCCCGCTGTCTTCTGGGAGACACACGGGTCCCAGGAGACAGCAGGGACCATTCGAATCACGCAGCGCGACTTGCGCATGCGCAGTAGGGAACAAGGAAGTGAAGCCTCAAGGCTTCACTTCCTGATTCCCTTACCGAAGACGGCAGCGGCAGCACCCGAGAGCCGAGCGATAGATCGGCTTCGGGTGGCGACAACGCGGGTGCGCTGGACAGGTAAGTGTCCTTCTTTTAAAAGTCAGCAGTTGCAGTATTTGTAGCTGCTGACTTTAAAAATAAAAAATTGGCGGACCTCCGCTTTAAGCTGATTTTGTTTTGTTTTTTATCTTTAATGGGCTATTTGTTTTTTGTGTTATTTTTAGCTGGAGTTCTGCTTTAACTGCATGCCTAAAATTCCTATCTGGCCCTTTGTGGTAAGTTTGGTAGTAAAAGGCAATGAAGTATGTAGCACTCCACCCACAGGAACTGCTGGAATAATTGTCCCTTGGGCTTCCCACTTATTATCCTGCAGCCAGTTACACAGCCAGGTGCACACACTCTTCCACTTTTCCCCAATGGCCAGTCTAGAGGATTTGTTTTTATGTTTTATTTGGAGAACTTGGATAGGAGATGGGAATTAGTAGGATACTCCAAATTAACTATTCAAAGGTGAGGACAACTCTCTCTGTAATACTGTGGAAGCAGATGACCTGGGTCTGTATGGAAGAATAAGTCCCTCTGTAGCACAGAAGACTCGGTGGACTTTGTCTGTGGACACAAGTCTTCAAGATACTAGCCAGTGTCTCCTTTAGCTCACACACCCAGTATGCTGACTTCTAGGACCAGAGGGAGATTTCAGCAACACACACTCAGTCTCAAGGATCCTTTCAGGGTCTGTACTCACAAAATGTCCAGGGACAGATGGTAGCCTCCTTCTAACTTCCAAGCGACACTCTACACCAGTGACACACGACCAGATCCATACATGTTCTCCCTCAGTCAGCTTGCACAGGAACCCTGAGTTGTAGCTTTCAGGCTTCAGGCCCTCAGATCTGTCATCTGAGGCCGCATGGCCTTCCACGCTCTGGAGAGGCAGCCGCCTCCTTCCCCACCAGAACCTCTCTTCTCAGAGGTGGGCTGGACTGGAACCCTGAGTTCATGTGCTCTTGCAATATAAATACAGTCACCCAGCATGCAATGGGGCACCTCCACTGCTAATTGGCTAGGACTGTATCTATATCCATGCATTTACCTGCTGGGTTTCCTTCCACTGTTCAATATGATTCATTACAATTGGATCAGTATGAAATCTCCAAGACAGCATAAATCAGCATCAGAGCACACTGAGCAGACCTCACTCATCAATCACTGCTCTCTGTTAAGCAGACAGCACCTAAATTTGCCTGTGTGCTTCTCTGTTAACCTCCCTGGCGGTATTCCCGAGTACCATTTCAGTACCATTAGCGGTAACCCCGAGCCAGACTCGGGCTGCATCGCAGGATACAGGGAGAGTTACTTACCTTGTCCCCTGCATCCTGCGATGTCTCCCCGCTGTGTGGGCGAGCTGTCTCCTGGATTCACACAGTGCCCGAGTGCCGAGCTCTGTTCCCTGCGACGTTGCGGCGCACGGGGGCGGAGATCGGCGCCAAAATTCAAAAAAGTAAAAACACACAATACATACAGTATACTGTAATCTTACTGATTACAGTACTGTATAAAAAAATTACACATCCCCTTTGTCCCTAGTGGTCTGTCCAGTGTCCTGCATGCACTTTTATATTATAAATACATTTTTTTCTGCCTGGAATTTGGAGATTGTCCATAGCAACCAAAAAGTGTCCCTTTACATCAAATGTGGTTTTAGACCAGCTAGAAAACAGCGATAATAAATTAGAATCACTTGCAGAATTGAGCGATAGTGATTTGTGGGGAAATTCGTCATCAAACACTTGCGACAATTCTGCAACTGAGCAAATTTTAGTGTTTTTGACTTGATTACATTATTAAATAATTTTTATTATTGTAGCGGCCTCACCCCTCTCCCTTGCTTTATCGGTTATATGGCTGTTGTCTAGGGGTACCTGGGAGAGAGAGATGATACACACCACGGCCCATGTCATCCGTAACCAGGAGGTGAAGGCCAAAGATTGGGTTTTGTGTAGGTGTCCTAGAGTCAAGTCCAGTCCTTCGTCCCTGACTCCTTTGCTTTAGTAACCCGAGTTCCACACAATGAATAGGTACAACTCAGTTTTATTCTTCTTGCCAAGCAATAAAACAATCTTTCTCCTTTGGAAAATGAGGGGGAAAGATCGAGGCACAATCCTTTTCCTCCTTGCTGCTGCCCACTGTGCTGTCACCAGTGGTGAATAGTCACTGCCACTGACTAGGTAATATAGAACGTGAATTACCTTTGCTCACTTTGCCCCTGTCAGGGGAAGAAATCTGTCCAAGGGAGAAATGGAGGCCTCTCCGCCACCAGCGATGCTGCGCCAGACTCTTTGGAGAAGTTACTGCACACCAGTCCTCACGAACTCAGACACGGGCACCCAAGGCATTAGGGCCCCCTCGGATTCCTCCACCCTCGCGGAACTCAGTCGAAGGTACTGAGCCCCAGGCATCCGCCATAGTACCTCACCCCAGGCTAAAGGTGCCTGAGATGGACTCCATCTCTGCTCCAGATAGGCCAAGGGCACCTAGGCCTGGAACACCGGACCGCCCGCACCCAAGCTGAAGGTGCCCGGGCGCGGCCACATCCTCCGACTCTCTCCCCAAAATCCGGGTCTCCACCCCTTTTATCACCTTTCTCTTTGCGTCACAGCGGGTTCCCCGCCCCGCTGTACCAGCTCCAGGGGAGGACAAAAAGGCACGGTTCGCTGTGTGAGTTCAACTCCGGCCCCAGGCAACAGCGCCACCCAGGGACCCCAAGGAACCTCACACCACCAGAGTCCTCACATAATTCAAATACCCGCTACACTCTCCCCCTGGTGATTTGACACTGGTCCCCAGTGTCTGGTACAAACTCACACCCTACGAAGAGTGGTGTCATAAGTTCAGCCCAGAAACCAACTACACAATTTAGCCCTGAATTGTGCCAAGACCTGAATGGGAAAGGGAAAACTTAAAACAATACAACTATAAAACTTTTCAATAAAAACGCTTTAAATATCTCACACATTTACATTCTTCCCTCCCTCTGGCTATCTAAGGACCACCCATTCTCAGTAGTCTTGACAGACGAGTCTCCTGCAGAGGGAAAGAAAAGGCACATACATCCTACCAACATGTGTGTTTGCTTGGAATGAATAGGTCTATCCTAGAAGAAACCCATTCATTCCAATAAGTGCTGCATAATGTAAAAAAAACAAACAATCGTTGCGCAACACTGCCACCTGGTGACAGTGCCGCGGTCAAGACACTCATCACTTCCAGATGAACTTTCCTCTTGATCACTTTCTCTGTGACCCTACACTATCTAAAACCCAAAGTCACTGATTTCTGTTGAGCGCCAGGAGAAAGAGGGTGAACAAACAAAAACACAGCTCCCATATCTCCAACGAGTAGAACTGCCCAAATACAAAAAAAAAACGAGGGCACAGTCCCTGTGTTCAAGAAAAGGCACTCCGGAAAGTTCAGCAAGGAATAGAAAAGAAAAGCACACGGGAGTCTTTTTTTTTCCTTTCTCCCTTACAGGTAAAACCTTGGATGAGGCAATGATATAGGCTTCAGACGATCATCAAAAGCCTCCACATGGTACTCAACACTCTTTCCTTCCTTGCGGCAGATCACCAATTTGTCCGCATGAATGTGTCTTCCCAGCATCCATTTAGCTTTACAGTCCTGAAACTTCTTGGTGACCGTTGGTGAACAGGAAAGGTACCGCCGTGCTTGCTGTCCTTTAAGTTTGTCCCACACAAAGGTATCATACCATCTTTGCCGAAAGACCTCCACCTCATAGAGCAGTTCCCGAGGCAGATACGGGTATTCCCACCCATACTCCTGAGCAACCTTCTGGCCAAAAAGACTCTGCAGCCTTGACAAGGGTGGCATAGTGGCTCTGTCTCCTTCTCCAGGTGAAACAATCGCTTCTGGGTGGCGAGGTGCGTTCACCACCTCGGTAGATCTGGGCCTAGGAGCCTGCAGTGCTTGGCGTTGCGCTCCCGCAACAGGAGCAGGTGAAATGGATGTTGAATCCAGAAGGGGAACTTCAGACAGAGGACCAGCTTCTTCCCTTGGCGCCGAGGCCTCCACCCGAGGTGTACTATCTCCAGTAGACATGGGCAAGTCCCTTGTGACACGGGCCGAGGGTAGCTTCATCTTGTCCCATCCCTTCCGTTGGAAGATTTTGTCTATCTCCCCATCATCGCCATTGTCAGACAATGAATCCAGGTCAGAGGTGTCGTAGTACTCAGCGGGCAGATAATTCCCAGTCACGGAACTATCCCCCTTGACGGCCTCCACCGACTGTGGGCTTCCGCCACTTTTAACCACACAGACAGTCCCAACCCCTGGCTCACCTGGACCTTTAAACGAGCAGGGATGTCCAGGACGTTGTCCAGCGAATCCATCCAGGTCAGGCAAGCAGTGGGGTGAAGCTCTTCCACGACCACACGAGGCCATCACTAGGCTGACTTTTCTCTTCGGCGGCCGGAGCAGGGAGCTGCTGGTGACCGAGGCAGCATCCTCGGATTTTTCTCTTTTCACTTCCGCTTGGGCAGTTACTTCGCCCGGATCAGTGCGCACCAGCATCGATCTCTCCCTCCGGAGTGGCAGTCCCTGTGAGGTAGTTGAGGTGGAAAGCCCGAGGCTTTTCTGTGGATGGTTCCACCTCGAAGAGGAATTCTTTGCAGACCTCACAGCGCCCGAACGGCCTCAGCTGGACCACCAGTCCCGAACAGCCGGGACAGATCACACCGAGGGCCTCCATGTCTCTGCAGGTATACAGAGCCAATCGCCCCCGGGGCCTTAGTCTTATCCCCGTATCCATAATCAGAGCAGCCAGAGAAGACATATCCGCAAAGGAAGGAACGGAAATCCACGGAGCACTTGAAGCCATCCTCTCTCTTTGCTGCTCCATTGCGCACTGACCCACCTGCGCCGGAATCTCCACGTGCGTACGTCCACATGGCCAGACTCCTCCCACCTTCTGCACTTGTTCACAGGCTTTTCCCTTGCCCCGCCCATGAACTACGCAGTTGTGGGTTACCTTGTGGCGCGTTGGCCAATATGGCCAACCTACTCGGAACTCCTCTGGGCAGCAAAGTTCAATTTCAGACACCATACACATATCCTGGATTCGATGCCCCCACGTGTAGCGGCCTCACCCCTCTCCCTTTCTTTATCGGTTATATGGCTGTTGTCTAGGGGTACCTGGGAGAGAGAGATGATACACACCACGGCCCATGTCATCCGTAACCAAGAGGTGAAGGCCAAAAGATTGGGCTTTTGTGTAGGTGTCCTAGAGTCAAGCCCAGTCCTTCGTCCCTGACTCCTTTGCTTTAGTAACCCGAGTTCCACACAATGAATACGTACAACTCAGTTTTATTCTTCTTGCCAAGCAATAAAACAATCTTTCTCCTTTGGAAAATGAGGGGGACAGATCGAGGCACAATCCTTTCCCTCCTTGCTGCTGCCCACTGTGCTGTCACCAGTGGTGAATAGTCACTGCCACTGACTAGGTAATATAGAACGTGAATTACCTTCGCTCACTTTGCCCCTGTCATGGGAAGAAATCCGTCCAAGGGAGAAATGGAGGCCTCTCCGTCACCAGCGATGTTGCTCCGGACTTATCGGAGAAGTTACTGCGCACTAGTCCTCATGAACTCAGACACGGGCACCCAAGGCATTAGGGCCCCCTCGGATTCCTCCACCCTCGCGGAACTCAGTCGAAGGTACTGAGCCCCAGGCGTCCGCCATAGTACCTCACCCCAGGCTAAAGGTGCCTGAGATGGACTCCATCTCCGCTCCAGATAGGCCAAGGGCGCCTAGGCCTGAAACACCGGACCGCCAGCACCCAAGCTGAAGGTGCCCGGGCGCGGCCACGTCCTCCGACTCTCTCCCCAAAATCTGAGTCTCCACCCCTTTTATGACCTCTCCCTTTGCGTCACAGCGGGTCCCCCCCCCCCCCGCTGTACCAGCTCTAGGGGAGGACAAAAAGGCACGGTTCGCGGTGTGAGTTCAACTCCGGCCCCAGGCAACAGCGCCACCCAGGGACCCCAAGGAATCTTACACCACCAGAGTCCTCACATAATTCAAATACCCGCTACACTATTATTATATTGTTATTTGTTATAATTATTTATAGTTATTTATTATATTATAATTTATGATTTTGTGTTTCAAACTTTATCATACCCGTGATGTCTACTAGACTCTTGTTTGGACAGATTTAGGTGTGTTGTTCCTAATAATTGCAGGCCTACGATATAAAACGCCAAATTTCCATGCAAAATAATTGTACCGTTTTCAGCACCTAAAATCTGACAGAATCATACCGCCAGGGAGGTTAAGAAGAAAAGACAAAAACTATATACACTCTCTAGCACCTACCTAGGAGGGTGCTACAATAAAAAGCGTGACATTTGTAAACAGATTTAGACTTTCCTGGTTGATTTGAATGATCTTTGCACCCATGGAGTCACTGGGGTTGATTTACTAAAGGCAAATAGTTGCACTCTGCAAGAGCAGTTGAATCATCCAATCAGTAGTGTATTTAGGTTTTGTGCTGCCCTAGGCCTGACTAAACTCGTGCACCCCCTAATTTAAATATGACCCACCCCTTCCTGTCAAGGCCGCACCCCTTTCTGTTTAAGACCCTTAAGTTGTTAGGGCCTGGGGGGGGGGCATTGGATTCCCTTAATTTGCATAGATTTCCTCTCACTTCCTGTTTGGCTATGGAGCAGGAAGTGAAGGGAAATCTCTGCAATGGGACAGGGATGGTAAAAAATAAACTGACAGGGGCTATAACCCTCCCTTACTCCCAAAATGGAAAAAAAAAGTTTTGCCTATCGTTCTACTTTAAGCACAAATTTCTGATAATTTAATGGAGAGGACTAAGAAGATATAACCATGCCAATGGTGCAGCAGAAAACGTATAGCACAATGAGGAAGGTACAGAAAAAATTATAAGCAGCTTGCGTTACACTAACAGTTTAGCGCAAGTCGGTGGAGACACTTTCCGTGCTGCCCCTCTGCAAAGTGCCTTGTTGGCCTAGACCAGGATACAGCGTTGCATCCAATCATGTGAAAGCAAAAATGCATTTTTTTTTAATTTTCCTTTTATGTGATTGGGTATTCTTTGCAAAGTGAAGCTTTACCTCATTTACTAAGCTCTGGAGCAACTGGACTTGCAAAGTGCACAGTCTATTGGCCTTTAGTAAATTAACCCCACTGTGTGCGCAGACAAAATAGCTGCAGAAAACATCCTGATCTAACCGTAATTGCCAATCATGTATACTGCAGTACAAGACAGGTCACAGCAACCATAAGAGAGAAGCTGTGGGAGCACAGTAGTTTAATTTTACAAGGCAGTGGTTTGACTTGATAAATACTGTGAACACAAGCTCGTTTGGCTGTAGAAGCTCGCCGCCGGCTGACGTCACAGAGCCGGTACAGGCTCGGGTAAGATCATGACAATGAATTCGGGATCTGCCCACATGCCTGGACCAGCACCCGGCTCAGCCTCTCAGCAAGCCGCTGAGACCCTGAGCCAGCCAACCCCGCCCCCCCACAGCCCAGCGTTCCAGTGAGCACAAGGGGGGGGGGGGGAGAGCAGAGAGCCGGAGGCTGACAGTCAGAAGCTCTCTGCTCAGGGAGCTGTGAGAACCGAGCAATCTGTGGTGTTCGATCAGTGTTAGAGGCACCAGGGGACATATGCATCATTGGAACGATGCTGCATTCACCTAGGTAAGTATGATTCTTAAAAAAAACAAAAAAACATACATCTCTTTTAATTTATTATTTAAGGGTAGAGTCACGTGGAAACTCAACATATAATGTATGTTGTGATGTGCCTGTGATACCTAGCAGATATGCATAAAAATGGATTGCCATGCTGACAACTCAGTCTGAAAATGCTAGTTTCCTGGTTATCATGCTGATGCTTTGGCTTCACTCTTTTGTAAATCATGGACCTGAAAAAAGTGTACTCAGGGCTTTTTTCACCTGGAACTTGGCAGTATGGAGTATCTTTACCTCCGGCACTGGCCCCTAAACTCTGCTGCTCCTAAACTGTGATAAAACCCTATGTGTAAATGGACACATATGCTTTTATTGAGTTGAATTCAGGGGCTTTGGCAAAACAAAACGCCAAAAGCTCGTTTTTTTTTGGGGGGGGGGGGGGTTTTGTGCCAAAGCCCCTGAACTCAACTCAGTAAAAGCCTATGGAGTTGATTGACTAAAGGCAAATAGACTGTGCACTTTGCAAAGTGCAGTTGCACTCTGCAAGTGCAGTTGCTCCCGAGTTTAGTAAATGAGGTAAAGTTCCACTTTGCAAAGAATACCCAATCACGTGCAAGCAAAATAAAATACAAAACTGCATTTTGGTTGCACATTTTGGCTGATGGAAGTTAACAGAGCTTCGGCTCATTTACTAAGCTCTGGAGCAACTACACTTGCAGAGTGCAACTGCACTTTGAAAAGTGCACAGTCTATTTGCCTTTAGTAAATCAACCCTATAGGCTTTTATCACACATAGGCTTTAATCAGAGTTTAGGAACCAGTGCCAGAGGTAATGATGGTATGGTACTCCATACTGCCGCGCTTCAGGTGAAAAAAGCCCTGAGTACACTTCTTTCAGGTCCATGATTGTGCACTTTTTAAAGTGCAATTGCACTCTGCAAGTGCAGTAGCTCCAGAGCTTAGTAAATGAGGTAAAGCTTCACTTTTCAAAGAGTACCCCAATCACGTGCAAGGAAAGTGAAAAAAACTGTATTTTTGCTTGCACATGACTGGATGATGGAAGTCAGCAGAGCTTCTGCTCGTTTACTAAGCTCTGGAGCAGTTGCACTTACAGAGTGGACAGCTTTTGTGCCTTTAGTAAATCATCAACCCCAATGGCTTTTATCACACATAAGGGTTGATTTACTAAAGGAAAATCCACTTTGCACTTGAAAGTGCACATGGAAGTGCAGTCGCTGTAGATCGCTGTAAATCTGAGGGGAAGCTCTGAAATGAGGGGAAGCTCTGCTGATTTTATCATCCAATCATGTGCAAGCTAAAATGCTGTTTTTTATTTTCCTTGCATGTCCCCCTCAGATGTACAGCATCTGCACTTCCATGTGCACTTTCAGTGCACTTTCAAGTGCAAAGTGAATTTTCCTTTAGTAAATCAACCCCTATGTGTGATAAAAGCCATTGGGGTTGATGATTTACTAAAGGCACAAAAGCTGTCCACTCTGCAAGTGCAGCTGCTCCAGAGCTTAGTAAATGAGCAGAAGCTCTGCTGACTTCCATCATCCAGTCATGTGCAAGCAAAAATACAGTTTTTTTCACTTTCCTTGCACGTGATTGGGGTACTCTTTGAAAAGTGAAGCTTTACCTCATTTACTAAGCTCTGGAGCTACTGCACTTGCAGAGTGCAATTGCACTTTAAAAACCCCATAGGCTTTAATCAGAGTTTAAGGACCAGTGCCATAGGTAATGATGGTATGGTACTCCATACTGCCACGTTTCAGGTGAAAAAAGCTCTGAGTACACTTTTCTCAGGTCCATGATTCACAAAAGAGTGAAGCCAGAGCATCAGCATTATAACCAGGAAACTAGCATTTTCAGACTGAGTTGGCAGCATGGCAGACCACTTTTAAGCATATCTGCTAGGTATCACAGACACATCACAACATATATGTTCGGTTTCCACATGATTCTACCCTTCAATATTAAATTATATACTGTATACAGAATGCTTGGGTGTTCATAGTGTTTATCGAGACAAACGACAGCCTAGTAAAATAAAACGACCATGCTTCCCCAGCTTCTCTCTTGTGGTCGCTGTGACCTGTCTTGTACTGCAGTGTATATAATTGGCAATTACGGTCAGATTAGGATGGTTTCAGCAGCTATTTTGTCAGCACACATTGAGTCTCTATGAGTGCAAAGATTATTCAAAATCTAAATCTGTTCACAAATTTGGAGATTTTACTACATTGCCTTATACTACCAAACAGTGCCGGCCCAAGACATTGTGCTGCCTGGTACCAAGAATGAAATGCTGCCCCCCCCCCCAAAAAAAAAATCACGCCCACCAAAATGCCCCCACATCCATTATTTTATATTATGATAACTAAAGTGGACCTGTCATGGCTCTATACATGTATATAAGAGTATAAAGTGGACCTGTCATGTCTCTATACATGTATATAGAAATATAAAGAGGACCTGTCATGTCTCTATACATGTATATAAGAGTATAAAGAGGACCTGTCATGTATATAAGAGTATAAAGAGGACCTGTCATGTCTCTATACATGTATATAAGAGTATAAAGAGGACCTGTCATGTCTCTATACATGTATATAGAAGTATAAAGAGGACCTGTCATGTCTCTATACATGTATATAAGAGTATAAAGAGGACCTGTCATGTCTCTATACATGTATATAAGAGTATAAAGTGGACCTGTCATGTCTCTATACATGTATATAAGAGTATAAAGAGGACCTGTCATGTCTCTATACATGTATATAAGAGTATAAAGAGGACCTGTCATGTCTCTATACATGTATATAAGAGTATAAAGAGGACCTGTTATGGCTCTATACATGTATAGGAGTATAAAGAGGACCTGTCATGGCATTATACGTGTATATAGAAGTATAATAAGGACCTTACATGGCTCTATACATGTATAGGAGTATAAAGAGGACCGGTCATGGCATTATATGTGTATGTAGAAGTATAATAAGGACCGTACATGGCTCTATACATGTATGTAGGAGTATAAAGAGGACCTGTCATGGCTCTATACATGTATGTAGGAGTATAAAGAGGACCTGTCATGGCTCTATACATGTATGTAGGAGTATAAAGAGGACCTGTTATGGCTCTATACAGGTATATAGAAGTATAAAGAGGACCTGTCATGGCATTATACGTGTATATAGAAGTATAATAAGGACCTTGCATGGCTCTATACATGTATAGGAGTATAAAGAGGACCGGTCATGGCATTATATGTGTATATAGAAGTATAATAAGGACCGTACATGGCTCTATACATGTATGTAGGAGTATAAAGAGGACCTGTCATGGCTCTATACATGTATGTAGGAGTATAAAGAGGACCTGTCATGGCTCTATACATGTATGTAGGAGTATAAAGAGGACCTGTCATGGCTCTATACATGTATGTAGGAGTATAAAGAGGACCTGTCATGGCTCTATACAGGTATATAGAAGTATAAAGAGGACCTGTCATGGCTCTATACATGTATATAGGAGTATAAAAGGACCTGTGCTTGGCCGGCGGCCGCGATGCCACCCACGATCGCTCCACCGAGAGCCAGAACGGGGATCTGTCAATGTAAACAGACAGATCCCCATTCTGACAGGGGAGGAGAGACAGATCTGCTGTTCCTAGTGATTAGGAACAGAGATCTCTCTCCTCCTCCAGTCAGTCCCATCCCCCCCAGTTAGAAACACCTCCCAGGGAACACATTTAACCCCTTTCCAGACAGTGACATTTACACAGTAATCAGTGCAGTTTTATAGCACAGATTGCTGTATAGATGTCAATGGTCCCAAAAATGTGTCAAAAGTGTCCAACCTGTCCACCGCAATGTCGTAGATCACTGCCATTACTAGTAAAAAAATTAATAATAAAAATGCTTGAAGTGCAGCGGGGAGTGGAGCGGGCGGATCGGGCTGGCGGGCGGCAATTTGCCTCACAGTGCAGGGGGCAGTGCCGGGACAAAGTCAACCAGCACCCAGGGCGAACATGCCAAGCTGCGCCCCCCCATGACCAATTATCTCACACACACACACACACAAATACATTACATACTACATACATACATACACATATATATATATATATATATATATATATATATAAAAGTCAAGAGCGGTAAACTGCAGAGTACAGAGACCAGGAGTATATACACCCTAGTGCATAGCAGTAGCCCCTATAAATTATATCAAATTTAGTGTATGTGTCATTATCAAATCTGACCAAGTGAAATATATAGCACATGAATATGGAACCAAAATACCAGTGCTGCAAACAAAATTATGAGGGGGCGAATCCCAAAACATATAATGCGAACAACTCATAAATATTCAATTACATATCACATGTGGAACCAAAATCCCTGTGCTGCAAAAACATTTTGTGAGGGAACTGTAAATAAAAAATGTAAAATACTATAACATATAATGTGAAAACCGGTAACTCCCAAATATTCAAATAACTCTAGTCAAATTCTTATGGTTCATTTGTACACAATTTGGTTTTGGAGTTACTACCAAACTCTCAGTGCTGCAAATCAAACACACAGTGCAAAGTACTATTAAAGTGCACTATAAAAAAAAACAGTCCACTAGAGCAGTGGTCTCCAAACTGCGGCCCTGGGGCCGGATGTGGCCCTTTGCTTTCCTTTATCTGGCCCTTGAGGCATTATTCCTGCCAATGACACCAATGATGGTGCATAATTCCTTCTACTGACAAAAAAAGGGGCACTATTCCTCCCAACGACACCAGATCGCACATTGTTAAGTCCCACAGGGCACAGTTCGGCCCCCCTGAAGTCTGAAAGACAGTAAACTGGCCCTTTAGAGAGTTTGGAGACCCCTGCACTAGAGAGCAAGTGCTCTTGTGCACATTGCTGGATCGAGATGGGGCTCAAGCAAGTGGCTGACAGATTCCTCCATCCACACAAGTTGGATGGATGTGGGAATTGTATTCTGACAGCAGGGACTCTCCCCTATCAAAATACACTGATCAACACTGCTTCTGTTTGGCTGCAAACAGCTAATTGAACAATGATTTCCAGCAGAAGTGGATATAACAATCGGTTTCTGTCTAACAGAGAGGGTTACACATCGATCAAAAATTCAGCCCCTGCTGAACCCAATGAATTCTTATCTGTGTACTCAGTTTTACCTTGTACTTTGCTTCAGCAAGCTCTCTGCAGTTCTGTTACTGGTCCCCGGCAGCTCCTGTGTCAGTTAGGAGTGACAGTGGTCACACTCCAGCCTCCAATTTGGACCATACAGGGTTAATCTTCCTCTATATGTGATAAGGAGGAGGAGGAGAGCACTGGAGCTGAAGCATAGAATCAAGTAAAAAAAGACTATACAGTGCCCCCCTTCTCCCCCCTCCCCCACACTGCAAGAGTGGACTTTCTTGAAGTTGGGCTGGGATAAGAAATCACCTCCTTTGCTGTGTAATGTTATATTCTTAAACAGGTTAGGAATTAGTGTGACATTTCAGGTGCTACATACTGTAGATGTATTCCACATACACATTATATCTTATTAGAAAATCATTCTTTTTAGAAGATATAATGTGTATGTGGATTACATATAATGTAGCACCTGAAATGTCACACTAATTCCTAACCTGTTTAAGAATTTTACTTTCAATAAACCTGCAGTGAAAAGTTCAGGGCACGTTTATAATCACAGTATATGGAATGCAGAGCAGTCGGGACTCACAGTAGAAGAGGATCCAGCCTGTCATCCGTGATTTACACACCTTTACTCTGCTCTGGAGGACGAGCGCTTTGCTGTGTGCTGGGCGGGAACCAAAGATCGATGCTGCAGTGTAAGGTTCTCTCCCTGCTCCGCCCACATGCACTTTCGCTGGGACTGTACCAGCTCCGATCCAGGGGGGGGGGGGGGAGACTCATAGGAACTCAAGAAGGGAGCCTAGAAAGGGGTGCATCTGCTGCTGCAGAGCAGTGAGCAGGAGCGCATAATCCTTAAATTAGGCAGGCAACAGGGGCATACAAGTTTTACAGCTACATTTTGTGGATAGATTTTTCTGCTCACAGCCTTGCTGCCCCCCTGAAAGTGCCGCCTGGTACAATGGTACCATCTGGTCCCATGGTAGGGCCGGCCCTGCTACCAAACTTACCACAAAGGGGTAGATAGGAGTTTTAGGCATTGCAATTAAAGCAGAACTCCAGCTAAAAAAAAAAAAAAAAGACATCAAAAGGCTAATTAGAATGTCAGGCTAGTTGCACATAGAGCATGTAGCTGCATGCTTGCCCAGAACACACAAGGGCATTCGCCCCTAAACGCAGTGGGCCCTAAACACGACAAGCACTCAGTGCAGCATTCAGCGCTATTCAGCTGCAATGTGTTTTAACCTGTCAAAGAATTTTACAGAGTGCAGGCAGGGGGCTGGATGCTGTACCTGTGCATACCAGGTGCACTAAAAGGCTGCAAGGAATGCACAGCAACTAGACACCCTGTGTGCAAGGGGCATTAATATGTATTAAGATGTGTAAAATACTGAACAGAGACCACACAGGCAATTTACATATCCAAATACAATAACCTTTATTTGGCTTCTTAGCAAATAAAAAATGTACCATTCACTCTCTTTTTCTAGTTTATGTACTATTGTTTCTTCCGCCCACCTTCCTCCCACACCCAAGAAGCATTTAACACGCAGAGTGCAGGGCTTAGGACTGTGCAACGCAAAGTGTGAAGGGCTCACTAGTGCATAATGGCCAGACTGCAGGGCTCAGGAGCACCTAATGCACAGGGTGCAGGGCTCAGGAGTGCATATCACACAGGGTGCAGGGCTCAGGAGGGCATATTACACAGGGTGTAGGGCTCAGGAGTGGAAACACGCAGGATGCAGGGCTCAGGAGTGTATGTCACACAGGGTGCAGGGCTCAGGAGCGCATATCACACAGGGTGCAGGGCTCAGGAGTGTATATCACACAGGGTGCAGGGCTTAGGAGTGTATGTCACACAGGGTGCAGGGCTCAGGAGCGCATATCACACAGGGCTCAGGAGTGT
Source organism: Rana muscosa (assembly GCA_029206835.1). NCBI lineage: Eukaryota > Metazoa > Chordata > Amphibia > Anura > Ranidae > Rana > Rana muscosa. The sequence continues at coordinate 1,019,081,410 of CM055116.1, forward strand.
ATATCACACAGGATGCAGGGCTCAGGAGTGTATATCACACAGGGTGCAGGGCTCAGGACTGCATATAAGACAGTAAAACAAAATTCTCCTGCGCTCTGGTGTTTCGCTAGACACAGGTAGTGTAGTTCAGTCTTAAGGCGAGGTCTAGAGTCTTGCAGCCCTCCTCAGAACAATGGGTGTTCATATGGCTAGACAAAGAAAGAAAGAAAAAAGGAGGGCGCACCGACCTAGTGCATTACCACTTAAAAGTTTTATTAAAAATAGAATAAAAGCAATGATCCTACTCACAAAAGGAGCTTAGGTAAGCGCTTTTCAGACAATTAAGCTGGATCTCTTGGCACCTGCCAGCAGGACTTGATGACACAATGCCCGAACGGCCGTTCGGACGTTTGAGGTATCATCCGATCCTCCTTGTCATCAAGTCCTGCTGGCAGGTGCCAAGAGATCCAGCTTAATTGTCTGAAAAGCGCTTACCTAAGCTCCTTTTGTGAGTAAGATCATTACTTTTATTCTATTTTTAATAAAACTTTTAAGTGGTAATGCACTAGGTCGGTGCGCCCGCCTTTTTTCTTTCTTTCAGGAGTGCATATCACACAGGGTGCAGGGCGCAGGAGTGGGCAACACGCAGGGTGCAGGGCTCAGGAGTGCATATCACACAGGGTGCAGGGCTCAGGAGGGCATATCACACTGGGTGCAGGGCTCAGGAGTGGGCAACACGCAGGGTGCAGGGCTCAGGAGTGTATATCACACAGGGTGCAGGGTTCAGGAGTGCAAATTACACAGGGTGCAGGGCTCAGGAGTGCATAATTGTATTTTTTTGTAGTGGGTGAAGTCTCCCTTAAAATACAAGGCTAAATATCTCAAGTTTTTTAAGTTATAGTACATGTTAGTAAATTGTGCTATTTTCACAAAAAAATAAAGTTTGTATGTAATGATTATTATTATTATTATACAGGATTTAGATGGCACCAACAGGTTGCTGAGCTCCTTACAAAGGAAGACAATACAATTCATTAGATGGGGGTTGGGGTCCCTGCTTGTGAGAGCTTACAATCTAAAGCAACATTATACCGATGCAAGGCAGCGTGCAGCACAGGAAAGAACTAATAAGGAATTGGGAAAACATCTGTGACAATAACAAGCTACAGAATTCACACCTCTGCCTTTTTTAGGTCAAAACTGTAGCTTGCTATCATAGGTCCATTTCTTTCTATGTTTAGAACTCTCACACTTTTATTCTTACATTGTGTAGGTTGCTGCTGACAATTTGCCACTTTGCTGCGTTGTCACACATAGGCGAAATATCAGTGAAACTAAGCTGAAACAAACGAACGAAAAGTCAGCAGAAAATTAATTACAAGGTTGGTAATAAACGCCCGTTATTTAGTTTTGCTGTAACTACTCATTATGAACCCATGTCAAAGGAATTCTGTACTGAAAGAGTCTGTCATTGCTTGTTGTCTGGCTGTCTCCAGCTTCATTCGCTTCTGAGACACTGACCCACAATCAGCAATTAACACAATTTACAGTGAAGCCAGAAATCCAGGATAACATATTAGTTCCACGTCTGTAGCTCAGAAGAACTGAAGTCACTGAATCAGAATAGCAGCCAGAGAACAAGTATTTTAGAAGGGAAGGCCAGGAGTAGTAGGAGTCTTCATACACAGCACATGCTCCCTTTAATAATAAGTGCAGGGCATGGAGTTTTTACAATGGTGATCAGAGATGAGCTCTACTGATAAATAGCATGGTCTTGGCATCAGAATTTCAGATTTTGCCCTGCAAATTTTTTTTATTGAAGTAGAGAAAATCAATTATTTCATTAAGCTGCTTAGCCCAAAAATGTACTCTTTTTATGAATTTAGCTAGGGTCGGGAAACCATCAGAGGGTTGAATGATGATTTGCCAGGGGTCACCAAATCTTTTGCGGCTTCCCAGCAGGGCTGTCCCTGGAGCCTGTGGCCGCCCAGCTGGGTCTGTCCCTGGAGCCTGCGGCCACCCACTCAGCCTCTTTTCAGCTGCCCATTAAGTTTACAGCATGGCTGGGGGGCAGAGACTAGAGGTCAGCTGAATGGTGAGGAATGTGAAGTGCGAGGGGCTGGAGGAGACCCTATCTCCTGATTTTGGCATTGGTGTCACTGCTATGAGACACCACAAAGTCTGAGACACAGTGAAGCCGGAGACCCATGAGTAACACTACCTGTGATTATAGTTGCCATCATAGGCGTGCGCACAGGGTGTGCCAGGTGTGCCCAGGCACACCCTAATCACCCTGTGCAGCACAGATTCCCCCTACTGTCCTGGTTCTCATTTTTCCCCCGGCAGCGCTGCCAGCTTCCCTCCTCTCCTTTCGGCTGTTGCTGCTGGGATGTTTTAGGAGTGGGGAAGGGGCCAGTAAATATGTAATTTACCAGCCCCTTCCCTTTCTAAATAAACATTGTGAGTGATCTTTAGTGTGTGTTTGGGCTTGGGGGTGCACACCCTAATGCAATAGGCTGTGCACACCTATGGTTGTCATTAAAAGTCCCCACTATAGTTCTCAGATCTGAGCAGGTAGAAATGTGTTATTTGAATATTTATGAAGTTTTGAATGGTAATAAAGACTTATGGAAAATTATTTGTGAAAAACCAATAAAGGTGTCGCGGCCAAGTTTTTGCCAAATAAAATGTTTCAGGTATTTATTTAATTAGTTGTATCTGGGGAAGTTCTGGTCTGGGCGGGTGTGGCCTGCAATCTCATGAATAAAGGGGTCACATTATGGGGCCACTTTCCTGAGATTGCGGCCTCCCTAGCCCAAATTAATAAAAATTAAGTTAGGTTTGGCAGCAATAGTGTAGTTTAGTCAGGAGCCCGCCCCTTTAAGGGGCCGGATCACAGCTCGGAAGGAAGAGCCATTGAGGGTTCAGGGAATCTTCTGGATTTTTGGGATTGCCTATAAAAGGGCCAGCAGGTGCAGGGTTCTGCCTCTTTCCGGCTGACAGCAAAGAAGATTTAAGCTTCCTCCCTCCCACCCCAGTCGCGTGCACTTTTATGTGGTGGGTCACCCTGGATCCAGGGGGGACTGTTATTTATTTTTGAAGTTGTGCTACTGCTCGAGTTCTAACAACTGAGCAGGTATAAATATGTTATTTGAATATTTATGAAGTTTTAAATGGTAATAAAGACTTATGGAAAATTATTTGTGAAAAACCAATAAAGGTGTCGCGGCCAAGTTTTTGCCAAATAAAATGTTTCAGGTATTTATTTAATTAGTTGTATCTGGGGAAGTTCTGGTCTGGGCGGGTGTGGCCTGCAATCTCATGAATAAAGGGGTCACATTATGGGGCCACTTTCCTGAGATTGCGGCCTCCCTAGCCCAAATTAATAAAAATTAAGTTAGGTTTGGCAGCAATAGTGTCGTTTAGTCAGGAGCCTGCCCCTTTAAGGGGCCGGATCACAGCTCGGAAGGAAGAGCCATTGAGGGTTCAGGGAATCTTCTGGATTTTTGGGATTGCCTATAAAAGGGCCAGCAGGTGCAGGGTTCTGCCTCTTTCCGGCTGACAGCAAAGAAGATTTAAGCTTCCTCCCTCCCACCCCAGTCGCGTGCACTTTTATGTGGTGGGTCACCCTGGATCCAGGGGGGACTGTTATTTATTTTTGAAGTTGTGCTACTGCTCGAGTTCTAACAACTGAGCAGGTATAAATATGTTATTTGAATATTTATGAAGTTTTAAATGGTAATAAAGACTTATGGAAAATTATTTGTGAAAAACCAATAAAGGTGTCGCGGCCAAGTTTTTGCCAAATAAAATGTTTCAGGTATTTATTTAATTAGTTGTATCTGGGGAAGTTCTGGTCTGGGCGGGTGTGGCTTTCAATCTCATGTTTAATGTGTGCAGCCCTTCCTCGTAACCAAGATCCTCTAGCCACCTTATTCGTTTTGTTGCCCTTCTCTGGACTCTCTCCACTTTCAGCACATCCTTCCTGAGGACTGGTGACCAGCCCTGGACTGCATACTCAGAGGGTGGCCAAACCAGAGTTTTGGAAAGCGGTTGTTTTCTCACTTGAGTAAATACCCTTTTTAATGTATGCTAATAGTCTGTTGGCCTTGTTGCTGCAGCTTGGCATGGATTGGGCGGGACTGTTTCCCGCACTCCCGCAAGAGAGGATAATTTCCCGCATAACGTGAGGAGGAGGTGGGTCAGAGAAAGAGGGGGAGAAGGACGGAGGAAGAGGCATGTAAGTAAACCTTTTTTTCGGTAGCACCCCCCCCCCCGCTCAACAACTTGATTGACAGATGTAAAGTAGACATGTTGGCCCTGTTCCCCCCCAAGTGTCCACAATTTGAATGTTGAGGAGGTATGCATCTACTAGGACCCCCAGATCCTCTTGGGTGTAACTTGCGTTTATAGTTTTAGCCCCCAAAGCCATGTAGTTGCCGACTCTGCTATTTCATCGAGGCCTTCTAAAGTTGTGAGGTTATTACTCTGCTTAGCTTTGTATCATCAGCAAACACTGAGATTGAACTATTCATACCAACCTTTATACCTCTGTATCATTTATGAACAAATTAAACAGGATTGGTCCCAGGACAGAGCCCTGGAGTACCCCACTTACAACTCCAGACCATTCAGAAGATATCCAATTTATGACCACCCTTTTGACATGCTCCTGTAACCAGTTTTCTATCCAGTTACATACACTATCATCAATGCAAATAGACCTCAATTTGTAAACTAAGTGTAGCGGACCCCCAAAATTGGGGTCGCTGTGCCTTAAATTTAGGGGCGACCTGGGCAATAGTTTGGCTCAGGTTTTTTGATTCTCTAGTTTGAACTCTGCTCTGCTGTGGTGTTGCCTGGGTGTATAGTTCCCCTTGACCTGCAGGTGGCGCTGTTGCCCAGGTCTTGGGTCGAACCACAGGTGGCATTGTAGCGTGATTGGGTGACCTCTCTCGGCAGCCATACAGTGGGCGTGGTCTACCTGCTGTGCATGCCGGGAGAGGGTACATAAGGGGCAGACGGCATTAGGCGGGGAAATTGGTCGGGGGATTCCAAGGGGGACCCCTGGTGGCGAGAGTCGTGCCCTTTGGCGCTGCTGGCCAGGGGTGGGTGAATTGGTCAAGAAGTCTCGGGCACCTTCAGCCCCAGGCTATAGTTTTCTAGGTAGGCCCAGTACCTTCCACTGGGTCTACAATCAAACCAGGGTGCCCGAGGGAGGGTGGCCCACTCTGAAAGAGAGGAAACCAGGGGAGGACCTGTCCGGAGGATCAGTGAAGGAAGTCACTGTCTCAGGAGAGGCCTGGTTGCCTATCAGAGGGAAGGATTCAGTGAGTTGCACAATAGCTCCTGTGATGTGCCCCACTGGCACTTATGGTTTCTAAAAGTTGCGGGCGCTAGAGAGTTCTCACTTCAGGAACTAAAGAATTCTGTGGCAGAGGATCTCCTGAACTTGTCTTTGAAGGGGACGAAATCTAAAGTAACTGTTCATGCTTCACTTCGGCTGCTAGAACTGTGAGAGGGATCTATCCGGGTGAGCAATACCCACTCAGGCTTGAGTGGAGAATAGGGCAAATGGGTGCCGCATGCCTGAACCTACCTCCCTACCCAACTCTATCTCTATCTTCAACTTTTTCCCACTAAGTTCCAAGCAAGAAAAATAAACTCGTCTGTTGGAGTTTAAACAGTCTGGACATTGGCCTTCTTTTAGGAAAGAGAATAGACTTTTCCCTACACTCTAGGGACGAGAACCAAAGGAGGAAGGTAACTCGCTGCAGGACCCAAAAATAGTATGAACACCGCTCCACCTCTTATACCAGGAGGATACGGGCATGTGGCATGGTGTGCCCTACTCTGCAAATGGAGGTAATCCGGAGAAAAAGGGTCTGTGTGCTACACGTGAGGGCTCGTCCGTGATTTTTTGCAGCTACCCCCTGGAAGTTGGACTATTTTTTTTTTCCTGTGTATGTGGTTCTGTAAAAGTCGGCCATTTGGGAAAAATTTAACTGCGTCACTTGTGAGAAAAATGGAGGTCAGGCCTGTACTGGACTTTTTCTAACTGCGTAGTTCGTGGGCATGTCTCAAACATAGAAAAGCCTGCGAGCTACGTGCAGCAAGAGAAAAGGGGGAGGAGCCCCCGCCAACTGTGAGTTGCACGTGGCGCATTGGCGCCAAAGGGACAGTACAAGCTGGATTAGTGAAGGAGAAGCAATATGGCTGCTACCCCATGGACTTCTGTTGCACCAGGACCTTGAGTGTTCCCAACCACCTCAACCATGGACATTGCTCCCCTCACTGCCTCCCTGTCGGATACAGGGATCCGGCTTAAGCCTAAGGGCCGCTTTGCTTTGTATGTCTGCCGGGATGCGGAGGCCCTGGGCATGCACTGCCCCAGATGCCTAGAACTGGCGGTGCAAATACGGCCATTCGGAAGGTGTGCATCCTGTGGAGAATTTCTGTTCTAAGTGGACCAGCCCACCGAGGAACCCCGGGTCTACCGGGTTGACTGCCTTACAGGCACTGTCACTTCCAAGGAAGAAACCTGTACTCCCACAGTCAAGCCCACGCGCACCGCATCGACGGCCACAGATGTGGCCAATGAAGATGTCTCAGCTGCTGCAGAGCCATCGGCGGATACCGTAGCGGATGCTGCCTCCGTCACCACCGAGACGTCCATTCACTGCAATGACATGGCAGTTCTTTGAGGAATCTTGGGTGTAAGCCTGGTGATTTGTTTTTAGAACACTGGCTTCTGTTAGCCACAAGGTACAATTTGTGCTGTGTTGCTAACAATACTGTCTTGTCCCCCTCCTACTCCATTGTAAAAACAGTGGAGAAGAATGTTTTTAAAATTGCCTTCTCCCTATCACTTCCAACTTCCTTTGATTATCCTGTACCTGTATGGGGGCCAATAAACTCTGACTTTGCCTTTTTATTATTAAAGTGGTTTTAAACCCTTTACAACCACTTTATGCTACAGGTAAGCCTATATTAAGGCTTAACTGTGGATATCTCTTAAACCTGCATGGGGCCGCGATACCCGGAAGTAACCCCCAGGAGAGATATCATCGCCGGAGGGGGGGGGGACGAGGACCGCTGCGAGGGCTTCGATCTAAGGTAAGTAATTCATAATGACCTAGTTTGCTATGCATACTAGCTCATTATGCCTTTGTCTTGCAGGTTTTCTTGGGGGGTTTACAACCACTTTAATATCTTTAAAAAATGTTGGTGGGATTCTTTTTACTCTCCTCTGCGATGTGTCTATTTTGACTGCCCTGATTGCACTCTAACATGTTGTTCTTTGTAGTGTTGAATTAGAAACTAGAAACCTGGCTGCACACATGCAAATTGGTCTCATTATGGCTAAACACATGAAAAGGTCATCTGGGAGCAAAAAAAAGGGTTTATACTTCCCAGTAGGAATGAGCTTCGAGTTCGAGTCAAACCTATTTTCGACTCGAACATCGCCTGTTCGCCGAATTTGGAACATTATAGGCCGTTCGCGCCAAATTCGAGTGGCGCGTCACGGCCCATAATTCACTGCGGCATCGCAGTGCATTGCTGGCTGATGATTGGCCAATCATGCACTATGACCCGCATGCTTTGGCCAATCACAGCGCACAAAAAACGGAGAGCCATAATTGGCCAAAGCCAGGGTGGCTTTGGCCAATTATGTCTCAGAGGGTTTAGTACACGCCCCACACTATATAAGGCCGCCTCCGTGGTGGCCTTGTGTAGTGTGTTGCGGTGGTTAAAGAGAGAGGTTAAAGAGAGCGAGTGTAACGGGAAGGCCCGGGGAACTCAGAATCGCTTAGAAAGTATGAGATACTCTTGCTTCAGCTTCCCCAATGCCTCTTATGTGTCAACCACCCTGTGTCTCTATATCTCGTTCTTCCAGAAGGATTAATTCCTATGGGAAGGGGTCGCCTGGCTGTGGAGGATCGACAGCGAATGTGTGTCCAGGAGAGGGAAGGGATCTAAACGGCATTTCCCCCTTTCGTATTTGGGGTGCCGTTACAGCGAGAGACAGTGTAATTTATTTTGCGTTAGATAGAGCAGGCAGGCAAGTCAGTTAGCTGCAGTTACAGTGTGTAGAGGATATATATGCATCCTAGTTGTTGTATTGTGAGGGGGTTAACTCGGCAGCGGGTGTGTGTGACCCCCGGGATGTTCTCCCCACACAAAACAGGCCCAGCAAACGGAGGTTGTGGTTTTCAAAATCAAAAAAAGGTGCGGTTTATTTTCTATTTACAGTGACAAAACACAGCAAAGCAAAAGAAACATAACCAAAATAAATCCTGGTCAAGTTGACCTCTGACTAAACATACAGGTTTCCTAACTAACAACTGGGATCAGCCTAGTGCTGTCCTAGTCCCTAAGTCCCTGGTTTTAAATGTCCAAGCAAATAGCCACACAGGCTTTTTCTCACCGCACAAGGGTTCACTCTCCCTAGACAGTCCACACAGGTCTGGTTCCAGGCATGAGCTAACATCTAATGAAGCTGGGAGTTCTTATAGAGGCCTAAATGAGTTGACAAGCTTCAGCTGGTCTCATCAACTCCCTGTCTGCACGACGCCCAGCCCTCTCCCTAGAGGTATGAGTCATCCATGAGCCCACTAGCCTTATACAACTCTCCACCTAGTTGTATAAGTCGGCGTAAAGCCTGAATCTGGGCGAAATATATCTACCCCCCTGGATGCAACCAGGTGACTTTACCTTCCTGCTGTCACATACCCCCCCCTCTTGTTTTAACCTCGGGGTTGGAACACCAGCAATCAGGCATTCATGTACTCGAGACAAAGCATCCACATTCCCCATTTGAACGCCAGGGCGATGCTTTACTGTGAAGTTGAATTCCTGGAGGGCCAGGAACCACCTATTCACTCTTCTATTTGTTTCCTTGTTTTGAGCCATCCACTTTAACGGAGCGTGATCCGTAACCATGTCAAAGTGCCTACCTAGCAGGTAGTACCGAAGGGAATCTAGAGCCCACTTCACCGCTAAACACTCCTTTTCAACGGTGGCGTAATTTACCTCATGGGACTTCAACTTCCTGCTGAGGTAAATGACTGGGTGCTCTTCCCCGTTCCAGACCTGGGACAATACTGCTCCTAACCCCACATCTGACGCATCACTTTGTACGACAAAGTCTTTAGAGAAGTCGGGTGAGTACAACACTGGCTGGCTACATAAGGCTTGTTTCAAGAATTGGAATGCTGCCTCAGCCTCGGGGGTCCATTTAATCATGACCGACCCTTTCCCCTTCGTCAGGTTGGTTAGGGGCACAGCCTTAGAAGCAAAGTGGGGAATGAATCGCCGATAATACCCAGCGATTCCCAGAAAGGCTCGTACCTGCTTCTTGCTGTTGGGACGTGGCCAACTCTGGATGGCCTCGACTTTGTTGAGTTGGGGTTTTATTACTCCCCTCCCAATGGTGTACCCAAGATATTTGGCCTCCTCCTGCCCAATGGTACACTTCTTGGGGTTAGCCGTAAACCCCGCTTCCCGAACAGAGTCCAGGACTGCTTGCACTTTTGGCAGATGTGAGGCCCAATCTGTGCTATGGACAATTACGTCATCCAGGTAAGCCGCAGCATACTTCCGATGGGGCCTCAGCATCTGGTCCATTTTCCGCTGGAATGTGGCCGGCGCATTCTGTAACCCGAACGGCATTCTTTTATATTGGAACGCCCCGTCTGGGGTTACAAATGCGGTTTTCTCTTTGGCCGACTTGGCCAGGGGGATTTGCCAATACCCTTTTGTGAGGTCAAGAGTCGTCATGTATCGGGCTGTTCCCAGCCGGTCGATCAACTCATCTATACGTGGCATGGGGTAGGTGTCAAATTTTGTAACTTTGTTCAACTGACGAAAATCGTTACAAAATCGCCAGCTCCCATCCGGTTTAGGCACCAACACGATGGGACTAGACCAATCACTTTGGGACTCCTCTATCACCCCTAAGTTCAGCATTTTCTGTACTTCCTCCCGTATTGCCTCCCGTCGAGCCTCTGGGATCCGATAGGGTTTTAACTTCACCCTTTCACCGGGCGGGGTAATGATGTCATGCTCTACCCCAGATGTTTGTCCCGGCAGCTCAGAGAATACCTCCTTGTTGCGAAGCACAAACTCCTTAACCTCCTGTTGTTGGGGTTGTGACAAGGTGGCTGCTATTCCAACCTCAGGAATCACGCAACCAGTTTGAGCTGGTGACCAAGTGTCTGCGACTAGGGACTCTCTATCCCTCCAGGCTTTCAACAGATTAACGTGATAGATCTGTTCGGGCTTTCGCCTTCCTGGTTGTCTGACCTTGTAATTCACTTCGCTCACTTTTTCCATTATCTCGTAGGGGCCTTGCCATTTGGCAAGGAATTTACTTTCAAATGTAGGGACAAGTACCAGTATCCTATCCCCCGGGGAAAAGGTACGGGTCTTGGCTCCACGGTTGTACACTCTCTGCTGTGCTAACTGCGCTTGGGCCAAATGTTCCTTCACGATGGGCATTACCTGTGCAATTCGGTCTTGCATCAGGGCGACATGCTCAATCACACTCCTGTGGGGAGAACTCTCACTTTCCCAAGTTTCCTTGGCAATATCCAACAGCCCTCTTGGGTGTCTCCCATACAGTAACTCAAAGGGGGAGAATCCCGTAGAGGATTGGGGCACCTCCCTAATAGCAAACATCAAATAAGGAAGTAAACAGTCCCAATCCTTTCCATCTCTATCCACCACTTTCTTCAACATTTGTTTTAGGGTTTTGTTGAATCTTTCAACCAGCCCATCGGTTTGGGGGTGATACACAGATGTACGTAATTGCGTCACTTTGAACAATTTACACAGCTCCTTCATAACCCGGGACATAAAGGGTGTACCTTGGTCCGTAAGCAGTTCTTTACAAATACCCACCCGGCTAAACACAAGAGATAGCTCTTTGGCTATGGTTTTGGCCGAGGTATTTCGGAGAGGGATCGCTTCTGGATAACGGGTGGCATAGTCCATTATAACTAATATGTACTGGTGCCCCCTAGCGGACTTGATTATAGGACCTACCAAATCCATGGCGATCCTCTCAAACGGGACCTCAATGATGGGTAGAGGGACCAGCGGGCTACGGAAATGTGGCATCGGGGCCAACCTCTGACACACAGGGCAGGAGGAACAATAATTTTCTACGTCCTTCATCACCCCCGGCCAATAGAATCTCTGTAATACCCTCTCTCGGGTTTTCTCTGTCCCCAGATGACCTCCAAGAATGTGCCCATGGGCCAACTCCAACACCAACTTCCTGTAAGGTTTGGGCACCACAAGCTGCTCAACGGTTTCTTCTGCCCTTTTTGCCACCCGATACAGTAGGTCCTTCTCTACGCTGAAGTATGGGTAAGTGCAGGTATTATCTGGGTTCACTAACTCGCCATCTATTTTCACTACGTTTTCCCGTGCCTTTATTAGGGCGGGGTCTTTCAACTGTTCTGTGGCAAAGTTTTCCCTGTGAACCTCAAGATCAGAAAACTCCACAGACGGTAGGTTTTCGTCTGAGGAGGTGGGCTCCTCTCCAGTTTCTTGAGTCTCCCCTGCCAATACTGATAAGGGAAATTCCGGAGAGTCCTCACCACTCTCAGGGGAGTTCTGGCTATCACATTCCTGGTACATAGGGGCACCAGTGAGGGGCTCAGGATCATCCCACAGTTCCCAGAACTTCGGAAAATCCCTTCCCACAATGGCGTCATGCGGTAACTGAGATACTAAGCCCACTGGATGAGAGAGGGTACCTTTGGGGGTCTCGAAACACACTGTAGTCACTGGATACTCTCGGGTGTCCCCATGCACACAAATAACAGCTACCTTGCTATTCCCAGAGACCTCTGTTTTAACTAACTCAGCCTTTATCAGGGTCACAAGGCTACCTGAATCCAGCAATACCACAACATTTCTACCATTAACACACATTTTGCATAAATGTTTCTCAGTTCCTCGAATGGCAGTGCATGCGACTGTCGCACACAGCGACTGACGTCTGCCCGTCAGAAAGTCACACTGCATGGGTTCCTCCACAACCGGGCAATTGGCTGCAATATGTCCCGCTTGCCGGCAGCGGTAGCAAACGATCCTTCTTGCCGCCTCTTGAGCCGCTGATTTCCCAGGCTGTTCTCACCAAACTTGGGGTAGAGCTCCCACCCTCTCACTCTCTCCACCCTCACCCCTTGGAATCCTCTTATCCGCCCCTGGGGATGGTCTGGTCTTAGGGTGGAAAGTCCGAGTGTCTCTGGAAGAGGCCGTCAGGTTCTCTGTAGCCAAGTATTTCTCCACACGATCCACAAGACCATCGGCCGTCTCTGGGTCTCCATGGCTTACCCACTTTTGGATGGCAGTAGGAAGAGCTCTCAAAAACCGATCCATTACAACACGTTCCACAATCTTTGGTGCGGACAAAGTCTCTGGCTGTAGCCACTTTCTGCTCAGGTGAATGAGATCATACATTTGAGACCTGGGGGGTTTTCCAAGCTGGAAAGTCCAGTTATGCACACGCTGAGCCCGGACAGCCTGGGTGACACCCAGCCTTGCCAATATTTCAGCTTTTAGCATCACATAGTCTTTTGCTTGGTTAGGCTCTAGGTCATAGTAAGCTTTCTGCGATTCACCAGTTAACAGAGGAGCCACCAGTCCAGCCCACTGCTCCTCAGGCCACTTTTCTCTTTCAGCGGTCCTTTCAAATGTGGTCAAAAATACCTCTGGGTCATCCTCTCCAGTCATTTTTGTCAATAAACGACTCACCCCAAAGGACGCGGTATTAGTGGGACGGCTTTCCTCACTGGTCTGCGGACGTTGCTGCATTACTGCTTCCATCTGTTGTTGTAGTCTCTGCTCTTGCTTCTGCAACAGGTCTATGAAGCGGGCCTCAGATTGCTGCTGGGCTCGTTGCTGAGCCTCCAGACTCTGTTGCAAAGTTGCGTTTGTCTGCTGCTGGGCTGCAAGGCTCCTTTGCAAACCTGCATTTGTCTGCTGTTGATTGGCATTTGCTAGAGCCAGCTGCTTCAGTATCTCCTCCATGCTGGCTTAAAAAAAAACTGCCACTGGTTCTCCACCAACTGTGAGGGGGTTAACTCGGCAGCGGGTGTGTGTGACCCCCGGGATGGGCTCCCCACACAAAACAGGCCCAGCAAACGGAGGTTGTGGTTTTCAAAATCAAAAAAAGGTGCGGTTTATTTTCTATTTACAGTGACAAAACACAGCAAAGCAAAAGAAACATAACCAAAATAAATCCTGGTCAAGTTGACCTCTGACTAAACATACAGGTTTCCTAACTAACAACTGGGATCAGCCTAGTGCTGTCCTAGTCCCTAAGTCCCTGGTTTTAAATGTCCAAGCAAATAGCCACACAGGCTTTTTCTCACCGCACAAGGGTTCACTCTCCCTAGACAGTCCACACAGGTCTGGTTCCAGGCATGAGCTAACATCTAATGAAGCTGGGAGTTCTTATAGAGGCCTAAATGAGTTGACAAGCTTCAGCTGGTCTCATCAACTCCCTGTCTGCACGACGCCCAGCCCTCTCCCTAGAGGTATGAGTCATCCATGAGCCCACTAGCCTTATACAACTCTCCACCTAGTTGTATAAGTCGGCGTAAAGCCTGAATCTGGGCGAAATATATCTACCCCCCTGGATGCAACCAGGTGACTTTACCTTCCTGCTGTCACAGTATATATATTTACACACTCTATTTAGTTTAGCTAGATCCGTTCCTGTTATTCTCTCTACTGACAGGCAGGCAGGTAATGGTGCTAGGTGATTGTGCACCTAAAGGTACCTCAATACAATTAGTGGTGTTTTCATACTAAAACCACAGGCAGGGAGCTGCATTAATTTCATTTAGTGTACTGTGTCCTTTGTAAAGCGTTCACCTAAAGGTACCTCAATACAATTAGTGGTGTTCTCATACTAAAATCACAGGCAGGGAGCTGCATTAATTTCATTTAGTGTACTGTGTCCTTTGCACAGCGTTCACCTAAAGGTACCTCAATACAATTAGTGGCGTTCTCATACTAAAACCACAGGCAGGGAGCTGCAATAATTTCATTTAGTGTTCTGTGTCCTTTGCACAGCGTTCACCTAAAGGTACCTCAATACAATTAGTGGTGTTCTCATACTAAAACCACAGGCAGGGAGCTGCATTAATTTCATTTAGTGTACTGTGTCCTTTGCACAGCGTTCACCTAAAGGTACCTCAATACAATTAGTGGCGTTCTCATACTAAAACCACAGGCAGGGAGCTGCATTAATTTCATTTAGTGTACTTCTGTCCTTTGCACAGTGTGCACCTGAAGGTACCTGAATACAATTGGTGGTGTTCTCAAACTAATACCACAGGCAGGGATCTGCAAGTTTTTTCAGTTAGTGTACTGTGTCCTCTGCACAGTGTGCACCTAAAACTAACTGAAGACAATTGCTGCTTTTCTCATACTAATACCACAGTAGGCAGTTGATTGTGCTAGCTGCAGTATAATCAATATAGATCTATATATATACATCCCACCTGTGTGCAGCTACATCTCACTGCAGGCCATTAGTATGTCTGGAAGGCAAACAAGGAGAGGCAGACAGTCACGAACCAATAAAAGAGGGCAAGCAGGCTCTGTGCCTAGAGGCAACAGTGCTGGTCATGGACACGGTGCATCCTCATCAGCACGTTGCCGTGGGACACTGTTGTCCTTCTTTTTGGCAGCTGGCCATGTTGAGCCGCAACATGCCGAAGACTTGGTAGAGTGGATGACCAAGCCGTCCTCATCCTCCTCATCCTCTCTCACCCGCTCAGGGTACTTTGTTTGGCAAAGCAGCTGCCAAAGCGGCCTCTTCCCTCGGCTCAATGGCATCAGTCACTCCTTCCCTAGCCCCACCATGTCCTCCTGAGGAGTCCCCCGAACTGTTTGACCACAGTGTTGGGTACATGCTCCAGGAGGTGCATCCTCATCAGCACGTTGCCCTGGGACACTGTTGTCCTTCTTTTCGGCAGCTGGCCATGTTGAGCTGCAACATGCCGAAGACTTGGTAGAGTGGATGACCAAGCCATCCTCATCCTCCTCATCCTCTCTCACCCATGCTCAGGGTACTTTGTTTGGCAAAGCAGCTGCCAAAGCGGCCTCTTCCCTCGGCTCAATGGCATCAGTCACTCCTTCCCTAGCCCCACCATGTCCTCCTGAGGAGTCCCCCGAACTGTTTGACCACAGTGTTGGGTACATGCTCCAGGAGGATGCCCAGCATTTTGAAGGCTCCGATGATGGTACCCAGCTAGTGGAAGGCAGTAACGTGAGCCCAGAGTGAGGGGGTGCCCAAAAAGGACAGCAATCAGGCAGTCATGTTCCCCCAGCTGCAGCATACTGCCAGATTTGCTCCAGTGATGAGGAGGGAGGAGATGATGAGGTCACTGACTCCACGTGGGTGCCTGATAGGAGAGAGGAGGAGGAGGCACATCTCCAACGAGGCAGGATGCCCTCCAGGGGCCAGCTTATAAGGGCAGCCAACCGACTGCATCACACTGCAGTGTTCCGCATGTTTAGGGCGCTGCTGTCTCTGCGCGTTATTTCAAAAGTTCTTTGGTGTGGGCCTTTTTTGAGACGTGTGCAGCAGATCGCACCTTTGCTATTTGCAACATATGTCTGAAGTGCATCTCGCGTGGCCAAAACATGAGCCGCTTGGGCACCACGTGCTTGACCAGACATATGTCGACCTGCCATGCAGTCCGTTGGCAAGCATACAAAAAAGACCCACACCAAAGAACAAAGCGAACCTCTCCTTGTTCCTCACCAGCTGGGATCTCCAACCCCACTATACATTCAGTCCTCTCTGAAACCTGCACTCAGAGGAATGAAGGTGTAGAATTAGGTGTGTCACAGCCAAGTACTTGCGGGCAATCTGCTATCGATACACAAATGTCAGATTGTACCAGGCAAATTTCCCTGCCCCAGCTGCTGAACCGCCGAAAGAAGTTCGCTCCCAGCCATCCAAATGCCCAGCGGTTGAATGCTAGCTTGGCTAAATTGCTAGCACTTCAACTGCTGCCTTTTCAGTTGGTAGACTCTGCCCCCTTCCGTGAGTTTGTGGAATGTGCGGTTCCTCAGTGGCAGGTTCCCAAACGCCACTTTTTCACACGGAAGGCGATTCCGGCTCTCTATCGGCATGTGGAAGGCAATGTCTTGGCCTCGCTGGACAGGGCAGTCAGTGGGAAGGTGCATATTACCGCTGACTCATGGTCCAGCAGGCATGGACAGTAGGGATGAGCTTCGTGTTCGAGTCGAACATACGTTCGACTCGAACATCGGCTGTTCGATCGTTCGACGAAGATCGAACGATTTGGGCCGTTCGCACGGCCCACAATGCACTACGCCATCGCAGTGTCATCCAGGTGCTGTGATTGGCCAAGCATGCACTGTGACCCCGCATGCTTGGCCAATCACAGCGCCGGCAGCGAGGAGAGCAATGATTGGCCACAGGCAGGATGCCTGTGGCCAATTATTGCTGAGGGGGTTTAGTACACGCCCCACACTATAAAAGGCCGCCAGCGCGGCGGCCTTGTGTAGTGTGTTCCGGACCGGAGTAGGGAAAGAGAAGCATAGGCAGGGACAGTGTCATTATTTTTCCTTTACATAATCCTGGATTCCTTTTGTTTAGGGACAGATAAGGATAGGTAGGGAGAGTGTCAGTGACAGTGTGCTATTCTGTGCTAATCCTTGTTTGTAGGGACAGAGAGGTACAGTGAGGGAAAGTGTCAGTGTGCTATTCTGTTCTAAACCAATCTTGCTGAACCATATTTTCAATCCTTGAGTTTAGGGACAGAGAGGTACAGTGAGGGAAAGTGTCAGTGTGCTATTTTGTGCTAAATCTTGTTTGTAGGGACAGAGAGGTACAGTGAGGGAAAGTGTCAGTGTGCTATTTTGTGCTAAATCTTGTTTGTAGGGACAGAGAGGTACAGTGAGGGAAAGTGTCAGTGTGCTATTCTGTTCGAAACCAATTTTGCTGTTCCATATTTTCAATCCTTGAGTTTAGGGACAGGGAAGGACACTCGTAGAAATTATCAGTGTGCTATTCTGTGCTAAATCTTGTTTGTAGGGAGGGACAGAGTAGGACAGTGAGGGAAAGTGTCAGTGTGCTATTCTGTTCTAAAACTATTTTGCTGAACCATATTTTCAATCCTGGAGTTGAGGGACAGAGAGGTACAGTGAGTGAAACTGACAGTGTGCTGTTCTGTTCTAAAGCAAATTTGCTGTTCCATATTTTCAATCCTTGAGTTGAGGGACAGAGAGGTACAGTGAGGGAAAGTGTCAGTGTGCTATTCTGTTCTAAAACTATTTTGCTGAACCATATTTTCAATCCTTGAGTTGAGGGACAGAGAGGTACAGTGAGTGAAACTGACAGTGTGCTGTTCTGTTCTAAACCAAATTTGCTGTTCCATATTTTCAATCCTTGAGTTGAGGGACAGAGAGGTACAGTGAGGGAAAGTGTCAGTGTGCTATTCTGTTCTAAAACTATTTTGCTGAACCATATTTTCAATCCTTGAGTTGAGGGACAGAGAGGTACAGTGAGTGAAACTGACAGTGTGCTGTTCTGTTCTAAACCAAATTTGCTGTTCCATATTTTCAATCCTTGAGTTGAGGGACAGAGAGGTACAGTGAGGGAAAGTGTCAGTGTGCTATTCTGTTCTAAAATTATTTTGCTGAACCATATTTTCAATCCTTGAGTTGAGGGACAGAGAGGTACAGTGAGTGAAACTGACAGTGTGCTGTTCTGTTCTAAACCAAATTTGCTGTTCCATATTTTCAATCCTTGAGTTGAGGGACAGAGAGGTACAGTGAGTGAAACTGACAGTGTGCTGTTCTGTTCTAAACCAAATTTGCTGTTCCATATTTTCAATCCTTGAGTTGAGGGACAGAGAGGTACAGTGAGTGAAACTGACAGTGTGCTGTTCTGTTCTAAACCAAATTTGCTGTTCCATATTTTCAATCCTTGAGTTGAGGGACAGAGAGGTACAGTGAGGGAAAGTGTCAGTGTGCTATTCTGTTCTAAAATTATTTTGCTGAACCATATTTTCAATCCTTGAGTTGAGGGACAGAGAGGTACAGTGAGTGAAACTGACAGTGTGCTGTTCTGTTCTAAACCAAATTTGCTGTTCCATATTTTCAATCCTTGAGTTGAGGGACAGAGAGGTACAGTGAGGGAAAGTGTCAGTGTGCTATTCTGTTCTAAAACTATTTTGCTGAACCATATTTTCAATCCTTGAGTTGAGGGACAGAGAGGTACAGTGAGTGAAACTGACAGTGTGCTGTTCTGTTCTAAACCAAATTTGCTGTTCCATATTTTCAATCCTTGAGTTGAGGGACAGAGAGGTACAGTGAGGGAAATTGTCAGTGTGCTATTCTGTTCTAAAATTATTTTGCTGAACCATATTTTCAATCCTTGAGTTGAGGGACAGAGAGGTACAGTGAGTGAAACTGACAGTGTGCTGTTCTGTTCTAAACCAAATTTGCTGTTCCATATTTTCAATCCTTGAGTTGAGGGACAGAGAGGTACAGTGAGGGAAAGTGTCAGTGTGCTATTCTGTTCTAAAACTATTTTGCTGAACCATATTTTCAATCCTTGAGTTGAGGGACAGAGAGGTACAGTGAGTGAAACTGACAGTGTGCTGTTCTGTTCTAAACCAAATTTGCTGTTCCATATTTTCAATCCTTGAGTTGAGGGACAGAGAGGTACAGTGAGGGAAAGTGTCAGTGTGCTATTCTGTTCTAAAACTATTTTGCTGAACCATATTTTCAATCCTTGAGTTGAGGGACAGAGAGGTACAGTGAGTGAAACTGACAGTGTGCTGTTCTGTTCTAAACCAAATTTGCTGTTCCATATTTTCAATCCTTGAGTTGAGGGACAGAGAGGTACAGTGAGGGAAATTGTCAGTGTGCTATTCTGTTCTAAAATTATTTTGCTGAACCATATTTTCAATCCTTGAGTTGAGCGACAGAGAGGTACAGTGAGTGAAACTGACAGTGTGCTGTTCTGTTCTAAACCAAATTTGCTGTTCCATATTTTCAATCCTTGAGTTGAGGGACAGAGAGGTACAGTGAGGGAAAGTGTCAGTGTGCTATTCTGTTCTAAAACTATTTTGCTGAACCATATTTTCAATCCTTGAGTTGAGGGACAGAGAGGTACAGTGAGTGAAACTGACAGTGTGCTGTTCTGTTCTAAACCAAATTTGCTGTTCCATATTTTCAATCCTTGAGTTGAGGGACAGAGAGGTACAGTGAGGGAAAGTGTCAGTGTGCTATTCTGTTCTAAAACTATTTTGCTGAACCATATTTTCAATCCTTGAGTTGAGGGACAGAGAGGTACAGTGAGTGAAACTGACAGTGTGCTGTTCTGTTCTAAACCAAATTTGCTGTTCCATATTTTCAATCCTTGAGTTTAGGGACAGAGAGGTACAGTGAGTGAAACTGACAGTGTGCTGTTCTGTTCTAAAGCAAATTTGCTGTTCCATATTTTCAATCCTTGAGTTGAGGGACAGAGAGGTACAGTGAGGGAAAGTGTCAGTGTGCTGTTCTGTTCTAAAATTATTTTGCTGAACCATATTTTCAATCCTTGAGTTGAGGGACAGAGAGGTACAGTTAGTGAAACTGACAGTGTGCTGTTCTGTTCTAAACCAAATTTGCTGTTCCATATTTTCAATCCTTGAGTTGAGGGACAGAGAGGTACAGTGAGGGAAAGTGTCAGTGTCAGAGTCAGACACTCGTAGAAATTATCAGTGTGCTATTCTGTGCTAAATCTTGTTTGTAGGGAGGGACAGAGTAGGACAGTGAGGGAAAGTGTCAGTGTGCTATTCTGTTCTAAAACTATTTTGCTGAACCATATTTTCAATCCTTGTGTTTAGGGACAGAGAAGGATAGGCAGGGGACAGTGTCAGTGTCATTGTTGCTAAGCCTCCTGCACAGTATACACCTGAAGGTAGCCCTTATTGCTTTTTTTCCCATCTCCCTGCAGGCCATCCATTAAAATGTCTGGAAGGCAACCAAGGAGAGGCAGACAGTCAGGAGGCAAAAAAAGAGGGCAAGCAGGCTCTGTGTCTGGGGGCAACAGTGCTGGTCGTGTACGCGGTGCATTGTCATCAGCACATGGCCATGGGACACGCTTGTCCTTGTTTTCGGCAGCTGGACATGTTGAGCCACATCATGCCAAAGACTTGGTAGAGTGGATGACCAAGCCCACCTCATCCTCCTCATCCTCTCTCACCCAGGCTCAGGGTACTGGCAAAGCAGCTGCCAAAGCGTCCTCTTCTCTGGTATCATTATCTTCATTAGTCTATCCTTCCCTAGACCCACCATGCCCTCCTCCTGAGGAGTCCCCCGAACTGTTTGAGCACGGTGTTGGGTACATGCTCCAGGAGGATGCCCAGCGTTTGGAAGGATCTGATGATGATACCCAGCTAGAGGAAGGCAGCAGCGTGAGAGCAGAGAGAGGGGATGCTCAAGAAGGACACCAATCTGGCAGTCATGCTCCAGCAGCTGCAGCATATTGCCAGATTGGCTCCAGTGATGAGGAGGGAGGGGATGATGAGGTCACTGACTCCACGTGGGTGCCTAATAGGAGAGAGGAGGAGGAGGAGGATGAGGAGGAGGCACATCTCCAACGAGGCAGGATGCCCTTGAGTGGCCAGCGTATGGGCAGCACACCGACGGAATCACACCGCAGAGCTCCGCCTGTGCAGGGCGCTGCCTCTGCCCGTCATTCAAAAAGTTCTTTGGTGTGGGCCTTTTTTGAGGCGAGTGCATCAGATCGCACAGCTGCTGTTTGCAACATATGTCTCAAGCGTATATCGCGTGGCCAAAACATCAGCCGCTTGGGCACCACATGCTTGATCAGACATATGTTGACCTGCCATGCAGCTCGTTGGCAAGCCTACCTTAAAGACCCACACCAAAGAACAAAGCTGACCTCTTCTTGCACCGCATCAGCTGGGATCTCCAACCCCACTATACCTTCACTCCTCTCTGAAACCTGCTCTGAGAGGAATGAAGGTGTAGAATTAGGTGTGTCACAGGCAAGTACTTGCGGGCACTCTGCTAGCAGTACACCAACGTCCGATTCTAGCAGGCAAATTTCCCTGCCCCAGCTGCTGGACCATCGAAAGAAGTTCACTCCCAGCCATCCACATGCCCAGCGGTTGAATGCTAGCTTGGCTAAATTGCTAGCGCTTCAACTGCTGCCTTTTCAGTTGGTAGACTCGGCCCCCTTCCGTGAGTTTGTGCAATGTGCGGTTCCTCAGTGGCAGGTTCCCAAACGACACTTTTTCGCACGGAAGGCTATTCCGGCTCTCTACAGGCATGTGGAAGGCAATGCCTTGGCCTCGCTGGACAGGGCGGTCAGCGGTAAGGTGCATATTACCGCTGACTCATGGTCCAGCAGGCATGGACAGGGACGTTACCTTTCTTTCACGGCCCATTGGGTCACTCTTTTGGCAGCTGGGAAGGATGCAGGACAAGGTGCAGTAGTGTTGGAGGTTGTTCCACCGCCACGCCTCCAAAATGCTACTACTGGTTGTGACACACCTCTCTCCTCCACCCCCTCCTCTTCTTCTTCCTCCATGGCCTCTTCCTGTGGTTTGTCCTTGGAACCAGCGGTGCTCCGTAGGCGTTCAAGGGGCTACGCAAGTACGCAGGCAAAAAGATGCCATGCCGTGCTTGCGCTGGTGTGTTTGGGGGACAGGAGCCACACTGGGGCAGAGGTCCTGTCTGCTCTGCAGGGGCAGACCGAGAGGTGGTTGACGCCACGCCAGCTTAAGCCAGGAATGGTGGTTTGCGACAATGGCACCAACCTCCTCTCCGCCCTCCGACAGGGACAACTGACCCATGTGCCCTGTATGGCTCACGTCCTTAACCTGGTGGTGCAGCGGTTCTTGGGCAGGTACCCGGGCTTACAGGATGTCCTGAGGCAGGCCAGGAAAGTCTGTGTGCATTTCCGCAGATCTTATAATGCCAGTGCTCGCCTGGCTGAGCTTCAAAAGGAGTTGAACCTGCCCAAGAACCGCCTTATATGTGACATGCCCACCAGGTGGAACTCAACGTTGGCCATGCTGCAGCGGCTGCACACGCAGCAGAGGGCCATCAATGAGTACCTGTGCGACTACGGCACCAGGACAGGGTCAGGGGAGCTCGGGTTTTTTTCACCACGCCCGCGGGGCATGATCAGGGATGCATGCACTGTCCTGGCACCATTTGAGGAGGCCACGAGGATGGTGAGCAGTGACAGTGCATGCATCAGTGACACTGTACCTCTTGTCCACCTGTTGGAGCACACGCTGCATGGAATAATGGACAGGGCACTTGAGGCAGAACAGAGGCAGGAAGAGGAGGACTTCCATGCCTCTCAAGGCCCCCTTTACCCAGACAGTGTTCCTTCTGTCCCACCCATCGCACAGGAAGAGGAGGAGGAGGAGGAGGAGGAGGATTGTGTCAGCATGGAGGTGGAGGCTGGCACTCAGCATCATCAGCAGCAGTCTTTTAGGGATGATTTACAGTCCCAAGAAACCAGTGGACTTGTACGTGGCTGGGAGGAGGTGGCTGCGGATCATGTTGTCCTTAGTGACCCAGAGGACTCCGGACTGAATGCCTCAGCTAACCTACGCTGCATGGCCTCCCTGATCCTGCAAAGTCTGCGGAAGGATCCTCGTATTCTTCGGATCAAGGAGAGGGACCATTACTGGCTGGCCACTCTCCTTGATCCACGGTACAAGGGTAAGGTTGCGGACCTTATCGTACCGTCGCAGAGGGAGCAGAGGATGAGACAACTCCGGGAGGCCTTGCAGAAAGGTCTGTGCAATGCGTTCCCAGAGACTGGGAGGTTACAAACTCCTGGTCCTGGACAACGAGTTGCTGAGGCTTCGGGCAGTCAAAGAAGGAGCGGTGGGGAAGGTGGCCGTCTGACCGATGCGTTCAGACAATTCTTTAGTCCGCAGCCCCAAAGTATGATCGGTTCCAGCAACCATCGCCAGCGTCTGATATACATGGTGCAGGAATACCTAGGGGCAAGGTCAGACTTGGACACCTTCCCCACCGAAAATCCTCTGGCTTACTGGGTCTTGAGGATGGATCACTGGCCAGAGCTTGCACAGTATGCAATTGAGCTACTGGCCTGTCCTGCATCCAGCGTTCTTTCAGAACGCACATTCAGTGCTGCTGGAGGATTTGTCACGGATCACAGGGTGCGCCTGTCCACCGACTCGGTTGATCGACTGACTTTCATCAAGATGAACCAGTCTTGGATCACCACCAGCTACCACACACCAGATGCTGATATAACAGACTAATTGATTTTAAAATGTCACATCCCTTCAAGACTGATGCTGATGCTGAGTGCCTGTGCTGTTATGTTGACTGGCTATCCTCCTCCTCCTCCTCAATGATACGATTAACGATGATAGCTTGGAAGATCATTTTGGTTTATGGGTGACGCCACCAGTGGCTAAGGCCCAATTTTTCAGCCCCTGTTTAACAGGGGCGTGTAATTAAAATTTTTGATGCAATACTTTGCAACAGGCCTCATTGCTGTGCTCCAAGTACAGTATCTGTGAGGGGTTGCAGTGTTGTGCCACCAGTGCCTAAGGCCCAATTTTTCAGCCCCTGTTCAACAGGGGCATGCAATTATAATTATTGATCTAATAATTCACAGCAGGGCCCATTGCTGCGCCCACCAAGAGTAACTGTCAGGCCTTACAGTGTTGTGGCACCAGCACCACCATCACCACCACCACCACCACCAAAGGCCCAATTTTTAAGCCCCTGTTCAACAGGGGCATGCAATTATAATTATTGATCTAATAATTCACAGCAGGGACCATTGCTGCGCCCACCAAGAGTAACTGTCAGGCCTTACAGTGTTGTGGCACCAGCACCACCATCACCACCACCACCACCACCACCACCAAAGGCCTAATTTTTCAGCCCCTGTTCAACAGGGGCATGCAATTACAATTCTTGATCTAATAATTCACAGCAGGGCCCATTGCTGCGCCCACCAAGAGTAACTGTCAGGCCTTACAGTGTTGTGGCACCAGCACCACCATCACCACCACCACCACCACCAAAGGCCTCATTTTTCAGCCCCTGTTCAACAGGGGCATGCAATTACAATTCTTGATCTAATAATTCACAGCAGGGCCCATTGCTGCGCCCACCAAGAGTAACTGTCAGGCCTTACAGTGTTGGGGCACCAGCACCACCATCAAAGGCCCAATTTTTACTACCACTGATCAACAATTATATGTTATTACAATTCCTGATATAATAGTTGACAGCAGGGCGTTCCAGCACCCACCAAGAGTAACTGTGAGTGCTTACAGTGTTGTGCCAACACCAACACCTAAGGGGCCAATTTCTGCAGAGTATATACGGCAGGTCCCTACTTTCAAACATCCAACTTACAAACGACTACTACTTGCAAACGGAAGAAGACAACAGGAAGTGAGAGGAAATCTACCCCTTGGAAGGAAAATTCTCTCCTGTAAGAATTAATATGGGAGAAAGGTGTCTCCTCTCTACTGATGCTTTATCACCAATCCTTGTTTCAATAAAAACACCACATTTCAAAAACAGTTGTCATTGGGACGCAAAGTGAGGTGAAATGTTCTGAACAGGGGCACAGACAGCAAAAAAAATGTGACAGAGGTGATAACCGTTCCCTATGTTTTACAAAAAACTAAAAAAAAGGAATTTGCCATGGAGCTCCACTTAAACAATGCAGCTGTTCAAAATTATAAACAGATTCTACATAAGAACAAACCTACAGTCCCTGTCTTGTATGCACCACCTGTATACGGCTGTTCAGAGTATATAGGTCCTTTTTTATTTTGTGTGCGGGGTTCCCCTTAATATTTATACAAGACCCAAAGGGGCTGGTAATGGGCTGGGGTAGGGGGGGGGGGGTTGATGGGGTAGCTATGCCATTTTTCCTAAAGATTTTAATCCATATTACCGGGACCACACATTGCATTAAAGCCGCAAGCAGTTTTAAATGACTTTTTTCCCTTTAGAAATGTTATTTTGTGCAGGGACAGTTCTAAACACGGGAAACACGTGGCACTTCACAGGCATACTTTAGACACCCCCCCAGGTACAATATTTAAAGTTATATTTGACTTTTTTTTTTTCACTTTATGCATCATTAAAATGACTGCTCCCGGAAAACGTCCGTTTTTAAAACTTCCTTTTGCATTGATACATGTCCCCTGGTGCAGAAGCCGGGTTCCCAAACTCTGTTTCGGACAATAACATGGATAATAGTCATTATAATTAGCACTTTAGAATCCGAACGTTCGCATCCATTGTATTTAATAGGGTTCTAATGTTCGTGCGAACTTTCGGTCCGTTCGCGGGTTCTGGTGCGAACTGAACCCGGGGGTGTTCGGCTCATCACTAATGGACAGGGACGTTACCTATCTTTCACGGCGCATTGGGTGACTCTGCTGGCAGCTGGGAAGGATGCAGGACAAGGTGCAGTAGTGTTGGAGGATGTTCCACCACCACGCCTCCAAAAGGCTACTACTGGTGATTCTGACACACCTCTCTCCTCCACCCCCTCCTCTTCTTCTTCCTCCATGGCCTCATCCTGTGCTTTGTCCTCGGAACCAGCGGTGCTTCGTAGGCGTTCAAGGGGCTACGCAAGTACGCAGGCAAAAAGATGCCATGCGGTGCTTGAGCTGGTGTGCTTGGGGGACAGGAGCCACACTGGGGCAGAGATTCTGTCAGCTCTGCAGGGGAAGGCTCAGAGGTGGTTGACGCCACGCCAGCTTAAGCCAGGAAAGGTGGTTTGCGACAATGCCGCCAACCTCCTCTCCGCCCTCCGACAGGGACAACTGACCCATGTGCCCTGTTTTGCTCACGTTCTTAACTTGGTGGTGCAGCGGTTCTTGGGCAGGTACTCGGGCTTACAGGAGGTCCTGAAGCAGGCCAGGAAACTCTGTGTGCATTTCCGCTGGTCATATAATGTCAGTGCTCGGCTGGCTGACCTCCAAAAGGAATACAACCTGCCAAGAACCGCCTAATCTGTGACATGCCCACCAGGTGAAACGCTACGTTGGCCATGCTGCAGCGGCTGCACACGCAGCAGAGGGCCATCAATGAGTATCTGTTGCAATATGGCACCAGGACAGGGTCAGGGGAGCTTGGATTTTTTTCCCCACGCCAGTGGGCCATGATTAGGGATGCATGCACTATCCTGTCACCATTTGAGGAGGCCACGAGGATGGTGAGCAGTGACAGTGCATGCATCAGTGAAACTGTCCCTCTTGTCCACCTGTTGGAGCACACACTGCGTGGAATAATGGACAGGGCACTTGAGTCAGAACAGAGGGAAGAAGAGGAGGACTTCCTTACCTCTCAAGGCCCCCTTTATCCAGACAGTGTTTCTGCTGGCCCGCCTATCACACAGGAAGAGGAGGAGAAGGAGGAGGAGGAGGATTGTGTCAGCATGGAGGTGGAACCTAGCACTCATCATCAGCAACAGTCTTCAAGGGATCAATTACAGTCCCAAGAAACACATGGACTTGTACGTGGCTGGGAGGAGGTGGCTGCGGATCATGTTGTCCTGAGTGACACAGAGGACTCTGCACCGAATGCCTCAGCAAATCTACGCTGCATGGCCTCCCTGATCCTGCAAAGCCTGCGGAAGGATCCTCGTATTCGTGCTATCAAGGAGAGGGATCATTACTGGTTGGCAACCCTCCTTGATCCACGTTACAAGGGTAAGGTTGCGGACCTTATCGCGGCGTCGCAGAGGGAGCAGAGGATGAAACATCTTCGGGAGGCCTTGCAGAAACGTCTGTGCAACGCATTCCCAGAGACTGGGCGGTTACAAATTCCTGGTCCTGGACAACGTGTTGCTGAGGCTTCGGTCAGTCAAAGAAGGAGCGGTGGAGAAGGTGGCCGTTTGACCGATGCGTTCAGACAATTTTTTAGTCCGCAGCCCCAAGGTATGATCGGTTCCAGCAACCATCGACAGCGTCTGTTTTACATGGTGCAGGAATACCTAGGGGCAAGATCAGACTTGGACACCTTTCCCACCGAAAATCCTCTGGGTTACTGGATCTTGAGGATTGATCACTGGCCAGAGCTTGCACAGTATACAATTGAGCTACTGGCCTGTCCTGCATCCAGCGTTCTTTCAGAACGCACATTCAGTGCTGCTGGAGGCTTTGTAACCGATCAGGGTGCGCCTGTCCACCGACTCGGTCGATCGACTGACCTTCATAAAAATGAATCAGTCTTGGATCACCACCAGCTACCAAGCACCTGATGCTGATGTAACAGAATAATTTTCTTTGAAATGTCAGATCCCTTCAAGACTGCCTATGCTGATGCAGAGTGACTATCCTGTTATGCTGAGTGACTATCCTCTTCCTGCTCAATGATCATGCTGATAGCATGTAAGAACTGCTTTGTTTCTGTGCAACCAAATTTTTCAGGCCCTGTTTAACAGGGGAGTGTAATTACAATTTTTAATGCAATACTTTGCAGCAGGGCTCATTCCTGCACTTTTCTGCCACAGGATTTCAAAGTCCCAAACTTCCAGCCGTACATTTTAAAGAGCCTTTAAGCCAATCCAGCGAACTGCAGGGCTTGTAGCATAATGGATCCCTCCTTAACCTCCCTGGCGGTAATCCCGAGTCTGGATCGGGGTGCATTTTTCATGTAGAAAGCGGTAACCCTGAGCCAGACTCGGGATCGCATTGCAGGATACAGGGGAAGTTACTTACCTTGTCCCTGGATCCTGCGATGTGTCCCGCAGTGTGTGCGAGCCGTGTCTCGCTCGATTCACACACTGGTGACTGCCGAGTGCCGCCGAGCTCCGTTCCCTGCGACGTTGCGGCGCACGGGGGCGGAGTTCGGCGGGAAATTCAAAAAAGTAAAAACACAATGCACATACAGTATACTGTAATCTTACAGATTACAGTACTGTATAAAAAAAATACACATCCCTTTGTCCCTAGTGGTCTGTCCAGTGCCCTGCATGCAGTTTTATATTATAAAAACTGTTCTTTCTGCCTGCAAACTGGAGATTGTCAAGAGCAACCAAAAAGTGTTCGTTTACGTCAAAAGTGGTTTTAGACCAGCTAGAAAACAGCGATAATAAATTAGAATCACTCGCAGAATTGAGCGATAGCAATTTGTGGGGAAATTCGTCATCAAACACTAAATCTAATGACAGCGACAATTCTGCAACTGAGCAAATTTCTGTGTTTTTGATTTGATTATGTAGAAGGGTGTTGTTTGAGGAACCCAGAGACTACCATACCCAGGATGCATTTCCCCGCCCAAGGACTGCTGGGGTGGGGTATTTAACAAGGGGGCGGACCGGAGTACGGTCTCTTTGGACATCACACGCCCAGCAAGTGGAACTCTCTGCTGAGTCTGCTGTTCCGGACAGGCCCTGAAGCCTAGGCACTGTATTTCCAAAGAGCCTTCCGTTTCCACCAAGGAGCCTGAGGGACGTCTCATCCTGCCATCCGTCTGCTGCTGCCAGGAGGACCGAAGACCTGGGTGTCGTGGAACCTGTGTACCGAGACACAGCAACGGAAGATATGGACGTGGACTGGTCCGGTTGGGTGAGAGAGCACCTGCTCAGAGATTAGTGCAGGACCTCTAGGCCTAGTGTTTGTTGTTCGGGACTCACCAGTGAGAGTTTGCATATGCACACCGGAGGGATAGTGCATTGAATAGCGTTAGTGACTTTATCTTTATTCGCCAAGTTTGTCAACCTTTATTCCCGTGGATTACAATTTGTCTACAAAAGTGCACCACCATTTGCTAGCGAAGATTATTCTCTGCAGAACTTACACATAGTTACAGTCAGGCCTGACTTATCAGTGTAGACATTGCTGGGCGCCATCTTGCCCACGAGGGAGGAGAGTTGCAGAGGGGGGGCCTATTAGTCATCTTTGTACAGGATTGTATATCTGCCTATTGTTGAACACCCTTTCATTGCAGGGCTCTGTATATGCTAAAGTATACTGTATTAATCTTTTTAATCCTGGTACTTTTACTAAAGGAAATGATTCATCAGACTAGTTGTTGGTGTTATTACTGTGCAAAAGAAACAGTCAGTGTTCGCTATATCACTGTGTGTGTATTTGTTGCTGGATTGTGTTGCCTAAAGTTGCAGGCCTCACAATCCTATCATCCCCTACTAACTGTGCCAAGGGAGGGTAGAGCCAATTGCTGGGGGTTGACAGCGGTGCGTTACAGGCCCGAAAATCATACCAGCAGCTCCCTTAGCTGCGGGTATCGCTACAATTACATTAGTGAATAATTTTTATTATTATTATATTATTATTTGTTATAAATATTTATAGTTATTTATTATATTATAATTTATGATTTTGTGTTTCAAACTTTATCATACCCGGGATGTCTACTAGACTCTTGTTTGGTAACGTTGATGTAAGTAATTACTAAGAATTGCAGGCCTACAATACATAACACCAAACTTCCATGCAAAATAATTGTACCGCTTTTGGTACATAATTCAAGACAGAATCATACCGCCAGGGAGGTTAATGAAGTTGCCAGGCCTCTCCCGAGACAGCAGTATTGTGCCGGTCTCCTCCGGGGCATATCCTCCCCTGGTCTCCTTCATCAAGATGCTTCCTCCCCATTTGGGCGGACAGATTTTGATCCCCTCTCTGAGTGTAGGCCCCAGTCAGATTAGCTGGGCCTACTAAATAGCGATGCAGCCTCGGGCCAACGTGGTCCCGAGACCAGGACCACACACACACACACCTCGCGCCCAGAGGGCTGCGGGGCGAGAGCGAACGACCCCAATCAATGACATCTGCCCCTTAATTATCCCCTCCCAGCAGGCACAGCTATACCACTGCCGAGAAGGGCCACTTAATGCACCATGATCTGCCCGTGTTCCAACAGGTGCCTGAGGTGGTAACGCCACCTACAGGCAAAAAGGGAAATCACTACCTGGCAAACCATAACTGAGACAGAGGCGAATTTAAATGTAATTATTAACCATCTGAACCCAACTGGCTCAGACATCCCTCTAAATTTGAATAGCGTCCCAACCATTTGGGATGGGCGCTACATACTGTTTATGGCATTCCATTGAGAAAATATGCCCTTCTGTATAATAATTAATGAGCTAAAAAAAAAAAAAACAATGTTACCGAACATGACAAGAAGGCATTTTAATAAATGAGGGTAGGCCGATCTCATTCCAGATTTTTTTAGCTACATGGATTTCACTCATGGGAAAGCATTATAATGTTAACAGCTGGAAATCTGACTAAATATACAACTCTGAGAAAATACTTTCACCTCTTCGATTGAATGTCACATTGTAAAAACATTCTTGTTGTTCCAAAATATGCTTCATCTTTGTTCACATGGTCAGTCCTTCTGCTAAAACTTACTTGGAAATTGCATTTTTACTTACTGAGCAGACCTTTAGTCATTTTTTAATCTTTTCATAATTAAATCTTCTGCTCTTGTTGTTTTAACTTTGGATAGTAAAACATTTTTTTTTCTGCCAGTAAATACCTTATACAGCCCACTTCCTGTTTCTTGTCTGGTAAAAGCCTAGGCTTATGACATCATGTATAGCGCTCTCCCTCACTCTCGTGAGAGTTTGCCAGAAAGGGAGGGGGATGAGTCATAAGAGGGCCAGTGAGAGCTGCAGATATGGAGGTGTGCCTCCGTGTGTATCATAGTTGCCAACATTGCAAAAAAAAAATCCGGGACACTTTTTCGCATGTAGGCGGAGCCTTGCTATAATTAGGGGGCAGGGCATTCGTTTGTAGGTGTGTCACACCCTAGCAGAAAAAAGCGGCACGCAAAGGTTTACTCGGGTAGTGGGAGTGGCTTAAATGGGCGTGGCTCAAAGGGGGTGTGGTTAGAGTGTGAGATGAATGAGGGATGAAGGGAGAAAGAAAGAGAGAAAGAGGGAGGGAAGGAAAGAGAAGGAAGGATGGAGGGACAGCAGGCCCAGATCCTACACCACAATAGAAATATGTGTGTATTCCAGAGTTTAACAATCAGCAGATAAAGATACTACAAACATCTGGTGTTAGCTCTTCAATTATCCTGGCACCATGGTTGTTATGGTGTCAGGATGACTGAAGTGCATTATTTCTATTACATTTTAATATAAAATGAAATCATTCAACTCACCATAATGCCAAATCACTGTTAGCCCTAAGTGTGTCACTTGCCACGTCGCCTGTCACCAGATGCCATCAGGTGCCCCCAACTGAGTCCGTCCTTACATCAGCTTTACCCAGCGGAGTCCTTCCTTACATCAGGCGTACCCAGCGGAGTCCCCCCTTACATCAGGCATACCCAGCGGAGTCCTTCCTTACATCAGGTGTCCCCAGCGGAGTCCTTCCTTACATCAGGCGTACCCAGCGGAGTCCTTCCTTACATCAGGCGTACCCAGCGGAGTCCTTCCTTACATCAGGCGTACCCAGCGGAGTCCTTCCTTACATCAGGCGTACCCAGCGGAGTCCTTCCTTACATCAGGCATACCCAGCGGAGTCCTTCCTTACATCAGGCGTACCCAGCGGAGTCCTTCCTTACATCAGGCGTACCCAGCGGAGTCCTTCCTTACATCAGGCGTCCCCAGAGGAGTCCCCCCTTACATCAGGCGTCCCCAGAGGAGTCCCCCCTTACATTAGGCGTATCCAGCGGAGTCCTTCCTTACATTAGGCATCCCCAGAGGAGTCCCCCTTACATTAGGCTACCCAGCGGAGTCCTTCCTTACATCAGGCGTCCCCAGAGGAGTCCCCCCTTACATTAGGCATATCCAGCGGAGTCCTTCCTTACATTAGGCGTCCCCAGAGGATTCCCCCCTTACATTAGGCGTACCCAGCGGAGTCCTTCCTTACATCAGGAGTCCCCTTTACATCAGGCGTCCCCAGCGGAGTCCCCCCTTACATCAGGCGTCTCCAGCGGAGTCCCCCCTTACATCAGGCGTCTCCAGCGGAGTCCCCCCTTACATCAGGCGTCTCCAGCGGAGTCCCCCCTTACATCAGGCTTCTCCAGCGGAGTCCCCCCTTACATCAGGCGTCCCCAGCGGAGTCGCCCCCTTACATCAGGCGTCCCCAGCGGAGTCGCCCCTTACATCAGGCGTCCTCAGCGGAGTCCCCCCTTACAACAGGCGTCACCAGCGGAGTCCCCCCTTACAACAGGCGTCACCAGCGGAGTCCCCCCTTACAACAGGCGTCCCCAGCGGAGTCCCCCCTTACATCAGGCGTCCCCAGCGGAGTCCCCCTTACATCAGGCGTCCCCAGCGGAGTCCCCCCTTACATCAGGCGTCCCCAGCGGAGTCCCCCCTTACATCAGGCGTCCCCAGCGGAGTCCCCCCTTACATCAGGCGTCCCCAGCGGAGTCCCCCCTTACAACAGGCGTCCCCAGCGGAGTCCCCCCTTACATCAGGCGTCCCCAGCGGAGTCCCCCCTTAACCAGGTGTCTCCTGTCTCGACCGTAATTACTGTTTCCCCTTCCCCGAGGGGGAACAAAATAGAGGCGGAGCCGACCGCGTGGCTGCACAAAAAATTAAGCTGTGGCGCCGCCCACCCCCGCCCCTTTCCATTACAGACGGACCTGCAGCGGGGTGGGGAGGGGGGTGGCTTGCCGGCCAGCCAAAACACAGATGTAGTACAATAGAAGATAAAGCTGCTGCAGCGCCGCCCACCCACGGGGAGACACGGGGTGTGGGCGGCGCCGCAGCAGCTTTATTTTCTATTGTACTACATCCGTGTTTTGGTCTTCTTTAAAATGGCGGCCGGCGGAGACAAGCCGGCCGTGGACCTCTAGCGGCGGCGGCCAAAGTCGTGGAAACCGGGAAGAACCGGATTGGCCGGGACATTGGCCCGGGACAAAATAAATGTGGGAAAAGTAATTGAATCCCGGGAATGTCCCGGCCAATCCGTGACTGTTGGCAACTATGGTGTATGTGTAAATCCAGGAAGTGAACAGGCAGCAGCTTCAGCTGCCCACAGTTAAAATGGTTGCAGCCAGACTCAGTGGAGGGAATTTTCTGCAGACTCACAATATATATAAAAGAATATGTAAAGTGGTTGGAGGAAAGCTTCAGAATGTTGACCAGGCGCTATTGTGTAAATTTAGTGGGTCATCTGAATTGTACATAGTTCAGAACGTAATGTTTATGGCCAAATTAGCCTCTGTTCCAGCTTTGGCTGTGTTAAGAGCATTTCCCACTGTCGCCGGTAGGTGTCGTTGTCACCACCGGCCAGTGTTGGAAATACAACAGGCTGGAGTGTATTGGGTGTCCCTTCACCAGAAACAGCCCAGTGGGAGTGGTTTACCACTATGCATTCTGGGAGAGGATACTTAAGGGGCAGACACCATTTTTCTTTCTCTCTGACCTCATGGCCCGCCTGGCCTAAGGTATGTGACAACTCCTCTTCTGCCTCGGGAACTGCTGGCCCGAGGCTACGTTACTTTAGGTAGGCCCAGAAGTCTGTCTGGGGCCTACTGGTTTGGGGATGGCCCTGTGCTGTGTTGCCTGCGGGAAGAAGCCAAGCAATTTTGAGGATCCAGGGGAGGACTTTTCTTGGAGAGGACCAAGCAAAAGGCTGGTATCTCAAAAAGAGCCTGGTGACTCAATTGGAGGATGCATTCTAACCAATCTACCTCACAGTACTGCTGGATGGGCTTAAAGGACTTTGGTACTGTGTAGCTGTGTTCGCTCAAGCAATTACTGATTTCCAAATCCTGTGGCAGAGGATTGTTCAACAGTTATTACTATCATCAAGTCTGTGGCAGAGACTTTTGTCCATGCATCATTCCAGCTGCTAGGCCGGTGAGAGAGGCCTATCCGGGTGAGCAAGATCTGCTGACAGAAAGTGTACTTGTCTCCAGATTCTCAAGTTCCTCAGTGATCTACACAAGGTATCTGAATTCCCCTAACCCTCCATCCCTCTACTGCTGCAAGTTGTGTTTAATAAAAAGCATTGGAAAAAGACTAAGTGACTGGTGCATGCATCTTTCGGCACATTGCCCAATTTGGAGCCAAGCAAGTTTCGATACGTTGAACTGTGGGGTAAAGGCAGGACCAAAAATAACCAGCAGCTCCTATGGGGGTAGTGCTACATACAGATTATGTGAGCAGACTGCAGTTCCTCTTTAAAGCGGGGTTCCGTGCATCATTTTTTTAATTTATTTTTTGCAAGCTAAAATTAATCACATTAAATAGTCCCTAAAACACATGAATAGCTCCCCAATCGTTCCAGAAATCCTTGCAAACACTTGCCTTCTATCCTCCAGCTCATGTTGTGGCCATATCCATCATATGTGTGGGCATGTGAAGCCCAGTTCCTTTTTCTTCCTGGTTTTCAGGGAGATGGTGCATGCTGGGCGATTTTTAGGCACAGTAATGCCCAGAGACTCCTGGGAAATGAGTGTCATCATTTCCCAGGAGGCAATGGGGTCTTTGGACAGGAAGTTGAACCACCTAGGACCAGGAACTAAGCAGATTACGAAATCTGCCTAGTAACAGCCAGATAGAAGTGAGTAAAAAATGTTTTTTATTTAATTTTTTTTTTTTACATTAAAGGCAAGCTGTTAATAGAAAGTTAATTTTTAGGGTGGAACTCCGCTTTAAGTTAAAGCCCATCTTCAGACAAGTCTAATTGTTTGACGAGACAGTCCCCCCACCCTTGTGCAGCCCCAGTTATATTTCTTTTAATTCTCTTTCCTCTATCTGTACAAATCCTTCATCTGCCAAACACACAATCTGGAGGAGTCTGTACGGCACCCTACAGGACAAATGGAGTAGCATGGCCCCCACACCCTACAGGACAATTGGAGTAGCATGGCCGCCACACCCTACAGTGTCCCCCTGTGACCTCCACCCCCCACTGTGTCCCCTCCACCCCCCCTATAGTGTCCCCCTGCGCCCTCCACCCCCCCCCCACTGTGTCCCCCTGTGCCTCCACCCCCCACAGTGTCCCCCTGTGCCCTCCACCCACCCACAGTGTCCCCCTGTGCCATCCACCCACAGTGCCCTCCACCCACCCACAGTGTCCCCCTGTGCCATCCACCAACAGTGCCCTCCACCCACCCACAGTGTCCACCTGTGCCCTCCACCCCCCCACAGTGTCCCCTTGTGCCCTCCACCCCCACCATGTCCCCTGTGTCCTCCGCCCTCCCACAGTGTCCCCCTGTGCCGTCCACCCACCCACAGTGTCCCCCTTTGCCACCCACCCACAGTGCTCTCCACCCACCCAGTGTCCCCCTGTGCCCTCCAACCCCCCACAGTGTCCCCTTGTGCCCTCCACCCCCCAGTGTCCCCCTGTGCCCTCCACCCACCCACAGTGTCCCCTTGTGCCCTCCACCCCCCACCATGTCCCCTGTGCCCTCCGCCCCCCACAGTGTCCCCCTGTGCCACCCACCCACAGTGTCCCCCTGTGCCACCCACGGTGTCCCCCTGTGCCCTCCACCTCCCCACAGTGTCCCCCTGTGCCCTCCAGCCCCACAGCCCCCCCACGGTGTCCCCTGTGCCCCCCATGGTGTCCCCTGTGCTCTCCACCCCCACAGTGTACCTGTGTGCCCTTCGTCCACCCACAGTGTCCCCCTGTGCCCTCCAACCCCCACAGTGCCCCCCTGTGCCCTCCACCAACCGTTTCCCCAGTGCCACCCACCCACAGTGCCCTCCACCCGCCCACAGTGTCCCCCTGTGCCCTCCACTCACCCACAGTGTCCCCCTGTGCCACCTACCCACAGTGCCCTCAACCCACCCACAGTGTCCCCCTGTGCCCTCCACCCCCCACAGTGTCCCCCTGTGCCCTTCACCCAGCCACAGTGTCCCCCTGTGCCTCCCACAGTGTCCCCCTGTGCCCTCCACCCCCTCACAATGTCCCCTGTGCCCTCCAACCCCCACCACGGTGTCCCCTGTGCCCTTCTCCCCCCACAGCATCCTCTGTGTCTTCTCCCCCCATGGTGTCCCCCTGTGTCTTCTCCCCTCATAATGTCCTCTGTGTCTCCTCCCCCCTCAGTGTCTCCCCCACGGTGTGCCCCTGTGTCCTCCACACCCCCACAGTGTCCCTGCCCCCCACGGTGTCCCCCCGTGTCCTACCCCCCTGATGGCTGCCCTGAGAGACACTGTGCTGAGTCTGGAGGATCCCAGTGCTCTGCTGTGTGCCCTGTGTTTTGGTTTGTGCCCTGCTATTTTCCCTACTTTGTGCCCCATGGCCTGTGATGTGCCCCATGCCCTGTGATGTGTCCTGCCGTATACCCCCTGATGTGCCTTACTGTGTGCCCCTTGCCCATGATGTGTCCTGTGCCCTGTGATGTGCCCTTCTATGCGCCCCATTCCCTGCTGTGTACCGCCTGATGTGCTCTACTGTGTGCCTTGTGATGTGCTCTACTGTGTACCCCAAGCCCTGTGATGTGTGCCTCGTGCCCTGTGATGTGCCCTGCTGTGTACCGCCGAATGTGCCCTGTTCCTAATGATGTGCCCAGGGATGTGTCCTACTGTGTGCCCTACTATGTGCCACATGCCCTGTGATGTGCGGCATGCCCTGATGTGCCCTGTGATGTGCCCCTCTGAGTACCCCATGATCTGCCTACTGTGTTCCCAATGCCCTGCTGTGTACCTCCTGATGTGCCCTGTACCCCCTGTGATGCACCATGTTGTGCTCAATAATGTGCCCTGCTGTGTACAGAATAATAAACCCTGCTGTGTGTCACGTGATGTGCCCTACTGTGTGCCCTGTGATGTGCCCCATGCCCTGCCGTGTACCCCCTGATGTGCCCTACTGTGTGCCCTGTGATGTGCCCCATGCCTTGTGATGTGCTCAGTGCTCTGCTTTGTGCCCCATTATGTGTCCTCCTGTTTGCCCTGTGATGTGCCCTGTGTGCCCCATGCCCTGTGATGTGCTCAGTGCCCTGCTGTGTGCCCCATGATGCGCCCTCCTGTGTGCCCTGTAATGTGCCCTACTTTGTGCCCCAAGCTCTGTGTTTTGCCCTGCTGTGTACCCCTTGATGTGCCCTGTGCCCCATGATGTGCCCTGCTGTGTGCACCATGCCCTGTGATGTGCTCCGTGCTCTGCTGTGTGCCATGTGATGTGCCTTACAGTGTGCCCCAAAATGTATATAGGTGGGGCTTAGTGTAGGTGTGGCTTGTGTGTGGGCGGGGAAAAAGGGGGCCCCATGATCTTCTATTGCCCTGGGGCCCCATGAGTTGTCATTCCGCCCCTGCAGACGTCAATAATAATTTAACCTCCCTGGCGGTAATGATTATGTCAGATTTTTGATGCTGAAAGCGGTACAATGTTTTGCATGGAAATTTGGCGTTTTATATTTTAGGCCTATAATTCTAAGAAATAACTTAAATCTGTCCAAAAAAGAGTCTAGTAGACATCCCGGGTATTATAAAGTTTGAAACACAAAATCATTAATTATAATATAATAAATAACTATAAATAATTATAACAAATAAAAATACAAATTATTCAATAATGTAATCAAATCAAAAACACTGAAATTTGCTCAGTTGCAGAATTGTCGCTGTCATTACTTTCAGTGTTTGATGATGAATTTCTCCACAAATCGCTATCGCTCAATTCTGCAAGAGATTCTAATTTATTATCGCTGTTTTCTAGCTGGTCTAAAACCACTTTTGATGTAAAGGGACACTTTTTGGTTGCTATCTCCAGTTTCCAGGCAGAAAGAACAGTATTTATAATATAAAAGTGCGTGCAGGGAAATGGACAGAATTCTAGGAACAAGGGGGGTGTGTAAATATTTGACACAGTACTGTAATCTGTTAGATTACAGTATACTGTATCTATACTGTGTTTTTCTTTTTGAATTTGGTGCCGAACTCTGTCCCCGTGCGTCGCAACACTCGCAGGGAATGGAGCTCGGCACTGTGAATCGAGTGAGACACGGCGGCTCGCAGATCACAGTGGGGAGACATCGCAGGATCCAGGGGACAAGGTAAGTAACCTCTACATGGATCCTGCGATGCGATCCCGAGTGTGGCTCAGGGTTACTGCTTTTGGTACTGAAAATTCACCTCGAACCACACTTGGAAATACCGCTAGGGAGGTTAACAGAAGTTTTAAGCCTTCCCCATTTTGTTGAAAATAGTCTTTTGTTGCCATCTGTGTCCCCAGTGAAGAGATCTCCTAGGCATATGTTCTATCTTCTCCACTCTGTCTAAACTAAAAATAAATGTTTTGTTTGGAGTTGGGCTTTAACCTAGTTTTTTTGTACAAATTTAGTACAATTATCAAGCGTGTGTATAACACCACTATATTTTGCCGACAATAGTTTGGGTGCATCAGAAAACATCTTGATTTGATGGGCACATATAGGTTACAATATGGATTGCCTATGTAGCGGACCCCCAAATTTGGGGTCGCTATGTCTGAAATTTAGAGGGTGGCCTGGGCAATAGTTTGGCTCAGGCTGTTTAATTTCCTTAGATTGGACTCTGCTTTGCTGTGGTGTTGCCTGGATGTATAGTTCCCCTTTGACCTGTGGGTGGCATTGTTGCCCAGGCCTCAGGTTGAACCAAAGGTGACATTGTAGCGTGATTGGGTGTCCTCTCCCGGAGGCTGTACAGTGGGCGTGGGCTACCTGCTGTGCATGCTGGGAGAGGGTACTTAAGGGGCAGACGCCATTGGGTCTGGGTCCTCGGCACGTACCCCACCTTCGGTGGCCCTCATGGCCAGGGGTGCGTGTGAATGTGCTGGGTCCCGGGCACCTTTGGCCCGAGGCTCCATCGTTCCAGGTAGGCCCAGTACCTTTAACTGAGGCTTACAACCAGACAATCGGAATCCCAGAGTACCCGTGGGAGGGTGGCCCGCTCAGAGAGAGGAAACCAGGAGAGGACCTGTCCGGAGGACCGGTGAAGGAAGTCACTGTTCCTGGAGAGGCCTGGTTGCCTATCAGAGGGAAGGATTCTGTAAGTTACAAGATAGCTCCTGTAATGTGCCTCATTGGCACTTATTGTCTCAAAATGTTACGGGTGCTAAAGAGTTTTGGATTCAGGAACTAAAGGATTCTGTGGCAGAGGATCTCCTGAACTGTCCTTGGAGGGGACGAATCTAAAGTAATTGTTTGTGTTTCATTCCGGCTGCTAGAACCGTGAGAGGGATCTATCCGGGTGAGCAAAACCCACTCAGGCTTGAGTGGCGACGAGGGTAATTAAGTGCTGCGTGCCTGAACCAACCTCCCTACTCAACTTTATTTCTATCTTCAACTTTCCTTACCAAGTTATGTGCAGAGAAAAGAATAAACTCGTCTGTTGGAGTTTAACACTGTCTGGACATTGGCCTTCTTATTAGAGAAAATTGACTTTTCCCTACACTCTAGGAACGAGAACCAACGGAAGGAGGTAACTCGCTGCAAGACCCAAAAAAACTGTTAAAACCGCTCACCCTCTATACAACATGGAGGACATTGGGCATGTGGCATGGTGTGTCCCGTCCTGCAAGAGGAGGTAAGCAGGATAGGGGTGGTGTGTGCTACACCTATAATGATGGATCTTATAAAAAGTGAGACTGGTATGCTTGAGTGAGTGAAACACACTTACAAACAAGAAAAACAACTTGTATTGCATCCACAGGACAAATCATAAAAAAAAAAAAAAACATAACATAGAAACTTCAATATGAGTATATATATGCCCATGGAGGGGGTTGTTCATTAGAATGTAAAAATATAGGGGGTAAAAAAAAAAAAAAAACATAAAAAGACATCAAAGGCAATACAAAAGGAAGAAACAGTGGCAGAAGTTTACGGTCTGGGCAGGAACCCAAAACACCACCTATAATTCTTGTTTGAGTGGCTGCAAAGTTTGTAACAATCCCAGGATACAATTTTTATATAATATAATTAATCTTATCCAAAACAGATTTTTAATAAATTATTGTTTTTCATTTGTAAAGATACAATGTACAAAACTGTAAATCAAAACATATTTAATCACATTCTTACAAGTTGTAAAAAAATATATATCATACAAATTCAGCAGTCTAGATGAAAAATAGTTGGCAACTTTAAACACAAGAGAATATTCTTTAGAAAAAGGCTATAAAATCCCGTACACTGTGACGTAAATGAGAAGTCTCATAAGTCCGAATCCAGTGTGTTCTTCTGTAACCAGTCAATAATCTTCGTATTCACAATATTTACCCACTCTAGGCGAGCTTTCTTTCTTCTTTCTAACCTCTGTACTTCACTTTCCCTTAAACTTTCATCCATAGCAGTGGAAATAAAGAGTTGCATCTTAAAAAATAAAAAAATACACGGTTATATGTTCACTTTCAAAAGCTGTCAGAGTAAAGAAAAACAGTAAATCTGTGTTAAGAAAAAGAAAGTACCAATGGAGGTCAAGTCAACCTCTCTCGATGAAAGAATTGATTAAGCCTATTGATCACATTGCAGAGATGGAAGAGTTGATCCACACAACACAGGACAAAGTGTTTAAATGTATTCAGGGATTGGTCGTACTGGAGGCAATTCCAGGAGACCCCCCCATATGGTGCTCTCTGGAATGGTTGCCCCTGAAGCCTTCAACAGCAGCCAAGGATGACAATCTGCCCTCCTCCTGTTAGTAGGAACTATTTCATTTTATTTTCCATTTGTCAACTTAAGGGGTGAAACTGCTCAGGTACCTGGGCAGCTGCATAAAGTACTATCCTTAACAAGTTCCAGGGATTGGGAGTTAGTGGAGACTGCCCATGCCACAATCCTGGGGACAGCAGGGTTAGTGGAGACTCCCCCCACACCCTCTTCTCTCCTCTACCTTACCTATATCGAATTCCTCCCCATTTTCCTCCCGCATTTCTTTCTTTCTGCTGTCCCCAATTGGACTGACAGTCTTTCATTGTAGACTCACCCTAATAGGTGACATTAAGCCCAGCACTCAGGCCTCGTACACACAGCCGAGATTCTCGTCGAAAAAAACATGTTGTTTTTTCGACGAGATTCTTGGACAAGAAACTTGTCCCGGCCGACTGTACAGACGCTCGATTCAAAGAACCCGCGGTTCTTTGAATGGAGCGTACGCGGTGATGTCATCGACTACGACGAGCATGCGCTCGTCACATTCGATGCCGTCGCCGCCATCTTGGTATACCCTACGTATGCCTAGGAAGCTACCGCGCATGCGTCAAATTCATTTCGAACATGCGCGGGCTTCCGGGAGGACAGGTAAGTGTACACACACTCACTTTTCTCGTCGAGAAACATGCCGATGAGAATCTCGACGAGAAAATAGAGAGCAGAATCTCTATTTTCTCGTCGAGATACTTGTTGCTTTTCTTGACGAGAAACCATACACACGAACGAATTTCTCGGCAAAAAATCTCTGCCAGCAAGTTTCTTGCTGGTTTTTGCCGAGAAACTCGTTCGTGTGTACGAGGCTTCAGCCTTATATTATTTGGACTTACCAGTCCCACCCCTTCGCTTGTGGTCCTCTCTCTGTCCTCACTGACCAGCAGCAAAACCTGTGCTCAACTTTTTGTTTCCTTGTTTTCCTTGTTTCCTTGCTTACCTCTCGTAACTATTGCACTTTTACTAAGTACTCCTGCAGCTGTAAAAAGGGAAGATAGGATTGCTCCTGCCCTTATCTGTGGTGATTTAGTATCTTTGGTTTCCTTTTTCTTTTTTTTATATATCTTCAATAATTTTAGGTTTACCTGCTTATATACTGTATATTTAATGTTCCTTTAACCTGAGCAGATGGTGCAGACCTCACATTTCTATTGTATTGTGCTTGTCTTATGATATTTTTGATCTGTATGAATTTCTATCAATCTAAGCTGTGAATGTTATTTACTTGTATCTGGTGAAGCGTCTGTAATAAAGTGATTTGTGGAATAAAAAAGAAACAAAAAAGTACCACCTTCATGGGGAATGCGGCTGACATATACACACAGGTCAGTTCTGTAATAAAATTTGACGACCCAGAAATACGTGCATTACTGTACATGCCAAGGTACACTGAAGAAATAACACGTGTGTGCTAAGAAATGGGCAAATTGATCCAGTGGAATCAGATTAAGGCAAATATGGGATGCAGCAGTAGATCCACTTATTTTGCAGACAATTCAGAATGTTCTTTTTACCATGCCGTAAATTATACGGGGGGGGGGGTCGGGCCCCCCTCCTTTCCCTGCAGTCTTCTGGGACACATCACAGGTCCCAGAAGACTGTGAGACCATTCGCAAGGCGCAACGCGACTCGCACATGCACCGTAGGAAACAGGCTGTGAAGCTGTAAGGCCTCACTTCCTGTTTCCCTTACTAGAGATGCCAGGACATGCACCCGAAGCTGATTGAAGAATCGTCTCGGGTGAGGACATTGTGGGATCCCTGAACAGGGGAAGATTGTCACACTAACATCACTTTATAACAGCGATCTGTAATAAAAAAATTCAGCCGGCTGGCTTGAATGAAAAAAAAAAAAACGAATAGTGTGTACCCAGCTTAAATGTCATCCAGTTAGGGTGTATATTTAATTTACCTTGTGTTAGGCTGGCCATGCATGCTAGGCTGAATGGGAAAAATCCAAAGATTTTCCCATAAATGCTAAGCAGATGAATCTTCTACTGCCAGCTACTTTATTCTGACAGCCCCCACCAACTGAGCTTTTTCCACATGGTTTCTTTGATTTCTCAAGTCTATTGAGTTGGGTGGTGTCAGCCGGACCTCCCATGGCTAGAAGAATTTTGATCGATTTACAGGAATCAGACATAATTCCAGCTATGTATGGCTAGCTTCAGATATGAATAGGCAAGCAATGGCTCCATCAGTTGCTAATCACCTGATGGGTGTATTAGGGGAGCACAACCTCTGTATGCATGCTGCACAGCTTTTCAGGAGGATCAGAGCTGTTCCTTATGCAGGTTAAGCAGCACTCTCCTCCCACTGCCCCTGTACATTCCTCTGCTGATCTAGGCCAATATTCAGCAACTAAGGACACCGCTGCTGAGGGGAAGAAGAATGAGAGATAATGAATGCATTGTATAAATATTCACTTCAGTTATCCAATCATGTGTAGAAGAAATAATTAAGCAGGGATTTGCTTTTAACACGATTGGATCATTGAAGTAAATCTTCACACAAAAGAGAATATGCTTAACTCCTTTAGTAAATCAGCCTCAAAGCATTAAAGTCCAGCAAGCTGCATGAGACGCTGTGTATAGCCTCACCTCTTGAAACTGCAGTTCTGATGTAGCTTTCCATCCCAGATCTGTTACTAATCTTTCAAAAAGTATTTCAGTTTCATCCCCAGACCTGTAAAACATACAAATGCAACTTTATATTAGGAAATTAGTTCCATATGTAACAGGGGTTAGTTAGACAGTGTCACCTCCTTCTGCAGGGCTTCCCTGTTACTAAGACACCATTAAAGCCTAACTCCAGGTTTTAGTGTACTTTAAATAGTTAATTTGGACCACATGCATCAGCTGTTACATACAGTATACAGCGTTCTTCTTGTCTCGGAACTTCCTGTCCCGCTCTCGGAACAAAATTAAGTTGGGCTTAGTGGGGTACAGCTATTCACAGGAAGCTTTGTACTTTTTGAATGAGTACAAAGCTTCTTCTGATTGGCTGACGTGGAGATCATGCGCCTGCTTCTCTGCCTCAGCCAATCAGAAGGAGCTTTGTGTTCATTCAGAAAATACAAAGCTTCCTGTGAAAGGCTAAGCAGCCCACAGTCCAACTTTATTTTGTCCCGGGAGAAGATAGGGAAGTCCCCGTACTGCACACACAGCTGCTGCATCTGTAGAAAATAGTTAGTTTGGACCAGCTTGATCCAAACAAACTATATGAAGTTTACTAAAACATGGAGTTGGGCTTGAAGGACTTTGTTCTGGACTTCAAATTCAGAGAAGCAGAGGACTTTCTATCTCCTTGGCAAGGAATCTATCGCAACGCAGTACCCCATCTTGTGTAGTTGAGGAAGCAAAAAAATTTTTTTTTTTAAACCAACACTATGCTATGAACACAGACAAATTATTATTAATATTATTATTATTATACAAGATTTATATAGCGCCAACAGTTTGTGCATCACTTTACAAAATGAGGGCAGACAGTACAGTAACAATACAATTCAATACAGGAGGAATCAGAGAGCCCTACTTTTTAGAGCTTACAATCTAGAAGGGATGGTCCAGTGATATAGAAGGTAATAACTGTAGGAGATGATCTGATGGAGAAAGTAAAAGGTACAGTTGTTAGGTGAAGGCAGAATAGGCTTCTCTCAAGAGAAGGGTTTTCAGGGATTGTCTAAAAGCAAGCAGAGTAGGAGATAGTCGGACAGATTGGGGTAGGGAGTTCCATAGGATAGGGGAGGCTTGGGAAAAGTCCTGGAGGCGAGCATGGGAGGAGGCGACGAGGGAACTAGAGAGCAGGAGGTCTTGGGAGGAACGAAGGGAACAAGTAGGTTGATATTTTAAGACTAGGTT
Organism: Rana muscosa; assembly: GCA_029206835.1. Lineage (NCBI taxonomy): Eukaryota > Metazoa > Chordata > Amphibia > Anura > Ranidae > Rana > Rana muscosa. Next base: position 1,019,125,865 of record CM055116.1, read on the forward strand.
AGTGATGTAGCTGGGCGCCGGGTTGTGGATGGCTTTGTAAATTGTTGTTAGAATTTTTTTATTTATTTGTTGAGTGAGTGGAAGCCAGTGGAGGGATTGACATAGAGAGGTAGTAGACACAGAGCTGTTGGAAGGGTGGATGAGCCTGGAAGCAGCATTCATGATGGAGTGAAGGGGGGATAGCCTATGTAAAGGTAATCCCTGTGAGGAGGAAGTTGCAGTAGTTGAGGCAGGAGATGACCAGGGAGACCAGAGGCATGGAGTTTTTTTTGAGGGGGAGGGGTTGATCCACTGTGTCAAAGGCAGCAGAGAGGTCTAGGAGTAGGAGTACAGAATAGTGTCCATTGGATTTAGCTGTTAGCAGATCATTTTTCAAGTTTTAGGAGAGCAGTTTTGAGTGTTGAGGGCAGAATCCAGACTGAAGGGGCACCAAGAAGATTATTCTTGGCAAGGTGGATGCTCAGTCGGTTGTAGACCAGACGTTCAAGGAGTTTGGATAAAAAAGGGAGCAAGGAGATGGGGCACAGGTTGTTAAAATTGGAGGGGTCTAGTGAGGGCTTTTTAGGAATGGGGGTGACTAATGCATATTTTATAGAGTTAGATAGATGCCAAAAGAGAGGGAAAGATTGAAGATGTGAGTTAGGGAGTGTAGAATAGAGCCAGAGGGTGAACGTAGCTATTGTAAGGGAACAGGGTCCAGGGGGCAGGGGGTAAGGTGGATGTTAGAGAAAAGTTTAGCAACCTCATCTATAGTGGCGGAGTTGAATAAAGGAAGTAATGATTGTACCTGTGAACATGGGGTGTTAGGTGGAGAAGGCATCTGTACAGTGGAAATCTCCTCACGAATTGTATGAATCTTATGTTTGAAGTGATTGGCGATCTCCAGGGCAGTGATAGAGTTAGTGGGTGGAGGCAGTGGAGGGCGAAGTAGAGAGTTGAAGGTAGAGAAGAGTTGACGGGGACAAGATGATAAGTTGTTAATGAAAGTGATAAAATAGGTCTGCTTGGCAGTGAGGAGGCAGGAATTGTATTTTTGGAGGGCAGATTTATATTGGTTGAAATCTTTCTGACTATTAGTCTTATGCCACAGGCGCTCAAGAGCGTGGCTATGTTTTTTCAGACTTCTAGTGACATCTGTTTGCCAAGGTTTTAGGGTTTGTGGCCTGATTCTGTGTGTAGTGAGGGGGGTGAGATTGTCTAGGGAGCATGACAGTGAAGTGTTGTAGACAGAAGTGGCTAAGTTGGGGCAGGACAGGGATGAGATTTCGTCATAGAGGTGGGTCAGTAGCAGAGTAGAGAAGAGAAGGGTTGAGGTGGGGAATGTTTCTACGGGCAACTGTTAGGCGGTTGGAGGGAGAGGAGGTGGAAGAGAGGGAGAGAATGAAATTAATAAGGTAGTAGTCAGAGAGAGGGAAAGGATTGTTGGAGAGGATGCAAAGTGAGTAGAAGCGTGTATCCATTGCTTCAGGTCAAAGGAGGAGGTTAGACTGAGAACTTTGGAAGTAACAGGTGTGTTAGTATTAACAGTAATATAAAACAGTAAATATTGGTCAAAATGAAACCACTTGAAAAAAGGCAACTTAAAGCGGTTGTATACCCTGTTTTTTAACTTTTACCTACAGGTAAGCCTATAATAAGGCTTACCTGTAGGTAAAAAGAATATCTCCTAAACCTGTACGGTTTAGGAGATATTCCCCTCGCAATGAGCCGCTGACAGCAGCGGCGCATGCGCAGCGGGGATTCTCGGCTAAAGCCCGGCAGCCGCCGGACCTTGCCGGCGCGCGGGAGTGACGACATTGCTGCTCCAGCCACTCACAGCGCTGGAGCGGCGATACCCAGAAGGCATGCTGAGACAAGATGACATCTCCCTCGGCGTGGACCAGGTAAGTTACCGACGCCTCGTTCTAAGGTAAGTTTTTTATAATGAGCTAGTATGCAGTGCATACTAGCTCATTATGCCTTTTGCCTTTCAGGTATGTAAAAAAAAAAAAAAAGCAGCAGCGGGTATACAACCGATTTAAAGAGGAATTTCACCCTCCCCCTAAATATTTTTTCTTCCCCAATTACCTGAAGCTGGGCTGTTCACATTTCAGAAACTCACCCACACAGCGGGTCCAGGGTAGTCCTGCTGAGATCCTCTTCTCAGCAGCCACAACTGGGTCCCGCACCACCATGTTTCTCTGTGATGTAATTGGAAGGCTACATCAGCTCTCCCGTGTTCTGGTTCCGATGATGCGCCGCTGGCCAGTCCGCCTCCTCTTTTAATGAATGGGGTAAGTGCAGGAGTCCAGGGACCTACTGGGATATGAACATCACATATCCCAGGAAGCACTGGCATCATTTTGCCTAGGAAAATGACAGGGGATGGGGTGGTGGGCCAAAACTAAAGCCATGTCAATTTAAAGGGTGAAGATTCGCTTTAAGATAATAAAGAGATCAACTGGGGGCTAATTATCACTAATTCGGGGGCGTAAGAGAAAATCTTTAATAATAAAATCTTTTTATTCTTATATTACAGGTTGGCTAGGATCATATCACAGAACAAGCTGGTGATATGAACTAACATAGCAGCTGTAATATAACTTTTACAAAGACACACTGATGAATCCCAGCAACTGACTGCTGCAGTTATTATTATTGCAGGGGCTGCTCTAGTTTTTGCTCACTAACAAGGACTTCAAATTAACAGCAGGTTTTGTCAGGGATGTATGCAGGAGCATGCACAGGACATTTATATATAATGTATAAGGTCCAAAAGGGTTTACAAATCAGTTGAGAGCTTGTATATCATTTTTTTGTTTGCAGTCCATCCTTGCTGTAGTTTCCTTGCATTTCATTCCTGGGCTGAACTGTGCAGATAGAGGTACATGGCCTATATAGATTTTTAGGTGCAATGCACTGTAAGAATCAGCGGTTTTTCAGATCAGAAAGCAAAGAATCAGCAGCAACATAGAGAATGTATGATGTCCAATAAATGCAGTACTTACGCTTCATCCTTAAACCGATGCCAGTTCTCTTTAAGGAACTCCCAGGCTATGTGCCTTCCTATATCATTCTTAAACATATCCATGAATGTGTCCATTAAACTATGAGCCCCATCAAACATGACAATATCCAAATAACTGCAACAACACATTCAAACTGGTTAGTTTTCAAAATGATTTTCTAGGAACTGGAAACTATTAAGTTATTTTCTATATATATATATATATATATATATATATATATATATATATATATATATATATAATTTTCTGTAATAAAGTTACACCACATTGTCGGAACATGTTTTTCCTGTCATTTCCAACTAGAAGGGCCAAGATGTTATTAAAGATAAAGTTGCCCCCCCCCCCTTTCCCACCACCATCAACATGCTAATAATATTTTACATAAACCTTTTGAGTTTTCATTACATCTTATTTTAGACCCAGTGGTGTCATCACTAGGTATCTGCTCTTCTTTATGGAATACAGGCAGATCATGGCTGGTGGGAGGGGCCAGAGGGGTGCTGTATATAGCGTCCCAAAAACACCACAGCACCCTGCTGCTCCTCTCAATAACTCTAGCAGTGGGCAACCTGGTCTCTATCCAAAGTTCATGCAACCTGTGCATGCAATGCAGTAAAAATGATGATGAATTGCCATAGAGAAAAATGGAAAACTGCAAGATGCATTTCGTGATGTTAAGACAGATAATCCCATTATTCTCTCAATTCCTTTTCTCCACCCTGCTGCATGCAATGGACTGTATTTTCCCGGTTTATCTTGGATGGAGAACAGGCCACACAAGCTGTGAGCGGGCAACAGAGTAATAAACTGTATATAAGATATCCAAATGTCTATGAAATATCTGCGACAGTGGCAGAGGTGGAGGGGAGCAGGGTAGGGAAGGATAGGAAAGTCAGCTGGTGAGCTTTAATATTTACCCTTTGATAAAGGTCATTCGGGGAAACCTGTGATGCCTCTCACAGGCACTACTGTGAGAAGTATTAAACCCAAAAACAAAAAAGTAATATTGGCAGCTTACTAATCCTTAAATGTGGTGGTTGCATTAGTTTTTCTTTTTTTGTAGGCTTTTTTTCCCTTTAGTTTGACCTAGTGATCTGACCTTTAAAACATTTCCTGTCTTAGGATAGCACCACTATGGATGGATGAGCAACAGAGACACCTTTGTACAGATGCATTGTCAGACTGGGGGAGGGTAGTGATAGAGTAGCAGGTTTAGATGGACTTTACTAACAAATTAAAGCTGATCTACAGCCAATACCTTTTAGGCTGTTACAGCAACAGTTTTTTTTCCCATTGGGGTGAAAGTTTTACATAAATGAATTAAAGCTGACCATTTTAAGCAGTCCTGTCAGTGTTAAAGTGTTACTAAGCCCACAGTAAAATCAAGTTGTATATGCAGGAAAGCATGCTTGTTGAACTCACTAAGGGGTTAATCCTCTGCATTGTGTAAAAAGGCTGTCTGATCCTCCCCTTCTTCCACTGTCCCCAATCCATCTTCTGGTAGTACAGAGCTTTGGGGGGCACTCTGCACATGCTCAGTTTGGTGTGTATTGCTAGAGAGTTTTTTTTTTTTTTTGGCGGGTGCAGGTAATCAGCACAGGGCCTATCATTTCAAGTGGATAAGGATGTAGCGCTAAAAGTATAAGAGAGAGACCAAAGGAAATGACCTCAAAAAGTAGGCATAAATGTGGATAAAAAACAATAAAGTGAGTCCACAAAAATGTCCATACAAGTATCCGTAATAACAAAAAACTGGAGCCACACGTGAAACAATATGGGTCATCACTAGTGTTGAGCGGACCCGAACTGTAAAGTTCGGGTCCGTACCGAATTTTGGCGTTTTCCCGACCCCGGACCCGGACCCGGATTTTGCGCTAAAGTCCGGGTTCGGGTCCGGATTCGGGAATTTAATGGCGCAGTTAGAAATGCTTCAGGGGCCAGCCAATCACCATTTGATTAGCTGGTGTGCCCTTAGAAGCCATCATAGCCATGCCTACTAATGGCATGGCTGTGATTGGTCAGTGCAACATGTGACCCAGCATGTGACCAGCTTCTATATAAGAAAGAGGCACACAGCACAGATCGTCACTCTGCTTTTAGACAGTGTAGGGAAAGGATCCTGGCTGCTGTTGCTGTGAGGGAGAGAATTATATGATAGGAGTTAGTCCTGATTCTGCAATCTACTGATAGAAAAGATAGAGAGACAGTGTAGTGTAGTGTAGGGGCAGGATCCTGTTTGTGCTTTCAGGGAGAGAGATTTAGATAGGAGTCCAGATTGAGAGATATAATAGCTCAGTGATCTGCATAGGTTTATCTGTTTGTGTTGCAAGCTCAGTGCACCAGCACTGCATTACGTTGAGTGATACACCTATTCCATACTGTGGCTGTATTGTGCTCTTGCTAAAAGACCTATTTCGGTCAGAAAAAAAAAAAAAAAGGCACTTTATTGTGCTTTTGCTAAAAAGACCAATTTTTGGGCCCCAAAAAAAAAAAAAAGGCACTTTATTGTGCTGTTGCAAAAAAAAAAAAGGCACTTTGTTGTGCGCAAAAAAGACCTATTTTTGGGCAAAAAAAATATTTTGCAGTGTATATCTCTAGTTGTGTGAAATAACCAATTTCTATATATTTTTCTTGTACTATGCTATACTAAAAAAAAAAAAAAACACTTTTTTTTGAATAGCATTCTCTGCAGCTGTGCGATTCAGTGGTTAAATACTGTGGTTGTGTTGTGCTCTTGCAAAAAACGCCATTTAGGGCCACAGAAAATATTTTGCAGTGTGAAATACACATGTGGAGGTGTGTAAAATAAACAATTTCTATATATTGTACAGTGCTATACTAAAAAAAACAAAATTTTTTTTGAATAGCATTCTCTGCACTTCTATAGCTGTGCGATTCAGTGGTTAAATACTGTGGTTGTGTTGTGCTCTTGCAAAAAACGCCATTTAGGGCCACAGAAAATAAATTGCAGTGTGAAATACACATGTGGAGGTGTGTAAAATAAACAATTTCTATATATTGTACAGTGCTATACTAAAAAAAACAACATTTTTTTTGAATAGCATTCTCTGCACTTCTATAGCTGTGCGATTCAGTGGTTAAATACTGTGGTTGTGTTGTGCTCTTGCAAAAAATGCCATTTAGGGCCACAGAAAATAAATTGCAGTGTGAAATACACATGTGGAGGTGTGTAAAATAAACAATTTCTATATATTGTACAGTGCTATACTAAAAAAAACAACATTTTTTTTGAATAGCATTCTCTGCACTTCTATAGCTGTGCGATTCAGTGGTTAAATACTGTGGTTGTGTTGTGCTCTTGCAAAAAACGCCATTTAGGGCCACAGAAAATAAATTGCAGTGTGAAATACACATGTGGAGGTGTGTAAAATAAACAATTTCTATATATTGTACAGTGCTATACTAAAAAAAACAACATTTTTTTTGAATAGCATTCTCTGCACTTCTATAGCTGTGCGATTCAGTGGTTAAATACTGTGGTTGTGTTGTGCTCTTGCAAAAAACGCCATTTAGGGCCACAGAAAATAAATTGCAGTGTGAAATACACATGTGGAGGTGTGTAAAATAAACAATTTCTATATATTGTACAGTGCTATACTAAAAAAAACAACATTTTTTTTGAATAGCATTCTCTGCACTTCTATAGCTGTGCGATTCAGTGGTTAAATACTGTGGTTGTGTTGTGCTCTTGCAAAAAACGCCATTTAGGGCCACAGAAAATAAATTGCAGTGTGAAATACACATGTGGAGGTGTGTAAAATAAACAATTTCTATATATTGTACAGTGCTATACTAAAAAAAACAAACATTTTTTTTGAATAGCATTCTCTGCACTTCTATAGCTGTGCGATTCAGTGGTTAAATACTGTGGTTGTGTTGTGCTCTTGCAAAAAACGCCATTTAGGGCCACAGAAAATAAATTGCAGTGTGAAATACACATGTGGAGGTGTGTAAAATAAACAATTTCTATATATTGTACAGTGCTATACTAAAAAAAACAACATTTTTTTTGAATAGCATTCTCTGCACTTCTATAGCTGTGCGATTCAGTGGTTAAATACTGTGGTTGTGTTGTGCTCTTGCAAAAAACGCCATTTAGGGCCACAGAAAATAAATTGCAGTGTGAAATACACATGTGGAGGTGTGTAAAATAAACAATTTCTATATATTGTACAGTGCTATACTAAAAAAAAAAACATTTTTTTTGAATAGCATTCTCTGCACTTCTATAGCTGTGCGATTCAGTGGTTAAATACTGTGGTTGTGTTGTGCTCTTGCAAAAAACGCAATTTAGGGCCACAGAAAATAAATTGCAGTGTGAAATACATATCTGGAGGTGTGTGAAAAAACAACATTATTTTTGAATAGCATTCTCTGGCCTCTGCAGCTGTGCGATTCAGCGGTTATGAAAAAGAAAATATTTTGCAGTGTGAAATACACATGTGGAGGTGTGTAAAATAAACAATTTCTATATATTTTCCTTGTACTGTGCTATACTAAAAAAAACAACCTTTTTTTTTGAATAGCATTTTCTGTAGCTGTGCGATTCAGCGGTTACGTGCTGTGGGTGTGTTGTGGTCTGGCAAAAAACGCCATTTAGGGCCACAGAAAATATTTTGCAGTGTGAAATACACATCTGGAGGTGTGTGTAAAAAAAATTTTCTATATATTTTCCTTGTACTGTGCTATACTAAAAAAAACAACCTTTTTTTTTGAATAGCATTTTCTGTAGCTGTGCGATTCAGCGGTTACGTGCTGTGGGTGTGTTGTGGTCTGGCAAAAAACGCCATTTAGGGCCACAGAAAATATTTTGCAGTGTGAAATACACATCTGGAGGTGTGTGTAAAAAAACAATTTCTATATATTTTCCTTGTACTGTGCTATACTAAAAAAAACAACCTTTTTTTTTGAATAGCATTTTCTGTAGCTGTGCGATTCAGCGGTTACGTGCTGTGGGTGTGTTATGGTCTGGCAAAAAACGCCATTTAGGGCCACAGAAAATATTTTGCAGTGTGAAATACACATCTGGAGGTGTGTGTAAAAAAACAATTTCTATATATTTTCCTTGTACTGTGCTATACTAAAAAAAAACAACCTTTTTTTTTTTGAATAGCATTTTCTGCAGTTCTGTAGCTGTGCGTTTCAGCCATTACGTACTGTGGGTGTGTTGTGGTCTTCCAAAAAACGCCATTTAGGGCAAGATCCTAAATTTGGAAAATATGAGGGGAAGGTCAAAGGGACGTGGTGGCCCCAGTCGTGGTGCTGCTGGTGGAGCTCCAGTTGCAGGGAGAGGACGTGGTGGATCTGTGCCAGCTACACGCACAAGTGAAACACCTTCCTCAGGTGCGAGTAGGCGACCGAGCCTGCGGCGGTATTTTGTCGCGCCTAATGAGGCTGTACCAATGTTTAGGCCAGGACAAGTACAGGCGATAGTAGATTGGGTTGCTGACAGTGCCTCGGGTTCCTTCACATTGTCTCCCACCCACTCTTCTGCTGAAAGATCAGAGTTGGCACCTGAAGCCCATGTCCATCAGTCTTTCACCTCACCCCCTTGCAAATCAGCCAAGCAGTCTGAGCCCCAAATCATGCAGCAGTCTCTTCTGCTTTTCGATGACTCTGTTAGCAGGGTTTCCCAGGGCCATCCACCTAGCCCTGCCCCAGAAGTGGAAGAGATTGAGTGCACCGATGCCCAACCACTTATGTTTCATGATGGGTACATGGGAGGACCATCGCAGCACGTCTCGGATGATGATGAAACACAGGTGCCAACTGCTGCTGCTTTCGCAATTGTGCAGACAGACATGGAGGGCAGGGGTGAAGACTGGGTGGAAGATGATGTGGAGGACGATGAGGTCCTCGACCCCACATGGAATCAACGTTATGCAGGTGACCAGTGTAGTTCGGAGGAAGAGGCGGTGGTCGCACAGAGCCACCAGCACAGCAGAAGAGGGAGCAGGGTGCAAAAACGGAGCATTCGTCCCCTAGACAGTACATCTGCTACTGCCCAACGCAGCAAGGGACCGAGCACACCAAAGCCAGGTCCAAGGACTTCCCTAGCGTGGCAGTTCTTCACACAGTGTGTTGATGACAAGACACGAGTGGTTTGCACGCTGTGCAATCAGAGCCTGAAGCGAGGCATAAACGTTCTCAACCTGAGCACAAGCTGCATGACCAGGCATCTAAGTGCAAAGCACGAGCTGCAGTGGAGTAGACACCTCAGAAACCAAGAAAGGTCTCTGGCTCCTCCTGCTTCCTCTTCTGCTGCAGTCTCGGCCTCTTCATCCACCTCTGTAGTGACAGTGGCACCTGTCACCCCGCAAACAGAGGATCTGCCAGCAACACTACCACCTGGGTCACCGACCATCTCCACAATGTCCCATGGAAGCGTTCAGCTCTCTATCTCCCAAACATTGGAGCGGAAGAGGAAGTACCCCCCTAGCCACCCGCGATCCCTGGCCCTGAATGCCAGCATTTCAAAATTCCTGGCCTTTGAAATGCTGTCATTCCGTCTGGTGGAGACGCAGAGTTTTAAAAGCCTGATGGCATTGGCTGTCCCGCAGTACGTCGTGCCCAGCCGCCACTACTTTTCCAGGCGAGCCATCCCTTCCCTGCACAACCAGGTGGGGGACAAAATCAGGTGTGCACTGCGCAACGCCATCTGTGGCAAGGTCCACCTAACTACGGATGCGTGGACCAGTAAGCACGGTCAGGGACGTTATATCTCCCTAACAGCACACTGGGTAAATGCAGTGGCTGCTGGGCCTGAGGCAGATAGCGGTTTGGCGCATGTCCTTCCACCACCGAGGATTGCAGGGCGCTTCAGTTTGCCTCCTGTTGCTAACTCCTCCTTCTCCGCTTCCTCATCCTCTACCGCCTCCTCATCCATTCAGCGTAACACCTTCACCACCAACTTCAGCACAGCCAGGGGTAAACGACAGCAGGCAGTTTTAAAACTTTCCTGTTTGGGGGAAAATCCCCACACCGCGCAGGAGTTGTGGAGGGACATGGAACAACAGACCGATGAGTGGTTGCTGTCAGTGAGCCTCAAGCCCGGCCTGGTGGTGTGCGATAATGGGCGAAATCTCGTAGCAGCTCTGGGTCTAGCCGGTTTGACGCACATCCCTTGCCTGGCGCATGTGCTGAACTTGGTGGTCCAGAGGTTCCTTAAAAATTACCCCAATATGCCAGAGCTGCTGCAGAAAGTGCGGGCTGTCTGTGCGCACTTTCGGCGTTCTCACCCTGCTGCTGCTCGCCTGTCAGCGCTGCAGCGTAACTTCGGCCTTCCAGCTCACCGCCTCATATGTGATGTGCCCACAAGGTGGAACTCCACCTTGCACATGCTGGCCAGACTGTGCGAGCAGCAGCAGGCAATAGTGGAGTTTCAGCTGCAGCAATCACGCGTGAGTCGCTCTGCGGAACAGCACCACTTCACCACCAATAACTGGGCCTCCATGCGAGACCTGTGTGCCTTGTTGCGCTGTTTCGAGTACTCCACCAACATGGCCAGTGCCAATGACGCCGTTCTCAGCGTTACTATCCCAGTTCTATGCCTCCTTGAAAAAACGCTTCGTGCGATGATGGAAGAGGATGTGGCACAGGAGGATGAGGAGGAGGAGGAAGCGGGATCATTTCAAAGGCTTTCAGGGCAGTCTTTCATAAGTGGCTACGAGGGTGGGTTCCTGCACCAACAAACGCCAGGTACACAATTGTCCGGCAGAAAGGGCACAGTTCTGGAGGATGACGAGGTGAAGGAGGAGATGGAGGAGGAGGAGGAGGAGGAGGAGCCATGTTCACAGCAGGGTGGCACTCAGACCAGCTCGTGGCCATTACTGGTGCGTGGCTGGGGGGATACAGAGGACACAGACGATACACCTCCCACAGAGGACAGCTTTTCTTTGCCTCTGGGCAGCCTGGCACACATGAGCGATTACATGCTGCAGTGTTTCCGCAACGACAGCCGAGTTGCCCACATTTTAACTGGTGCTGATTACTGGGTGGCCACCCTGCTGGATCCCCGTTACAAGGACAACGTACCGTCCTTAATTCCCTCACTGGAGCGGGATCGTAAGATGCGCGAGTACAAGCGCACGCTGGTAGACGCGCTGCTGGTGGCATTCCCACCTGACAGCGGGCGTACGGTGGAAGCACAAGGCGAAGGCAGAGGAGGAGGAAGAGGTCGCCAACGCAGCCGGGGCACCGGCAGCACCTCAGAAGGCAGGGTTAGCATGGCCGAAATGTGGAAAAGCTTTGTCAGCACGCCACAACAACCAGCACCACCAGCTGAGATGGAACGTCTTAGCAGGAGGCAGCATTTCACCAACATGGTTGAGCAGTATGTGTCCACAGGCCTACACGTACTGGATGACGGGTCTGCCCCCTTTAACTTCTGGGTCTCCAAATTGGGCACATGGCCTGAGCTTGCCGTTTATGCCTTGGAGGTGCTGGCCTGCCCTGCAGCCAGTGTATTATCTGAACGTGTATTTAGCACGGCAGGGGGCGTTATCACAGACAAGCGCAGCCGCCTGTCCAGAGCCAATGTGGACAAGCTCACGTTCATTAAAATGAACCAGGCATGGATCCCACAGGACTTGTCCGTACCTTGTGCAGAATAGACATGTATACCGGTGTTGTGACAAAAACTGTCCGGCCATCGGATTGTGCCCGGCCCGTACTGCGCAGGCGCAGCGCTTGTGCAGTACAGAGGACAAGGAGATTCACAAAATCTCTGAAGATGAACGGCGCCTGCGCTGTGAGTGCAGGTTCAAGCCCCACCATCCAAGAGGACATACGGTAGCACATAGTAACAGGGCCCCTCACGGGCTCGCTTCGATCGCGGCCTTGCTTGGCTCGGCTTGAACCACGGATGGTGTGGCCTTCACCTGAACTCAACACGCAGGCGCCGTTAGTCTTGGGAGATTTTTGAAATCCCCTTGTCCTACATACTCAGCAAGCGCAGTACAGGGCGGACACTATTCGACAGGGGACAGAATTCGACACATCACCGGCCTTACCCAGCCATTGTTGTATTTTTGAACCAGTGTTGGCTACCTCGTCCTCCTCCACCGCCGCTTCCACCTACACAGCCACATCCACCGCCACCTCAACCTCCTACTCCATATGGACCTCGTCCTGCTAGGCCAAGATTAAAATTTTTATTTTATTTTTTTGTAGCGCACAGATCCTTTCCCCCTTACCTGCCTTTATGTTGTTGGCTCTTCGAAGGAGGGAGAAAGGCACACCGCACTACCAGCCCGTATCCTCCTATATAAAGAGGTTGAGCGGTGTACTTGACGGGCCGTGTCCACAGCCGGAGTCAAAACTCCTCCAGAGGATGATTCTCACCTCTACTGTAGGTAGAGGCAAGTCCTTTAATTGCCAGTAAAGTCAATGTCCACACCAGCTGAAACTCCAACTCTTATTCTCTCATGGCAAAATAAACTGTACTCAGATAGAAAAGGTTAGAGCAAAGAAACAGGACAGCTTAAGGTGTGGAGGAGGTCCAGGCACAAACGTAGCACATTCACTTCACTGCTTAGGTTTCTCAAACAGTTTTTGGCGCACGGTCTCTGCCACAGACATTGAGGTTGGTCTCTGCCACAGACCGGGTGTACAAGGCCCCTGCCACGGGCCTGGAGAACTTTGGTCTCAGCCACAGACCAGGGTGTATAAGGCCCCTGCCACGGGCCGGTTGAATAAGGCCTCTGATACAGCCAAGGTGACCTTGAGCTTCTCCTTCTACGAACCTAGCCCATATCAAGGGGAAGACATCTCTCCAGGGAGTCAACAGACCATTCCTTCACCGTGACTCCCGCATCGGTCCATCAGAATGATCCTCCCTTCCCTGGAACAGGGTCCCCTACACGAGGCGGCTCTGGACTCCAGGCTTTACTCCCGCCCCTAGGCCTCCATACCCAGGGCAGCAAGAACTCCAGGATAGTACCTCACCCCGGGCTAAAGGTGCCCGAGATGGAACAGGAACACATGCACCCAGGCCGAAGGCACCTGGGCGCGGACCCCACTGGACATCAGCCCCCAGGCCAAAGGTCTGCCCCTTTTATATGCTCTCCCGGCATGCACAGCAGGTTCCCCGCCCCGCTGTACTACTGCCAAGAGGGGACACAAAAGGCGCCACCTGTAGGCCGCAGGGAACTGCACACCAATACTGTCCCCCGAGGACAAAATGGTCCATGAATCCTACAGAATTAGGGTATTTGAGCCTATTTACCACTCAAACACTTTCCTTAAATTTAGCACCCCGCTACATTTTTATTTCAAAGTATTTTATTTTCCCACTAGCTTATCCATTAAATTAAATAATTTATTCCATAAAGGGCGTATTCTGGGGCATTCCCACCATATGTGTGGCATCGTGCCGTTGAGTTTCTGAGGTTCTTAATGACTTCCTGTACCTCTTCTGCTGAAAAGGGGGCCTCCAGCATATTTTTTTATTTTTTATTTTTTTTATGTTCTTTTAAGTTATTTCCTATCCACATTTGTTTGCAGAGCACTTGCCATGTTCTTAACAACATTTTGCTGCCATTTGCAGCCCTCTAGCCCTTTCCATTACTTTTTTAGAGCCTTTTTAGTCGTCAGAAGTCCGGGTCCCCATTGACTTCAATGGGGTCCGGGTCCGGGTTCGGGTTAAAGTTCGGTCCCGAATCCGAACTTTTTTCCGACGTTCGGCCGAACCCGCCGGACCCGAATATCCAGCTACCCGCTCAACTCTAGTCATCACCTAACTTCTGAAGGTGAAGAGAGGTAGGATACTCTTACCGGAACCGGTGGATCTGCGGATTAGGCAGATCAAATGGGCATTGGAAATCTCAGTGGCAGTTCCCTTCTGCTTGTCTGAAGGCTGGATCAAACAAATCCCAGATGAAAACTCCCCGGCAGGTTCCCCGACTTGGAAGCAGACTCTGGATTCGACAACGATCTCCGTAGTCCTCAGATGAAACAGGAACAGCCTTGAGTATAATAAACACTCATGATCTAACTGAGATGATATTGGAGATGACCACCCACTGTTGATCAGGTAGGTTTTCTCTCCAATCCTATGTTGTTATCAATAATCTCTCTGATTGGCTAAGAATTCAGTTAGATCATGAGTGTTTATTATAAATATTTTGGCAGTGGAAGGAGTTGGTTGATGCCCCTGTTGAAGTACTCTAGTACGAAACGCGTCGGGCTTGATACACCACTCCACTCACTGCCCTTTTTAATGTTTTTTGTGTACATGTGATCACTTTTACTTTGTTGGTTTTTCAATAAACCTGCATTGATCTGCACTCCCTTTATTCTTTTTTCCATGGTTGGTCGATTGAGTTGAGGTTTTCTCCTTGTTTGCGACTGCAATTCCCGGAAGGAACTTCCGGACTCAAAGCTGTTCCTGTTTCATCTGAGGAGATCGTTGTCGAATCCAGAGTCTGCTTCCAAGTCGGGGAACTTGCCGGGGAGTTTTCATCTGGGATTCGTTTGATCCAGCCTTCAGACAAGCAGAAGGGAACTGCCACTGAGATTTCCAATGCCCATTTGATCTGCCTAATCCGCAGATCCACTGGTTCCGGTAAGAGTATCCTACCTCTCTTCACCTTCAGAAGTTATGTGATGACCCATATTGTTTCACGTGTGGCTCCAGTTTTTTCTTATCATGGATACTTGTATGGACATTTTTGTGGACTCACTTTATTGTTTTTTATCCACATTTATGCCTACTTTTTGAGGTCATTTCCTTTGGTCTCTCTTATAATTTTAGCGCTACATCCTTATCCACATGCATATAATTTTAGTCACATTTTATGTAGCAGCTTCACTAACTTTGTTCACATTTGTTATTTAGTTTGGGACTAGCGCAATATTTTATTTTAATATCATTTCAAGGCCATTGTGTCTAATATTTAGGGACTCGTTAATGACTGGATTGGTACCACTGGATTGTCGTAAGGCCAATGTGGTACCCATATTTAAAAAGGGATCAAAGCCTTTACCAAGTAACTATAGACCTGTTAGTTTAACGTCTATAGTTGGGAAGATACTGGAGTGTTTTATAAAAGACCACATAGACGAGTTCTTGCTGGAAAAAAAAAATGAAAGACAGAAGTTGTCAGACAAACCTGATTTCTTTTTATGAAGAGGTAAGTAAAACCTTGGACAGAGGGGTGGCTGTGGACGTGGTATACTTGGATTTGGCAAAAGCATTCGATACAGTTCCCCACACGGCTAATGTGTAAGGTAAAGTCTACAGGATTGGAAATATCAGTTTGTAAATGGATAGAAAACTGGCTAAAAGACATAATTCAGAGGAGTAGTGGTTAATGATTCTTACTCTGAATGGTCTAAGGTTATCAGTGGTGTACCCCAAGGTTCAGTGCTGGGACCCTTACTTTTTAATATCTTTATAAATGATATTGGGTCTGGGATCAAAAGTAACATTTCTGTCTTTGCAGATGACACCAAGCTATGCAGTGGAATAACGTCCTTACAAGATGTCTCCAATTTACAAGCCGACCTCAATGCTCTGTCTAATTGGGCGACTATGTGGCAAATGAGGTTTATTGTTGATAAATGTAAAGTTATGCACTTGGGGCTAAGAATATGCATGCATCATACATACTAGGGGGAGTACAACTGGGGGGGATCCGTAGTGGAGAAGGATCTGGGGGTTTTGGTAGATCATAAGCTCAATAATGGCATGCAATGCCAAGCTGTGGTTTCCAAAGTGAGCATAGTCCTTTCTTGCATTAAGAGAGGTATGGACTCCAGAGAGAGAGAGATATCATTTTTCCCCTGTACAAATCATTAGTAAGACCTCATCTGGAATATGCAGTTCAGTTTTGAGTGAGTGAGTGAGTGAGTAACTTGTATAGCGCTGCAATTGCGAACTAAATCGCCTCAAGGCGCTTTGCATCCAGTGTCGTTGAGATCGTTAGAAGAGATGGGTCTTTAGTATTTTCCGGAAGGCCCGATGGTTTTCTTCCATGCGGATATTCGTGGGTAGCGCATTCCATAGCCTTGGTCCTTGGACAGCAAACCTTCGTTCTCCCTTGGCTTTGTAGCGGGTCTTGGGGATGTGGAGGAGGTTTTGGTTAGTTGATCGAAGGTCACGAGTAGTGGTGTAGTGTTTTATTTTCTCGCATAAGTATTCAGGAGCGTTTCCTTGTGCGCATTTGTGGGTGAGGCAGAGGGTCTTGAATGTGATCCGATCCTTTACGGCTAGCCAATGGAGGCTTTTCAGGGATGGTGCGATTGATTCCCAGGGTTTTTTCCCTGTTACCAGTCTGGCCGCTGTGTTTTGGACGACTTGTAGACGTGCAACTTGGTATTTGGGTAGTCCTAGGTAAAGTGAGTTAGCGTAGTCAAGCCGTGAATTGATAATGGTTCCGACTACTACTGCTCTGTCTTTTTCCGGGATGAACGGGATGAGTCTTCGTAGCAGGCGGAGAAGGTGGTGGGATCCACTGACTACTGATCCTATTTGTGCGTCCATAGTCATGTCTGAGTCAAAGATAACTCCCAGGCTTTTAACTTTGGTGCTTGGGGTTATGTTTTGTCCCAGGATGGTGGGTGACGTCCATGTGGTCCTGGCGTTTTTCTTTCGGTTAGCGTGGAAAATTAGCAGTTCTGTTTTGGATCCATTAAGCTTGAGGGAGCTCTCTGTCATCCAATTGTTGATCAATGTAAGGCATTTTTCCAATCCGTAATATTGATCTTTTTTGTTGTTGATGCGAAAGTATAGTTGAGTGTCATCTGCATAGGAGTGATAACGCATGTCCTGTTCACTGATGATTTTGAGGAGTGGCCGAAGGTAGATGTTGAAGAGTACCGGTTGGGCACCAGTTCTCAAAAAGGATATTGGGGAACTGGAGAAAGTGCAGAGAAGGGCAACCAAACTGATAAGAGGCATGGAGGAGCTATGAGGAAAGATTAGAGGAACTGAATTTATTCACTCTTGAGAAGAGGAGATTAAGGGGGGATATGATCAACACGTACAAATATATAAGGGGTCCATATAGTGAACTTGGTGTTGAGTTATTCACTATAATTTAAAATTTATTTTTAAAGGAGACTAGTTGATGGCTGATCCTGGTGGTTCCTGCCACATCCCAAAAATGTATTGGAAAGGAAAAGAAGCCCCAAGGGATAGTGCGGGCAGGAAACCAAATCAGGATAGATAATGGGGAATGCAAAAGTAGTATATAAAAATATAAATTTATTGGTACAAAATTACAGAAATAAAAGTAAAAAGGAACAATCGTAGAGACAATTCATGACAACACAATTGCTTAATGCTGTACTACACAATGTAACAAAACACCAATGAATGGCTGCACATGGTAATAACAACAACAATCCTACATGTTTCGGAGACCATAAGGGGTTTGATTCCTACTTATTCACAAGTTATTCACTATGTCATCACAGAGGACAAGAGGGCACTCTTTACATCTAGAGGAAAAAAGATTTAATCTTTAAATACGGAAAGGTTTCTTCACAGTAAGAGCTGTGAAAATTTGGAATAGACTCCCTCCAGAGGTGGTTCTGGCCAGCTCAGTAGATTGCTTTAACCACTTAACGACCGCCCACCGCCGATTTACGTCGGCAGAATGGCACGGACAGGCAGAATCACGTAGATCTACGTGATCGCCTTTGTGCAGTTGGGGGGTCCATCCGGACCCCCCTTCACTGCAGTGAGCGGCCGTTAAGTGTTCGGGAGCGATCAGGCATGAGGGGGCGGCCGCTCGATTCCGCCCCCCCCCCTCGCGATCGCTCCCGGCCAATGAAATTGCTTCCTCCGCCATGTGATGTAAACACAGGCTGGAGGAAGTGATGTCATCTCCCTCGCCGCGGTCTTTTCGTTCCCGGCGCCGAGGAGTGAAGACAGAGGTTAGTGCTCCAACAGTCCACTGACACGTAGGTACACATAGGCACACAAATCACCCCCCAGTCACCCCCAGATCACCCCCCAGGTCACCCCAAAGCCCCCAATCACAGTGTCACTGATTGCAGTGATCATTTATTTTACTGATCACTGCATTTAGTGTCATCTGTGATTGTAAAAAGTTGCAAGGCAGTTAGGATTAGGCCCCTTTAGGTCCAGGGTAGCCCCCTAACCCCCCCTAATAAAGGTTTAACCCCTTGATCACCCCCCAGGTAACCCTTTCACCCCCTAACTTCAGCGTCACTAAGCGATTGTTTTTCCGATCGCTGTATTCGTGTCGCTGGTGTTTTAGATAGGCAGTTATTTTTTTTTTAGGTTCGCCGCAGGTTTTTATTGGTGTCAGGTACCCCCATATTTAACCTAATAAAGGTTTTAACCCCCTGATTGCCCCTAGTTAACCCTTTCACCAGTGATCACCATATAAAGGTTACGGGTGACGCTGGTTGATTAGTTTGCTTTTTATAGCATCAGGGCACCCGCCGTATATAACCCAATAAAGGTTTAACCCCCCTGATCGCCCGGCGGGTGAGATCAATTAGGTTTTAGCGCCAGAGAGGGTCTGCGTCGCCCCAGGCAGTGTTAGGTTAGTGCCAGTAACGCTAACACCCACGCGCAAAGCATACACCCCCCTTAGTGGTATAGTATCTGATCAGATCTATACTAGCATCCCCAGCGGTTTAGGGTTCCCAAAAACACAGTGTTAGCGGGATCAGCCCAGATACCTGCTAGTACCTGCGTTTAGCCCCTCCGCCCAGCCCAGCCCAGCCCACCCAAGTGCAGTATCGATCGATCACTGTCACTTACCAAACACAACACACATAACTGCAGCGTTCGCAGAGACAGGCCTGATCCCTGCGATCGCTAACAGTTTTTTTGTAGCGTTTGATATATTTGCTGACGACAGTCAGGTGCTTTTTTTCCTGTGAATCTTACTAGTGTACCCCTAAATTTAGAGCCCAAAATGGCAAGTCGAAGGTACACTAGTAAAGAGGCCTACGAGATTCTGAGCATGACAGATAGTGAAGAGGAGGTCACGTATCTGTCAGATTCAGGCTCAGAATATCTTCCCGTAGAAGACAGTGACGTCAGCGGCCCCACGTCAGATAGCTCTGACGACGAAGTTGAGGTCCCTGCTAAGGTCAGGCGTACCCGATCCCGATCTTCTGAGGTTGTTGAGGAGCAAGAACCGCAGGTCTCTCGTATCATGGAGCAGAGTAGTACTAGCGCCGCTATTCCTTCTGGTGAACTGGCAAGCACCAGCGGCCTAGTACAGCCTGGACGTACATCCAGCACTGCAGTAACACTTGGTGACGTGGCGAGTCCCATAAGTGCAGTTCAAGCTGGCGAGGTGGCAAGCACAAGTAGTGTCCCGCTGCCACCAAGAAGACAAAGGCAGGCCCGTCGTGCCCATACTGCCCTTCCTGCAGAATTCGCCTATCCTGATTGGGTCCCCACCACTTCTGCAGAACCCGTACTTCCCCCATTCACTGCCCAACCCGGTATTCAGGTGGAAACAGCTGATTTTATGCCAATCGATTTTTATTCGCTGTTTTTCACGGAAGATCTCTATAGATCTATTGTGGACCAGAGTAATTTATATGCTGGTCAATTTATCGCCGCTAACCCCCAGTTGCCTAAAATTGCCAGAAATTGGAAACCAATTACGGTTTCCGAATTTAAGACCTTTCTGGGCCTTTCCCTCAACATGGGCACACATAAATTTCCGTCATTGCGTGCTTATTGGTCCACGCACCCAATTGACCACATGCCCGTGTTCTCTGCCTCCATGTCCAGGGCACGATACGAGCAGATTTTGCGGTTCATGCACTTCAACGACAATGAACTTTGTCGTCCACGTGGGGACCCTGAATACGACCGGCTCTATAAAATTCGGCCCCTCATAAACCACTTCAACGAACGTTTTGCAGCCTTGTTTACTCCCGATCAAGTTGTCTGCGTTGATGAGTCCCTGATTAAATTTTCTGGCCGCTTGTCTTTCAAGCAGTACCTTCCCAGCAAGCGTGCCAGATACGGGGTCAAGCTCTACAAGTTCTGTGACAGGGCAACAGGCTATGTAGTGAACTTTACGGTTTATGAGGGAAAAGACAGTCAGATTGAGTCGGTCAACTGCCCGGATTACATAGGGAGCGCTGGCAAGATAGTGTGGAACTTGGTGTCACCCTTATTCGGAAAGGGGTACCACTTGTATGTGGACAATTATTACACGAGCGTGCCACTGTTTAGTCACTTGTTTGATCATAAGATTGGAGCATGTGGCACCGTGCGACCTAATCGCCGGGGCTTTCCCCAGCGGCTTGTAGATGCCCGTCTTAGGCTGGGGGAGAGAGCCTGCTTGAAGTGTAATAACTTGCTCGCTATGAAGTGGAGGGACAATAAGAATGTTTTCCTTCTTACCTCCCTTCATGCAGACACGACAGTCCAAATTCGTACGGCGACTGGTGTTGTGGAGAAACCCCTCTGTGTCCACGAATATGACCAAAATATGGGAGGGGTGGACCTCAACGACCAGTTGATGGCGCCGTATCTAATTGACCGTAAGGCGAGACGCTGGTACAAAAAAGTGTCTCTATCATTATTCCAATTGGCTTTGCTGAACGCTCATGTGCTATACAGAGCTTCAGGCGGGACGTTATCTCTTCTAAAATTCCAGAATGAGATAGTCACAGAACTCCTGTATCCAGGCGGTTCTGCACCTCACCATCCCCAACCAAATGCAGTAAGCCGGCTGCATGAGAGGCATTATTCGTATGTCCTCCCGAGTACCCCTACCCAAAGCCACCCCCAAAAAAGATGTTGTGCCTGTAGCAAGCGCGGATTTAGGCGTGACACCCGTAGTTTTTGTCCACTCTGTCCTGACAAGCCTGGTCTTTGCCAAGGTGAATGTTTTGAACGCTACCACTCAAAAGTGAAGTTTTAGCGTAGGGTACAGCATTTCACAGACTAGGACACACTTACACAGGGTCTCCCAAGATGCCATTACATTTTGAGAGACCCGAACCATTACAGTTGTAAAGTTACAAAAAAAAGTGTAAAAAAGAAAAAAAAAAACGTAAAAAACAAAACACAAAAAAAATATAAAATAAAAAAACCAAAAATAGTTGTCGTTTTATTGTTCTCTCTCTCTCTATTTTCTCTCTATTGTTCTGCTCTTTTTTTACTGTATTCTATTCTGCAATGTTTTATCATGCTTGCTTTTCAGGTATGTAATTTTTTGTTTTCAGGTGCGCCATTCAACTGCAGCGCGGAATTATTTATCTTGACAGCAACAGCGTTTGCTCCCACGATACATAAAGCCGTGACTCCAGTGCTGTAGGAGGTGATTTCACCACCACAGTTAAAAAAAAGAGCATATATGCCGAAGCATGGGGGCAGCAGGGGCGGAGGAGCGATTTTGCTCCTAATGCCGCGTACATACGGTCGAAATTCCGACCGTGTGTACGCGGCATAACTTTTTTGCGGGAGGATGCCCCCATGCTTCGGCATATATATATTTTAGGCACAGGTTGCGTTAAAACATTTTTTTATTTTTTACTAGGTTTTGTTTTGGTATTTGCTTTGCAGGTATGGCATGGTAAGGTCTTACTGTTGTACTGTAATGTTACTTTGTTTTAATGTTAACCACCATTTGCTTAGCAGGTACGTCATTCAGTTGCAGCGCGGATCTATTTATCTTGACAGCAACAGCGTTTGCTCCCACGATACATAAAGCCGTGACTCCAACGCTGTAGGAGGTGATTTCACCACCACAGTTAAAAAAAAGAGCATATATGCCGAAGCATGGGGGCAGCAGGGGCGGAGGAGCGATTTTGCTCCTAATACCGCGTACATACGGTCGAAATTCCGACCGTGTGTACGCGGCATAACTTTTTTGCGGGAGGATGCCCCCATGCTTCGGCATATATATATTTTAGGCACAGGTTGCGTTAAAACATTTTTTTATTTTTTACTAGGTTTTGTTTTGGTATTTGCTTTGCAGGTATGGCATGGTAAGGTCTTACTGTTGTACTGTAATGTTACTTTGTTTTAATGTTAACCACCATTTGCTTAGCAGGTACGCCATTCAGTTGCAGCGCGGATCTATTTATCTTGACAGCAACAGCGTTTGCTCCCACGATACATAAAGCCGTGACTCCAACGCTGTAGGAGGTGATTTCACCACCACAGTTAAAAAAAGAGCATATATGCCGAAGCATGGGGGCAGCAGGGGCGGAGGAGCGATTTTGCTCCTAATGCTGCGTATATATGGTCGAAATTCCGACGGAGGCTTATCCGTGGAAAAGTCCGACCGTGTGTACGCGGCATAACCTTTTATGCCGCGTACATACGGTCGAAATTCCGACGAAGGCTTGACCGTGTGTACGCGGCATAACTTTTTTGCGGGAGGATGCCCCCATGCTTCGGCATATATGCCCATCATTAGAAGTGGGTGGATGAAGGGAGGTATTCTAATGGTGGGCATACCCACCAATCAATCTCTTTTTTTCGTTCAGCCAATAGGCTGTATGAAAAAAAAGATTACAATACATGTCCAACAAGGACCAGCAACGTACTGGTATGTTGCTGGACTTTGAATGTTTATACCAGAATGATGCCTGCGGGTTTAGGTATCATCTTGGTATCATTCTTTTCAGCCAGCAGCCGGCTTTCATGTAAAAGCAATTCTAGCAGATAATTAGCCTCTAGACTGCTTTTACAAGCAGTGGGAGGGAATGTCCCCCCCCCCCCGGATATAAAAAGCGCCATTGGGAAATTGGGAAAGCATTTTATCACACCGATCTTGGTGTGGTCAGATGCTTTGAGGGCAGAGGAAAGATCTAGGGTCTAACCCCCCAATTTTTTTCAAAAAAAGAGTACCTGTCACTACCTATTGCTATCATAGGGGATATTTACATTCCCTGAGATAACGATAAAAATGGTAAAAAAATAAAATATGGAAGGCACAGTTTAAAAATAAAATAAAAAAGCCAAATAAATAATAAAAAAAAAAAAAAAAAAAAAAAGCACCGCTGTCCCCCCCTGCTATTGCGCAAAGGCGAACGCACGCGTCGGTCTAGCGTCATATGTAAACAGCAATTGCATCATGCATGTGAGGTATCACCGCGAAGGTCAGATCGAGGGCAGTCATTTTAGCAGTAGACCTCCTCTGTAAATCTAACGTGGTAACCTGTAAAGGCTTTTAAATGCTTTTAAAAATGAATGCAGTTTTGTCGCCGCTGCGCGTTTGTGCGCAATTTTAAAGCATGTCGTGTTTGGTATCCATGTACTCGGCCTATGATCATCTTTTTTATTTCATCAAACATTTGGGCAATATAGTGTTTTTTAGTGCATTAAAAATAAAAAAAGTGTGTTTTTCCCCCAAAAAATGCGTTTGAAAAATCGCTGCGCAAATACTGTGTGGAAAAAAAAAATGCAACACCCACTATTTTAATCTGTAGGGCCTTTGCTTTAAAAAAATATATAATGTTTGGGGGTTCAACATAATTTTCTTGCAAAAAAAAATTTTCTTTCATGTAAACAAAAAGTGTCAGAAAGGGCTTTGTCTTCAAGTGGTTAGAAGAGTGGATGATGTGTGACATAAGCTTCCTAATGTTGTGCATAAAATGCCAGGACAGTTCAAAACCCCCCCAAATGACCCCATTTTGTAAAGTAGACACCTCAAGCTATTTGCTGAGAGGCATGTTGAGCCCATTGAATATTTTTTTTTTTTGTCCCAAGTGATTGAATAATGACCAAAAAAAAAAAATGTACAAAAAGTTGTCACTAAATTATATATTGCTCAAACATGCCATGGGCATATGTGGAATTACACCCCAAAATACATTCTGTTGCTTCTCCTGAGTACGGGGATACCACATGTGTGGGACTTTTTGGGAGCCTAGTCGCGTACGGGACCCCAAAAACCAAGCACCGCCTTCAGGATTTCTATGGGTGTAAATTTTTGATTTCACTCCTCACTGCCTATCACAGTTTCGGAGGCCATGGAATGCCCAGATGGCACAAAACCCCCCCAAATGACCCCATTTTGGAAAGTAGACACCCCAAGCTATTTGCTGAGAGGTATGTTGAGTATTTTGCAGATCTCGCTTTTTGTCACAAAGTTTTGAAAATGTAAAAAAAGAAAAAAAAAAAGAAAAAAAAATGTCTTTCTTAATTTTCAAAAACAAATGAGAGCTGTAAAATACTCACCATGCCTCTCAGCAAATAGCTTGGGGTGTCTACTTTCCAAAATGGGGTAATTTGTGGGGGTTTTGGGCTATTTTGACATTTTATGGCCTTCAAAACTGTGATAGGTAGTGAGGAGTGAAATCAAAAATTTATGCCCTTAGAAACCTTGAAGGCGGTGCTTGGTTTTTGGGGTCCCGTACGCGGCTAGGCTCCCAAAAAGTCCCACACATGTGGTATCCCCGTACTCAGGAGAAGCAGCAGAATGTATTTTGGGGTGTAATTTCACATATAACCATGGCATGTGTGAGCAATATATCATTTAGTGACAACTTTTTGTACATTTTTTTTTTTCTTTTTGTCATTATTCAATCATTTGGGACAAAAAAAAAAAATATTCAATGGGCTCAACATGCCTCTCAGCAAATAGCTTGGGGTGTCTACTTTCCAAAATGGGGTCATTTGGGGGGGTTTTGTGCCATCTTGGCATTTTATGGCCTTCAAAACTGTGATAGGTAGTGAGGAGCGAAATCAAAAATTTATGCCCTTAGAAACCTTGAAGGCGGTGCTTGGTTTTTGGGGTCCCGTACGCGGCTAGGCTCCCAAAAAGTCCCACACATGTGGTATCCCCGTACTCAGGAGAAGCAGCAGAATGTATTTTGGGGTGTAATTTCACATATGCCCATGGCATGTGTGAGCAATATATCATTTAGTGACAACTTTGTGCAAAAAAAAAAACAATTTGTCATATTCCCGCAACCTGTGGCAAAATATAAAATATTCCATGGACTCAACATGCCTCTCAGCAAATAGCTTGGGGTGTCTACTTTCCAAAATGGGGTAATTTGGGGGGTTTTGTGCTATTTTGGCATTTTATGGCCTTCAAAACTGTGATAGGTAGTGAGGAGTGAAATCAAAAATTTACGCCCTTAGAAATCCTGAAGGCGGTGCTTGGTTTTTGGGGCCCTGTACGCGGCTAGGCTCCCAAAAAGTCCCACACATGTGGTATCCCCGTACTCAGGAAAAGCAGCAGAATGTATTTTGGGGTGCAATTCCACATATAACCATGGCATGTGTGAGCAATATATCATTTAGTGACAACTTTTTGTACATTTTTTTTTTTTTTTTGTCATTATTCAATCATTTGGGACAAAAAAAAAATATTCAATGGGGTCAACATTCCTCTCAGCAAATAGCTTGGGGTGTCTACTTTCCAAAATGGGGTAATTTGGGGGAGTTTTGTGCCATCTTGGCATTTTATGGCCTTCAAAACTGTGATAGGTAGTGAGGAGTGAAATCAAAAATTTATGCCCTTAGAAACCTTGAAGGCGGTGCTTGGTTTTTGGGGTCCCGTACGCGGCTAGGCTCCCAAAAAGTCCCACACATGTGGTATCCCCGTACTCAGGAGAAGCAGCAGAATGTATTTTGGGGTGTAATTTCACATATGCCCATGGCATGTGTGAGCAATATATCATTTAGTGACAACTTTGTGAAAAAAAAAAAAAGTTTGTCATATTCCCGCAACTTGTGGCAAAATATAAAATATTCCATGGACTGAACATGCCTCTCAGTAAATAGCTTGGGGTGTCTACTTTCCAAAATGGGGTCATTTGGGGGGGTTTGTGCTATTTTGGCATTTTATGGCCTTCGAAACTGTGATAGGTAGTGAGGAGTGAAATCAAAAATTTGCGCCCTTAGAAATCCTGAAGGCGGTGCTTGGTTTCTGGGGTCCCGTACGTGGCTAGGCTCCTAAAAAGTCCCACACATGTGGTATCCCCGTACTCAGGAGAAGCAGCAGAATGTATTTTGGGGTGCAATTCCACATATAACCATGGCATGTGTGAGCAATATATCATTTAGTGACAACTTTTTGTAATTTTTTTTTTTTGTCATTATTCAATCACTTGGGACGAAAAAAAAAAATATTCAATGGGCTCAACATGCCTCTCAGCAATTTCCTTGGGGTGTCTACTTTCCAAAATGGGGTCATTTGGGGGGGGTTTTGTACTGCCCTGCCATTTTAGCACCTCAAGAAATGAGATAGGCAGTCATAAATTTAAAGCTGTGTAAATTTCAGAAAATGTACCCTAGTTTGTAAACGCTATAACTTTTGCGCAAACCAATAAATATACGCTTATTGACATTTTTTTTACTAAAGACATGTGGCTGAATACATTTTGGCCTAAATGTATGACTAAAATTGAGTTTATTCGATTTTTCTTATAACAAAAAGTAGAAAATATCATTTTTTTTCAAAATTTTCGGTCTTTTTCTGTTTATATCGCAAAAAATAAAAATCGCAGAGGCAATCAAATACCATTAAAAGAAAGCTCTATTTGTGGGAAGAAATCGACGCAAATTTCATTTGGGTACAACATTGCATGTCCGCACAATTTACAGTTAAAGCAGCGCAGTGCCGAATCCCAAAAACAGGCTTGGTCCTAATGGCCCGAAATGGTCCGGGGCTTAAGTGGTTAAGAAAGGCCTGGAATCTTTCCTAAATGTACATAATATAACTGGGTACTAACATTTATAGGTAAAGTTGATCCAGAGAATACCCAATTCCCTCTCGTGGGATCAGGAAGGAATTTTTTCCCCTGCTGTAGCAAATTGGAGCATGCTCTGCTGGGGGTTTTCACTTTCCTCTGAATCAACTGTGGGTGAAGGATTGTGTATATGGGATTGTATTTTTCATTTTTTTGGTTGAACTAGATGGACTTGTGTCTTTTTTTCAACCTGACTAACTATGTAACTATCAGCACTGTCCAGACAGAGGGTCAGGGGTCATGCGGCCTCATAGGACAGTCAGAGGAGAATGAAAACTCTTCCTACAGTGATAGAAGACTGCTATATACTGCTGATGAGAAAAGGTATTTAGCAGTTTATATTTACTAAAATAATTTTATTTCCATGTTCTGCGTACCGTGGGAGACCAGATATAGTGAATGCAGGGTCTTGGGTTTAGTAACACTTTAAATAGTTTATCTCAACCCTCTAACTGCCACTTTTACTGGACCGCATGGTCTGTTAATGGAAGTTGAAAATATATGACTTGCTGGCAGAATCACCAAATGAAAATAATAAAAATACGCCTTAAACAAGAGAATAATGGATTTTTGTTTTGGGGTTTAATGTCACTTTAACTCATTGCAACCCTCTGCACATTTTCCCAAACATGATTGTAGATGGAGCTTTGAGTTTTTGTCAAACAACTGTACTAAGCAATTTCTCTCTGTTTGAGAAACATTAGCAATGCCACAATAGATGCTGCAAGGAACACCCAAACTGTACATTAAAGCTCCATGCACACTGGACGTTAAAATAATGTTATAAAAACGCCAGTAGCTTTGCAGTGAGTCTTTCAACATCTTTTAACATTTTGCAATAGCGTTTATTAGTGTTTTTCCACGTTTGCGTTTTTTAGCGTTTTTTTAATTGATCAAAAACATTAAAAACGCTGGTGAGCCACGTTTTTGAGCGCTTATCGACGTTTATCAGCGTTTATGAGCGTTTATAAGCATTTGACTTTTTTTGTGGTCAGAAAAACGATTCCTGAACGCAATTTTAGGGCATTCAGAAAACAGTCCATAAACTCCACAGCTGATAAACGTCCAAAAACGCCCATGTGTGCATGGACACATAGGATAACCTAGAGTGGAGTTTATGGGCTTAAAAAGAAAAAAAAACGCCCAAACTCCAAAAAACGGCCGTTTACGAGCTCCAGTGTGCATGGAGCCTAATGCCGCGTACACACGACCGTTTTTCATGACGTGAAAAATTGCATTTTTTAAATTGGTCATTAAAAACGATCGTGTGTAGGCTCCAGAGCATTTTTAACGACATGAAAAATGGCCTGAAAAAAATTAGAACCTGCTCTATTTTTTCACGTCGTTTTTCACGTCGTTCTTTTTAACGTCGTGAAAAACGGTAGTGTGTATGCTTTTACGAGGGGAAAAAAAGCGCTCAGAATTAAGTATGAGACGGGAGCGCTCGTTCTGGTAAAACTAGCGTTTGTAATGGAGATAGCACATTCGTCACGCTGTAACGGACTGAAAAGCACAAAGACTGAAAAGCGCGAATCGTCTCTCACCAAACTTTATTAACACGAGGATCAGCAAAAGCGTCCCAAAGGGTGGCGCCATTCTAATGGAACTTCCCCTTTATAGTGGCGTCGTACGTGTTGTACGTCACCGTGCTTTGCTCAAGCATTTTTTTTCACGATAGTGTGTAGGCAAGGCAGGCTTGAGAAGAATCACATCGAAAAAAACATCGTTTTTTTCAATGACATTAAAAACGGCCGTGTGTACGCGACATTATAGTTGTTCAACAATCTGTATTCCCAAAACACCAGCAAAAAGGAATAGTTATGCATTTGTGGACTGGAACACCATAGCCATACCTGGATAAAATTACAGAAGACTTTGGCTACCAGGCTGGGTATTCTATGTTATAAAATAAACCTCCCTGCACATAGATATTCTTTCTTATGGTATAATATATAGGTTGTATTGGGTGTCAATGTACTGCTTACCGATACAGCAGCCATGGCTCCTTGGTACAGCTCAAGCTATGTTTCAGGTAACTGTAATCCCAGACATCTGCAAGGTCTGATTTGTTGTATACATTCCAGGCATGATCCCATTCCTTTTCTCCACCCACTGCGATACCATAGCAATAAACTGTTCCTTTAATGGACTGTGGTATCCTGCAGGATTAGATACCATGGATAAAATGTTACCAAGTTACTATCATAGGTGATCACACTACTTTACAAAGGTAGTACAAGATGCAGCGGTAAAGTGCACAGGGTAGTAATCAATGAGAGCCTATTATTTTAGTTGAATGAAGTAAATTAGTGAAAAATAAACGTCACCCTATAGCAGCTAAGCACTGTCATACTTTCATTCTCCAAATGTCGTTTTCCAATGCTGGCTGCTATGGACAACATCATTGTAATTTCAGAGTTTGGCACATCCACATACTATTGAGCACTATTACCACAAAATCTCCGACCTTCAGTTTCATTATTTAAAAGTGGAGATACAAATGTTTCCTTTATAATCAAACTTAATTAAAATTACCAGATCACAAGAAAGCATGTGATAGACAATGAATTAATAGAGAGGGTTCAATTAATTTGGACCCGACTACTTGGGCATGCAGCTACCCCTCTTAAATAATAAAAAAAAAAAAAAAAATTACCTCAGAAATTTTGGGTTATCTTCCCTTTAAATTTTAAATGTAGTTTAGGCGGGAAGGACTTGTACCATGTGAATTAGGGGAAAATTCTGGAAGGTCACATGGTACATTAGAATGTTCTAGAATAGAACTTAGAATAGAATAGAATAGAAGCTCAATATATAAAGAGGCTCAGTGCTAAGTCTTGTGCCATTTGGTCTGTGTCGGCTCAACAAGCTCCCCACCCCCTTGTCGCAAGGCACACTACGTGATATTGTCACCCTTTCTATTAAAAGGGGGGGGGACTTGTTGTTATATTCATTCTATTGGAGCTTGAGTCCTTAATGACTGAGCTATTTTATATTTGTATCGCCCTCACCCACCTTCTCCCCTCTCTTTATGGCTGTATTACTCGTCTAGGGGTATCTGGGAGAAGGGGGAAGATGTACACCACCAGCTCGGCTCTCTGATGTAGTATGCAGAGATATGAGCAAAACTGTTTACCTTCGGGTCTGCGTTTTAGGCCGGAGCCTCAGCTTCTCCTGTGGAGGATGATTGTCACTGTCACAAACAGGGACACTTAGCTACCAGTAACACGAGTTCCACACCATAAAAAGTCCAACACTGTTTTATTTGCTTTGATCAATAGGTAGGCTGGTTGAACTTTAAAAGAACAGACAGGTTGTGGGAAAGAGTAGGTCCAGGCACACTCAATGAATAAAGTCTCTCCTGTTCGGTTTAGTGCAAACAGGCTTGGCGCACAGTCGCTGCCATCGACTGTGAACTTGGTCCCTGCCACTGACCTGGGTGAACGTTGAGGCCTCCGCCACAGGCCTTAGAGGAGGCCTGCCACTGACCTGATGAAGATGGGCCTCTGCCACAGACCATAAGAACATGAAATACCTCCGTTAGGACAAACGACCCCTGTCAGGGGAAGACAACCATCCGGACGGTCACCAGAGGCCCACACCGGCACCGGCCAAATGCTGCACCGGCTCTACGGGAGGGTCACGTCTCCGGTCTCTTATGCCCTGGATTCAAGCACCCAATACTGGGGGCACCTTAGGAATGCTTCTCCCTTGCGGGACCAAGTCGAAGGTACTGGGCCCCAGGCCTCCTTGTAAAGTACCTCACCCCAGGCTGAAGGTGCCTGGGATGGAACTCGACCCCACGCGCCCAGGTCAAGGGCGCCTGGGCACAGACGAACCGCAGCAGCCCCCAGGCTGAAGGTGCCTGGGGAATGGACCTCGTGCGCAAGATGTCCGCCCCCCCTATATCCTCTCCCAGCAGGCACAGCGGGTTCCCCGCCCCGCTGTACTACTGCCGTGAGAGGACACAAAGGGCACAGCGCTAGAATGGCAGTTCAACCCTGGTCCCAGGTGACAGCGCCACCTAGGGACCGCAGGGAACATGACACCATTCATACATCCCACACTCCAAAGTGTCCATAAATCCCAAAAATCAATGTATCTGAGCCATCTATTGCCCAGACACGCCCCTCTAAATTTGACACCCTCTACATATTGTAGGCCTGTAATTCTTAGTAATAACACACTTAAATCTGTCCAAACAAGAGTCTAGTAGACAACCCGGGTATGATAGATTTTGAAACACGAAATCATAAATTATAATATAATAAATAACTATAAATAATTATAAAAACATAATAATATAATAATAATAAATATATTTCCCATGATTATTCAATAATGTAATCAAATCAAAAACACAGAAATTTGCTGAGTTGCAGAATTGTCGCTGTCATTACTTTCAGTGTTTGATGACGAATTTCCCCACAAATCGCTATCGCTCAATTCTGCAAGTGTTCTAATTTACTATCGCTATTTTCTAGCTGGTCTAAAACCACTTTTGACGTAAAGGGACACTTTTTGGTTGCCATGGACAAGCTCAAGTTTCCAGGCAGAAAGAACAGTAAATATAATATAAAAGTGCATGCAGGGCACTGGACAAAGCACTAGGGACAAAAGGGATGTGAAATGATTTGATACAGTAATGTAATCTGTAAGATTACAGTGTACTGTATGTGTTATGTTTTGTGTACTTTTTGAAATTGCCGCCGGGCTCTGCCCCCATGCGTTGCGACGCTCACAGGGAACGGAGCCCGGAACACAGGACATTGGCCAGATGATCCGGCGGAGGACACAGCGGGGGGATATTGCAGGACCCTGGTGACAAGGTAAGTATACTGCACCAGAATTCTGCAATGCAATCCCGAGTTTGGGTCAGGGTTACCGCTAACGGTACTGAAATTTAACCCTGAGCCACACTCGGGATTACCGCCAGGAAGGTTAACCTCCCTGGCGGTATGATTCTGTCAGATTTTAGGTGCTGAAAGCGGTACAATTATTTTGCATGGAAATTTGGCGTTTTATATTGTAGGCCTGTAATTCTTAGGAATAACTCACTTAAATCTGTCCAAACCAGAGTCAAGTAGACATCCCGGGTAAGATAAAGTTTGAAACACAAAATCATAAATTATATTATAATAAATAACTATAAATAAATAATAACCAATAATAATATAAAAATAATAAAAATTATTCAATAATGTAATCAAATCAAAAACACAGAAATTTGCTGAGATGCAGAATTGTCGCTGTCATTACTTTCAGTGTTTGATGACGAATTTCCCCACAAATCGCTATCGCTCAATTCTGCAAGTGATTCTAATTTATTATCGCTGTTTTCTAGCTGGTCTAAAACCACTTTTGACATAAAGGGACACTTTTTGGTTGCTATGGACAATCTCCAAATTCCAGGCAGAATTTTTTTTATTTATAATATAAAAGTGCATGCAGGACACTGGACAGACCACTAGGGACAAAGGGGATGTGTAATTTTTTTATACAGTACTGTAATCTGTAAGATTACAGTGTACTGTATGTGTATTGTGTTTTTACTTTTTTGAATTTGGCGCCGATCTCCGCCCCTGTGCGCCGCAACGTCGCAGGGAACAGAGCTCGGCGGCACTGTGTGTGAATCGAGCGAGGAGACAGTTTGCCCACACAGCGGGGAGACATTGCAAGATCCAGGGGACAAGGTAAGTAACTCTCCGGTGTATGCTGCGATGCAGCCCGAGTCTGGCTCTGGGTTACCGCTAATGGTACTGAAATCTTACCCCGAGCCAGACTCGGGAATACTGCCAGGGAGGTTAATAAATAATCTAACAGTATGTTATCATTATTGATTTATGTAACACCAATAAACGTGCCACGGCCCAAATTTTGCCAATAAAGTTGCGTGTGTCTTTTTATTTTATTAAATAAGTTAGTATTCATGAGAGGGAATAAGGTGCAGCCTGTACCCCCTAGGCCTTGTTTAAATGGGATTCAGTCTTTATAAGTGTAGCGGGTATGTACTTTCCCGAGTGTAATTTAAACTGGCAGAGACACCAGCGATGTACAGTTCCTTGCGGTCCAGCGGGTGGCGCTGTCGCCTTGGGCTGGGGTTGAACCATTGCTGTGTGCTGTGCCTCCTTTTTGTCCTCCCTCGGCAGCGGTATGGTGGGGCGGGGAACCCGCCGTGCTTGCTGGGAGAGGGTATAAAGGGGCCGGCCATCTTTGTCATGGGGTCGAGTCCCAGGCACCTTCAGCCTGAGGGCGGTGGTTTGTGTGGGTCCTCTAGGTGGCCTAGGCCTAGAGGACGTCCGGAGGTCCTGTTCCATCCCAGGCACCTTTAGCCTGGGGTGAGGTACTCGGATGGAGGTCTGGAGCTCAGTGCCCAACACTGAGTTCCGCGAGGGAAAGAGGTCCTAGGGAACCCAGGGATTGGGTACCCGAATCCGGAAGGCGTAATGGACCGGGGGGAGCTACTCACTTGAAGACCGGGTGCAGCAGATTGCCAGTGACAGGTGAGCCTCCCATCGGAGACCGCCAGGAAGGAAAATCCCCCCTCGCTAGGAGACCTCAGCCCACTTTCAGGAAGGAAAGTGGAGAGTTCATTGTGTCTGGGCCTACTCACATCCATACCTCCTTGTTTGTTCTGTTCTTTAAGGGAGTCTAACTGATTGTGCTGTTCATTCGAGAAGAATAAAGGAGTGTTGGACTTTAATGGTGTGGGGCTCTTTTCTGGTGGACATTGTTCAAGGAAACTCCAGGTGCACAACACTGACCCGAAGGTAGAGAAGGAACTTTGCTTACACCGCACGGACACCTGTGGTGAAGGCTTGGCGTGGTGACCCAGCTCTCTCCCCTCTAAGATACCTCTAGCTGATGCAAAGAGGGGAGTGAGGAGGCCGCTACATAAGACTGATATTTCTTCCCCCACGTGCCTCTTTCCTTCATCTCTCTGTCAAAATGAACGGTTTAACGATCAACCCATACCCCCATGCCAAGGTCATAAGTGTAATCCTGGACTCTGAACACTCTCCCTTCGACCCCACATCCATTCACTGTCCAAAGCTTGCCGCCTCACCCTCCACAACATCTCCAAGATACGCCCCTTCCTAACCAATGACACCACAAAGCTTCTAATCCACTCCTTGGTTATCTCTCGCCTCAAATACTGCAACTCCCTCCTCATTGGCTTACCTTTAAATAGGCTATCCCCACTTCAGTCCATCACGAACGCTGCTGCCAGGATCATCCACCTTACAAACTGTTTGGCGTCTGCTACCCAGCTCTGTTAATCCCTCCATTGGCTGCCACTCACCCAACAAACTAAATTCAAGATACTAACAATAACTTACACAGCTATCCAGAACCTGGCCCTCAGTTACATCACTAACCTGCTCTCAAAATACCAATCAAATTGTTCTCTTCGTTCATCCCAAGACCTCCTTCTCTATAGCTCCCTTGTCACCTCATCCCACACTAATCTCCAGGACTTCTCCCAAGCCTCTCACATCCTCTGGAATGTTCTACCCCAATCTGTCTGACTATCTTCTACTTTGTCTACTTTCAGACGATCCCTGAAAACTCATCTCTTCAGAGAAGCCTATCTAGCCCCAACCTAACAACTGTACATGTATTTTCTCCATCAGCACAACCCCCCACAGTTACTACCTCTTCTCTATCTCCTGACCCTCCCTCTTAGACTGTAAGCTCTAATGAGCAGGGCCCTCTGATTCCTACTGTATTAAAGTGTATTGTACTGTCTCCCCACAAGTTGAAAAACATTGCATAAACTGTTGGCGCTATATAAATCCTGTATAATAATAATAATGATAGTGTAGCGGGGTATTGCCCTTTAATCTCTCAGAGACTACAGTACCCAGTACACTTTAAGGCACCCAGGGTGCATTGCCCCGCGCAAGGACTGCTGGGGTGGACTTTATAAGGGAGAGGCGGAGCCCAGTCTTTCTCTTTGGACACCGCCCGCCCAGCAGGCTTGAGCTCCTGTGACTTTAGGCCCAAAGCCTGGTCCTTTTTCCAAAGAGCCTTCCGCTCACACCGAGGAACCTGAGGGACGTCTCTCCTTTGTTACTGCACCATTGCCAGGAGGACCGAAGACCCGGATGTCGAGGGATCTGTGTACTTAGACACAGCAGCGGAAGAAACGGACGTGGACTGGTCCGGTTGGGTGAGAGAGCACCTGCTCATAGACAGACACAGTATCCCTGTTACATTGATGGATTACAAATTTTATTCTTCAAGTGCACCATCGTGGCTAGCAAAGATTTTCCCTACAGAACTTCCACTTAGTTCAGTCAGGCCTGACTGTATAGCATAGACTTTCCTGGCGGCATTATGTCCATGAGGGGAAATATCTGCAAAGGGGACTGTTAGAGTTGTGTAGCATTATATACTTGTCTGCTCATTTAAACACTGTTTATTGCAGGGCTCTGCACATGACATGTACATTCCTGTTTTATTGCTTACCCACTAGTCTAAGTAAATATACCAGGGTTAAATATATTGGTGTCTGTGTCCTTTACTTTACAGAAGAGACAGTGAAACAAAGTTTTAATATATTGCTGTGTGTTCTTGTCATAGGACTGTGCCGCTGTGAGTTGCAGGCCTCACAGTCCTGTCGACCCCTACTAACTGTGCCAAGGGAGGTTGGAGCCGATTGCCAGGGGTTCACAGCGGTGCACTACAGGGCCCAAAATCATAAGGCAGCCCTCTTAACTGGGGGTATCGCTACAATAGTAATAAGAGCAGCGTGTTCAGCCTCCTCCAAATCTCTCTCTCTCACACTCTCTGGTAAATATATGGGCTTATCAGGCCTACAGGAGTCACAAGCGTAGCACTGATCTCCTTAACAGCCTGAATGGGACACATTGGGTTGAGCATGGTGAATCCATTAAATTACTCCTGTTAAAAGGTGGCTACATTCATTCTCCATGGTCCCATTGTATGTAGAAACGTAGCCACCCTTGCTTCCTCCCAAGATGGACCAGGGACTATGGGATGTGTAGTGTGCATAGATCATATGACCGCATTTAGCATGCACTGCTCATTCCAAAAAACGAAAGTAGGGAGAAAAGGAGTGGTTCAGCAGCTCACAGAGAATGTTGCAAGGAAAAACACTAAAAAACTATTTAATGAAAAATGGATTACAGGGCCAATGCAGTATAAGTAAAGGCAAAACTTGAAGAGAAGGAATAGAACACCTGTCGGGTGTTTATTACTATCTGTGCCCCATCAGGGAGATTCACCCTTCCTATTTGTCCTATTTACTGTTATCACTGAGAGTACAATAAAATAAAAAAATTATGTTTTGCATTGTTACCAGAAAAGGAATATAGAGGAAATCTTCCATTTGACACACTATCTCTGGTGGCAACCAGAAATTCCCTCAATTTGGAGGGATTCCCTCTTACTTCCTGTTCTGGCTGTGGGATAGGAAGTGAGAGGAAATCTGCACAATGGGACACAGATGTGAAAAAAATAAACTGACAAGGGTTATAATCTTACTCTTTTCAAAATGAAAAAAAAAATGTTATTACCCTCCCTTACGCTATCCAAAATCAAAAAAAAGGTTTTGCCTTTTGTTCAACTTTAGGCTGGGTTCACACTATTGCAAATTGGATGCAGCTTTCGCCGTATCCAATTTGCATGTCAGGAGATTGTGACCAGTTCTCTTTGGAGTCGGTTCACACATCTCCGTAGCGGCTGCGGACCAAATTGCACAGGAGTCCTGTGCGTCTTCTGAACCATTTCAGGTCCGAATTCAGCCCAAAATTCAGCCTGAAATCGGACCTGAAATGGTTAATGGGGATGCACCGCTGTGAGCTGCTCTGTGCTGCAGTATGAACCCAGCCTCATAGAGGATCTTCCCCTAATAACAAAAAATTCAAAGTCAGCAGCTACAAATACTGTAGCTGCTGACTTTGAATAAAAGGACACTTACCTGTACAAGAATCCAGCGCCGCCCTCACATGGGCTGGTTCTTCACCGGTCTTTGGGTCCCCAGCGCTGGCTACTTAAGTGTGGGAAGCCAGCTGTGACTCCTTGCAGCCAGCTTCCCATCTCTCTCTCTCTCTCTCCAGAAATGCTTCCCTATTGAAAACGCTTCTAAACGAAAGCGCTCATTGACGCCCCTAAACACGGCATGTAAAAGTTGCAACACAGACGTTTTTACAGTTGGTTACTACTTGTCAAGTTTCAGCATTCAGAAGAGGTTTTCAAACGTCCAGTGTACATGAAACCTTACAGTACACCTAGGGTGACCATGCGTCCCGGATTGCCCGGGACAGTCCTGCATTTTGCAGGTCTGTCCCAGGTCCCGGGCACCTTCATTCCAGGACAACACAGTGTCCCGGAATGAAGCTGACACAGCCACCCACCCTCCCATCTATCTGTTGCCCCCGAAAAATGCCACCACAGCACCGCTTTACTCACTGACAGCACTTGTCCTGGCCGGGAATGTCTGGAGAGGCACAATCCCCGCTCCCTGCTTGTGATTGGAGAAATCATAAATCCCACCTCTTGTGTCTAATCACAGCAGGGCAGTGTAAAGCCAGCATTGGAACAAGGTAAAACGGGTCTGGGCCAGTCAGGACAAGTGCTGTCAGTAAGTAAAGTGCAATGCCACTTTTGGGGGCGTGATCAGTTCTTCTGGGTAGAGCGGGCATCCGCTGCCCCAGCTGTGCTGTGATTCATTACAGCACAAGCTGATTTTTGGGAAGAGGGGCCCTGAATGGCTGTTTGGAAATTTGGTCACCTTAAGTACACCAGTCATGAGGCAGCCATTGCTGACCTCTCCTTATTAGAATGTTTGTTTTCTTGCTGCCATGCTGTTTACCTTAAATGAGTCACAGACTTGTGACAAGCATATGAATTGGCAGTACAGACACTGTTCTGACAGTCATCTAAAAATTCTTATTCTGTGTTTGTGACCCAAAAGTGTTAGGCCCCTTCCACACTGGGGCCGTGCCGCGTTAGTGTATACACCGCTCCTATACGCCCCAAAGATGCTGCTTGCAGGACTTTTTTCACATCCTGCAAGGGCACCGCCCCAGTGTGAAAGCACTCAGGCTTTCACACTTGGGAGGCATGAGAGGCACTTTTCAGGTGCTATTTTTAGTGCTAAAATGCCTGAAAAGCGCCTACAGTGGGAAAGGGGTCTAAAAGCCAGACACAGCCAATCAAGTAGCTTTCAGAAAAATCCCAGTCATGGCATCCCCCATTCTTCTCTAATAACAGGTGGCCAAACGCTGACCACACATGTGAAATCTCTACCTATTTTTATTGCAGCTAAACCCATGTTGTCATGTGGGTGCTGAACACTTTGTGAGCTCTGACCAAAGAACGCTGGAGCTTTTGCAGGGCTTCTTCTCCTCTCTCCTGCAGGTGAATGAATTGTTATGAAGGAAGGACAAGTATAAGCATCTATGGAATGGCACCTGTGTTCAGACCATATGGCCTCATTCACATGGGTGCTTTGGCCCATACAGCATAAATCGGCCATTTGCTTTTGCTTTTGCAGCTGGAGCTGTGTGCAGGCAGCCTATATAAATCTATGGGGATGCAGCGCCGGTCATCAGTCACCTGTCCCTGCACTCCTGTCATATTGGGATTATCAGCTTTGTACATACAGCTGCTACACCCTCAGAGCTACATAGACTGCCTGCACACAGCTCCAGCCACATAAACAAATGACCAATTCATGCTGTATGTGCCACATTGATATTTATATTCTTACCAAGCCATAAAGCGGAGTTTTAAAACAAGCTATACCTAACCCCTTTAGCTGACTGTAATGTGAAGTAATTTTTTTTAAAGGTTACAACAAAGATTGTAAAGTGATGTTGCAGACAGCTGTAACAGCTCAGAGACGCCCGCTGTGCGTTTACACTGGAGAGCTGAAAGGCTGCCAAAATTCTGCTCTCCAAAGACTTTGAGATTTCACAGAGTCTGTTGTGAAGCATCATGTATACAGATGCATAGGGTCATACAACTTAAACATGGAGGCCTATTTCAATACCTGGGAGACACAGCTCCATTGTACAGGGGTGTAACTCCATGGATACACATAAGACTTTACATTAAGGTGACCAGATTTTTAAAATGAAATCCGGGGACATCTTTTTTTTTTTATACTAGTAATGGCGTCAATCGGCGACTCTCTGCCCGTCGCCGCCCGCCTCACAGCCTGTCAAGTCTTATTTTCTGGGCCCCGGGTACTACTGGGTGGAGAACGGAGGAAGATCACTTCGCCAGGGAAGGCAAGGACATAAGCAGGCAAGCGGCTGGCCGGGACTTGAGCCAAGGCAGCAGAACATGTGAGCGGAGCTGAATGGGCATGCACCCGAAACTGAAGAAATGGTCCCTCCGCTCTGACCAGCACATGATGATCAGAAACGGGGCACAGATAATGGAAAAAAATACACCCCCCTAAGCTAGTAGGAGTGGCGGAGTGGGGGGGGGGGTGTAATTCAGTATTATTATTTTTTTTATTCTGCACTGACTGTCTTTGAAATTGCCCTAGCCCCTGTTCAAATCCAATCCGGGGACAAAAACGAGGACAGACTTGGTCCGGGGACAGTGTCCTCAATCCGGGGACTGTCCCCTGAAACCGGGGATGTCTGGTCACCCTACTTTACATGCCTTTGCTTGTTGATGCAAGCATGGCATATACAGTATTATACATATATTATTTACTATGGGTGGCTGTAAGCACAGAAATAGGATAACTCTTTGAGGAAACTGTTCCTGACTCAGCAAAAAGAACAAGTGTTGCATAAAACTGACGATGTACTGCAACTTTGTACCAGATAACCAAACACCAATAGTGATGAGCCGAACACCCCCGGGTTCGGTTCGCACCAGAACCCGCGAACGGACCTAAAGTTCGTACGAACATTAGAACCCTATTAAATACAATGGATGCGAACGTTCGAATTCTAAAGTGCTAATTATAACAACTATTATGCATGTTATTGTCCTAAAAAGGGTTTGGGAACCCGGGTTGTGCACCAGGGGACATGTATCAATGCAAAAAGAAGTTTTAAAAACGGTCGTTTTTCGGGAGCAGTCATTTTAATGATGCATAAAGTGAAAAAAAAAAAGTCAAATATTCCTTTAAATATCGTACCTGGGGGGTGTCTAAAGTATGCCTGTGAAGTGCCACGTGTTTCCCGTGTTTAGAACTGTCCCTGCACAAAATTACATTTCTAAAGGAAAAAAAGCCATTTAAAACTGCTTGCGGCTTTAATGTAATGTCTGGTCCCGGTAATATGGATGAAAATCTTTAAGAAAAATGGCATAGCTACCCCATGACCCCCCCCCCCCTACCCCAGCCCATTACCAGCCCCTTTGGGTCTTGTATGGATATTAAGGGGAACCCCGCACATAAAATAAAAAAGGCCCTATATACTCTGAACAGCCGTATACAGGCGGTGCATACAAGACAGGGACTGTAGGTTTGTTCTTATGTAGAATCTGTTTGTAATTTTGAACAGGTACATTGTTGAAGTGTAGCTCCAGCCCAAAAATCTATTTTTAAACTTTTTGGAAAACATAGGTAAGGGTTATCACCCCTGTA
This sequence comes from Rana muscosa, assembly GCA_029206835.1. Taxonomy (NCBI): domain Eukaryota; kingdom Metazoa; phylum Chordata; class Amphibia; order Anura; family Ranidae; genus Rana; species Rana muscosa. The sequence continues at coordinate 1,019,166,140 of CM055116.1, forward strand.
ACATTTGTTTTGCTGTCTGTGCCCCTGTTCAGAACATTTCACCTCACTTTCCGTCCCAATGACAACTGTTTTTGAAATGTGGTGTTTTTCTTGAAACAAGGATTGCTGATAAAGCATCAGTACAGAGGAGACACCTTTCTCCCATATTTATTCTTACAGGAGAGAATTTTCCTTCCTAGTGGTAGATTTCCTCTCACTTCCTGTTGTCTTCTTGCGTTTGCAAGTAGGAGTCGTTTGTAAGTTGGATGTTTGAAAGTAGGGACCTGCCGTATATACTCTGCAGAAATAGGCCCCTTAGTTGTTGGTGTTGGCACAACACTGTAAGCACTCACAGTTACTCTTGGTTGGTGCTGGAACGCCCTGCTGTCAACTATTATATCAGGAATTTTAATTACATATAATTGTTGAACAGTGGTAGTAAAAATTGGGCCTTTGATGGTGGTGCTGGTGCCACAACACTGTAAGCCCTGACAGTTACTCTTGGTGGGTGCAGCAATGGGCCCTGCTGTGAATTATTAGATCAAGAATTGTAATTACATGCCCCTTTTGAACAGGGGCTGAAAAATTGGGCCTTTCGTGGTGGTGGTGGTGGTGTTGTTGCCACAACACTGTAAGCCCTCAGAGTTACTCTTGGTGGGTGCAGCAATGGGCCCTGCTGTGAATTATTAGATCAAGAATTGTAATTGCATGCCCCTGTTGAACAGGGGCTGAAAATATGGGCCTTTCGTGGTGGTGGTGGTGGTGTTGCCACAACACTGTAAGCCCTCAGAGTTACTCTTGGTGGGTGCAGCAATGGGCCCTGCTGTGAATTATTAGATCAAGAATTGTAATTACATGCCCCTTTTGAACAGGGGCTGAAAAATTGGGCCTTTCGTGGTGGTGGTGGTGGTGGCGTTGCCACAACACTGTAAGCCCTCAGAGTTACTCTTGGTGGGTGCAGCAATGGGCCCTGCTGTGAATTATTAGATCAAGAATTGTAATTGCATGCCCCTGTTGAACAGGGGCTGAAAAATTGGGCCTTAGGCACTGGTGGCACAACACTACAACCCCTCACAGATACTGTACTTGGAGCACAGCAATGAGCCCTGTTGCAAAGTATTGCTTCAAAAATTGTAATGACACGCCCCTGTTAAACAGGGGCTGAAAAATTGGGCCTTAGGCACTGGTGCCACAACACTCCAACCCCTCACAGATACTGTACTTGGAGCACAGCAATGAGCCCTATGGCAAATTATTGCTAAAAAAATTGTAATTACACGCCCCTGTAAAACAGGGGCTGAAAAATTGGGCCTTAGCCACTGGTGGCGGCACCCATAAACAAAAATGATCTTCCAAGCTATCATCATCAATCGTATCATTGAGGACTCGGAGGAGGAGGATAGCCAGTCAACATAACAGCACAGGCACTCAGCATCAGCATCAGTCTTGAAGGGATGTGACATGTTAAAATCAATTAGTCTGTTATATCAGCATCAGGTGTGTGGTAGCTGGTGGTGATCCAAGACTGGTTCATCTTGATGAAAGTCAGTCGATCAACTGAGTCGGTGGACAGGCGCACCCTGTGATCCGTGACAAATCCTCCAGCAGCACTGAATGTGCGTTCCGAAAGAACGCTGGATGCAGGACAGGCCAGTAGCTCAATTGCATACTGTGCAAGCTCTGGCCAGTGATCCATCCTCAAGACCCAGTAAGCCAGAGGATTTTCGGTGGGGAAGGTGTCCAAGTCTGACCTTGCCCCTAGATATTCCTGCACCATGTTTATCAGACGCTGGCGATGGTTGCTGGAACCGATCATACTTTGGGGCTGCGGACTAAAGAATTGTCTGAACGCATCGGTCAGACGGCCACCTTCCCCACCGCTCCTTCTTTGACTGGCCGAAGCCTCAGCAACTCGTTGTCCAGGACCAGGAGTTTGTAACCTCCCAGTCTCTGGGAACGCGTTGCACAGACCTTTCTGCAAGGCCTCCCGGAGTTGTCTCATCCTCTGCTCCCTCTGCGACGGTAACATAAGGTCCGCAACCTTACCCTTGTACCGTGGATCAAGGAGAGTGGCCAGCCAGTAATGGTCCCTCTCCTTGATCCGAAGAATACGAGGATCCTTCCGCAGACTTTGCAGGATCAGGGAGGCCATGCAGCGTAGGTTTGCTGAGGCATTCGCTCCGGAGTCCTCTGGGTCACTAAGGACGACATGATCCGCAGCCACCTCCTCCCAGCCACGTACAAGTCCACTGGTTTCTTGGGACTGTAAATCATCCCTAAAAGACTGCTGCTGATGATGCTGAGTGCCAGCCTCCACCTCCATGCTGACACAATCCTCCTCCTCCTCCTCCTCCTCCTCCTCGTCCTCTTCCTGTGCGATGGGTGGGACAGAAGGAACACTGTCTGGGTAAAGGGGGCCTTGAGAGGCAAGGAAGTCCTCCTCTTCCTGCCTCTGTTCTGCCTCAAGTGCCCTGTCCATTATTCCACGCAGCGTGTGCTCCAACAGGTGGACAAGAGGTACAGTGTCACTGATGCATGCACTGTCACTGCTCACCATCCTCGTGGCCTCCTCAAATGGTGCCAGGACAGTGCATGCATCCCTGATCATGCCCCACTGGCGTGGAGAAAAAAAACCAAGCTCCCCTGACCCTGTCCTGGTGCCGTAGTCGCACAGGTACTCATTGATGGCCCTCTGCTGCGTGTGCAGCCGCTGCAGCATGGCCAACGTTGAGTTCCACCTGGTGGGCATGTCACATATAAGGCGGTTCTTGGGCAGGTTCAACTCCTTTTGCAGCTCAGCCAGGCGAGCACTGGCATTATAAGATCTGCGGAAATGCACACAGACTTTCCTGGCCTGCCTCAGGACATCCTGTAAGCCCGGGTACCTGCCCAAGAACCGCTGCACCACCAGGTTAAGGACGTGAGCCACACAGGGCACATGGGTCAGTTGTCCCTGTCGGAGGGCGGAGAGGAGGTTGGTGCCATTGTCGCAAACCACCATTCCTGGCTTAAGCTGGCGTGGCGTCAACCACCTCTCGGCCTGGCCCTGCAGAGCAGACAGGACCTCTGCCCCAGTGTGGCTTCTGTCCCCCAAACACACCAGCGCAAGCACAGCATGGCATCTTTTTGCCTGCGTACTTGCGTAGCCCCTTGAACGCCTACGGAGCACCGCTGGTTCCGAGGACAAACCACAGGAAGAGGCCATGGAGGAAGAAGAAGAGGAGGGGGTGGAGGAGAGAGGTGTGTCACAACCAGTAGTAGCATTTTGGAGGCGTGGCGGTGGAACAACCTCCAACACTACTGCACCTTGTCCTGCATCCTTCCCAGCTGCCAAAAGAGTGACCCAATGGGCCGTGAAAGAAAGGTAACGTCCCTGTCCATGCCTGCTGGACCATGAGTCAGCGGTAATATGCACCTTACCGCTGACCGCCCTGTCCAGCGAGGCCAAGACATTGCCTTCCACATGCCGGTAGAGAGCCGGAATAGCCTTCCGTGAGAAAAAGTGGCGTTTGGGAACCTGCCACTGAGGAACCGCACATTGCACAAACTCACGGAAGGGGGCCGAGTCTACCAACTGAAAAGGCAGCAGTTGAAGCGCTAGCAATTTAGCCAAGCTAGCATTCAACCGCTGGGCATGTGGATGGCTGGGAGTGAACTTCTTTCGGCGGTCCAGCAGCTGGGGCAGGGAAATTTGCCTGCTAGAATCGGACGTCGGTGTACTGCTAGCAGAGTGGCCGCAAGTACTTGGCTGTGACACACCTAATTCTACACCTTCATTCCTCTCAGTGCATGTTTCAGAGAGGACTGAAGTTATAGTGGGGTTGGAGATCCCAGCTGATGCGGTGCAAGGAGAGGTCCGCTTTGTTCTTTGGTGTGGGTCTTTGAGGTAGGCTTGCCAACGAGCTGCATGGCAGGTCAACATATGTCTGGTCAGGCATGTGGTACCCAAGCGGCTGATGTTTTGGCCACGCGATATACGCTTGAGACATATGTTGCAAACAGCAGCTGTGCGATCTGATGCACTCGCCTCAAAAAAGGCCCACACCAAAGAACTTTTTGAATGACGGGCAGAGGCAGCGCCCTGCACAGGCGGAGCTCTGCGGTGTGATTCCGTCGGTGTACTGCCCTTACGCTGGCCACCAAAGGGCATCCTGCCTCGTTGGAGATGTGCCTCCTCCTCATCCTCCTCCTCCTCCTCTCTCCTATTAGGCACCCACGTGGAGTCAGTGACCTCATCATCCCCTCCCTCCTCATCACTGGAGCCAATCTGGCAGTATGCTGCAGCTGCTGGAACATGACTGCCAGATTGGTGTCCTTCTTGAGCATCCCCTCTGTCTGCTCTCACGCTACTGCCTTCCTCTAGCTGGGTTTCATCATCAGACCCTTTGAAACGCTGGGCATCCTCCTGGAGCATGTACCCAACACTGTGCTCAAACAGTTCGGGGGACTCCTCAGGAGGAGGACATGGTGGGTCTAGGGAAGGAGTGACTGATGATGAGTCTGACATTGATACCAGGGAAGAGGACGCTTTGGCAGCTGCTTTTCCAGTACCCTGAGCCTGGGTGAGAGAGGATGAGGAGGAGGAGGAGGGCTTGGTCATCCACTCTACCAAGTCTTCGGCATGATGTGGCTCAACATGTCCAGCTGCCAAAAAGAAGGACAAGCGTGTCCCATGGCCATGTGCTGATGACAATGCACCGCGTCCACGACCAGCACTGTTGCCCCCAGACACAGAGCCTGCTTGCCCTCTTTTATTGCCTCCTGACTGTCTGCCTCTCCTTGTTTGCCTTCCAGACATTCTAATAGATGGCCTGCAGGGAGATGGGAAAAAAGCAATAAGGGCTACCTTCAGGTGTCCTTCTCTGTCCCTTTACTTAAGGATTTCTAAATATGGTTGAGGATGATTGCTTTTGCACAGAATATCACAACGACAATTTCCCTGACTGTGCAAAAAAACAAGGATTTCAAAGATGGTTGATGAGGAATGCTTTAGCACACTATAGCACAAGGAGAATTCCCTCACTGTCCTTCCCTGTCCCTAGAAACAAGGATTCGCACAGTAAAACACACTGACACTCTCCCTACCTATAGTTTTCTGTCCCTAGAAAAAATGTTTTTTTAAAGCACACTATAGCACAAGGAGAATTCCCTCACTGTCCTTCCCTGTCCCTAGAAACAAGGATTCGCACAGTAAAAGACACTGACACTCTCCCTACCTATAGTCTTCTGTCCCTAGAAAAAATGTTTTTTTTAAAGCACACTATAGCACAAGGAGAATTTCACTCACTTTCCTTCTTTGTCCCTAGAAACAAGGTTTATCACAGTGAAAGAAACTGACACTCTTCCTTCCTATAGTTTTCTGTCCCTAGAAAAAAATGTTTTTTTAAAGCACACTATAGCACAAGGAGAATTCCCTCACTGTCCTTCCCTGTCCCTAGAAACAAGGATTCGCACAGTAAAAGACACTGACACTCTCCCTACCTATAGTTTTCTGTCCCTAGAAAAAATGTTTTTTTAAAGCACACTATAGCACAAGGAGAATTCCCTCACTGTCCTTCCCTGTCCCTAGAAACAAGGATTCGCACAGTAAAAGACACTGACACTCTCCCTACCTATAGTTTTCTGTCCCTAGAAAAAATGTTTTTTTAAAGTACACTATAGCACAAGGAGAATTTCACTCACTTTCCTTCTTTGTCCCTAGAAACAAGGATTATCACAGTGAAAGAAACTGACACTCTCCCTACCTATAGTTTTCTGTCCCTAGAAAAAATGTTTTTTTAAAGCACACTATAGCACAAGGAGAATTCCCTCACTGTCCTTCCCTGTCCCTAGAAACAAGGATTCGCACAGTAAAAGACACTGACACTCTCCCTACCTATAGTTTTCTGTCCCTAGAAAAAATGTTTTTTTAAAGCACACTATAGCACAAGGAGAATTTCACTCACTTTCCTTCTTTGTCCCTAGAAACAAGGATTATCACAGTGAAAGAAACTGACACTCTTCCTTCCTATAGTTTTCTGTCCCTAGAAAAAAATGTTTTTTTAAAGCACACTATAGCACAAGGAGAATTCCCTCACTGTCCTTCCCTGTCCCTAGAAACAAGGATTCGCACAGTAAAACACACTGACACTCTCCCTACCTATAGTTTTCTGTCCCTAGAAAAAATGTTTTTTTAAAGCACACTATAGCACAAGGAGAATTCCCTCACTGTCCTTCCCTGTCCCTAGAAACAAGGATTCGCACAGTAAAAGACACTGACACTCTCCCTACCTATAGTTTTCTGTCCCTAGAAAAAATGTTTTTTTAAAGCACACTATAGCACAAGGAGAATTTCACTCACTTTCCTTCTTTGTCCCTAGAAACAAGGTTTATCACAGTGAAAGAAACTGACACTCTTCCTTCCTATAGTTTTCTGTCCCTAGAAAAAAATGTTTTTTTAAAGCACACTATAGCACAAGGAGAATTCCCTCACTGTCCTTCCCTGTCCCTAGAAACAAGGATTCGCACAGTAAAACACACTGACACTCTCCCTACCTATAGGTTTCTGTCCCTAGAAAAAATGTTTTTTTAAAGCACACTATAGCACAAGGAGAATTCCCTCACTGTCCTTCCCTGTCCCTAGAAACAAGGATTCGCACAGTAAAAGACACTGACACTCTCCCTACCTATAGTTTTCTGTCCCTAGAAAAAATGTTTTTTTAAAGCACACTATAGCACAAGGAGAATTTTACTCACTTTCCTTCTTTGTCCCTAGAAACAAGGTTTATCACAGTGAAAGAAACTGACACTCTTCCTTCCTATAGTTTTCTGTCCCTAGAAAAAAATGTTTTTTTAAAGCACACTATAGCACAAGGAGAATTCCCTCACTGTCCTTCCCTGTCCCTAGAAACAAGGATTCGCACAGTAAAACACACTGACACTCTCCCTACCTATAGTTTTCTGTCCCTAGAAAAAATGTTTTTTTAAAGCACACTATAGCACAAGGAGAATTCCCTCACTGTCCTTCCCTGTCCCTAGAAACAAGGATTCGCACAGTAAAAGACACTGACACTCTCCCTACCTATAGTTTTCTGTCCCTAGAAAAAATGTTTTTTTAAAGCACACTATAGCACAAGGAGAATTTCACTCACTTTCCTTCTTTGTCCCTAGAAACAAGGTTTATCACAGTGAAAGAAACTGACACTCTTCCTTCCTATAGTTTTCTGTCCCTAGAAAAAAATGTTTTTTTTAAAGCACACTATAGCACAAGGAGAATTCCCTCACTGTCCTTCCCTGTCCCTAGAAACAAGGATTCGCACAGTAAAACACACTGACACTCTCACTACCTATAGTTTTCTGTCCCTAGAAAAAATGTTTTTTTAAAGCACACTATAGCACAAGGAGAATTCCCTCACTGTCCTTCCCTGTCCCTAGAAACAAGGATTCGCACAGTAAAAGACACTGACACTCTCCCTACCTATAGTTTTCTGTCCCTAGAAAAAATGTTTTTTTAAAGCACACTATAGCACAAGGAGAATTTCACTCACTTTCCTTCTTTGTCCCTAGAAACAAGGTTTATCACAGTGAAAGAAACTGACACTCTTCCTTCCTATAGTTTTCTGTCCCTAGAAAAAAATGTTTTTTTAAAGCACACTATAGCACAAGGAGAATTCCCTCACTGTCCTTCCCTGTCCCTAGAAACAAGGATTCGCACAGTAAAACACACTGACACTCTCCCTACTATGACAGCAGGAAGGTAAAGTCACCTGGTTGCATCCAGGGGGGTAGGTATATTTCTCCCAGATTCAGGCTTTATGCCGACTTATACAACTAGGGAGAGAGTTGATGAAGCCCAGCTGAGGCTAGTGGGCTCATGGATGATTCATACCTCTAGGGAGAGTGCTGGGCGTCGTGCAGGCAGGGAGTTGATGAGACCAGCTGAAGCTTGTCAGCTCGTTTAAGGCCTCTATAAAAACTCCCAGCTTCATTAGGTGTTTGCTCATGCCTGGAACCAGACCTGTGTGGACTGTCTAGGGAGAGTGAACCCCTGTGCGGTGAGACAAAGCCTATGTGGCTATTTGTTTGGACATTTACTAAACCAGGGACTTAGGGACTAGGACAGCACCAGGCTGATCTCAGTTGTTAGTTAGGGAAACCTGCATGTTTAGTCAGAGGTCAAGCTGACCAGGATTTATTTTGTTTATGTTTCTTTTTGCTTTGCTGTGTTTTTGTCACTGTAAATAGAGAAATAAACCGCACCTTTTGATCTTGAAAACCACAACCTCCGTCTGCTGGGCCTGTTTTTGTGTGGGGAGCCCATCCAGGGGGTCACACACACCCGCTACCGAGCTAACCCCCTCACACTACCTATAGTTTTCTGTCCCTAGAAAAAATGTTTTTTTAAAGCACACTATAGCACAAGGAGAATTCCCTCACTGTCCTTCCCTGTCCCTAGAACCCTAGAAACAAGGATTCGCACAGTAAAAGACACTGACACTCTCCCTACCTATAGTTTTCTGTCCCTAGAAAAAATGTTTTTTTAAAGCACACTATAGCACAAGGAGAATTTCACTCACTTTCCTTCTTTGTCCCTAGAAACAAGGTTTATCACAGTGAAAGAAACTGACACTCTTCCTTCCTATAGTTTTCTGTCCCTAGAAAAAAATGTTTTTTTAAAGCACACTATAGCACAAGGAGAATTCCCTCACTGTCCTTCCCTGTCCCTAGAAACAAGGATTCACACAGTAAAAGACACTGACACTCTCCCTACCTATAGTTTTCTGTCCCTAGAAAAAATGTTTTTTTAAAGCACACTATAGCACAAGGAGAATTCCCTCACTGTCCTTCCCTGTCCCTAGAAACAAGGATTCGCACAGTAAAAGACACTGACACTCTCCCTACCTATAGTTTTCTGTCCCTAGAAAAAATGTTTTTTTAAAGCACACTATAGCACAAGGAGAATTTCACTCACTTTCCTTCTTTGTCCCTAGAAACAAGGATTATCACAGTGAAAGAAACTGACACTCTCCCTACCTATAGTTTTCTGTCCCTAGAAAAAATGTTTTTTTAAAGCACACTATAGCACAAGGAGAATTCCCTCACTGTCCTTCCCTGTCCCTAGAAACAAGGATTCGCACAGTAAAAGACACTGACACTCTCCCTACCTATAGTTTTCTGTCCCTAGAAAAAATGTTTTTTTAAAGCACACTATAGCACAAGGAGAATTTCACTCACTTTCCTTCTTTGTCCCTAGAAACAAGGATTATCACAGTGAAAGAAACTGACACTCTTCCTTCCTATAGTTTTCTGTCCCTAGAAAAAAATGTTTTTTTAAAGCACACTATAGCACAAGGAGAATTCCCTCACTGTCCTTCCCTGTCCCTAGAAACAAGGATTCGCACAGTAAAAGACACTGACACTCTCCCTACCTATAGTTTTCTGTCCCTAGAAAAAATGTTTTTTTAAAGCACACTATAGCACAAGGAGAATTCCCTCACTGTCCTTCCCTGTCCCTAGAAACAAGGATTCGCACAGTAAAAGACACTGACACTCTCCCTACCTATATTTTTCTGTCCCTAGAAAAAATGTTTTTTTAAAGCACACTATAGCACAAGGAGAATTTCACTCACTTTCCTTCTTTGTCCCTAGAAACAAGGATTATCACAGTGAAAGAAACTGACACTCTCCCTACCTATAGTTTTCTGTCCCTAGAAAAAATGTTTTTTTAAAGCACACTATAGCACAAGGAGAATTCCCTCACTGTCCTTCCCTGTCCCTAGAAACAAGGATTCGCACAGTAAAACACACTGACACTCTCCCTACCTATAGTTTTCTGTCCCTAGAAAAAATGTTTTTTTAAAGCACACTATAGCACAAGGAGAATTCCCTCACTGTCCTTCCCTGTCCCTAGAAACAAGGATTCGCACAGTAAAACACACTGACACTCTCCCTACCTATCCTTCTCTTTCCCTAAACTAAAGGAATCCAGGTTAAGCAAGAAAAAAATAAATGTCACTGTCCCTGCCTATGTTTCTCTTTCCCTGCTCCGGAACACACTACACTAGGCCGCCGTGCTGGCGGCCTTTTATAGTGTGGGGCGTGTACTAAACACCCTCAGCAATAATTGGCCACAGGCATCCTGCCTGTGGCCAATCATTGCTCTCCTCGCTGCCGGCGCTGTGATTGGCCAAGCATGCGGGGTCACAGTGCATGCTTGGCCAATCACAGCGCCTGGATGACACTGCGATGGCGTAGTGCATTGTGGGCCGTTCGCATCACTCGAATTTGGCGCGAACGGCCCAAATCGTTCGATCTTCGTCGAACGATCGAACAGCCGATGTTCGAGTCGAACGTATGTTCGACTCGAACACGAAGCTCATCCCTAAACACCAATATTGCCTGAGAAAAAAAAAAACTCAGTCTCTTTTAGCACCATTATCTTGCCTGGCAAAAAAACTTGACAATACAGTATATTTCAATGTTGTAGTGCAAAATAAAGCATTACTATTGTGTGAGAAAACTGTCCCTGGATCTGTTAAATGCAATATCTCGCTTAGTATAGAAATGGACAATCTGTTGTAAATGTGGATCATAAAAATACCTACTATTTGATAAGACTGTATTAGGTTATGTGTTTTTCATTTTGTTACTTGGCAGAAATGCTATTTATTTTTATTTTTTATTTTTAGTTGTGTATTGTCTATAGCTTTTTTTTTACCTTTACCACTGTAGTGTACTGTAGTCAAAAAATGCAGAAACTATACAATTAGCACCTTACACACATGCCCATCCTTTAGAAAACAAAAACAAATATAGGTTAGCCTAAATCCCCCTCTACCCCCAGGCCTATGCATACAGAATATATATATTACAGTTACCGTTATCAACACTTCAATTATTGCATGTTTTTTGGTATTTCCTTACCTTCTGACAGCACTTGCTACGGGCCAAATATCAACCGGTATCAGCTAGTACAATTGAAACTGTCCAAAATTCGGTCAGTGTGTACAGCTGTCTTTCCAAGGGGACATGCTGGAAAAACAACATCCGATCATCACTCGCAGCCAATTGCTGCCGGCGCTGATCAGTGAGTTCTGGCAGTCCCCCTGTCAGAACACAAAGGCACAGTGGGGGAGATCGCCACATCATCATATCATGTGAATATGATACGAATCTGAACAACTGCAACATACAGGGATATACAATGTAATACTGACATATAATCACACACATAGGTTAGACTTGATGGACTTGTGTCTTCTTTCAACCTCACCTACTATGTAACTACAGTATGTAACTATGTGTGTTGCATCTGTCAAGTTTTTTTTTTTTTTTTCGTTCAGCCATCTAGGTTGAAAGACAAAAAAAACGTTACGTTTGTAATGGGCCTTGGTTTTAGAGGCGTCATTGCTACAATTGTGTATGTCAAAAAGCTGTTTTTTATTGTAAATCTGTATACAGATGGAGTACAACACACTGTACCCTCCTGTAAAGGTAAACCAACAAAGTTCTAAAAAATTGTATGTTAGTGCAGATAAAAAAGAGTATCGCGGACAGTACTCAATTGTTTCTGTCGCAAGTGCACTGATATGGCTACAATCACCTCTTCTAAAGCTTGGAATTTAAAATCTTTACAGTATCCACTTTTATTTATTATAATTGCACCTCAATGGCTATACAGGACAATCAGTGTTCTTATGTTAGATGTGAGAGGGTCCAATTTTAACATTAGCGCCTGGGCTTGTTGTCTTCTTGATCAGTGGAAGATGGACAAATCCCTTATGCCGTGTACACACGACCGTTTTTAATGTCATTGAAAAAAACGACGTTTTTCTCGACGTGATTCTTCTCAAGCCTGCCTTGCCTACACACGATCATGAAAAAAAATGCTTGAGCAAAGCGCGAAATGTACGACGGCACTATAAAGGGGAAGTTTCATTCGGATGGCTTTGGGCTGCTTTTGCTGATCCAAGTGTTAGTAAAGTTTGGTGAGAGACGATTCGCGCTTTTCAGCCTCCTGCTCCTCAGTCCGTTACAGCATGACGAATGTGCTATCTCCATTACGAGCGCTAGTTTTACCAGAACGAGCGCTCCCGTCTCATCATTTGCTTCTGAGCATGCACATTTTTTCACGTCGTTAAAGCCTACACACGGCCGTTTTTCATGACGAGAAAAACGACGACGTGAAAAACGACGTGAAAAATTTGTGCATGTTCCAAATTTTTAATGGCCATTTTTCACGTCGTGAAAAATGCTCTGGAGCCTACACACGATCGTTTTTTTTTAACAAATTTTTATTGGAAAATAAAAGACAATTGAACAAGTGTAAAGATAAGTACAAAAGTACAAAAAAAGGTTGTCAGTCAGGTTCAAACAATGGTACATAGAAATATCGATGTAGCTAGTTGGGTACATCAAGTAGGGCAGAAACAAGAGATAAAACTTGACACTAAATCACTAGGAGACTAACATTGTGGGGTTATAGAGAGAGGGTGCTGTATAGACATAATTCTCCCCTAGTGAGGGTACAAAAGGTCATCCTAGACAAATACCGGTACTGCAATGTGACCAGAAGGTGAGTACTGGATGGATCTGTCTATGCGCCCCTATGTTTAGAATCGGGAATAGGGGAAAGATCATAACAAGAAACTAATAAGTGAAGAGGGAGGGGGGAGGGGGAGGGAGGAGGAGCTCAGAGACAAAGGCAGGCTGTCCGTTCCAATACGTGGATGGTCCCGAGAGTGAAACAGCCATGGTGGGCCATCCGGAAAGTATAATCTATGCAGTGCCTCCAATTTTTACAGCCCTTGTGAGATAGGGTCAGCGTATGAGAAGGAGAGTTGTTCCAGAGCCGCCTGATCAGCTGACGAGAGGGTTGATATGATGAAGGATTCCCATTTGTAAGAAAAGCGAGCTCTAGATCTGGGTTCTTTGAAGTCTGTAAGAAGTCGTTCTTTATAGAAAAGGTTGAGGCAGTCCTTTTCGAGTTGGATGAGAGAAGGGCTTTGAGGAGAGATACAGTGCCTGAGAATGAGTCTCCTGGCGACAAGCAGACAGAGCAAAATCCAGTCTTTGGAGGGGGGACATTTGGTGGTCCCGGAGGAGATTGATGCAGCAGGGGACATAGACCAGGGTAGCAATAGAGGGTCCCAGTATCCGAATATTAGAAGTAAAGGGTCTTTGGGGAGTTTCAATAAAGTGGTTTTGAATATGTAAGACATGACTTGCTCCCAAAATGGGGAAATGAAGGAGCAGGACCAGAAGCGGTGAGAGAGAGAAGGTCTGGGTACCTTGCATAAAGGACAAGAGGCACCATCTTTATTGGATTTAGGGGAGAGAAAAGGGATATAAGCCCGGTGAGCGATCTTGAGTTGGGTTTCTCTCCAAATTTTGTTGGGTGTCAGTCGGAGAGTTTTCTGTAGACCAGATAGGATTTTGTCAGTTATATCTGGTACTGGGAAATCCACAGCCCAGTTAGCAATATATGAGGAGGACAAGGATGGTGATGATTCTTGCAGGAGAGGTTTGTAGATGTCCGAAATTTTATAACGTCCACTTCGCAATAAAAGTTCAGAAAAACTGTTTTCGAATCTTCGAGATTGTCTTTGCAGGTGTTAGATAAGAAGCTAATGCATTGGTTGTAATGGAATACGTGAGAGGGGGGCAGAGAAAATGACAAGGATATTGTGGAAAAAGGCAGTGGTTTTCCAGTGTTGCCATCGCACAATTAGGGAAAATTTGACAGTCCTTGAGCCTGCCAGACCGAAAAGGCTTTGCAATGAAGACCAGGGACGAAGTTGGGATTACCTTGGATTGGCAGATGGGGAGAGATAAAGGGAGATAGCTTGAGTGTTTTCCTGATTTCTCTCCAAGCTAGAGCTGTGTCCCTCAGCAGGAGATTATGTTGATAGGGGGGGGGGCAGTTTTCCATCTGCAGTGTAGGAGGGGCACCAGAGAGTAAGGGTGAGCCATTTCGGATTCCAGTACATAGTTAGAGTATTGGGATGAGTGAGCTATCCAATCTAAGCTGGTCCTGAACAAACATGCTAAATTATACAATCTAATATGAGGTAGACTGATACCCCCGTCACGTCTAGGAAGGTGTAGTTTTTTAAAGGCTATCCGAGGTCTTTTGGCGTGCCAGATGAAATGTGAAATTTTGGAGTTGAGAGATTTGACATCTTTGTGTTTCAAGAGCAAAGGTATGGTTTGTAAAGGATAAAGCAGTCTGGCGAAGCTAATCATTTTGACAAGGTGACACCTTCCCAGGAGTGAGAGGGGGAGATCCATCCAGTTTGACAATTCCTGGTAGAGTTTTGTGAAAAGGGGGGGGGTAATTGAGGTGGTAGATGGAAGAGGGTAGTTTCCCAATCTTTATACCTAGATAGGTGATGTAAGAAGAGGCAACCTTAAACAGAGAGTGTTGAGTCCAGGGGGGTGGGGAGTGTGTCCCTATGGGGAGAATTTTGCTCTTGGAATAATTAATATGGAGGCCGGAGCACAGTCGAAAGTCGTCGAAGGTGGTTTTAATGGTCAAGATGTCGTCTTTGGGGTTACCCGTAAATATGAGGACGTCGTCGGCGAAAAGTGAGGTGCGAAGTTCCGTTTTGCCTATTTTGATGTCTCGTAAGGGGGCTATCTGGGAAAGGTATCTAGACAGAGGTTCTAAAGCTAAGTTGAACAGGAGGGGAGAGAGAGGGCATCCCTGCCTGGTCCCCTTATGAAGGCAGAAGTCCTCTGAAAGGAGTCCAGCAGCAACAAGTCTAGCTGAGGGCGCTGTATACATGGCATTGATAAGGTGGCAGAAGGGGCCTGAGAATCCCATTTTAGACAGAGTAAGGGAAAGCCAGTCAAAACTTACATTGTCAAAGGCTTTTTCTGCGTCTAGCGTGATGATGGCATATTCTCCTGTGGGATCTTGTTTGGCTCGCTCAAGGGCCAGGAGTACCTTACGTATGTTAAGGGTGGCTGTCCCCCCTTTCACAAAGCCTGATTGGGCCGGGTGGATGAGGTCCGGGAGGATGACCGCTAGTCTGGAGGCCACAATCTTCGAAAGGATTTTGACATCCAGGTTGAGTAGTGAAATAGGCCTGTAGGAGCCCGGTTCTAGAGGGTCTTTGCCCTTTTTAGAAAGTAGTTTGATGATAGCCTGGTTACCTGTCGGGAGATAGGGACCACCCGCCCAGATATTGGAATAAACCGAGTGGAGTATGGGTGCAGTTATATTATGGAGAGTTTTATAAAATTCACTTGTGAAGCCATCCGGGCCGGGGGCTTTTGAGGGGCGGAGAGCATGTATGGTGCCTTCTATTTCATCGAGGGAGAAGGGGGCATTCAGGGATTCCAGATGGGCAGTGGAGATAGTTGGTAGATTCATTTTTTCAAGGAAGGCCTGGGCTATTTTATGGTCGATAGGGTCGGGTGCGTAGAGAGCCGTGTAGTATTCCAGCATGATTTTATTTATGTGAAGTGGGGTAGAATGTGTAGTTCCCGTACGGTCTCGCAGCGAGGTAATGTGCGTCGGACGGTAGGCGCCCTTGCAGAGTCTGGATAGGAGTTTGCCAGCCTTATTACCATATTTATGTAGAGAGGCATCTAGATGTGATTTTTTTGTGAGTTCTAGGGTGTCTCCCCAGGTGTAGAAGGCATTTTTAGCCGCCGACCACTCCGCCGAAGTCGAGGTGGCGAGAATGCGTTGTGCGAGGTGAAGTCTATCGCTGGCCAGTTTAAACTTCGAAAGTGCATTTCTTTTAAAGGAAGTGGCATATGAGATGATCCGACCCCTCAAGTATGCTTTTCCTGCATCCCAGAGAAGGTTCGGATCCCCTGCATGTGGAGCATTAGCGGAGGAGAACTCCGCCCATGCTCTTTCCATGTATGCGCTGAAATCAGCATTATTGTGGGGGAAAGATGGGAAGCGCCAGATATTAGGGTGGGGGGGAAGGTCTAGATTGTCAAGGGTAAGGTGTATTGGGGCATGGTCCGATATGGCTATGTCCCCAACCTCTGTGTCTAAAACGAGAGGAATAATATTATCGGTCCCAAAAAAGTAATCGATCCTAGTGAGGATCTTGTGAGGATTAGAGTAAAAGGTGAACTCCCTGTCCACCGAGTGCGTTAAGCGCCAGATGTCGGTGAGATGGAGGGAGTCCATGGTGGAGGCAAATAGGGTGGGAACTGATGTAACGGGTGCTGGGGTAGATTGTTTCGGAGAGGACCTGTCGTCTGGAGGATGCATGAGGTCATTGAAGTCTCCCCCAACTAGGTGAGGTAAGTGGGAAGTATTGAGGAGCCAAGTAGAGAGTTGAGAGTAAAATGTCTTTGTGGGACTGTTAGGAGCATATACATTGAAAATTACTAGGTCTTTAGTGCCAATTCTAACCCTGGAAGAGATGAAACGTCCTTGGTCATCCGTGTGCGTGGATAGAACAGTACATGGGAGGTTTTTGTTGAATAGAAGGAGGACACCAGCCTTCCGTCCAACTGATTCTGACCCCAAGACCGTTCCGACCCAAAATTTCTGCATGCGACTGAAGTCAGATACCGAAAGATGAGATTCCTGAAGTAGTGCTACGTCAGCTTTTAGCCTTTTGAGATGGCAAAGAATCTTCATTCTCTTGTTGGGAGAACGGAGACCCTTCACATTCCAAGAGATTACCTTAAGATAACACGGATGATGAGGTGTATAGGCGGCGATTTAGTAGCTGTAAGAGTATAAGTGGGGATCAGGAGGTATGGCTTAAGCTCGGGAGGGATGTGAGCATCTGTATGTGGAGCCCTAGGGTCAAGAGTGTAGGTTGATATATGGAGTAGGGGGAGGGGGGATGAAGGGGGGGAAAGAAAAGAGAACAAGGTAAAACAAAACAACTAAGTAAAGTAAGCATCAGAAAGAACTTCGCTTTTTTCCGCATGAGTTCGCTGTGCAAGGTAGCTCCCCATACAGGACCCTTCATGGAAAAAGGAGACCAGTTATGATGTCTGAGCGCCCCAGGAGCATCAATAATGTGCGAGGGACCCCCGAAGTGGAGATTATGGTAGGGAGCCAGAAAAGTCGCACAACAGAGCCATGGAGGGCAATTTAAATGTAAACAAACTTGTGTACAGTGCGGCTTGTTCGCTAAACTACCCTGGTGGAGAAAAATGTATTGGTTTCAGGCATAACATACAGAACAGTAGATTGAGTAAAAAAAAGAAACGACAAATGAATTCAGGACAGTTGTGGGAGAGAACACTGGGTGATCACCCAGGTGTCAGTGCCCGGTCGTGGACTCATGGTGACCACGTAAATTAGATCTAGTATCAACCAACACACGGAATGACAGCAAAAAAAAACATACGACGTGTAATGGCGTGGATGGAAGTTCATGGCGGTGAAAGGAAGTTCATCACCGGGAGTTTTGGTAGCGCTGGTCCGGAGCAGAATGTCTAAAACGTTTTGGAGAGTCCTTGCGAGGGCTTCTCTGTTCCAGAGAACGGAGACTGGAATTCGACTTGGAGGGCGTGTGCGGGTTTGTTTCACCCCGTATGGAGCGGAGAAATGATTCAGCTTCCGAAGGATCCTGGAACGAAAGTTGTTCTCCTTTAGGTGATTTGAGGCGTAGAGTTGCAGGAAATGCCAGGGTAAATTTTATTTGTTGCTTGAAGAGTTCAGAGCAGATTGGTTGAAAAGCTTTTCTTTTCTTGGAGACTTCGATCGAGTAGTCTGCAAAAATGAGGATTTTTACCCCGTCTATTTGGAGAGATGGGGACTGCCGGAATGTCTGTAGAATGAGGGATTTGTCAGCATAGTTGAGGTACTTGGCAATAATGGGACGGGGAGTCTTGCGCTCTGAATTGAAGGACCCCATACGGTGTGCGCGTTCTACTGTGAACAGGCCTGAAAGGCCCAAAGCCTCCGGGATGCGTTTTGAGCAGAATTCTGCCAAAGCTGCAGAGGGAAGCGATTCGGGGACGCCTACAAATCGCAGGTTGCTCCTTCTGGATCTATTTTCCAAATCTTCCAATTTTTGAATGATATATTGGTTAGTTTTGTCCTGCGACTGTTCCGTGGCCTGCGCTTGGTAGAGTTTGTCTTCTACCTCTGAGAGGCGGTGTTCCATCTCATTGAGTCTAGTGGAGTGTTCAGCGATTTGGGCTTTGATTTGCTGCATGCCCGCATTACCTGCCTTTTCCACCGAGGCAGAGATCATGGGGGAGAGAAAGGCTGCTACAGCAGCAGCAATGCGGTGTGTGTTGTCCGCGTCCCCGGGGGGTGTGGGAATGGAAAAAACCCCTGGTGTGGCTGACTGGGTTAATAGCAAAGCTGGACCCTGAGATGGATTAGCAGAGGGGGTGGTGGTCTGCTGGGAAGGATGTCCGCTCACCTCCATGTCGGCCGCCTGTGGTTTCTCCGCGGCGTGTGTGTAGGCCGAAGCCGGGGCCTCGATTTGCGGCTTGCCCGGCGGCGCCGCTGCGGTCGCGAACGAGCGGGCGCCGTTTTTTTTCCATGAAGCGGTCCATCTCAGTGATGGGGGGCACACGGGTGTGGTGGATGGCTATGGGGGGCCGCTCAGGCTGGTTTTTTATGCCGTTTATCGGGCCCTGGTGCGGGAGCTGTGAGAAGGCGCAGCTACCTCATGCGGCGCCGGAACCGGAAGTGACGATCGTTTTTAATGACCAAATAAAAAAATGGCATTTTTCTCGTCTTGAAAAACGGTCGTGTGTACGCTGCATTACTGCGCAATGTTCTTGTTAAGAGTTCTGTCTATAAACATCTCATTAAATATCCATGCATCTCCAGAATCATTATTTATGAGCAATGTTAGAAGGCTATAAAAGAAATGTAGGTGAGACCTGGATTTGACCTGTACACCCCGGACATATAGATTAGAGATGGTATTAGTGGAGTTGTAAAGTTCAGGGAATATAATAGCAAGCAGAGGCTATGCAACATTTTCTTGAAACACTTTTGCATTAAATGTTATTTTTGAAAATGTCTTTCACTGAGAAAAAAAATCACAGAATCTGCCTAAGAAAACATTCATTGTATGTATTACACATATACAGTACGCATGTAACTTACTCATTATTGGAAGTGTTAGCCATCCATTTGGTATATATGTCACTTGCCAAACTCAGACAGTCTTGCAGCCCAAAGGAACAAGCAGTTTTGAATATAAGATCAATTCCTGTACTTTAAAGAAATAAAAAGAGTGTCAATTTTCACATGGGAAAATGTTCCTTTGTTAGGGCAATGATTAAAGCCTAGCTCTTCCCACAACGCTGTTTTTAGTTAGGGGTAGAGTGGTAAGTGGTTAAAATATCAAAGCAAGTTTATATTGGTATTTTCCGAATCCTTTCTCACATCCTGACACACATTTGGGTTGATTTACTAAAACTGGAGAGTCCAAAATCTGGTGCAGCTCTGCAACTAAACCAATCAGCTTCCAAGTTTTTCTTTTGTCAAAGCCTAATTGAACAAACTGAAGTTAGAAGCTGATTGGCTACCATTAACCCCAGAGTGTCATGGGGACAGGAAATCAGTCCTCTGGGAAGGAGACTGTGGTAATCTGTGAGGAGGGTAGCTGTACTCTCTGATTTTACAGCCGTTGACTTCTACATGGAAGACTTCTAACTCTTCTACAGTGTACATTGGCGTTAGCTATAGTTTGTTTACAAGATTTAGTATTCTAGTATTTTTGTAATGAATGCAAATGACTCCCTCATCTAATTTTAGTGCAATCTTCACTTACAAAAAGAAAATGTGTTACATAATAAGCATTTTTGTGCATTTTTGTGCACCTTATACCAGGAATTGCTGCAAATAAAGAACTAAATAAAAGTCAGGTTGATCAGCTCTGTTGATACAATATGGGGTTGATTTGCTAAAGGCAAATATACCGTGCACTGCAAGTGCAGTTGCTCCAGAGCTTAGTAAATGAGGTAAAGCCACACTTTGCAAAGAATACCCAATCATACGCAAGCAAAAGAAAAAATGAATTTTTGCTTGCACATGATTAGATGATAGAAATCAGCAGAGCTTCCCCTCATTTCAGAGTTTCCCCTCAGATCTAGAGAAACTGCACTGAATATTTGCTTTAGTAAATCAGCTTCTATGGGTATATATACTGTGTGTATATACAGCACTGTGCAAAAGTGTTAGGCAGGTGTGAAGAAATGCTGTAAAGTAAGAATGATTTCAGAAATATATATTTGAATTGTTTATTTTTATCAATTTACAAAATGCAAAGTGAACAGAAGAAAAGTCTAAGGCCCCTTTCGCACGGGCGGACCGTTCAGGTCGGCCTGTCAGTTTTTTAGGCGGACATGAACGGACGCTCTATGCAGGTCTATGGAGCGACGGATGTCAGCGGTGACATGTCCGCTGACATCCGATCCGCTCCGCTAAAGTCAGACGGATGGAAACTCTGAAACTCTGAAATCCGTCTGGCGGATCGGATCGGATGAAAACAGACTCTACTTCATCCGATCCCCCATAGAGGAGAGCAGCGCTCTGACAGGTCGGTCCCTGCACAGTGTGCAGAGACGAAGCTGTCATCTGCCTGCTCAGCGGGAATCAACAGAGCGATCCCTGCTGAGCAAAGCGGAGACTGTACACGGACACATCCATGTGAAAGAGCCCTAACTGGAATGATGTTTGGTGTGACTCTCCTTTGGCTTCAAACCAGCATCAGCATGTGGTCTCCTCTCCAGTGACAGTGCTCAGGCCTAGCAGCCATTCCCTAGCCATGAACACTATTACATGAATGAGATAGTGATGTTAGCACCCCCTTTTCGCTGTCAAGGTGACAGTGGGGGAATATATCAAAACTGGAGCAGCCAGAATCTGGAGTAGCTGTGCATGGCAACCAATCACCTTCTATCTTCAGCTTGTTCAGTTAAGCTTTGAAAATTAAAGATAAATGTTGGTTGCCATGCATATCTTTTTGAGATTCTGGCTGCTCCAGTCTTACGCTGGGCATACATTATACTATTTTTGTACTCCATTTCCTTTTAGATTTACCTTCAACTATGAAATGCAAGCACCTGTCTGACTGCATACAAATTGAAAGTGTCCTCTTATTTGACCTCGTATTATGGGTTTGGTAACTCTAAAGGAAATATGTACAAGACAATTGTGTTATGTATGGCCAGCCTTAATTCCCTACATTGTCTCTTTAAAACTCTAAGGCCCCTTTCACACGGGCGGACCGTATGTCCGTTTTTCACCCATCCGTTTTTGGATGAAAAACGGACATACATGTATCCCTATGGGATAGCGGATGTCAGCGGATGAACATCTGCTGACACCCGATCTCACCCGTGTCCACTACGCTCCGTTTTTCAGGATAGAAAAATATCTATTTTTCTATCCGTCTGCGGAGCGGATCGGATGAACATGGACCGACGATCCTATCCCCCATAGGGGATAGCGGAGATCTGACAGGGCGGTCCCTGCCCAGTCATCCGTCGGCTCAGCGGGGATCAACGGAGCGATCCCCGCTGAGCAAGCGGAGGTTCACGGGGCGGATCATGACTGATCCGTCCCGTGTGAAAGAAGCCTAACAATCCAGCTAATTTCACTAATGTAATTGTGACACAGCACTACTGATCTATGGTTCATGGAATTGTGACTACAAACTGCCAAATGTTTTTTTTTTTTGTAAGCTGTTAGAGCCCTTTAATAAAAAAATAAAAAACCCCTAACATAGTGGTTCCACATGCTTCTTCTGACTATTACTTTAAACATGAATAACTGTATAGCACTTACTGAACAAAAAAGTCATCAGCAGTTTCATCAAAATTTCTTTGAAGAACACTTGCATAATGTTGGAAAATTGGTTTAATTCTCTTCAAAATGTATTTCTGAAACAAACAATCAGAGTAAGTTCTAATATGGAGATATCATTAAAACATATATACAGAAGCCTGTGATATTGATAACACTTAACTGTGGCAAAATTAGACTAGAACTAAAACGTGGGTGCACTTCCCTATGCACCAAAAGGCCACTTAACTAAAACGTAACCTTTATTGTAAATCATAAAAAGTATATAAATGACCATAATGGGTATACCTATAGGATGAGGTTGTGTCATTATATATGAATATTTAAAAAAAGAATTTTTAAATAAATGTTTACAAGATTTTTTTATTTGTGTAATAAAATTTAGACTTTTTTGATTCCGCTAGTTTGATCCAATTTCTGTTGCTACCATTAACCCTTTCTGGGTGTTCTATGCCCGGGTACCATTTCTCCTATATGCCTATGGTTACAGCAACAGCACCTTATAAGGTGGATGATCTAATGTTGGCCATTTGATGTATTTGACCAATAATCAGTGTTAAGCTTGCTCTTCTTCTTTTCATCCATTATATATGAACCAACATTCTATCTCTATGTGGTAATTTTAACATCTACCAGGTATAATTGGTGAAACCTCTCTTGATAAATACATATGAAAAATATAAACTGGGTTGCCCCTGGGATATTATGGACTGGTGCAATAATATGGACTGACCAATGAGAGTATAGTAAAAGTAGAAAAAGTTTTATTACATATAAGTGGTCACAAAAATAAACAATAAAGACAGTTGTATGTGTAAAATATCATAAAAACATGAATCATATGCTATCATATACGCAAATATACTGGTATTCACATCCATGATGTTAGACAGTTTAGGTCAGTACAGAGGTATCAGTACCAGGTATCTATTCGCCTCTCTCTGTACTGACCTAAACTGTCTAACATCATGGATGTGAATACCAGTATATTGGCGTATATGATAGCATATGATATCATATGATTCATGTTTTTATGATATTTGACACATACAACTGTCTTTATTGTTTATTTTTGTGACCACTTATATGTAATAAAACTTTTTCTACTTTTACTATACTCTCATTGGTCAGTCCATATTATTGCACCAGTCCATAATATCCCAAGGGCAACCCAGTTTCTATTTTTCCTATAATCAATTGGGATGTGACCGGATGCTCTGAACTGACCCCAGCATACTGGTTGGCTTCATCCTATCCTCTTTATATACCTTGATATACTGTATACATATAGACAATATAAGGGTTATAATCTTCTCTTACATTCAATATAAAGGCTCCATGCTGTTTAAAGGATATATCAACCCAAAGTCTACTCACCAACACCAACTGGTATAAACAGATGGGGTTATATCCGTCTCTCCTCCCATCTATTGGCCACATATAAAAATTAGATGAACAGAAAAAGAGAAAGTATACCAGTAAATACTGTCTTACTGAATATGTGGGCTATCCGTCTTCTGCTCTATGAAATTTTCTTCCTCTCAGATATGTAACACGTGTACACTCATCCATGTGGACACAAATAACCACTGATGGACAAGCCCCATATATCACCATATCCACAAAAAAGCTTCTCTCTTAATTTAGACTACATTGACATAAGGCATATCTCACCCCACAAAAAAGAAAAATGGAGGGGA
This sequence comes from Rana muscosa, assembly GCA_029206835.1. Lineage (NCBI taxonomy): Eukaryota > Metazoa > Chordata > Amphibia > Anura > Ranidae > Rana > Rana muscosa. Next base: position 1,019,189,564 of record CM055116.1, read on the forward strand.
GGGGGGAAAGAATGTGTCAGGACAAAAATTCAATCATGTGAACCTAAATGAAAATAAAATCAGAAGGTGCTCCCAAAATCTATCTAATCACCTGGAGCCTTTATATTGAATATAGGAGGAAATTCTAACCCTCTTATTATCTATTTGTATATATTCAAGAGAAGTTTTCACCCTTTAAACTTGGTACCACCTAAACATAGGACGTTGATTTTTATAAATAATGGCATCGACTTCATCCTATGGGTATACCTGTTATGGTAATTTACATACTTGTTATGATTTACAATAAATGTTAAGTTTTAGTTAGGTGGCCTTTTGGTGCGTAGGGAAGTGCACCCTCGTCTAGTTCTATGAATAAAACATCCCTGACCACTGTGCTCCTTGTGCTTTGTTTGTGCCTGGTCATGTAATACGGAATTAGGCACAGACTGCCAATTGGTATTATTATGTGAATCAATAATAGAAATATTGTATGTGCAACATATAAAATATACAGTTGGTTGCAAGAAAGAAATAAGCTCTGTGTATAGCCTGTTTAAGTCCTTGTTGACAACTGCCGGAGTAAAAATCAATGCATTGTACATGAAGCAATTGTCAACAAGAAGACAATAGTAAGGGCCAAGGTAGATGGGCTTTCTACTTTCGTGGATGCCTGTTATGATGCTATGTTTCATATACTTTGCATTTCTTTGGATGCAGCAGGTTACATGGAGGGCATAGCAGGTCTAATACATTTTGCACTTGAACATGTCTTTGAGTACTTTGTAGTCATAGCTTTACGAGGTTTATGCACCTAGGGCTTTTATACGTATATTATATGCCTAGTGTAATTTGCGGGTGCTTTGCAGTACCTGAGGGGCTGCACGTGCCACCTGCCATACAAGGTAATGACTGTACATCAGGCATTTACCCGAGCATACATTTCCTTATAACACACATTTACGAGCACTTATATAGTGACAAACAGGTGCAGGAAGTGCTACCAATGGCAGTCAGCATCTTGGTGGAAATAGATCTTATTGTAAACAATTAAACTTATGTACAAACTTTTTACACAAAAGATGCAGCAAAGCGCTTCTAGTGATGCCTGTTAGGTGCTCAGGATATATATATTTCTCCAAAATCTAAATCCCACTTCCTGCTCAGTTCACATATATACACAGCACTTAGCAGTTGATTTACTAATGGCAAATAGACTGTCCACTTTGAAAAGTGCAGTTGCACTTTGTAAGAGCAGTTGCCCCAGAGCACAGTGCAATGTGCACTGTTTATTTGCCTTTAGTAAATTACCCCTCAGTGTGATATCAAAGAAGCTAAATTATAATGGAGCCATATAGGAAAATCAGCAACCAACTGAGCCATTCAGTTTAAACTTTTTGGTCCCATTGATGCCTAGTGCACACAATGAGAAAATCGGATACAAAAAAAAATGCATTCGGAGCAATCGTCCGAAAATCTATTCATTAGTACACAGCTTTGGGGAGCTGATCACAACAGTTCATGGGAAAATATCCAAGGGGACAAGCATGAAAATTGTTCTTGTAAGATAACAAAACAAATGATTTTCATGTATTTATTATAGTATTTGTACGGAAAAAATAGAGTGACCAATACCGCGCAATACAATACCATACAGTACATTACATCACTTCTATAGTTGTATTCTGTCTAAAAAACAATGTTTGTAATTTTAGTACTCTCTTCATTTTCAATCTGAGACTAGCATACAAAAGAAAAACCAGACGATCATTCGTCCTATATTCTCATTGTGTGTACGAGGCTTAGCAGCTATACACTTTAGGTGATGTATATATGTTTTATGTTTTAAGTTATTTTGACATGTGTTTTACATGCATTACATTGAACTTACTGGAAACCTCCTCAAAGATCCAGTAAGCTGAACTTTTTTCCAATGCACCACTGCCAGAACATATGTAAATCATCTAGATGACAATGCAACCATACTTTATGTCCCTTTTTATATTCTACATGATTCCATCATGTTGCTAGGTTGGGGAGACAGTAGGCTATATGAGCTTGATGCTGGGATACTGATGTAATGTTAGGATTTGAACAAATAATTATGCAGAAAAGTGTGCGTTTAATTAATCTATCGGAAAAATACTTTTATATACAGGCTACAGTGTGATCTGAGCCAAAAACAGAATGTGTTTGCCAGGCAAGAACATCTTATGTATGAGAATCATGGCAACTGCAAGAAGACAAAGACAGGGAGAGGTCTCTGTTAATTAACTATAAGAAATACAGTGTGAGGTGTCAATATCTATGTTACTGGACCCTGGATTTTTGTATTAATGATTTATACAGTTATATGTGCTCTCTTATAATATTTATTTCTGTAACACCATCTATAGTAACAGCTGTATTAACCCTTAAAAGTCATGGTGACCAGCCATCTGGTTTATTAAAACTACATTTACCGGTACATCAGTTTTACATCAATGGCTACATGGGAAATGACTACCCTGACAGCAATAGAAAACTGGCAGTGTTGTGACATGAAAACGCCTGTTATGAAAATTGGGTGACCAGCATCAATTATGTTCATAATTATCAGCTAAAATACACACAACACTGCTAATTTAGGTTAACTTAAAGGGGTTGTAAAGGTTCGTTTTTTATTTTCTAAATAGGTTCCTTTAAGCTAGTGCATTGTTGCTTCACTTACCTTTTCCTTTGATTTACCTTCTAAATGTTTGTTTTCTGTGTCTGAATTTCTCACTTCCTGTTTCTCCTCACTAAACTTCACACCATCATCCGAGTGGTGTGGAGTCATCCAGAACAGCTTACTGAACAGCTTATTGAGGAGGAACAGGAAGTGAGAAATTCAGACAAAGAAAACAAAGAAAAAAAATTTTTAGAAGGTAAATAGAAGGAAAAGGTAAGTGAACCAACAATGCACTAGCTTAAAGGAACCTATTTAGAAAATAAAAAACGAACCTTTACAACCCCTTTAAAGTGATATTTTAGTAAGAGGTGAAGCTTGGTAGATAAAGTTGGTTCCTGGCTTTCCAGCTCTCTGTTTTGGATACTCCAATATGGAGATCTCTCTGCACTAGTTTCTGACTCCTGTTGCTGTCGACCTGGAAGTGTTGGGTATTCAGGGTCTCCTCTTGCATTCTTCCCAATATAAAATAAATACCGGTAGATAATTTAGCAATGAGGGGTGGTATCCCATTTATAATGACCACACCAGCTTTGCAGATCCAGGAACAATCCCCCAAAAAGGCACAGAAAACTGTCAGCTGGTTTAACTCTCCAAAATTGGGACCTAACAAAGTAGTGCATAGTGCACTCATGTAAATGGCATGGAGCTAACAAAGGGATACACAGTGGGGTAATGAAGGTGATGTGGCGCAGACAGAAGGTTATGCAGTAAAGTGGATCTAACAGAAGGCTATATTATGGTGTGTCGTAGCGTACACTGTAGGGTGAAACTAAGAGAAGGAGAATTAGGTTTTATCCTTTATAAAAAAAAAAAAAATCCTGTAAAAGTTGGAAACCTGTAATCTTCAGGGTATAGAAACATTCTGGCTGGCACTTATTTTTTCCAAACTCTTCAATTTACGAAAGAGAATAAGAATTTTTTAATGATACTGCCACAAAGCATAAATGTACTAGTAAACTAAATATATTTACTTTTAGAAGCGGAAAAGAATGATATGTCACCAGTGACTTCTTGTAGGAATTCATGTGTTTCAGAACAATGTACCATACAATTACTTCCATTTCCTGTTCCAGGTATCTTGTTAAACTGAGGGCAGTTTCATATTCCAGATATCCAGAGCTATAAAAATGAAAAAAAAAATGGTGCATTATACACATTCTTTCTACTTCTTACACATTTCCAAATTTTAAGACAGACCAACATTTTCTGTACAAGAACATTTTCTGTGCTCCACATTCTATATAAGACAATAAGCCCCACTGCTCCTTATCTTCCAATGGAACTGATTAGTGAAGATAAGCTGACTCCACTTGGTTCTCTATGCCCAGGTACAGGTGACAAAAAATATTCTGAAATATCTTTCCATATTTCCCATGATTATTGCCGCTTGTAAATCGACCGACAGACTCTGCTGACAAGGGTGTTATCTTGGGGGAAACAACAACGGCTGGTGTAAAATACTGAAAGAACAACCTACTGGGGGTGTTTGCTGCAGGTTGCAGACAAAAGTGGCCAGCACACCATACTGAAGATCTCAAAATTCTACTGATATCTTAATAGCAAAACAAACATCATGCAGTAACAAACATCGATGTTCCAGAGACTCTCGCCCTCTTTCTCAAGGTTAGAGCATTTCCTGATAGAGGCACAGGCATGTGCAATAGTGCATTTCCGGTCTATGTAATGCACTGACATGTACATTAGCCCTTCCCTGTCTGGAACAGTGCTCTCCATCCTGATTCAATTATACTGATGGCTGGAACAATTAGAGATACATATTTTGCTTCCCTGCTCATGAAGTGTGTTGACGATTGGCGCCTCTCCATTTTCTTTCAGCTATTTATCCCTCTTTAAGTATGTGGGTGAATTGCAGTAAGTATCATAAATTATGGGCATACTTGTGCCACATAATAATGGGATAATGTGGATAAAGGAGGTAATAATACTGAAGAATCAGTAGACTTATTTTATGTGTTCTGATTATTGGTGGGTATATAATATGTTTATTAATGATAAGAGTTTGGAATCAAGAGCTCAATTTCAGTGTTTGCTGATGATACCAAATTATGCAGGGAAACAACTTGGGCATAGGATATAGCATCATTACAAAAAGACCTTGACAAAACAGGGGGTTGACACCTACATGGCAGATGAGGTTAAATATTGAGAAATGTAAACATATCCACTTGGGTGAGAAAAATATACATGCAAAATACACAGGAGGATAATCAGTGATGGAAACGGATCTGGAGCTGCTTGTAGATCACAGACTTAGCAATAGTATGTTATGTCAAGTTGCTGCTAACAAACCCAGCAAAATAATCACATGCAATAAAAAGTGCATACATTTAAGAGATAAATCAATAATTGTACCCCCTTACAAAACACTGGTTCAACCTCAGCTTGAATATGCAGTTCAAAAAGATAAGAGTTCACCGAAGAGAAACAAAATGAATAAGAGAGATGGAAGACCATAGCTATGAGGATCAATTACCTGAATTACAGTTACTCATTCTGGGGAAGAGGCTCTGAAGAGGGTATATAAATACAATGTAAAAATATATCAAAGGCGACTCCAATAACTGTAATAATCTGTTTATTCTAGCATCCCTGAAGATGACTCATGGCCACGGTTTGAGATAAGATGAAAGGAGGTTTAACCTTAGATTAAGAGAATGATTCTTTTCTGTTAGAGCAGTAAAATGTGTAATTTCCTTGCTCCTAGATGTCTTCCTTGGGAAGCAGAAATTACAGGGCAAAAAGGTAATTGTTCGAGTATAGAAAAAAAAAAAAAAATCACACACAAAGTTTGAAGTGGATGGATCTGTTTTTTCTTTTTTAAACCCTGTAACTATGTAACTATATATACTATATATACGGTATGTGTTTGGTTTGTTTGCTCATTGTCCTCCACCTTATAACAGGAGACATGCAAGTCTCTGAAGCATTGGTGTTTGTTACTGTATGAACTAAGTTTCTGTCTACAGATTTACATGGTGCCTCTGTGTACCCTTTATTATGCATTAGCAGTACTGGCAGACATGAGATTCCAAGCCTGACCTAGGTGAAGCCCAGGATAGCTGAATGTATTACAATCAAGGCCACCTGTAACCAACAACATGTTGCCTTGATCACCATTATTTCTTCTTTGTGGGCAGCTTTACACTTCAAGACAAGAGCCTTGGTTATGAGCATAGAAAGAGAGCATAATACAATATATCATTTCAAGAAATAGCAGCAGTAAAATCAATTCTGATACTTTTTCTGCAATTGTAAGTGCCTGAATTTCATATGTACCGTATATACTCGAGTATAAGCCGTGTTTTTCAGCACTTCTTTTGTGCTGAAAATGCCCCCCTCAGCTTATACTCGAGTCACCTTTATGCGCCTGATCTCCAGGATTTTGGGGACCTGGTACTGTCCATCCGTAGGTTCCCTGGACCCCAAACTTTGCACACATATAGCCCCACTCTTTCTCTATAAGTGTGCAAAGTTTGTTGTCCGGGGGACCTACGGCCGGGGAGCACCAATTTTTCAAACCAGGGCACCCCTTCCATAGACTCTTATGTTAAACGATTATTTCTACGCTAAATTTGGGGACCCGGTACTGGCCGGCCGTAGGTCCCCTGGACCCTAAACTTGGCACACTTGTAGTCCTAGTTCTCCTCTACAAGTGTGCCTTACTCTTTCTCTATAAGTGTGCAAAGTTTGTTGTCCGGGGGACCTACTGTCGGGGAGCAAAAGTCAAAGTCGGGCACCCCTTCCATATACTCCCATGTTAAACGTAAGTCTAGTTATGGACACAGTGAGGAATGGGCACAGTGAAGCATGAACACAGTGAGGCACAGTGAGGCATGGACACAGTGAGGCATGGGCACAGTGAGGCATGGGCACAGTGAGGCATGGACACAGTGAGGCATGAACACAGTGAGGCATGCACATGGACACAGTGAGGCATGCACATGGACACAGTGAGGCAAAGTGAGGCACAGTGAGGCATGCAGATGGACACCCTAGGCTTATACTCGAGTCAATACGTTTTCCCATTTTTGTGTGGTAAATTTAGGTGCCTCTGCTTATATTCGGGTCGGCTTATACTCGAGTATATACAGTATTTGTTCCTTTATCAGCTAAGTTAGAATAAACACAATTCACTACAAAGGTTTCCTCTTGAAAGGTATACACCCTGTCCAACGCTGTATCCTGGCCTAGGCCAACAAGGCCCAGGCCTAGGGCAGCACTTTGCAGGGGGCAGCACAGAAAGAGTCCCCGCCGGCTTGCGCTACACTGTTACATACCTCCCAACACGCACACGGATTCTAACTTCCTGCAGTCCCGCCAGAGGATCAAATTTCCCGCAATAGGAGGATCGGAAGACATGCAGGCAGCGGTAAGTCAGCCCCCCGCTCAACAACCGCGATCCTCCATCCCGCGCCACCTCACCGAATGGGAGGTATGCTGTTAGAGTAACGCAAGCTGCTTCTAATTCTGACTGTCCTATCATCCTGGACTACAAACCTTCCTCACTGTGCTATATGTTTTCTGCTGCACCATTGGCATGGTTATATCTTCTTAGTCCTCTCCATCAAATTATCTGAAATTTGTGCTTAAAGTAGAACTATAGGCCACACTTTTTTTTTTCATTTTGGATAGAGTAAGGGAGGGTTATAGCCCCTGTCAGTTTATTTTTTACCATCCCTGTCCCATTGCAGAGATTTCCCTTCACTTCCTGCCCCATAGCCAAACAGGAAGTGAGATGAAATCTATGCAAATTAAGGGAATCCATTGCCCCCCCCAGGACCTAAGAACTAGTGTCCCCACTGGAAAATTTCAGGGCGGGTTTTAAACAGAAAGGGGTGTGGCCTTGACAGGAAGGGGTGGGTCATATTTAAATTAGGGGGTGCACGAGTTTAGTCAGGCCTAGGGCAGCAAAAAACCTAAATACACTACTGCCCCTGTCTCAGATCCCTTTTTTAATAATGTACTACTCCACCCTAAAAAAACAAAAAAAACACACAAACTCCTTTTGTGAGAACCAGCAAAGCTTCTTGCCAAAAAATAAATACTCATAGAATTCCTATATATCTTAATAGACATGACCCTAGTACCAGTTTTCCAAAATATACCACTTTCTACTCACTTTGCCAGCGTAAAGACATCATCGATGAGCTGAATTCTGTTTACTACTGACAGCACCTGCATAGTGAACAAGCATGATCTCAGAAGCCATGGCAGTGAATGAACACATACTTTTTAAACATTAAACATTGCTAATTTGATTATGTTACTTTAGTTAGAATACGCGCAACAGAGTTGGGCTCACTGCTACTGTAATGCAGCAGCATAGCAAGCTCTGCTAAATTTATAAAAACCAAAACAAATATAGAGCTGACGTCAACCACAATTAACCAGAAGTTTTCTTTTTATGTAGGATGCAATCATATTGGATAGACAAACAGCTCTTCTTTTTCTGTTTACATAGTGCATCTAAATCCAAGATCAAAAAGTAAATTCATCGCAGCTTACCAGTTCTTAAATGTGGTGAATGCATTGGTTTTCTTTTGGCCTTTTTTTTTGTTTCACCTGGAAATCCTAACATTAACACCTCTCTGTCCTACGTTGACAACACTCACTTGCTGTACTGTATCTATAGAGAATCATAGTTGTCATCGTAGGACAGGAAGTGTGTTAAGATTACAGAACACCTCCTATTCTCCAATTGTCATTGCCAAAATATAGGGGGGGGGGGGACGTGTTGTCTAGTTCACAGATGTGACCTTGGAACAATGCTAACTGAGAACAGATTTTTACATAGTTACACAGAGTCATGTATTGTTCACATTTACTGCTAAGTTTACATAAAATGAGACAATATTACATTAGTAATAGATGGAGTAGAGAAAATGTGCAGTGTGCAGTGCTCTCTCTGCAGTTGAGGAGGGAAAGTAGAGAGGAAAAGAAGAGGGGGCCAAGAGCACGAGAAAAAAAAAAAAAATAGGGCAAGAGTAGTGAACGTTAAATAAGTACATGCCACAAGAGGGAGACTTCATAATGGGTAGGGGAAGGAATGTAAAGACTTGGGAAGGAAAGGAAAGGCTCCAGAATGTGCATCTCCCTACAGTGATATTTATAGAGAAGCTAACTATCAGTGAGGGTAAGTGTGTATTGGATCAATGGGGAACACATTTTAAAAAATTGCATGTGGGTATCTATGAGTATCCTAGTCAGTTTCTCATTAACAAAGAATGGGTCTATTCATCCATGATTAACTTTCATAAAGCAAACAAAATGTTTTCTCCATGCTTTAGCGACAGATTGTTTGGCTGCTACAAGCACGTACGTTGTTAGCTTAAACTGAGATTTTGTAAGAGAGGGATGTTTGAGGTGGAGAAGTGCAAGCCAAGGGTCTTTAGGGAAAGGACATTTGAATTGGGTATGTAGAAGTTTAAATACCTCATTCCAAAATCTGTATAACTCAGGGCAGGTCCACCAGCAGCACATAATGGTATGTTTAACATACCAAAAGATAGCAAATAAGAGAAGTTCATTGTCAGGGTTTACATAGTTTAAGTTTCTTTGGTCCGTATTTACAAATCACTTTTTATCTTATTTAGAATATTTTGGAATACAGGTTCTGAACTGCAGTGAACTTCTTTTAAGCATTACCTGTGGTTTTTCCTCAAGCGTTTTTGCAAGATTATTCCAGTTTTTTTCATCATAATTTATTCTGTAGTACCCAGTTACATTAATATTTAGTATAATCCATTCGTTATCCATTGTAGTCATTTCTGGGACAGTTTCTGAAAATAGGAAAGCAAGACTACATTTTGAATGTTAACCAGTATTTTTTACCATTTGATAACTTTAGAAAGTTAGATACAAAATCACAGCAATAGAATTATATTTTACACATGTCTTCTCTCACCTAAAGTGTTTGAGAAGAGAGATATTTATTGTTTTATTATATACTTTCTTAACATTTGAGAAACATTCTCCCCCTTTGTGAAAGCTACAATTGCTCATAATTGCATGTATTCTAGCAAAATAGTTTTTCCATAAATAAGCGTTTACTACTGAAAGTAGTCCTTGTTCAAAATTTCTGTTGATTCAGTGTTGTAGTGTGGGTTTACTGGTGCCTGGGCAAGACAAGTAACTTGTGGACCATTAGCATCGTTGCCAACATTCTGAAAAAATTAATAGGGACACTTTTTGTATGTAGGCAGAGTTGTATTTAAATTAAGGGCGGGGCATTCTTTTGTAGGTGTGGCTTATCAGAGAGAAAGAAAGTGGGGCGCGTATCATGCTGCAGTTTGAAATGGGCGTGGCTTAAACTAGATTGTGGGTGTGACATAATGGGGTGTGGTTAGAGTCTGAGATGAAAGAGGGATGGATGGAGAAGAAAGAGAGGGAGAGAGAAAGAAAGGGAGAGAGAAAGAAAGGGGGAAATAGAGAGAGAGAGAAAAAGGGAGAAAGAGGGAGAGAGGAAAAGGGAGAAAGAGGGAGAGAGAGAAAGGGAGGAATAGGGAGAGAGAAAAAGAGAGAAAGGGAGATGGTCAGAGAGTGTGCGGACATGATACAAGAGATGTCAGAGACTGCAGACATGATACAAGAGATGGTCAGAGACAGCAGACATGATACAAGAGATGGTCAGAGACTGCAGACATGATACAAGAGACAGTCGGAGAGTGTAAGGACATGATACAGGAGACTGTTAGAGAGGGTGCAGACATGGTACAGGAGACTGTTAGAGAGGGTGCAGACATGGTACAGGAGACTGTCAGAGAGGGTGCGGACATGGTACAGGAGAGGGTGAAAGGGTGTGGACATGGTACAGGAGAGGGTGCAGACATGGTACAGGAGAGGGTTAGAGGGTGCAGAAATGATACAGGAGAGGGTGAGAGGGTGCGGACATTGTACAGGAGGGGGTGAGAGGGTGCAGACATGGTACAAGAGAGGGTGAGAGGGTGAGGGAATGGTCCAGGAGAGGGTGCAGGTATTGTACAGGAGAGGGTGAGAGGGTTCAGGCATGGTACAGGAGAGAGTGAGAGGGTGCAGACATGATACAAGAGAGGGTGAGAGGGTGTGGACATGGTACAGGAGAGGGTGAGAGGGTGCGGACATGGTACAGGAGGGGTGAGAGTGTGCAGACATGGTACAGGAGAGGGTGAGGGTGTGGACATGGTACAGGAAAGGGTGCGGGTATGGTACAGGAGAGGGTGCAGGCATGGTACAGGAAAGGGTGAGAGGGTGCGGACATGGTACAGGAGAGAGTGCAGGTATGGTACAGGAGAGGGTGAGAGGGTGCAGGCATGGTACAGGAGAGGGTGAGAGTGTGCGGACATGATACAGGAGAGGGTGAGAGGGTGCGATCAATGGTACAGGAGAGGGTGAGAGGGTGCAGGAAGGGTACAGGAGAGGGTGAGAGGGTGCAGGCATGGTACAGGAGAGGGTGAGAGGGTGCGGATATGATACAGGAGAGGGTGCGGACATGATACACGAGGGGGTGAGAGGGTGTGGACATGGTACAGGAGAGGGTGAGGACATGGTACAGGAGGGGGTGAGAGGGTGCGGACATGGTACAGGAGAGGGTGAGGACATGGTACAGGAGGGGGTGAGAGGGTGCGGACATGGTACATGAGAGGGTGAGGACATGGTACAGGAGAGGGTGCAGGCATGGTACAGGAGAGGGTGAGAGGGTGCAGGCATGGTACAGGAGAGGGTGGGAGGGTGCGGATATGATACAGGAGAGGGTTAAAGGGTGCGGACATGATACACAAGAGGGTGAGAGGGTGCGGACATGGTACAGGAGAGGGTGAGGACATGGTACAGGAGGGGGTGAGAGGGTGTGGACATGGTACAGGAGAGGGTGAGAGGGTACAGACATGGTACAGGAGAGGGTGCAGGCATGGTACAGGACTTCACTTGATGTGCACCTCCAACACAGCACTCTGTACCCCCCCTCCCCAAAACACAGATCGTCCAGCAGATCACCCCATGATGGCCACTCACCTGCAACATCCTGGTGCCTGCAGCATCTCCCCCGGCACCTCTGCTGGCTGACAGCTCACTAAGAGGGCGGGATCTCCCTCCGGCTAGCAGGTCTCTTCCTTGTGTACAGTGGGGGGAGACAGTAGCTCTGTGGTGCCCGCGGGATTTCCCTTAGGCTAGCAGGTATCTTCCGTGTGTATAGTGCAGAGGAGAGGGGCCTCTGACCCAGACAGCTAACCAGCATCAGTGTACAAGTTAATTGCGCTGCATGTACACTAAAGAGAGAAGACGATTAGGCCCCTCCCCTCTGCACTGTACACACTGGAGAGACCTGCTAGCCGCATGGAGATCCCCCGTGGCCATGTCTTCAACGCCAAATTCCCATGATTTTTCCCGGGACATGGACAGACTGGAACAAGGGTCTAAAAACCGTGAATGTCCTGGGAAAATCGGGCCAGTTGGCAGCTATGCATTAGCACTCCCAGACTACATTCCACCAGAATTTTTTAATATATATATATATATATATATATATATATATATATATATATATATACACACACACACATAGCAGGAAAATGTGTGCCTTACCTTACCTCCAAATCCTCTTCCCCTTCCAGCACAAATCTCTTTGACCCCCCAATCCCCCCTTGCAGCACAAATCCCCCCCCCCCTAATGTTCCCCTTCTAGCACAAATCCCCCTTCCCAATACAAATGCTCTCCCCCCCCTTCTAGTGCAAATCCTCCCCCTTTTAACCCCCTTCTTTCAAGCACAATGTTTTTCCCCTCCTAAAGCACTCCTCAGCGCAGCTCAATACAGGGGGACATCCCTCCTGCCGAGTCCTCCTCCTCTTGTGCATGATACATGTCAGAGCCGAGGAGAAGCCTAGTTCCTCTTGGCTTTGGCATGTATTGTTTTTATAGTAACCCGAGGGGGTGACTAATGCCAGCTGCTGCAGAGAGGGAGATCTTGGTGCTCGGAACCTGGAGCACACCGGAGGAGATGGCACATGGCAGGTCACCTGCACTAGCGTGCCTCTGCCCCAGAGAAGTTTTGGAACCAAGAGACCTTGAATGCGTTTCTTGTTAAAAAAAAAAAATTGGGATATTTTTGTTGGCTTTTTATATTACATGAAAATAATTTTGTGCATTAGCTAAAATATATAAATGACATATGAAAAAGACCATAAACACTTACTTGTCTTAGTGTCTAGCCATACAGTTGGCTGCTGTACTCCATTTTTCATCCAATAGATGGGAATAATCCATGTATGACTGTAGAAAAATATTACATAGTCCATTTAGGTGTATAAAGATATGCATGCTTATAATTTATATCCAAGATCAAATGCAGTTATACAAGGCCTTTGTCTAGTAGATAAGGTGGTCAAGGGATTGACTCGGAGCCAGCACTGTGCATATTTTAGGCTTATTCATTGCTTTCATAGTGTAAGTATAAGTTCAGAAACCAAAAGATACATTTTAAAGTGAAAACCTAGAGGAAAATGTAAGCTATATTAAAAGCCCACATATGCCAGACTACAACATTTATTGAAAGACTTTAAACATGAAATATGCTGTAAAAACCAAAAGGTAGATTTACTCCCTATAAAGAATAAATGCACAATGTTAGTCTTGGGTGGAAATTGGTTAGTAAAACCCAACACTTTGTGTGATTTTGAACTTTCAGCCTAATTTTTCACAATTTTTACACAAGATTCACACAACTTTCATCCACAATTTACACATTTTCACAAAGGATTTACCGTAAGTAAAAATGGTGTGATCTTGGGTGAAAGTCATATAGTATAATAATAGCTATTTACAATAACGATTAATGAGTGACAATGAGAAATAAAACAATGTAAGTTTGTGTGGATGGATCATCATTCAGCTATAGTACCACATCCCTTAGTATATTGTGAGAAAGTGAGTTTTAAATGGGACTTTGCAGGTGCAGCATATTCACTGGGCACAAATTTTCTGAAAACGTCAATATTTATTCCAAAATGAATTAAAATGAGTATATCCATATAAAAACGTATACACAAATGACCCACATTCTTATGGTCCTGTATTATAGCGGTGTGGTATAGATCAATCGCGACATGTTTCGTCCTTTCACACCTCTATAATACAGGACCACAAGAATTTGGGTAATTTGTGTATATGTTTTTATATGGATATACTAATTTTAATTCATTTTGGAATAAATATTGAAGTTTTAAGAAAATTTGTGTCCAGTGAATATGCTGCATGCACCTGCAAAGTCCCATTTAAAATAAATTTTCTCTCAATGAGAAATTAACCACTTCGCGCCCGCCATACGACAAATGACGGCCGCAAAGTGGTTCTAAAATGCCGGGAGGCCGTCATTATACGGCCTCCACTCCTCCGGCCACTGGGGGGCGTGCGAGCGCCGCCGGCTGCGCACGCGCGTGCCCGGCGCATCACTGAGATGCCGATGCGTGTGCCTGGCGGAGGCGATGTCCGCCAGGTACCCGTGATCGGCCGGTACACAGACAAGGACATGGATCTGTGTGTGTAGGAAGGGGCTTATGTGCCCAGTAAGCAAGTGGTTAAGATAACAGGCAGACACATAAAATAATGAGCTTTATATTTGTAGTAGTTTTTATAGTAATACTTCTTTCATTTTTTCAGGAAATAAACTATAAATCAATGTGTCTTCTTTATCAAAGAGACTCACAGTGAACAATCATATTGAAGACTTCATTTTCAGTGTAGGCCTGAAGCTGGCTGCTACAAACAACACAGACTATGTATAGAAGCAACATACTTGTTATCACTTGTGGTGTTGTCAGCATTAGCGGTCTTGAACTGATCTTGGGTCAGTGTCCCAGTAGATGTGTTTACCGTCACTAGTGGTATGCCCCGTTTCCATGTCCAGGAATCCATGATCTTTTTCAGTGATGTTGGCAAGTGAACTTCTTTTTGGCCATCTATAAACTTAGAAAATGGTATGTGCTGCTGACTTTGAGTTAACAGTATACAATCATGCTTTAATAATATTAGTTAAAGGACAAGTTCACGTTTAACCTAAAACCAATTGGGTCAATCTTCCAAGACGTAATTTATTCTGATCAAGGTAAATATTAAACATTTATATTGAAAAATAAACATTCTTTCTAGGGAACACACGCACATTCTAATTGATAAGCTATGCTTACAGGACATCACAAACACACGATTACAGGCAGGAACATGGACGTGACGCTCACGCCCTGAAGGAAGGGCGTGATTGTGCTGCCAAAGGAGGTGTGAGGAGCGTTCTGGGATGAGCTGTGGCTATACCGCAGCGTGAGAGGCTGCGATGCCACAATTGAAGCCCCCGCTTTCCTTCCTCCTCCCTCCCGATAACATGCCAGCCAACGGACACAGAAAATAGGACTCCGGAGTACAGGTGAAGGCTGGAGGCTTGAACCCCGTACCACTGACCCTCCTGTCCACCCGCCGAAGCCTCGCCCTGAGCGCCGGCTACCAGCCCCTACAAACAACATTGCAGAAGTCGTAAGACCCCACAAGTGGGGATAGGTGAGAGTCTCTCCTTTGACGGCAACCTAAGAAGAGGATAAGGTAACGCTGACTTGAAATTAACTTTTGTAAACAGCTGATAAATGTTGTAAAGGCTTACAAGCAGGTAGGCTAAATTAAGCACAAAACAGCTACTTACGTGACCTCTTACAGGAGTCAGTTTATGATGCAGTCTGGTTAAACTTTGACCCTATGTGCAGCGTGAGCATTACACAGAGATGTCTGCTCTCTCCCCCTGATCGGATGTTTTACTCTGCGGGCTGCATGGCCATAAGGCTGCATACAAATAGTATTTCAAGGTGGATAAGTCTCAAGGAGGAGCAGTAGACATACCCCCCAAATCTATACAACTGTTTATATGTTAACCAGCTTTCTGTGGAAAATATATACAAGTGTATAACTGCTGAAACTATAAAGACTGTGGTGGAGAGGAGAAGGGGGGGGGGGAGCAGAGGAGGAGGAGTAACCGGTAGCAAAGCTGCATAGGAATAAAACTATATTAAGCAAGTACCCTCCTGTACTGAAAGCCCATCCAAATATGTATTTTTGAAGGCCAATACCGGACTTTCTTGCAAACTCACCTAGCCCCTAGAGCCGGGAATGACTATAGAGATAGTGCAATCATATACACATCAGAAGATTGTGGGGACACTTGAATGTTTTGGCACCTGTGTGTCCTCACCGAGGTAATTTAAATCCAACTCAGCTTAGTGAGAAAAAAGGGGGGGACAGAGGAGGAGAAGGACCTTTGCATAAAAAAACTGATATCTCCTGCACTGCACGTTTATCTAAACAGAGATTGGTACTGGACTTTTTGTGAAAATACATCTAGCCCCCTGTCCAGGAACTGAATAAAGAGACATTGTATATTGTAAAAGGGTAAACGTCAGACAACAGCCGTGATACCCATAGGGCACTGGACCTGCGAGTCCCTGTAGGGGCAAAATATTACAGGTACCGGTATAGATAAAAGTCTCAGTCCGGAAACCGACTGGACTAGACTAGTCACTGGACTAGAATAGCCATCCGACAGAGCATCCCCTGAATATATACAGCAACTGGCTGTTATATAACCAGAGCAAGGAAATTAGCTGATGAACCATATTTGGGATTACAGAGCGAAGAGACTTTAGTTAAACACCTGCCACTTAACTATATAACAGGGGCACTGGAAGGAAACCTGATACTCATACCCGCCAATATAGACTGACTCATAAAAGTTTATTTTTTTGGGGGGTCTTACAGCAGGATATACAGCTACACCCCTAGTAGGGGTCAAAACCGCAAACCCACCTGGATGCAAGTACACAGGCTTAATATAGGTGAGTGGATCGCTGGTCTGAGAAAAGAGACTAGAAAAGAGTCCTGATAAGAAAAAAAACATAGGGAAACATAACACTAAGCCTTAAAACTGGGGAACCGCATAAGAGCGACTAACAAAAACACCATGAGCAAGACTACAAATAAAACCACGAAGGGTAGTGTCCCAAAGACCCCCCAAAAAAATGCAGCAACCAGCATGATTAAACAATATATGACCCAGGAGGCAAGCCCAAAAAGCCCCGGACTGGGCAAACAACAGCAAGAAAAAACTGATAAGAAAATAGACAAAAAAAAGAGCACTGCAAAAAAGATAGGGGATGCACCGGACCAATCCAGAGACGACTTGACAACAGAGAGCCAACTAGAGATAAGCAGAGCAGAGGAACAACGGGCTGATTCACAAATTCCAACAAAGGCGGAAATGACTGAGATGCTATTGAGACTGGAAAACGCAATGAAGGTAGAGATTAATACATTAAGAACAGATCTTGGACACCTCCTGACAAGGGTAGAGATGACGGAAGAGAGAACAGATAAACATGCCAGGAACGAAATAAATTAAAGGAGCAAGTCAAATTAACGCAACAAAAACAGAAAAAACTTCTATACAGACTAGAAGATCAAGAGAACCAAAATAAAAGACAAAATTTGAGAATCCGCTCACTCCCAGAGCAAACAAAATGAAGATCTGAGAAAAATTATGAATACAATCTTTAACCCCCTGTTGGACAAAGATCCAGAGGACCCCCTCAAGATCGAGAGAGTCCATCGGGTCGGAAAACCAAAAAATACAGAACCTGACTGGCTGCGAGATATAATAGTGAGGTTCCGGTTCTATGAAGACAAGGCAGAAATCTGGGTGAAATTAAGGGGAAAACCACCTATATAGTATGAAGGGACTGAGCTACAAATCTTTACAGATTTGGCACCGGAAACACTTGCAAGACAGCGATTCCTGAAGCCTCTTCTAGAGCAAATGCGGGCACAGAACATTAACTACAACTGGGGATTTCCAGCTTGTCTAGGGGGGGAAAGGGAGTGGGGAAGGAGGTACCTCTTACACTTGCAAGATGAAAGCGAATCAAACCGCAGCAGAGAAGTAACCCAGTATAGATGACAACAATTAATTTTATGACCTATAATGTACGGGGATTAAATACACCTTCTAAGAGACATAGGATTCTTAAAGAGCTAAAATACTACGGTGTCAGTGTAGTTTCCCTGCAGGAAACACATCTAACACATGACATAAAGGTGAAACTATATTCCGCAGACTTCCCCATATGGTACTATGCTGACTCAACAACAAGGAGAGCAAGGGGGGTTGCAATTGGATTAGCCAAAACAATGAGGTTCAAATTGGAGGATAGGATGACGGACCCAGAAGGGAGATATATCTTCCTGAAGGGCAGACTATGTGAAATGGATTGCACATTAGTAAACGTATACTCCCCCAATAGGAACCCCATACAATTTTTGAAAGAGGTGAAGGGAAAACTGAGAGACTTTAACCACTTAAGCCCCGGACCATTTTGTTGCTAAAGGACCAGGCCCCTTTTTGCGATTCGGCACTGCGTCACTTTAACTGACAATTGCGCGGTCGTGCGACGTGGCTACCAAACAAAATTGACGTCTTTTTTTCCCCCCAAATAGAGCTTTCTTTTGGTGGTATTTGATCACCTCTGCGGTTTTTATTTTTTGCGCAAAAATAGAGCGACAATTTTTAAAAAAATGCAATATTTTTTACTTTTTGCTATAATAAATATCCTCAAAAAATATATAAAAAAACATTTTTAGGCCGATACGTATTCTTCTACATATTTTTGGTAAAAAAAATCGCAATAAGCATTTATTGATTGGTTTGCGCAAAAGTTATAGCGTCTACAAAATAGGGGATAGTTTTATGGCATTTTTATTAATATTTTTTTTTTAATAGTAATGGCGGCGATCAGCGATTTTTATCGTGACTGCGACATTATGATGGACACATCGGACACTTTTGACACTATTTTGGGACCATTGTCATTTTTACAGCGATCAGTGCTATAAAAATGCACTGATTACTGTGAAAATGTCACTGGCAGTTCAGGGGTTAACCTGTAGGGGGTGCTAAAGGGGTTAAGTGTGACCTAATGTGTGATTCTTACTGTAGGGGGATGTGGCTTGGCGTGTGACGTTACTGATCGTCGTTCCCTATGACAGGGAACAGACGATCAGTGACAGGCTCACTAGGAAGCACGGGGAGAAGTTTGTTTACACGGAATACCCAACCGGGTCGCAAGCACGCGACCTACGGCTGTGCATATTAAGGGGGACGTACCTGTACGCCAATATGCCCAGCAGTGCCATTCTGCCGACGTACATCGGCGTGCGGCGGTCGGCAAGCGGTTAAGAAAGGAAATGTGATATTGATGGGTGATCTGAACTTATGCATGGACCCGGCTGCTGATAGTACATCCCGTGCACAGGGGATGAACAATGTTCAATTAAAAAAACTTAAACAGAAAATGCATCTGTGTCAAATGATTGACGCATGGAGGATTCAACATCCTAAGACACAAGACTATACGTTTTACTCCCCTGTGCACGGGACACACTCTAGGATAGATTATATTTTGGTAGATCACAGGTACCTGGACCATGTCATAGAAACGAAGGTAGAATTTTCCACGCTTTCAGACCATGCCCCTGTGAGAATGAAATTGAGTGTTCCCGGGTATCAAAGACAACCATATACATGGTGAATGAATGAAGAACTTTTGCACGATAAGGAGATAGAAAAAAGAGTGAGAAAAGAAATTGAGCTATATTTCTCAACTAATGACACTAAAGAGATATCGGGGGCCACTCTTTGGGAGGCCCATAAGGCCTATATAAAGGGTATACTTATCGCCATAGGGGCTGGGAAGAAAAAGGCGAGACCAAAAAAAATTCAAACGTTAATTGAAGAAGTTTACAAAGCAGAACAGGACCATAAAAAACAACAGGGTATACAGCCGGAGCTATTTCAAACATTGGTAATTAGGAGAGAGGAATTAAAGGACTTAATGGAACAAGAGACGGAAAGGACATATAATAGAATAGCTAAAGAAAGATATCAGTGGGGGAATAAAGCAGGTAAACATCAAGCGAGAATATTACAAAGTAAAAAAATCTGTAAACTATATAGAAAAAATTCAAAAGAAGAATGCGGAAATGGCACACACAACCAAGGAGATAGCAGAAATTTTTAAAAACTATTATGAGACTTTGTAAATCAGAAGGTAGATCAGGTAAACATCAAAAGGGACAAAATAAACGACTTTCTAAAAAAGGCTGGATTACCTAAAATATCTGAAAGCGAAAGGCAAATATTAGACCAACCCATAACAGAGGAGGAAATAAATGGTGCGCTCAAAGAGTCGGCCCCGGGGAAAAGCCCCGGACCCGACGGGTTCACGACGTACTATTTAAAAAAATACAAAGAGATCTTAACTCCAAAGTTATGTCAGTATATGAATGGTTTAGGGGCAGAATATAATATGAGTAGAAAGGCCCTTCTGGCATCGATAACAGTTATTCCAAAGGAGGGCAAGGATGGCACCCTATGCTCAAGCTACAGGCCTATATCGCTCCTTAACGCAGATACAAAACTGTATGCTAACATTTTTGCAGGACAAAATCCTGACCAGGTGGGGTTCATCCCAGGAAGAGAGGGGAGGGACAATGGGGTGAGAACATTGCTCCTCCTCAAGCAAATAAAAAAGAAGGGTCCCCAGGTCTACTCCTGTCAATTGATGCCGAAAAAGCATTTGACTGGGTAGACTGGGGACTCATAATAAAAACGTTGGAAACCATGGGTGTTGGCCCAAGAATGATTCAATGGATCAAAGTACTGTACCATCATCCAACGGCATACATAAAAATCAATGGGGTGCCATCCCCCTCCTTTGAGATGAAAAATGGGATGAGACAGGGGTGCCCCCTCTCCCCCCATTTGTTTGTGTTGTCCCTAGAACCACTCCTTGCATCGATCCGAAATAACCCTGATATAAGCGGTATTAGGGCAGGTGAGGAAGAACACAAGTTGGCAGCATTTGCCGATGATGTGTTATTTTATATAACAAACCCGAGGATCACAATGCCCAATTTACTAAAAACATTAAAACAATATGGAGACATAGCAAATTTCTAAATAAACCTAAAAAAGTCAGAGATCCTGAATATTAATCTAAATAAACAGGAAGCAGTGGCGCTGCAGAAGGAATTTCAATTCCCATGGAAAAAGGAGTTAAAATATTTAGGAATAAAACTAGCTAACTCGATAAAGAAAATTTATAAAATCAATTATATACCTTTGTTGGATGAACTCAAAAATTAAATAAAGAGAATAACGTATAGGCCCCTATCTTGGATATGGAGGATTAGCACCTTAAAGATGGTATTGCTACCGAAGATTTTATATAAGTTTCAAATGTTGCAGATTGCATTGTCGCAATCCTATTTTAACGTGCTAACAACTATAATAAGGAAATTCATTTGGCAGAATAAAAAAGCCAGAACCTCACTTGTGGTACTAAAACAAGGAAAAAAACATGGGGGGGGGTTGGCGGTTCCTGGCATTAAAAAATATTATAATGTAGTGGTGCTATCAAGAAGAGTAGAGTGGACTAAAGGGCAAAATGAGAAAAGGTGGGTTAGACTAGAGAATTTAATGAGCAATGCACGTTTGAGAAATATAATTTGGAATCCTCCACAATAAAGAACACTAGATGGGAAAACACATGCACTGACACGAAACGCACTAAAAATATGGGATGGGATCCATAAATTAAGTAAGGGGAAATTTAACTCACCCATGATTTCACTGAAAGAAAATGATTATTTTTTACCCTGTAAAATTGAAATAGGAGGAAATTGGATAAAAAGTGAAAACGCACAAGAGATATAGTTAAAAAGGGGAAAATTATAACACTTCACGAGCAAAATACAGATTTCATGGTGATAAACGAATGGCGCTATCTACAGCTGAGGCACTTCATTGACCAATTACCCCAACCAATAAGATCAGAGGATGAATTAACTCAGTTGAAACGCCTGTGTATGGCAGACAACACAAGAAATAGTATTTCTCGGATATACAAAATATTATTGGCCATGGAACAACTGGAGATACCGCCATTCATAACTAAATGGGAAAAGGAATTGGGGTCACAAATAGATAAAATCACTGTTAGTAAGATTTTGAAACTAACCCACAGCTCTGCGATAGACACCAAAATGGCCGAAATGAATTATACATTTTTAACAAGGTGGTACGCCACCCCCGATAAAATCAGTAGGTACCAACCGGGAAAATCGGCGGAATGTTGGCGAGGTTGCAAGGCCGTAGGGACGATGGCCCACCTGTGGTGGGAGTGTCCAAAAATAAAGAAATATTGGAAAGGGATCCTGCAGTTAATAAAAGTAATCACTAAAAAAGAAATTCCAGAGGACCCGTGGACAGTGTTGTTTCATGGGGGGGAAGGATCTGTCAAACAATATAAAAACTCAGTAATCCCACATCTATTGAACGCGGCGAAAAGGCTGATTCCTAAAAACTGGCAGGCAGTGGAAAGCCCCTCAATCCGAGAATGGATAAATATGGTGTTGAAGAAAAAAGCACGGAGTCAATAGGTAATTGGGAGGATTGGAAAATGTTTAAAAAGACACATAGGTATGCAGAGGTAATAAGTCCTTAGACTGAGGGAAAATATCTGCAGTGGGAGTAAATGAGCTAAATGAATCAGGTTAAAGGATAAATTGCATAAGTTGTGAGGTACGAGGGTGGGTGGGAAGGGGGAGGGGGAAGGGGATGAAAAGAGAGCAGGGGACTTGCACAAGGGCGGTAAACAGGTTTTAGGGGACTGTTTTATACACCTTTTTTTGTATGCTTGTATAACCTGTCAAAAAACATTAAAATAAAGAATAAAAAAAAAAAAAAGGACATCACAAACAAGCGCACATATACTGTTAAATCATTACCATCAACTTCATGTTAGAACATAAAGGCAATAATTCTGGAGTGTGATTAGATTACTAAGGAAATAATCAAGCCAATAGATTTACAAACAGGGGAAATTGCAGTAAAAGTACAGTATTATGTATAAACAACCATTTAGACAAGCTTTCTCAATCTCCGTTACTCTGGGCGCCCAACAGACATAACCAACTAGAAGAGAAATCCAATCAGAACTGTACAGAAACAGTAACATCACAGTTTTAAAAGTGCATGTTTTTATGTTGTAATGTTCTAATGAGAACATTTTCCATCAGATTTTCCAGACACACAGCAGATGTTGCACTCATCTAATTCAATGAGCATGAACAAGAGAAACCATCTTAAAACTGTTGCATAGTTCAATATTAAAAAGTCAAACTAAACTGAAGCTACTTTCGTTTACAAAGACTACTCAATATTCACACTCATGGTTCTGTACTGTTATCATTACCATAGGAGAGCTGTGAGGATCCAGTGTTTAGTATAGGGATTAGCCATTTTATTTAAATTTAACATAATAAAAACCCTCAATATGGGTTTCCCTAAGCCATTCCTGTCTAGTACGCCACAGTCCAGTACAGGCTTTCCTAACCAGGGTTCAGTGGAATCCTAGGGTCCCTCTAGACTCTAGAGCAGTGATGGCGAACCTTGGCACCCCAGATGTTTTGGAACTACATTTCCCATGATGCTCAACTACACTGCAGTGTAGTTGAGCATCATGGGAATTGTAGTTCCAAAACATCTGGGGTGCCGAGGTTCACCATCACTGCTCTAGAGTTTGCCAGGGGTCTATGAGCAATGACAGACTGATCTCCCACCTACAATGGCTACCAATGTAATAGGGCAGTTCTCCACTGACCACAAATGTAAGGGGGTGTTTCTCCACTGGCCAAAAAACATAAAGGGACACTGGAGTTTTCACAGTCTCTTTTTTCTCAGGCCAATATTATTCATTATTTTTCCTGATTATTATAGTTAAAAAAGCAGTGCTGTAAAAAAAAAAAAATAATCTGGCCCTGGGTATCAAATATTCTAGGCATGTCATATTTATTATTTTATTTAAAACTGATAACACTTATTAACCGATTGTGCTTTTATACCATGAAATGTAGATATAATTTTAGCAGAGTTTCCTTGAGACTTCAAAACTACTTTGAGGGTTCCCCCAGGATAAAGTGGTTGAGAAAGACTGGTCTGGGTAATCACACACAGACCTCAGAACCACTCCCCGCTACCCAGCCCTCCACCGATTATGGCAGTGTTTACATGCAGTTTTGAGCTAGGTGCCTGTTTTGAAGTGAACAGGTTCAGCTACAGGTTTTATAGGCGGTTAACCATAGAGCTGACTAAGGACCAGTCTCTATGACCCTTGAAGGCCGGAAGTGACGTCATGGCGGATGTAAACACTGCAGTTTTTTTTTGCTGGGAAGCTGAGATTTTCAGCATTGAGGAGAGATGTGGGGACTTATAGACCCCACATTTCTCCATAAAGGACCTGTCATGCCCAATTCTCATTACAAGGGATGTTTACATTCCTTGTAATAAGAATAAAAGTGATCAACAAAAATTTCAAGGAAAATGTAAAAATAAATAAACAAAAATAAAAGAAACAATAAAAGCGCCCACATCCCCTTGTGCTTACACGCAGAAGCGAGCGCATACGTAGGTAGCACCCGCATATGTAACCGGTGTTCAAACCACACATGTGAGGTATCGCCGCAAACATAGAGCAATAATTCTAGCCAAATACCTCCTCTGTAACTCTAAACTGGTAACCTGTAGAAAAAATGAAAGTGTTGCCTATAGAGATTTTTAAGTATTGTAGTTTGTCGCCATTTCACAAGCGTATGCAATTTTAAAGCGTGAAATGTTAGGTATCTATTTACTTGGCGTAACATCATCTTTCACATTACACAAAAAAATTGGGCTAACTTTAGTGTTTAGAGATCAGGAGTGCGTTAGGAGTGCAAGATCAGGAGTGCGTTACGCTCAGATTGCAGGGATCAGGAGTGCGTTACACTCAGATTGCAAGGTTAAGGAGTGCATTATGCTAACAATGCAGGGATTGTGTGTGTGGGGGGGGGTCAGGAGTGCATTCGGCTCAGAATGCAGGGATCAGGAGTGAGTTACGCTCAGAATGCAGGGATCAGGAGTGCGTTATGCTCAGAATGCAGGAATCAGGAGTGCATTGTGATCAGAATGCAGGGATCAGAAGTGAGTTACGCTCAGAATGCAGGGATCAGGAGTGAGTTACGCTCAGAATACAGGGATCAGGCGTGCGTTAGGCCCAGAATGCAGGGAACAGGAGTGCGTTAGGCTCAGAATGCAGGGATCAGGAGTGCGTTAGGTTCAGAATGCAGGGATCAGGAGGGAGTTATGCTCAGAATGCAGGGATCAGGAGTGCATTCGGCTCAGAATGCAGGGATCAGGAGTGAGTTACGCTTGAAATGCAGGAATCAGGAGTGCGTTGCACTCAGAATGCAGGGATCAGGCGTGCATTAGGCTCAGAATGCAGGGATCAAGAGTGCATTAGGCTCAGAATGCAAGTATCAGGAGTGTGTTACGTTTAGAATGTAGGGATCAGGAGTGCGTTACGCTCAGAATGCAGGGATCAGTAGTGCGTTATGCTCAGAATGCAGGGATCAGGATTGAGTTACACTCAGTGTAAGGTATGAGAAAATCATGAACCAATATATTCAGGATAAGAAATTCTTCTTAGGTGTATATGTTGTAAGGTATAATATTGAGACAGAATATTGAGACAGAATATGTTTCTCTGAAAAATATGTGTAAGCAGGATGTGACTTTGTGGTCAAGCCTGTTCTTATCTTTCTTCTTCTTTAACTGTCAGTCATATGTTTAGAGTGACCACAATGCCCCCTTACGTTCTTATCTTCCTGTTTCAATTGTCAGTCATATGTTTAGAGTAACCGCAATAACGCCTAAAGTCCTTATCTTCCTGTTCCAAATATCAGACACATGTTTAGTTTGACCGCAATGACGCATGATATTCTTATTTTTAAATGACTACTTCTGCAAAAGCCTAAAACCTGTTAGAGTCTATTTTTGTTTAACTCATGATGTTTTTGCTTATTGCAGATTGGTTCATACGAGGGAGGCAACTTTCCTTGTTATGCATAAAAGAGATATGTTGCCAATAAACCAATATATTCTTGTATATCCATTCACTGTGTATGGTGTCTTGAATATCTGACCGGTCACAGAGTTACTTCCACAGATCCTGAGTCCAGCTCGAGCCAAGAGGGTCCAACAGAACCAGAACCTTTCAGTGGTGTCAGAAGTGGGATCCTCCAATTGAACAGGTAAGACCCCCTTTAATTATTATTGGGAACAATAGTCTTGCCTTGTCAATTGGTTCATCATAAAGTAGACTCTCGAGAAAACTACAAGTTTTCTGGGACTCTGTTAAGATTGTAAGGTAGATTTAGAATAGATACAGAGGGTCTCGCTAGGTTGGCCAGACCAGGTTATAAGATTGAGAAAGAATCTTAAATTCTTCTCTACATAGGACGGATCTGTGGAAACTCTATATCTAAAGGTGTACACAAAAAGGGTTACTTTTTTAAATGTCAACTGTATATTGTTGTCCTGAATGTAAAACTGGTTTATTGTTTGCTTACAAAGGGAAGACCACGTCATTAGTGGCAATTGTT
Organism: Rana muscosa; assembly: GCA_029206835.1. NCBI lineage: Eukaryota > Metazoa > Chordata > Amphibia > Anura > Ranidae > Rana > Rana muscosa. The sequence continues at coordinate 1,019,215,810 of CM055116.1, forward strand.
CCAGGGGGGTATCATGTCAAAATTGGCAAGGGTCCTATGTTCCAGGGATCAAAACAACGTATGTTAAGGTTTAATATACACAACATACTACCCCCCAGTCGGGTGTTCGAGGGACTAAGTGTAGCAGAAATACAGTGTCTGGTTGTATTTAAAAAAGGAGAACACTGGGTTCCTTGTCATAAATCTATAAATTGTGATAAGGTTGAGGACATTTTCCGCCCCTGGAACGAAATAGAGAAAGCAAGACAGATTTTTTTTAATTTTAAAGTATAAGAATAAAATATTATTGTTTGTTAAAATGGGTAATTAGTCGGGAAAAGGTGATGATGAAGGTAAGCATCAACCCTCCCCGATAGATTACATGAAAGGCAATTATGGAAATCATTGTACTGATCCGTTCTGGTCTCTGGTCTTAAAAAGAGCACATCAGTTAGAAGTGCCATGTTTAGGGGAATACGGACCATGTTCCGAGGAAAGGTGGGAGGAAGTGACCAGAATATGTGGCCAACATAAACAGTATAATTATCCCATAAAAGACTTTGACAAAGATTACATGACTAAATGTTGTAAGATTTGGGCAAAAGGTATGAAGGAATATAGAAAGAAATATACAAGTGTAAAAATGGAAAAGAAAGAGCAATTAGAAGACGCAATAGGAAGTCCATCAGCTCCCCCTAATTTTTATCAAGAAAAAACACCTCCATATGCTATGGTAAAAGATGAATCCCTTGTCCCAAAGAAAATATACCCCTCGTTAGATCCAAATGTTATAGCAGGAGTATTAACCATAGCTAAAGAAAAGGGAACTAATTGGTTACGAGAGGGGGAAGATAGAAGACAGATACAGGAACGTTTAAGTCAATTAGTAAAGGAGGAAGAACAGTGTATTAAAAAAGAGGAAGATGAAGAAAAAGTGATAGAAGGAGATAGAAGAGAGTTACAGGAGCGTAGAGATAGATTAGGAGAAATAAAGGGGATAATACGTGGATTTAGAAACTCGGGCTACCCAGAAACCAATCTAGTGAAGAAGGCTGATTATATATCTGGAGATGGGTTAAGTAAGGATTTTCAGAGTAGCTTCAGTAGAACCCCTCAACACCAGGCACCCACATCATTAGATGATGAAAATGATCTGACAACTCCAATTAGTCGGGTTTTTCCTTTCATTACAATGGGAGATACACAGGTACAAATACCATTACCATTGGGTACGGTCAAGGAAATTAGAGGCACATGTCCCAAACCAAGAAAGGACCCCAGACAGGCGGTGACCTTTCTGCAAAGATACTGTTCAGGAACAAGAATGTCTCCTGAAGATCTTAATACCATAATTCAAAATGTAGACCCCGATTCCCAAGCTGACATAAATATAGGTCAATGGGCCAAGGACGCAAAGTTATATGAGGATGGGGAGGATTGGAATATTTTTTGGAACACATTGTTACAGGCTTGGCTCAAGGCATATAAAAACACCACTATGTTGCATGATTTGATATCTTGCAAACAACAGTCAGGAGAGGATTTCTACACCTTTGTCAGTAGATTACATAAATTATATAAAAATTGTGGAATAGACAATGATCAATTATTCGTGAGTACAGCCATAAATAATGGAGATCCAAGGGCCACCCAAATAATCAAACTGATAAACCCAAAATGGGCGGTAATGACCTCAGATGGATTCATAGCTGACATAAAGGAGAGGGCATCCTCAGGGGTATTTAACACCAAAGGAGGATTGTTCACCTCTATTACAGAAGAAAATCCAAACATAGCTATGGTCAGTGGACCAAGTTCAGGAGCCATACCTAGAAGGAATTATCCTCCCCATAATCAGGATCAGGGTTGTTTTAATTGTGGGGATCCAAACCACTGGAAATCAGAATGTCCCCAGAGAAAGGGAGCCAGGAATAACTTTCCTAGGAGAGGTAGGGGAGGCTACAGAGTGAGATCTCAACCAAGATCTCAGTATCCGCCCCAACCAAGATATGACACACAACAACAGCAGCCACAACAGAGATCCCAGTCAGTTCCAGTACACCCCCAATATAGGCAACAGCAGCAGCCATACCAAACAAGATCACCCAGAAACACCATAGAAGAGATACAGGTACATTGGCCAGGATATCAGGACAAAAACCCCCAATAGGGATGCCCGGGGTAGTACCCATCCTTGGTGATGCATTTTTTCTCTTCACACTGGAAAACCCTGCCTCAAGTGGTTTTAAAAGTAGAAGGCAGGGTGGTCAAATTTTTGTTAGACACAGGGGCATCAACCTCGTGTGTTAAAGACCCCCACTTTGAAAGTGAAGAATGCACCGAGGGATGCTCTTTGGGAATAAATGGGACAAGCGTCAACCACAAAATCACACCGCCACTACTAATAACGGACATGCAAGATAATTACCTTACTGAAATGTCCTTTGCAGTTCTACCAGACTGCCCCCTGTCCCTCATGGGAAGGGATTTAATGTCTGCATTACAAATTATTGTAAAATTTGACCAACAAGGGGGCATCATAGCCAAATCGGCTAAATGTGACCTCACTATGCCAAAAAGGAAAGACCTTTTGGGTTACTTTATGTCACTGCCAGCCATATTAGAAAACCATGACATCTGGGCAGGAACTAAAACGGAAGTAGGACACATACCCTGTACACCTTATGTGCCCACTATGCGGCCTAATACACTCCCCTATTATCAGAAACAATACCCATTGTCTACTGAAAAGGTATCGGGAATACAGCCCCAAATAGAGGAATATAAAAAGTTGGGAATCCTCAGGGAAACTGTCAGTCCCTGGAATACTCCCATTAATCCAGTTAGGAAAGCGGATGGTACCTGGAGGTTGGTTCAGGATCTGAGAGGGGTAAACAAGAGTGTGATTCCTCTGCCCCCATTGGTATCTGATATTACCTCAATTTTTACCAATATACCTGCAAACTCCAAGTGCTACACCGTATTGGATCTTTCAAATGCATTTTTTAATTTTGATAATGATCCACAATGCCTACACCTATTTGCATTTGTCTGGGGAGGGGGTCAGCTGACCTGGACACGCCTCTCTCAAGGGTTTATTGATAGCCCCGCGGCTTTTAGCATAGTTTTGAAAAAAACTATGGACGATTGGACGCCCTCTGAAGGCTCCACAATCCTGCTGTACGTAGATTACCTACTTATTTGTAGTGAGAGCAGGGCACAGTGTGAGAAGGACACAGCTTTCCTTTTTAGGCTCAATCGTCTACTGCCGACAGTGGATACCTGACTGTTCTTTTTGGGATTCAATTTTACGTCCAGCTACAGCTGCGGGTGCCCCTAAAACAATTGAATTTACAGAGGATATGAAAGAGGCCTTCCTCGCTCTTCTGACTTCCCTCTCGCGGGCTCCTGCTTTAGGTCTCCCTTCCTATGATAAACCGTTCTCACTTTACTGTGTGGTGCGAGGGCCTACGTTTGCAGCAGTATTGGCCCAACCCCATGGGACAAACTTAAGACCAGTGGCATACCTATCAAAGAAACTGCTACTCCAGATACAGGGAATGCCAGGATGCCTGCAAACTCTTGCAGCAAATGCAATGGCAGTTAAGGAAGCTTCTAAAATCACTCTGGGCACACCCACTATTCTCTATACCACACATTCAGTAGCACAATTGTTACAAAATATGCATACCCACCATATGACAGCCCAAAGGTCCAGTGGGTATGAAATTATACTTCTGAATACAACACATTTGGAAGTAAAATCCTGTTCAGAAACTACTCCCGCAATACGATTGCTACACGCACTATTGCAGCTTCCATATACTGAACCAGAAGTAAACCATAATTGTAATGACAATTTAATTCAACAAACATTGCCAAGGGTGGATTTAACTGATAAACCAAACCCAGATTTCCTGGATGTATTTGTGGATGGCAGTTGTTCCAGGCCTAATGATAACACATATAAGACAAGCTATGCAGTTGTGATGCTACCTGATGTTGTGGTTGAGGCTTCTCCTTTAGGGGCCAATTCAGCACAACAAGCTGAGCTCCATGCACTCACCAGAGCATGTCAGCTATTTAAAGATAAAGATATAAACATATATACTGACAGCAGATATGCCTTTGCCGTTATTTTCGATTATGGACTCATCTGGAAAAAACAAGGGTTTAAAACTGCAGACAACAAACAAATTGCCAATAAGGAATTTGTTCTTACCCTACTCGCAGCCCTACAGATGCCCAGAAAAATCAATGTTATAATAGTAAAGGGACATTCATTTGACAAGTCCAAAGAAGCTCAGGGCAACGCCTTGTCAGACAGAGTTGCTAAAACAGCAGCCGATTCGGCACACGGGGCCCAGCCCAATCTAACACTGTTTGCTACAGATTTCAGTTCACCAGAATTCCCAAATACTGTGAGAATGTTACAGGACAAAGCATCAAGAGAGGACATAGCTTTCTGGGAAGGTCAGAACTTGACCAGCGTGCCAAGTGGCATCTGGTCAAGCAAGGAGGGAGTAATAGGTATACCAGCTGCCCCTCTTTTGATTTCTTACTTACATGGTCCATGTCACCTAGGAAGGAAAACAGTTTTGACAATGTACAGACAGTCTTTCAGCACGGTCAATGATACAAACCTTGTTGCCCTGTTGATAGACTCCTGTCTTACTTGTGCACAAAACAATGTACAGTGCAAGAAGCAGGGTATACATGGAAACTTGCCCCCCCATAGGCCCCCTCCAAGATCTACAAATAGACTACACATATGCCAAAACAGAAAGGAAATATAAAATATCTTTTAGTTATAGTGGACAAGTTTAGTTCTTGGGGTCGAGGCTATCCCAACTACAGGCGAGACAGCCAAAATAGCATCAAGAGCACTAATAAATCACTGAATTTCGAGGTATGGGTTACCAGCCAAGATCTGGTCAGACCAAGGTCCAGCTTTTACAGCTGCTCTTACCCAGGATCTTGCAAAACTCCTGGGCATTCAATGGAAATTACATATTACATATCATCCACAAAGCGCAGGAATAGTGGAAAGGATGAACAGAAATATAAAGGATAAACTTAAAAAGGCAACAGGAGGAACCATGAAAGGGTGGATTGATTACCTCCCAGCAGTTTTGTTTCAAATTAGGACGGCCCCTAATTCTAGAACAGGATTTTCACCATTTGAAATACCTATGGGTAGGCCAGCACAGAGGAAACCTGATGAGGGAGAAGAGGTTAATCTTTATTCTTTACAGGAAGAGTACGTGAAACATCTGGTAAGTAGCCTTAGTGAAACAGAGGACAAGGTTGCTGTCACTTTCCCTCCTCTCTCCACAGAGCCTACACATCCGTATATCCCAGGAGACAAAGTACTGATAAAACAACTTGCTGTCCGGAAACAACCAGGCCCTATCTTCCAAGGACCATTGGAAATTCTGAAGGTTGCCAGAACAGCTGTTCTTACAGATCAAGGGCCACAATGGATCCATGCATCCAGACTAAAGACATTTCCGAAGCGAAACTGGAAGAAGGTGAAGGAGAAGACAAAGACCTCTGTTCTGGAGAGTATTCCAGAAAAGGATCCGGAAAATACTCCCTAGTGGACCATGAAAAACAAGAAACTCAGAGTTCCATACCCATAGACACTAATGGTCCAAAAGGAGGGATCACTTTGGGGAAACTTTTTCTTTTTTCCTTAATGATCACATTGTTTATTTTAATGCTCATAATCATAGGACACTGTTGGTCAGATAATTCTAACAGACCAAAAAGAAGTATGAAAGACAATTTTAGTGGTAAAATGCTGCTGCTTAAATTTAAATATGCTCATGCTCAAAAATCAGGATATGAAAAATGTTGGATATGTAGTAAACTCCATCCTAGCACTGCTAGGATCCCCCTAATGGCAGTACCTCTAAACTTCACCCCTCTCCTAAACGGCACACCACCTGTCGTCCTTACAAATGTCACAAGAACGCTTTCAGATAATACCCTTACTTTCCAAATTATTGGTAGAAGTCATTCCCCAGACTGGTGTTTTAGGTTGGGAAACTCCACAAAGGGAGCTGAAGTGTGCCAACAAGCTACAATTAACTTTTCAATGACTTCAATTGAAAGCCCTTTCTTTCACACTTCAGAACCTGCCCTAAACACCACTCTAATAAACTTACTTAACTCCAGTTCCACTTCCACAGTAGGAGAATTATTATTTAACCGTTTCTGTTTTTTCTGATGAAATGATGACAATATTTAACAAACGACCTTTAGCTTTAGGAAACAGTATTTATATTTGTTGTGGAAAAAGTTGTCACCCTTGGATCCCCACTGAACCCCAAGGATGGTGTTATCTTGCATCCCTAGTCCCCATTATGGATATAGTAGGAGATAGCAAGGGAACACACCTCCTTGAAGCTAGCACGCATCCTAGGTACCCCCTCAAACACCGAAATAAAAGGGAGTTATTTTTCGAAAAAGATATGGCTTGGGCCTGGTTCCCTTCCTGGACAGGTTAGGGGATAGATTTAATGAAAAGGCTTAATAATTATACAAATATTATAGATGATGTATTGGTGAAGAATTCTGATGACAATTAGAACTTCATGATCTTGCTATTGAAAGCATAAGTGCTGAACTCACTGTCCTGTGTGAAGTTACGGAGGACTATGAGTGCTGCACTTGGATCCACAACACATCTGTTGAGATTCCTGATTACTATGATATAATTGCCCAACATAGGAAAGAGGTAAATAAATTGCAACAGGAGGCGAGGGATATCGCAAAAACATGGAGCCCCTTTGGAGAGGGAGGATTCGGGGGCATAGGTATTCTTTCATTTCTCAGACAAATGGCTATAACAGTAGTAATGGTGTTAATCTTCATTCTACTGTTATATTTAGTATTTAAATTAATTGTCTGGGTAATTGGAAAGATCACTAGTAAAAATAGAAAGAGACAGGGTGCTAAGGAAACAATCTTGATGATGTCCATGGTATATACTAAACAAAAATGGTATAATAAATAATCTAATGATCTATGGGCTTCAATTCTTGAAGCCATGATCAAAAGAAGGGGTTGTAAGGTATGAGAAAATCATGAACCAATATATTCAGGACAAGAAATTCTTCTTAGGTGTATATGTTGTAAGGTATAATATTGAGACAGAATATTGAGACAGAATATGTTTCTCTGAAAAATATGTGTAAGCAGGAGGTGACTTTGTGGTCAAGCCTGTGCTTATCTTTCTTCTTCTTTAACGGTCAGTCATATGTTTAGAGTGACCACAATGCCCCCTTACGTTCTTATCTTCCTGTTTCAATTGTCAGTCATATGTTTAGAGTAACCGCAATAACGCCTAAAGTCCTTATCTTCCTGTTCCAAATATCAGACACATGTATATTTTGACCGCAATGAAGCATGATATTCTTATTTTTAAATGACTACTTCTGCAAAAGCCTAAAACCTGTTAGAGTCTATTTTTGTTTAACTCATGATGTTTTTGCTTATTGCTGATTGGTTCATACGAGGGAGGCAACTTTCCTTGTTATGCATAAAAGAGATATGTTGCCAATAAACCAATATATTCTTGTATATCCATTCACTGTGTATGGTGTCTTGAATATCTGACCGGTCACAGAGTTACTTCCACAGATCCTGAGTCCAGCTCGAGCCAAGAGGGTCCAACAGAACCAGAACCAGAACCTTTCACTCAGAATGCAGGGATCAAGAGTGCGCTAGGCTCAGAATGCAGGGATCAGGAGTGCATTGTGATCAGAATGCACTGATCGGGAGTGAATTTCGCTTAGAATGCAGGGATCAGGAGTACGTTACGCTCAGATTGCAGGGATCAGTAGTGCGTTATGCTCAGAATGCAGGGATCAGGATTGAGTTACACTAAGAATGCAGGGATCAAGAGTGCGATAGGCTCAGAATGCAGGGATCAGGAGTGCGTTACGCTCAGAATGCAGGGATCAGGATTGAGTTACACTCAGAATGCAGGGATCAGGAGTGCGCTAGGCTCAGAATGCAGGGATCAGGAGTGCTTTACGCTCAGAATGCAGGGATCAGGAGTGCGTTATGCTCAGAATGCAGAGATTAGGAGTGCGTTATGCTCATATTTCAAGGTTAAGGAGTGCATTATGCTCACAATGCAGGGATTGGGAGGGGGCGTGATAGCATCCTACCTATGCACACAGGAGACCAAGAGGCAGCACAGTTCTGAACAGGGCGCGGAGCGGGAGCTGGCTGAGTGACTCTTCATAATAACAAGCTGGTAATTGATTGCTTAGGTCCTAGCAACCAATCACCTGGGGGAAACTTGAAAAGTGGCCAGCTCTCCCCCCCGCCCCTTATCCTGAGCTGTGCTGGCTCTTGCTCCCCACTGTTCACTGATGACAGCGGCAGAGGCAGAGGGGGGAGAGAGAGAGGAGGACCAAAGGCACGGCAAGGGAGGCTGAGGGCAGAGAGAGAAGGCGGGGTCGGCGGCACAGACCCATTCCTGGTCTATCTGTCACCTACCCGTGGTCGACAGGTAGCCTACGATTGACGGGTTGCCAACCCCGGCCCTAGGGTCTCTGCTAAAAAATATATATTTAATGTTTTGGGGGTTCTAAGTAATTTTCTAGCAAAAAAATACAGATTTTTGCATGTAGGAGAGAAATGTCAGAATTGGCCCGGTTGGCAAGTGGTTACATTTTGCAGCTAAATACCCTTTTTCACATCGCTGATGTGCAGTCATGTGACTGCCTGGCTGACATCAGAGGGGAATCTCAGACCCTCCCCACTGTAATCCTTAGATTGAGGACGAAGCGTGGTGGACGGCCACATGACTGCACTTCTGTGATTTGAAAAAAGGTATTATTTAGCTGCAGAATAAAAAAAAAAAAACACACACTGTATAGTACATCTTGTTATTACAGAGGGGCTGGCAGGAATTGGAATAACTGACTTTACAACCACTTTAAGTTTTGGGGAAAAACAAAACATCAGAACATACTTTACTTTTTTCATTAGTTCATGGAGTAGATCAAAGCAGCATACCAAAATCAACCTGTATCGTGCGATATTGCTATAACACTTTCTAAGACTGTCATGTTTGGATCCATCAATCTAACATCAAGGTTCTCATCCTTGCGTTAGTATATAGTAAGCCACTGACCACCAGGAACAATTATGCAACCTAGAAAGTCAGAGCTCCTGCCCTGTATACTTGTTCAAGATCTTTGGCTCATTTATGAAGCAAGGTAAGAAATGATGGTCCTGGAGCTTGGCACTTCAAAAACAAAATTAGCAATTGCATATATAAAGGACCCTAACAAAGAAAAAGTACAAGTCTTTAAAGATAATAAGTCATAGCAGCATTACATAAAATTGCATATTTTTATTCATATCATTAAAAATATTGAAGAAAAAAAACACGCTAGATGCTGTTCCTCATACATATGAGTTTTGTATGCATCAGTTCACCCCAGATACCGCAATACAGATAATTAACTATATTTCGGTTTCTGGAACTGGATATGACATCACAACATTTTATGTCTGTGCGTCAGGATGTATATTTATATTGTGATGTCATTCGCTACGTATTTTGGCAGGATGATTCCAGAAGCAAGAGGGGCTCTGGCCAACGAAGGGGCTGTAAATGGGGGTTGATTTACTAAAGGCAAAAAGACTATGCACTTTACAAATATACTTGCTCCAGAGCTTGGTATATGAGGTAAAGCTTCACTTTACAAAGAACACCCAATTACATGCAAGGCAATTTTTTTTTAAAACAGCATTTTTGCTTGCACATGATTGGATGATGGAAGTCAGCAGAGCTTCATCTCATTTACTAAGCTCAGGAGCAACTGTACTTGCAAAATGCACAGTCTATTTGCCTTTAGTAAATCAACCCCAAAATATAGTCATTTTCATTGTATTGCACATTATCATGGTGGATTAGTGGTTATCATAGATTTGAGGAGTTTTCATTATCCATTCAACACTGAGAGGTATGCTATAGTCTCATTTAATGACTGAAATAGAAAAATTTGGCTAATGCCGCGTACACACAACCGTTTTTAATGTCATTGAAAAAAACAGCATTTTTCTCAACGTGATTTTTCGTGTTTCCTCTCAAGCCTGCCTTGCCTACACACTATCGTGGAAAAAAATGTTCGAGTAAAGCGCAGTGAGTGACGTACAACACGTACGACGGCACTATAAAGTGGAAGTTCCATTCGGATGGCGCCACCCTTCATGTTAGTAAAGTTTGTTGAGAGACGATTTGCGCTTTTCAGCCTTGTGCTTTTCAGTCTGTTACAGCGTGACGAATGTGCTATCTCCATTACGAACGCTAGTTTTACCACAACGAGCGCTTCCGTCTCATACTTGATTCTGAGCATGCGCATTTTTTTTCACGTCGTTAAAGCCCACACACGGCCGTTTTTCATGACGATAAAAACGACGATGTAAAAAACTACGTGAAAAATTAGAGCATGTTCCAATTTTTCTCTTCGTGATTCTCTGCGTTTTTCTCGTCGGGAAAAATGCTGGAAAGCCCACACACGATCATTTTTAATGACCATTTTAAAAAATGTAATTTTTCTCGTCATTAAAAATGGTCGTGTGTACGCGGCATAAGCCTAATTTTTATAACTAAATTGATACTTTTTTTTATTTTATAAATTCTTTATTTTTCATAGAATTCACATTACAATTCATTACAGTCTTACAATATCTTATTATGCCATCCTTAGTATTTCCATCTAACTGTGTGTATTACTTTACCTTCTGAACAGCTCATTAATTCAATGTGAGTTCTCTTTTTCCTTCTTTACCTCCTCATCTTTTCCCACTAATACCCACCCGCCGCCCAAAAAAATAAAAAAAGGTGGGGAGGAATAAATCCACCTCCTCCGCACAACTCTCGTCCTCCTCCTCCTCCTTTCCCTGCCGGTCACCCCACTCTCCTAACTGTCCACTCTCGGCCTCTCCCCTTTCCGATACCTCTCATCTTGATCTTTCATCGTCATGGTAAGATTCTCCATTTGCTGGATTTCTGCGATTCTATCGAACCACTGTGCTCTAGATGGGGGACTATCCTTTTTACACAGGACAGGGATACACACCCTCACTGCTGTGAGAAGATGTCTCAGCAAAGAGTTTTTATATTTTTCCATTGACATAGGAATGTTGAATAGCAAAAGAGCAGCCGGTCTATCTCCTAAAGATACTCATGTTATTGTTTTAATGGTTTCTGTAACCATTCCCCAAAACTCCTTAATTTCCACAGAGCCCCATAAAATATGTAGTATAGTACCCTCTGCCTCATGACACCTCCAACAAACATCTGTCGTCTGGGGGTATATTCGATGTAATACAGTTGGTGTTCTGTACCATCTGGTTAGGATTTTGTATCCTCCCTCCTGGTATCTACTCGATACTGATGCCTTGTGAGTAAATGACAGTATCCTGTTTTTCTGCTCTTGGGAGAATGTCGTCCCAGGTCCCTTTTCCATGCCTGAAGGAAAGAAAGTTCTTGTGGTGCTTCAAGACCGGTTAATATAGCATAAAAATATGACAACGAGTGTCTCATTGCCTCCCCTTTCAGGCATATCTGCTCAAACCCTGTTAATGTCCTGACCTCTGTGTATGTATTTGCCTTTGTTCGAATGAATGCTTCTAATTGCATCATCCTGAAGAAGTCTAATTCTGGTGCTATCTCTCTTTTGATCTCTCTTTTAGTCATTAAACGGTTGTCCACTGAAAAGTGGACAATCCTGATACCCCTTCGACATAATACTCCAAACCTTAGGTCTGTTAGACCCGGCTGAAATGCCAGTGTACCCAGTATCGGGGTCATCGAGCTCGGGTATGTCGAAATAGTCGTTTTTTAAAGGTCTTTTTAGTTATTCGTAGGGTGGCGCGTATCGCTGGCTGTTTCTTTACTTCCAGTGGCACTTCTGCCTCCGGAATCCAAACCAGGCCTTCTAGGGGAATATCTATCATCGCCTGTTCCATTTGTATCCAGGGCTTCTTATTGAGTCCGCACCACTATACCACTCTGACTAAGTAAGAAGCTTCCTGGTATCTTACTGGGTCCGGAAACCCAATTCCTCCTTTTTCTTTAGGCATTGATAGGATAGTTCTACGTACTCTTGCTGGCTTCCCGGGCCCACATAAACCTCAGAAACCTTGATCTCAAATCTCTTAAAAAACTTGATTGGCAGAGTTTGTATTAGATACAAAAGCCCTGGTAACACATTCATCTTTATAATATTTGTCCACCCAAACCATGTAAAGATTTCTTTATCCCATCTCACAAAGTCAAGTTTGATCCGTCTCGCCAATGGTATGTAGTTAGGTTCAAATAGCTTATTCAAATTCTTCGATATTTTAGTCCCTAGGTAACTTATGTGGGATTCTGTCCATCTAAAATTAAATTGCGTAGTTATCAAATGTAATAGGGAGATATTTAATTCTATCCCCATCGCCTCCGATTTCCTGTAGTCAACTTTAAAGTTGGATAATCCCCCATACTCTCTTAGCTCCAACAATAGAGATGGCATGGCTATAACCGGGGAGGTTCTAAAAAAAATTTGATTATCGCCATAAGCCGCGAGTTTCTGTTCCTCTCCCTTTGTTGTTATCCCCTTAATGTTCGGGTTCGCCCGAATCTTCCTTAACCTCCCTGGCGTTACGATTCTGTCAGATTTTAGGCGCTGAAAGCGGTACCATTATTCTGCATGGAAATTTGGCGTTTTATATTGTAGGCCTGCAATTCTTAGGAATAACTCACTTAAATCTGTCCAAACAAGAGTCTAGTAGACATCCCTGGTATGATAAAGTTAAAAAAAAAAACATAAATTATAATATAATAATAAATAACTATAAAATAATTACGGTATAACAAATAATAATATAATAATAATAAAAGTGTTTTTCAGGGTTTGATGACGAATTTCCCCACAAATCGCTATCGCTCAATTCTGCGAGTGATTCTAATTTATTATCGCTGTTTTCTAGCTGGTCTAAAACCACTTTTGACGTAAAGGGACACTTTTTGGTTGCTATGGACAATCTCCAAATTCCAGGCAGAAAGAACAGTTTTTATTATATAAAAGTGCATGCAGGACACTGGGCAGACCACTAGGGACAAAGGGGGTGTGTAATTATTTTATACAGTACTGTAATCTGTAAGATTACAGTATACTGTATGTGTGTTGTGTTTTAACTTTTCTGAATTTGTCTTAACGTCGCAGGGAACGGAGCTCGGCGGCACTCGGGCACTGTGTGAATCAAGCGAGGAGACAGCTCGATCACACAGCGGGGAGGCATCGCAGGATCCAGGGGACAAGGTAAGTAACTCTGCCTGGATTACTGCGATGCAATCACGAGTCTGGCTCGGGTTACCGCTTTTGGTGCTGAAATTTCACCCTGAGCCCGACTCGGGAATACAGCCAGGGAGGTTAAAAAATGTTCTATTGTCAAAATAAAAATAATGGGCGATAATGGGCATCCCTGCCGTGTTCCATTTCGGATAGAAAAAGGCTCAGATTCTGTCGTTGATACTTAATGTGTCATATTCACGTATATATGATGAGTTTAGGATTTTATTCAGATTTTTTGTTATCTTAAATAAATGTATATGATTTTCCTGAAGAAGTGGGAGCTGAGAAATATGTTGAATCCTTTATCCTGATACTCGAATTGAACAATGGAATGATGTATTGTGAAATAATCAAATACAGTTAATTATCTGTGTAGCGGGGTCTCTAAATTTAGGTGGGACACTCAGGTGTGTAAGTATGGGAATAGTGGACCATTTGTGTTCGTGGAGGATTGGATGGTGTAATAATCTCCTTGGCCTCTGGGTGGCGGGGTACCTGGAGGCTCAAGGTAGATTGGCCATCACAGTGCTACCCTTTTTGTCCCTTTCCGGAGATTGTACGGCGAGGGCGGGGAACCTGCCGTGGTGTCGATGGGAGGAGATAAAAGGGGGAGACGCCCTAACCACGAGGTCTTCAGGAGGATCTTCTTCACGCACCCAGGCACCTTAGGTCTGGGTGCGGGCGGTTCCGGATTCCGGCCCAGGCGCCCTAGGCCTGACCGGAATGGAGTTGGAGTCCATCCCAGGCACCTTCAGCCTGGGGTGAGGTACTGAACTAGGAGGCCTGGGGCCCAGTGACTTCGACTGGGTCCTGCGAGGGTGGAGAAGTCCGAGGGTCCCTGAGGTGGATGGGGCCCATGTCTGAGGTGAGGAGGCTGGGGAGGTTACCCATTCGGAGAGTCTGGAGCAGCATCAACCCAGTGACGGATGGGCCTCTGGTAACTCCCTTGGAGGGACATCTTCCCCTGACAGGGGCCGCAGCGCAGCGAAGGTACTCCTATCTACGTTCTCTTGAGTTGCTGGTAGAGACTCTTAAGTTCTAAATCCTTTCTAGCTAATGCTATAGTAACCGCTGGCGAGATCGCAGTGGTTTAGCTGATAACCAGGATAGTGCCTCGACCTGTTCATTCCCCGTATCAAAAATGCTATCAAGTCGCAACCAGTTGGCTACTGAAGCACTGTTTATTGTGAGATATACAATAAAGCAAGAGTTGGACTGTGATCGGTGTGTGGAACTCTGGTTAATGGGAGCAGAGGGAAGTGTTGACACAGCGGGACTTGATTCTAGACAAAAGCACATAGGCCCGAGGAAATATCTGGTACTGGCCTTCACCTCACCCACAGCTATGGGGAGGACATGGGTCGTAGCGCATTTCACCCTGTCGTGTGACATGCCCCTAGACAAAGGAGATGGGGTGAGGCCGCTACATCTGTATTGGGGCATCTGGGGTGAACTGATATAGATGAAACTCATATGTATGAGGAAAAGCATCTGACGTGTTTTATCTTCGACATTTCTAAAACATTAATAAAAATGTTCTATAATGTTGTTACGACTTGGTACCTGTAAAGTTCTGTAGTTTTTCTTTGTTAGAGTCCTTGTATTTGTATGTATATGTGTGGGAAAGTTCTCTCAAATCACCAACACAACTAGATGTATTTAAAAGCAGGTTTATGAATGCAATTTACAATAGAACACATGGAAAGTTATTAGGCTAATAGAAACCATAAGTAAATTATTTTTTGTTATATAGATGGAGGAAAATAGAAAAAATACCGATTGCATATGATTCCACAGATCATCCTGGTCAGCATTTGAGAATGAAAATTTCTTCAAGTATGACTGTGATGAGACAAATGGAAGGTGCATTACTTCTTGAGGAGAGAGATCCATGTTGTATCAATGAATCAGCTGTGTTTGTCTAGTCTTATATTGCCAAAAGTTCAAAAATTCCAAATATGATTTTCTAAACTCACGCTGATCCCTTTGATGAAGAGTTTCTCTGTCAGGAAGGTGGAAGCCATTCGGAGCAAAGCAGATGCCTGCAGCAAAGTAGACACTTTATTTAAGTATGTTTTAATGTTTTCAATAGCATTCAATGTAATACATTTGACTAATAACTTAGTTAACAAAGATGCATTTATTTAGATTGGATAGACAGATAGTTTAAAGCAGTGGTCTCAAAACTGTGGCCTTTGCTTGCTTTTATTCAGCCCTAAGAGCACTATTTTCATCCACTAATAGCAACAATAGGACATAATTCCCCCCACTGATGCAAATGAAGGGGCACAATTCCTCCCAATGACACTAGACATGGGGCAGAATATTCACAATGACACCAACAATGGGGCTCAATGTCACCAATAATGGGTCACAATTCCTCCCAATGACACCAACGATAGGGCACATTTCCTCCCATGGACATCAATAATGGGACGCTATTACTCCCACTGACACCAAAGATGGGTCATTGTATATTCCCACTGACGTCAGGGCCTTTTCTACTCATGGTGGCCATAATATGTTCCCCTTTAAGTCTGAAGGACAGTAAACCGGTCTTTTGTTTAGAAAGTTTGGAGACCCCTGGTTTAAAGGATTAGTCAACCCAAAACCTACATTCCAGGTACATGCTGACACCTTATATTTCTTGTGCACTTTATTAGTGTGATATCAGTTCTGGAATACCTGGGTCTGGACACTGTTTTTGGCCATTATGAGGAATTTCCATTCAACCTGTTGAAATTGTTATATATTTTATACAATGGGAAATCCCGCTCACAACTGGAACAAAAGTGGGCAACAACACCCAAAGCTTTTAGGCAGGAATTAGAGCAGGGAGAGCTTGCTGATGTGAGAAGTCAAAGGCTGTTGCAACCCATCAGATTTCTTGCATCACTAAACACCATTTTTGGGTGGACTTATCATTAAATCAGAGCCAGTGACAGGCATTTTCCACAGCTTTAATGTCTGCCTGAGTGCTGTATCGATACGCATCCCCAAGACCAGCAACATATATCTTTGAGGAAGGCAAGAGTCAGTGATCATTTGCACATTCACATTCTCTGAACTCACCTTGAATGTGACAGGTAACACCTCAAGTGCAAATCAGATGAGACAGAAGTGTCAGTAGGCACTGGCAAATTGGCAATACGAATTCAAATCACTTGAAATTGGACAGGCCGCAGAAATTGTTCGCCTGGTGTTTTAATTGTTACTTGGTTTCTAGCAACTAAACTTCTGGAATTACTGTAGAAATTTATCAAAACCGTCCAATGACAGTCAATAGGCATTTTAAGTAACTTCCAGGCAAATGTTGCTGATCTGGTCACTCAGAACAAACTAAGAGGGGCAAATGGCTACGGCAGCGACAAGCTAGTTTTTCCCGTTATCTATTTAGTTGTTGACTTCACAATTCTTACATCATCTCAAATAACCTTTTTTACACACTTTGACAACATTTTAAGCCAGGTTAAGAGCATTAAAATGAGAAAATATTCAGTGAAAAGGTGATGGTATTAGACAGGTGTTACAAATGACACATAATGTTACGTATTTATTTGCAGGCTCCAGTGATGGAACTGAAATTGATTCCATGAAATTGTGTTTTTATTTAAAAGCTGAAGGAAAGCTTACAGAACTGTGCAGGGCCAACATCAGGTCAAGGCTAATTGTTCGTTCACACCATCTATGTTAAGCTGTGTTGAGTTGTACTGAACTGCACAGATCAACACAGGCTCAATGTTAGGGCACAGAAAACATTGACTTGCAGGCAATAAATATTTTGTTTCCCTATACCACTACTCATCTCTGAAACAGGATTCTCTGCAGTATTGAACCCATAGTCAAAATGTAGAAATTGATTTAATTCCATGTTTTTATTGTACAAAAGCAACAGCAAATATCTAACCAATTGTAGCTATCTTTGTGAATTGCTGTGTTTATATAAACAAATATCATAATATCCTTATTTTTTTCAGCTGTTCGGTTCCTAGCTATTCACATTGTAAGGCGCTGGCTAGTTGTGGATGCTGTATATGTATAAGCTCCAGGGTCTATGTGTGTAATAAAGAAAAAAAACGTTTTGCTTTCTCAGATCTGAGCCTCCGCCTGGGTTCTGAAATCTGGAGGCTTTGTAGAGCTTTGGATGGGATTAAGCCTCCATTCCTAGGTCCGTATCTTACCTGGTAGCCAGACCTCACTAATTAGTTTAACCACTTAAGGACCGCCGCCTGTACATATACGTCGGCAGAGCGGCACGGACAGGCATAAGCACGTACCTGTACGTCCCCTTTAAGATGCCGCTGTGTGGTCGCGCACGCGCTGCTGTCGGCGAGCTCGCGACCTTACCGCTTTCTCCGTGAGCCCGACCGTGGGTACAGCGGACTTGATCGTCCCCGGGGATACCCACGATCGTCTCACGGAGAGATCGAGCGGGGAGATGCTAGTGTAAACAAGCATCTCCCCCTCTGCCTAGTGACAATGACACTGATCTCCGCTCCGTGTGGTGATCAGTGTCATGTCACACACAGCCCATGCGCCCTACAGTAAGAAGCACTCCCTAGGAAACACTTAACCCCTACAGTGCCACCTACTGGTTAACCCCTTCACTGCCAGTGTCATTTTCACAGTAATCAGTGCATTTTTATAGCACTGATCGCTGTAAAAATGACAGTGGTCCCAAAAATGTGTCCGATGTGTCCGCTATAATGTTGCAGTCATGATAAAAATCGCTAATTGCCGCCATTACTAGTAAAAAAAAATGCCATAAAACGACCCCCTATTTTGTAGACGCTATAGCTTTTGCGCAAACCAATCAATAAACGCTAATTGCGATTTTTTTAACCAAAAATATGTAGAAGAATACGTATCGGCCTAAACTGAGGAAAAAATAATTTTTTATATATTTTTTGGGGATATTTATTATAGCAAAAAGTTAAAAATATTGCATTTTTTTAAAAATTGTCGCTCCATTTTTGTTTATAGCGCAAAAAATAAAAACCGCAGAGGTGATCAAATACCACCAAAAGAAAGCTCTATTTGTGGGGAAAAAAGGATGTAAATTTTGTTTGGGAAAAACAGGGGGGGGGGGATTTTGCGCTAATGTGTAATATTGAAACCCACAACTAAATGTGTGATAAAGTGACAAATAAAGTAAATATCAAGTGAACATGATACCCCTGCCACTTGATATTTACTTTATTTGTCACTTTATCACACATTTAGTTGTGAGTTTCAGTATTACACATTAGCGCAAAATCCCCCCCCCCTAGTTTTTGGCATTTTATTTATGTGCAGAGTGAACACAGATTGATTTTGCAGCCATTGTTTCATACCTCAGTTCCTATCATCTTTACTCTTGATTAGCGCGAAAGACACACATTTACTAATTTTGTTTGGGAGCCACATCGCACGACCACGCAATTGTCAGTTAAAACGACGCAGTGCCAAATCGCAAAAAGTGGCCTGGTCTTTGACCAGCAAAATGGTCCGGGGCTGAAGTGGTTAAGCTGTCCACAGACCTTTATCTATGTCAGCTGACTGATGCTCAATGTTTTCTTTCTATCTCTGCTGTGATAGCCTGCTCTTCAGTGAAAGAGTTGACAGCTAGCAACATCAGCTAAAGCTGGACATAAACGGTTTGAATCTTAGCTGGTTCAGCAGGAACTGTCCAAAATTCGAACCACGTATGGGTAGGCTGAATGTACCCAAGTTGATTGATCGATTAAATTGGGTATAACCAGCCTGTAAAATTTTGCACGTAATTATTGATAGTGGCTGTTATAGCCACTAGCAATAATAACTGTGAACACAATGGCTCTGCAACAGTCAGTGTTGATGGGGGAGTCCAGCTTTTTTTTCCCTGCAACTCATCGATGCAGGAAAGAAAATTGCTTTGTCTATGGCCGGCCTAAGCCAGTTCCCTTTACAGCTTGCTGGGGCGAGGAGGGCAGTGCCCTATAGAGACAGACAACTATTATTGAACAAAATGCTGGAGAAACTTGTAAAACAAGTTATACTGGCAAACGCTAACTGGCAAGCGATGAACTCCATTATCACCCAGGAAATGTGACACCTGACTGAAGCCCACCAGCCTTTCTTTAGGGGGCAGCAGAAAGTGAACCAGTCACTATAGCAGCAGATACAGGAGATGTTAGAGAGGCAGGTGATGGCGCAGGAGCTGACTTCTAGACCTTGATAGCACAGGGGGTAGAACTTATCCTGAAGGATGATGTTGAAGTCTACTTCTAAAGAGACAGTTGGGTAATGTGAGAAGCACTGGGTGGAAAAGCACCCTTTTTGCTGGTGCATGCGTGAGGCTGACTGGTAGGTTATGGCTGCCTGAAGCTCTGCATCTTCCGTGACTAAAAAGCCGGGATAAAACGAGTCACCACCTCAAAAACCGTTAACAAGGTAACTAAAAGCTACCGGAAACTTCAGTGATCAAAAAGATACTATGTATAGCGGGAGGAAATCTAAACTAAAAGCAACAAAGGGTCAGGACGTTCTGACTAGAACCACAGCTAAGATGACAGCAGCACCATCATCCCTCTCAGCTTTACCTCAGCTAAAAAAAAAGAATAAGAACTCACATCAGTATCTTCTTAATGAGCCTGACTCTGACTGTGAACTTGGAATGACCCCTAATATTATACAAAACATTTCACCAGGAACTGACCTTTTGACACAATTTGAAAGGGTCTTACAAAAAGCACTTCAAACCACCTCAGACAGCATTACAGACAAATTGACGCGGGAAATTCATGAGGTGGGCCGCAGAACATCTGTTCTAGAACAAAGGATGCATGAGCTGGATGGCATTTCTACTAATAATGCTGATGAATTAGAAGCACTTAAAGAGGAGAATACGTCGCTCAACAACCGTCTCGAGGAATTTCAGAATAGAGCAAGAAGATCCAACATCCGTATCCGCGGCATCCCAGAATCCATAATTGATTTAAACTCCACTGTAACAGCCCTTCTTCAAGAACTCACTCCATTAATTCTAATAGAGCACTTGGAGATGGATAGGATCCACAGATCATTAGCCCCTCGCAAAGATGAAGGACCACCCAGAGACATTGTAATCAAATTCCACTACTTTCGCTCCAAAGAGCAAATCCTAGAAGCAGCTCGCAATAAAGAAGCACTGACTTTCCAGGGTCACCGTTACCATATTTTCCAAGACCTTTCGCAGCAGACCCTAATCAAAAGGAAAATGATGAAACCACAGCTGCAGATTCTCCAATTCCATCGCATCACATATCGTTGGTGTTTCCCTTTTGCCCTTCGATTCTCCTACAAAGAAACTACATATACCTGCAAATCAATGGCTGACCTTCTCATCACACTACAAGATCTTCATCTTTCAATACCGGAAAATTCTGCAGAAGGAGCCAGGCTCCCCAGCAAATCAACATGAAGATTCATCTCCTCAAGCCCACTCCAGTACCCACAAAAGGAGTCGCCATGACTCACCACCGTCAATTGCCACTGATCACATGGACCGAAACTGTCAATATGGTGATTTGATTCTTTACGATTTTTGAAATAATAGAACCACTCTTTTAAGATCCTAAGAGATACCACACAAAGAGACAGACCATACACTCTTCCTCTGTTGTCATTCACCTTTTTTCTTTATTTTTTCTTTTTTTTTCTTTAGGACTTCCTACATATATTGCTAACAGTGATAATAATCACTATTAAACCTCTTAGTTTAAACAACCCTATAACTGATTCTCTATTTTGATAGAACAGATAACAGATAGTAATGTTGTTTAAACAACAATGAATAGTTTCACAGCAAGTTTTATTTTTATGTTCATTCCAAAATAGTTTAAGTTTTCCTGCCTATGGGCTAGATTATTCACTATACTCAATTTCTCTGTCTACTATCATATAACTCTCCTTTTTTGGAATAACTCTCTCTATGCTTCTTCATTCTCTAGCTCGTATGCAGGACATTGATCTTATGTCTCATACACGGACAACCCGGTAGAATATATACCAGAATTGTTTTACTCATTATTATATTTAAATAGTGACTTGATAAGTTCATGTGTTTTAAAGTTTATATTGGCTGATATTGTCTCGGAGACTGCTCACTGCACCTCCAACTTAATCCTTAAGTGCCTGGTGAGTCTACCAGACACTCTTTGGATAAATTGTACCCACTGGCTGGTAATTTCTTGCCACCCACTGGATACTAGCTCCAGTTAGGAGCCATTTATTTAACACCGTTATAAAAGCTTCTCTTTTTTTTCTCTTTGTAACACTTTTCCAACTTTACCCCCCCCCCCCTCCCTTTTCACCTCTTCCTTCTCTTTACTTTGTCCTTCCTTATTTGATTTATTTTACTTTTCCTCCTCCATACTACGATCACATATATATCCAATAACAAAGATTATAATTTTTTGATTAATAATAGATATTGATATGACGTCGCTCAATATACTTACACTCAATGTACAAGGTCTTAATTCCCCTCCTAAACGCACAAAAGCTTTCCACTTTTTCTCATCTATCCCAGCTAATGTGGTTTGTCTACAAGAGACACACTTTTTATCTCAATCCTCCCCTAAGTTTTGCAGCCGCCAATATCCTCAAGTATACAAAGCCTCAGCCTCCATCAAACAGAGAGGAGTTTTGATTGCTTTTCACCACACTACACCTTTTACCCTACACTCAGAGAATAATGATCCTGAAGGTCGCTATATAATACTAAATGGTTTATTACTTGACAACGAAATCACGGTTGTATCATAATATGCCCCCAACAAAAATCCATTATCTTTTCTCTCTCACTTATTCAGTGTAATAGACTCTCACAAAAAGGGTACTCTTATAATATGCGGAGACTCTAACCAGGTAATATACCCAATTTTAGACAAATCCCCAACACCCGCAACTATTCACCGCCCTAAATACCAACAACTTTTAAACCAACATTCCCTTATTGATACATGGCGTGAACAACATCCTAGGAAAAAACAATATACTCACTACTCTCATCCCCATAAACAATTTTCTCGAATAGACCATTTATTAGTAAATATCAATTCTTCTCCACTAATACTCAATTCGCAAATCATCCCTTGTGCATGGTCTGACCACAATGCAGTACTGACTTCCTGTTCTTCTCTTATTCCAAAACCTAATCTGCGTACATGGTACATAAATGACAGCTTGCTAGCGGTCCCTAAATACAGACAAGATATAGAAAAAGCCATTCAAGATTACATAGCAGATAATAAACCATCAGAGACAAATCCCCTAACTTATTGGGAAGCCCTGAAACCAGTCATCAGAGGAATCTGTATAAGTAAAGCATCTTACCTACGTAAACAAAATAAACTAATACAAAAGCAACTAGATGAAACATTTTATAAGGCTTCAGAAAACTTTCAAAGCAACCCTTCTCCCTCTAACAAACTAGTCTATGATAAAGCCAAACTAGAACTCTACCTTTTTCTAACAGATTCAGCAGAACAGATTCTCTGCAAAACCAAACACACTCTCTATATGAAAGCCAATAAACCTACAACCTTTTTAGCCCTTTCTCGCCGTAAATCAGACCACTCACGGAAGCCAATTAGATTAAAAATATCAAAAAACACCTTCTCCAGTAACCCTCAAAAAATAGTGAATGAATTTGGTAGAAAATTATCCCATTTATACCAAGAGACTCAAACTTTTGAACAATCACGCCTCGATTCGCTATTAGCTGATATTAAACTTCCCTCCCTTTCTGCAACCCAATTAGAAACCCTTGAAAAAACTATTACATCTCTTGAAATTCAAACAGCAATCAAAACTTTAAAGCCACACAAACGCCCAGGACCCGATGGTTTTTCAGCCACATACTATAAACACTTCCAAACACTACTTTCTCCTTTATTAATGGAAGCCTTCAATTCACTTCTAACTAGACTTTCTTTCAGTCCAGAATCCCTTTTAGCTTCCATTTCTATGATCCCCAAACCAAATTCAGACGACACTTCATGGTCTAACTATAGACCAATCTCTATTCCTAATTTAGATATCAAGCTACTAGCTAAAATCCTCTCCAATCGACTAAATCCAATCATAGGCAACCTTATACATAAAGATCAGACAGGCTTTATCCCATCCAGACAAACTGGTGATAACATTCGTCGAGCACTTCTCCTTGCTCATATGGCACGAACACATCGCATCCCTGCCTGCTTCCTCTCTATTGATATATGGAAAGCATTTGATTCCTCTCTTGGCATTATCTTCACTCTATCCTTGGTAGATGGGGTTTTGGAAACAACTTTCTACAGGGGATAACTTCTCTATATGACAAACCGAAAGCGTATATAACTTACTCGGGTTACAGATCTGACCCATTTATTATTGAAAGAGGAACCAGGCAGGGATGCCCATTATCCCCTCTACTCTTTGCTCTAGCAATAGAACCCCTGGCCCAATTAATTCGCTCTAATATTAATATTAAACACAGGGGCCATCAACACAAGCTATGTCTGTTCGCAGATGATGTCTTCGTTTTTCTGAATTCACCTTTAACATCAGCAAATAACAAACCACAAAATATCTCACAACGTCAATTCCAACTTCTACTATATGTCACTATGGCTGCCAAACAAACCATAGCTCAAGCTTGGAAACAGGGCCGCCATCAGGGGGGTACAGGCAGTACACCTGTAAGGGGCCCGGAGGTCCCCAGGGGCCCAGATGGCCCCCCTTTTTTTGTAAGGGGCACAGAGGACCCCAGGGGCCCGGAGTTCCCCAGGGCCCCGAATGTCAACCCCCCTTTTTTTTACTTATTTTTTATAATTTTTTTATTATACATTTTTTTATTAAAATTGTTTTATTTATTTATTTATTTATTTTTTTTATTTTTTTGTAAGGGGCCCAGAGGTCCCCAGGGCCCTGAATGGAAACCTCCCTTTTATTTATTTATTTTTTATAAAAAAAAATTATTATACATTTTTTTATTATTATTTTTTTTTATATATATTTCTTTTATTTATTTTTTTATTTATTTTTGTAAGTGGCCCAGAGGTCCCCAGGGCCCCGGATGGAAACCTCCCTCTTTTTTTTTATAAAAATGATTATTATTATTTTTTTTATATAATTTTTTTTTGTAAGGGGCCCAGGAGATCCCCAGAGGCCCGGAGGTCCCCAGGGCCCTGGATGGCAACCCCCCTTTTTTTTTGTGTTTGTCAGCACCCAAACCCCCCGCTTCTCAATTCGTGGCACCCCCCGCTTCTCAATTCGTGGCACCCCCCCGCTTCTCAATTTGCAGCAGCCCCCCCACTTCTTAATTGGCGGCCCTGCTTGGAAAACATCTACTTTATGTATAATTTCAACTAAACACCGGGTAACGCAGGCGATGATTCATGCCAAAACTGAAGCCATTTATTTAAATAAAATCCCGAAATTCGAAGCCCTCTGGCTTCCTTGGATGAATCATCACCTGCCGCCAGGGTTTGACAACTCTTTGTACTATCCTAAAATATTCTACTACTGTGTTTATTATTAATTTTGCTATATCAGAATCTCATGAACCTCCTGATCCCCTCTGGAGATTCCCTTCTCCCTCCCCCCCTCTTTACTCCCTTTATTGTTATACACATTACTACTATACAAATAGTTATTCTCTCTATAAGCTGATTTTAGGAGTAATAAGATTATTTTTATGTCTGGTTCCATTTTTTTTCCCCCCCATCGACAGGACACGCCAAGCCGGAGCAGGATCTTGGCCCCTGTTAGAAATATATAATTTAACAACAATATGAAAACCGCTTATGTTACCTTTTATTTGCCCCAAACTTTTAATCCATGCTTATTGAAAAATCAGATGTTACTTTTGCAAAATATAAAAAAAAAAAAAAAAAGGAAAAGCACCCTTTTTAACTGAGTGGTTCAAAAGGCCTACTTTGATTTACAACCCCAAGATGTAAGGAAGTATTCAAAACTTTAACTAAATGAAAAATTCTAGCCAGGCTCTAAACCCATATTGTGAACTCATTGGCAGGCACATTGTTTGTCAGGAAAGGATCTGAGTTCAGTTAGTGTCTCGGGCGAGCAGATGGTTTGTTTGTTTTATGCTATGGGCTTGCTGTGAAAATCCCTCCTGCACTGAACTGTGTTTAAGTGCAGGGCAAAACTGCTTGGACTATTACTGTGTGTCCCTGTTTTGCACTGCCTATACCAGTTGAGCCTGTCCAACTTACAATATGTAAAGTAAAACCAAACTATTGAAATATTTTTTGGCAATGCCCAGTGATTAGACAGTACTGGTTGGAAGTTCAGAGGATAACGCAAATGTTTACGGAATACCGAGTCCCTGATGATCCAGTTTTCTTCCTGCTACAAAATTCCCAAATCCCGATGAAAAGATATAAAAATTCAATAATATGTCATATGGTGAATGCAGCGAAAAGCTGCATATCTTTGTGTTGGAAAGAAACACGAACACCTCCTATCTCTATGTGGCTGAATAAAATTAGAAGAATTTGGATAATGGAAAATTTATGGCCCAGAGATATGGAAAGACAGGAACAAAATAAGGAAATATGGGCACCATGGGAAGAATTCGTAAAATCGGAAGAAGGGAAAAAACTATTTGGAGAAGATAGAGAAGATTAAAAGTGGGATTTAGACTTGGAAGTTTATTGGCAGAGACACCTTACCGTCTATTGAAACCGGCAGGCAGAGGTGGGGAGATGGGGGTCTCCCCTTTTCCCCCTTTTTTTTTTTTTTTCTTTCTCTCTGGGGTTAATGGGGATGGGTACAGGGGAGGGATGGGAAAAATAAAAATGCAGGCAATTAATCATATATGTTTTATTAATATCATTAAGATAATGCTATCTTTTATGTTTTTGATGATGCCTGTAAGAAAAACATGGAAATAAAGAATAAAAAAAAAAAAAAGAAAGAAATATTTTGAAGTCATACTGGAACTTAATAGGACTGATGATGTTTATGATTTTGACAGTCTGACAAATAGGTATGGGGGCACATTGGGAAATACTTTGAGGGTCTCTAACTGTAAAGAGGTTAAAAACCCCTGATTTTAAAGGCCTTTGCTACAGATGTGCTACCTATTGCCAGATGCTGACATACCCAAGACTCTGGTATGAGATATGAAGACACTAGATTTTGCAATAGGGACCCTCTGCTGTTATTTACAGCTCTAATTGAAATAGTATGACATAATTTACCTTACCTGAATCCTATTTAATGTGATAGCGCACCTAATTTTTTTCGTTCAGTATTCAGTTGTTGTAGTGCGTTGCTGTTTTTTTTACATTATATACTAAGTGTGAGAATTTTATTTTAATTTATACATCTCTTACCTTGTCATATGTGAATTCATCAAATAATAGCATTATATCATCCACATGACCAATGTCGTCTTCTTTCACTGATACAGCTCTGGCAGATGCTCGAGCATCTCTGTCAAAAATATTTATCAGGTTGTGTACCATAAAAAATTCATTCTGCAAATATAAATTAAGCAACTTATTTTTTAAGAAGCATACTGACATTATTTACATAATTTAGAAAAAAAGTAAAGTAAGGAATATATTGTGTTTATGTTGCATCTGGAAATACTAGGCCTCATGCACACTGGACATTAAAATAATAATTTTTTAGCGGTTTTCTGCGTTAGCGTTTTAAAAAAAAAAATTTTTTGGGGTTTTTCAATGGATCAAAAACGTCAGAAAATGCTGGTGAGCACCGCTTTTGAGTGTTTATCGGCATTTATCAGCGTTTTTCGACGTTAGAGTGTTTTTACAGCTGAAAAACTCTTCTCAGAACCCACTAGTTTTGGGTTTTTCTTTAAAGCCAAAAAACGCTCCAGCCAAAAACTGCTGATAACAACCTATGTGTGCATGGACACATAGGATAACATGATGGGGAGTTTATTGACTGTAGAAAAAAACGTCTGAAGCCAAAAACAGCTGCTGTAAAAACTTCCAAAAACGTCCAGTGTGCATGAGGTCTAAAGGTAATGAATAAAACATACTGAAGACAGGGCCAGATTTCACTTGTACTTCTACCTAGACCACTATTTACAAATGTAGTTTATGCTGCCCAGTTTATCCAGGGTTGGTGTTTTTTTTTTTTCTTCCAGAACTCATGAATTCCTTTAAAACACAGTGCATTCACTAGACTTGGAAATAGCGAAACTCAACCTTCAAGTCAGCATAAACACTTAAGAGATTACATCAGTCTCTATGACTGAGCATGATGTAAGCACAAGTTTTGAAAGCAAGTTTTATGTTTTCCCTAACCTAGGGTGACCAGACATCCCCGGTTTCCGGGGACAGTCCCCGGATTGACGACACTGTCCCCGGACTAAGCCTGTCCCCGGATTGGATTTGAAGAGGGGCTGGGGTAATTTCAAAGACAGTCAATGCAGAATTAAAAGAAAAAAATCTGAAATCTGAAAATCTGGAAAAAAACACCCCCTAAGCTAGTAGGAGCTGCAGAGCGGGGGTGTTTTTTTTCTCAATATCTGTGCCCTTCTTCAGTTTCGGGTGCATGCTTATTCTGCTCCGCTCGCATGTTATTCTGCGGAGTGATCTTCCTCTGCTCCCCACCCATTAGTAGCCGGGGCCCGGAGAGTAAAACTTGACAGGCTGTGAGGCGGGCGGCGACGGGCAACGTGTTGCTAATTGCCGCCATTACTACCGTGTTCCCCCGAAAATAAGACCTACCCTGAAAATAAGACCTAGCGTTGTGTAGCGGGGTCTCCTTTAAGGCCCCGGGACTACGTTACCCAGAACCCTGTTCGGCACCCAGAGTGCAGTTAGCCATCGCAGAGACTCATGGGAGGGGTTATTTAAGGAGGAGGGGAGGCGGAGCTCGGCCTCTTTGGACACCGCGCTGCAAGCAAGAGTTTCTTCCTGTGCGGATCTGCTGCAGTGCAAGGCCTGAAGCCTGGGCCTTGCGCAACTTCCAAAGAGCCTTCCACCCCACTGCGGAGCCTGGGTGGCATCTGACTTGTCGAGTGAGGACATCAGTTGGATCGGGGACCCGATCGTTGCAGACGCTGTGTGCGGATACACAGCAGGGTGGACGTTCCGGACTGGGATCGCGTTCGGAGTGGTGAGCGGGCACCTGCCCAGACCAATAGACTGTGCCGTGTTCAGGCCTATAGACTGCATAGGTCCACAGTGTCGTTTATCTGCTGTTCCCCGGGGGGACCGGTAGCAGGACAGAGTTGAAGTGTCCCCCCCCCCAGTATAATGTTTCAAGTTATTGCCTGGTTGTGGATTACAAAGTACTATTCATCAAGTGCACCACCGAAAGCTGGCATGCGAAGAAATCCCTATAGGAGGTGACTGAGATTTACTCCATGTCAGGCCTGACCGGGGTAGGAAGTTAAGATATTGTTTAGTGCGCCATAGGGCGCGCATACCATAATAGCTACACGTGGTGAAGTACTGCGCAGCGCCATTATTGTATGCTGTATTGATTTCTGCAGGGCTCTGCTAGCCAATTGCATGTGTTGTGTTCTGCCTATGCTACCTTTAATATAAGAGTAAACTGTTATATTTAATCTCTTGCCTCAGTGTGTTGTCTTACTGCTAAGAGATTATTCCTTGCAATACTAATTGAATGTGATACAAATATAACCCCTAGACTAGCTGTGCCAGAGTGGGTCGAGCAGATTGCTGGGGGTTGGTGGTGCTGTACACAGGGCCCGTAAACAAATCCAGCGGCTCTCTTAACTGGGGGTAGCGCTACAGTTATTTTCCAGGAGGGCTGCAATATAAGCCCTACCCCGAAAATAAGCCCTAGTTTAAAATGCTTGTAAAATCCTATAATCCACTCTATTACAGTAGTATATAATGTACAATGTGTGTGTTCCTATAATATAATTGTGGGGAAGAGAGCTCCAACAGGTCACAGTAGCACAGAGCGGTGCTATAACAAAGGTATTTAGCACAATTATATTACAGAAACACACACATTGTACATTATATACTACTTTAATAGAGTGGATTATAGGATTTTACAAGCATTTTAACTCAGTTCACACTGGGGATTCCTGGCAGGCAGGGAGGGAGAGGGGGAGAGAAGACATCACATTACATGGTAAGACCTACCCCGAAAATAAGCCCTACTGTGTCTTTTGTTGCCAAAATTAATATAAGACCCGGGCTTATTTTCGGGGAAACACTGTAGCTGCTGACTTTTAATAGGGCACTTACCTGTCCTAGACACCCGCAATGTCAGCCCCCCCCAGGCCGACCCCTCAATCGTGGAGGGTCCCAGCGCCGCCATCCTCAGTAAGGGAAACAGGCAGTGAAGCCTCTCGGCTTCACTGCCCGTTTCCTACTGCACATGTGCGAGTCTCGCGCTGATTTGTGAATGGGAGGCTGCTTTCTGGGATACACACAGTTCCCAAAAGGCGGCGAGCCACATTCCCCAGAAGACACCACAACGGAGGACGAGGAAGAAGACCTGTCACGGTGGATGAAGAGGCAGATCAGCAAGTTCCGCATAGCAACCGCCTTTTCTGGTGGGTAAAATTTTTATTTTTTTCTATTTTATTTTTCTATTTATTTAATGTATTTTCGTGTATTTTTTTTTTTTTTAGGATGAAACACCACTTTAACCCACCCCTGACAAACACCTCCAATATTCATAATACATACCTCACCCCTGATGAAAGACAATCTTCTGTTAAATCCTAGTAATAGCCTCTAGGTCCTTGTCTCCAGTGGTACAGGAAATGCTGCCTCATGCAATGTTAGTAGGCCAAATTTTCAGATGATTTAGAGCAGAAAACCTGGCTCTGTGTCACCTCCCCAGCACTGCTCCCTGTGCTTCCTGTTTTCACAGGAGAAATTGACAACAACAAAGCCATAGGCTCCTGCTTCCATCAGTCAAACCTCTGTGAGGAGGGAGCAGGGGCATGGCGTACCACTGCGCGCTCGGTCTGACTATGGATGCAAACAACTTGGCAAAGGACACGATGGGAGCGCACACAAATGGGAGCCTTTTTTGCACCTGACTTGCTAAAGTCAAGTCAAGTTTTATTGTCATTCTCCTACACATGAGGACATACAGTAGAACGAAATGTCGTATCTCGCAGGTCCACGGTGCTACATACTAATTAAACGTATGTATAAATATACAAACACGGAACTTAAAAATAAAAAATTATAAATCTGAACGTATCGGGTAACTATGTAACTGTACATATACTGTGAGTAAATGGCTATATATAAGATTTACATAAATACTGTACATGAGATTGTGCAAGAGGGATATTTCAGGGCAGTCAGTGAGAAGTGCAAGATCATTTGTAGTGTACTGCCCAAGCACTACATTTTTTTGTAGCAACAAGTTTTTGTAAAAATGTCTAATGTATTTACAAAAGGAAGGGAGGTGAGATGCTCCTGGTCACAATATATGGTTTGTAAAAGAGATTTCAGGAGGCAACTGCCAGAGGAGAGGAGTTTACAGCACGAGTGAGGACTGAAAAAATGGAAAGAAAGTTACTTTTTTGTACCTTGCAAGGAGCAGGCTTTTTTATTTTTTATTTTGTTTATTGACTTATGTCACTTGAAGGACATAGCAAAGACCAGTGGCAACTGGTGGTATATTTTTTGGGGGGATGACAAACAATGCACCCACAGCCCCCCATCCCACCCCCCCGGTGTCCGTCACCAGCCTCGCACTTACCCCATCTAGGTCGCAGACAGTGCTTCCCATGGGTGAAGAGTGGTGGCTTCGTCTGCGTCTCCTCCCTACTCCGGTCTCAGGACCCGCTTCCTGATTGGCTGGGAGGAGAATCAGGAAGACAATAGCGAATATTAATTCTCTATTGTTACACAATTGGGTGGGCCCAGGACGCAGTGCTCTGCACCCCGAGCCAACCCTTTTTTTAAAGCCTATTAGAGCCTCTGGCTCTAATCACGTGCTTCAAACAAACAAAAAAAAAAAAACCCTATTGGAATCCATGCGTCTGACGCCCTGCATGTAGATTAGGGGGGCAGCGCCCCTGCGCCCTGCATTATGGCCCGCAACTGGCAAAGATCAAGGAGGCACTCACTGCATCTGGAGAAAAAGAGGTTTAACCTCAATATATGGAAAGGCTCTTTCCAAGAGCTGTGAAAATGTGGAATAGACTCCATCAGAAAGTCTCCCTAAGGAACTAGTTCAAGCCATCTCGGTTGTTTAAAAAAAGCTAGATGCATTGCTAAATGTAAAGGTAATGACACCAGAGATTGTTGATCCAGGTAATATCTAATTGCCTTATGGGATCAGGAAATCTTTTTTTCTTGTTGGAGCGAATTGGACCATGCTTTATCAGGTTTTTTTTTCCCCAATAGATCAACTATGTTTATAAGGCTCTGTTTATGCATGTTTTTATTACTTAATGTTTTTTCTAATGATTGAAGTTGATGGACCTGTCTTTATTCAATCTAACTATTAGAGCTGCATGATTCTGGATAAAATGAGAATGACAATTTTTTTGCTTAGAATATATTTATTATATAGCGCTGTAAATTTACGCAGCATTTACATATACATTGTACAGTCAATTGAGATTGAGATTTTTTAACGATTAATCGTGTAGCTCTACTAACTATTTATCTAAGTCCTGTAGGGGACACACACTACACTGAACAACCAAACACTTGAGCCCCATACACACTATCAGTTTTCTTGCAGGTTTTTCTCTTCAGGTTTACCAAAACCATGTAGTGCAAGGGCCTGCCTGATTGCATACAAATTGAAACTCTTAAGGTTTGACCTCATATTAGATGGTTTTGGTAAACCTGAAGAGAAAAACCTGCAAGAAAACTGATAGTGTGTATGGGGCTTTGGTTCCTAAACACCAGAGGTATAAATTAGTTTATTATGTTTTTAGTTTATTATGTTTTTTACCTATGTAGCGCCCTGCTCCCAATGACTGGGCTCTATGTTTCAATTTAGAGGGTATCTGAGCCAATAGCTAGGCTCAGATGTAAATAATTGATGTTAAATTAGCCTCTGTTCCGGCTATGGCTGTGTTGGGCAGACTTCCCACTGTTTGCCTGTAGGTGGCGTTACCACCTCGGGCCAATGTGGAAGACTGACAAGCCAGAGTGTATTGGGTACCTTCCCCCGGGAACAGTTCAGTGGGCATGGCCTACCCGCTGAGCATGCTGGGGAAGGGTACTTAAGGGGCAGATGCCATCTTTTGGGGTCCTTCGTCCCCTCGCGGCCCTCCTGGTGTGAGGGGTGTATTGTATGATTTTTGGCCTCGGAACCATGCTGGTCCGAGGCCGCAACTCCAACCAGTAGGCCCAGTTATGCTGACTGGGTCTGCACTTTGAAGGTGATCCTGTGCTGTCCGTCCTGAGGGAGGAAGCCACTCAATGGAGGAAACCAGGGGAGGACCTGTCCTGGAAAAGACCAAGCAGAAGGCTGGTGTCTTGAGGAGGGCCTGGTAAATCTATTGGAGGATACACCACAACCAAAGTTACCTTACAGTCTGCCGGGTCAGCTTAAAGGCTCTTGACTGTTTGGCTGGAAGTTCGGGTGTTGAGTCCTGTGGCAGAGGATCCCGGATTATCCAATTCTGTGCATCACCAGTCTGTGGCAGAGACTGGTCCTGATATTGTTTGTGCCTCATACCGGCTGCTAGGCCAGGTGAGAGGGGCCTATCCGGGTGAGCAATACCCACTCCAGGGAGAGTGGTGAGTGACTGTATACTTGAGAAGTTCTCCCCAGTGATCTGTATCGTGTGCCTGAACCTACCCTTTTCCCTTCACCTTTCTATATGTTTATGCAAAAAAGGAAAATAAAACCTAACTGCTTAAGGTTTTACATCTTGTGTGGACATTGGAGTTTCTACAGACTTTCTTCCCCTAGACAATGAATACCGAGGTAACGTGCAGGCCCAAAATTAAACCAGCAGCTCCTGCGGGGGTGTGCTACACCTACATTAAAGTTCTTCTTTCTTTAAAGTTCATTGAAAGATTATTTTTGAAAATTATACTGTCTTGTATAAACATGTCAGATGATATTATGCCTTAAGATTATATGCATTTTTTCCTCATGTGTTTTCTTATTTTCATTCTGTTTTATTTAATACTAAGATCTTTGCTTTTAACCTCTTTCATTACCCATATGTTCCTTTGAAATTTACCTCAACAATACCCTTCTGACATTATCCCTATAAGGGCCAGTTTACCCAAAACTGATATCACAGTTATAGTTGAAAAGTATTGGGTTCCATCTATCAGTGGCTATTTTGTGGGTAGAAGGACTAAAAACTGTTCACTGTATACTGTATTTAACTATGCTCCTGTAAGACACTCCCAAGTTACAGCACAATTAAGCCATGCACATTTTTACATGTGTAGCGGGTGTTTGAATTTAAGGGAGGCATCTGGGTGGTAGTGTAACCCAGATGCACAAATTGTTAGAGGATCCGAGACCTTTTCCTGGTTCTTGGAGGACTCTGGTGGTGTGAGGTTCCTTGCGGTCCACAGGTGGCGCTGTTGCCCTGGGCCGAAACTGAACTCACACCGTGGGACTGTGCCTTTTTGTCCTCCCCTGGAGCTGGTACAGCGGGGCGGGGAACCCGCTGTGACGCAAAAGGAGAAGGGATAAAAGGGGCGGACGCCCTTACCACTGTGTTTTTTAGAGTCGGGAGTTCAGAGTGGGAGTCAGAGGACTCGGCTGCACCCAGGCACCTTCAGCTTGGGTGCTGGCGTTCCAGTGTTCCAGGCCTAGGTGCCCTTGACCTAGCCGAAGCGGAGATGGAGTCCATCTCAGGCACCTTTAGCCTGGGGTGAGGTACTATGGCGGATGCCTGGAGCTCAGTACCTTCGACTGAGTTCCGCGAGGGTGGAGGAATCCGAGGGGGCCCTAACTCCTTGGGTGCCTGTGTCTGAGTTCGTGAGATCTGGTGTGCGGAACTTCTCTGAAGAGTCTGGCGCAGCATCGCTGGTGACAGAGAGGCCTCCGGTTTCTCCGTTGGACGGATTTCCTTCCCCTGACAGGGGCTGTGCTACCGAAGGTAATTCATGTTCTAACTCACATAGTCAGTGGCAGTGATTATTCGCCACTGGTGATACCACAGTGGTTAACAGGAGAAGGGAAAGGATTGTGCCTTGATCTATTCTCCATTACTACTCAGTAGAATAAACTGTTTGTTGTTTGCCAAGAAGAATAAAACTGAGTTGGACCTATTCACTGTGTGGAACTCCGGTTACTAGGAGCAAAGGAGTCAGGGACGAAGTACTGGACTTGACTCTAGGACACCTACACAAAACCCAATCTTCTGGCCTTCACCTCTTAGCTATGGAGGACATGGGCCGTGTTGTATCTCATCCCTCCCCCCAGCACTGAGACCCCTAGACGAAGAAAGACAAGCCGAGCATGAGAAGGGGAGAGAGGGGTGAGGCCGCTACACATGTCTTCTGCAGCCCCATTTTTTCCCAGTTCCAAAGTTGGGAGGTATGAACAAACAAAAAAGAAAAAGTTTCATGATTCTTGATCTATATTGAGTCTTCTTACTACTCTTCAGACACAACTCCTTCTACACATAACATCCCTATATTAGCCACAAATGCTCAGAAGTGGCTAGAAGAGAGAAACAAAAAAAAAGGAAAAAATGGTCTCAGTTTGTAAATGTTGAAGATTGGTGCTGTCCCATCTTACCCTGCTAGAAGTAACACCATTGTGGCAAATGCAGTCCTGTTTCCTACAATAAATCTACACCTCTTCTTTTACATATTTATTTATTTACTCATTTAAGGTACTTATATAGCGCCGTCAATTTACGCAGCACTTTACATATACCATATTTTTCTGTGTATAAGACGCTATTTTTTCCTAAAATAATAGCCCGTAATACAAGCTGCGTCTTATACACGGTCAGTCATCCTGGGAGACAGCCGCGCATAGCTTGTCAAGCGGCTTCCTCCAATCACGAGCCGTATGTTACTGACGTCAGCTGGAGCTAGAGGTGGGGGTGGAGGTGGAGAGTGAGCAGATGCCATGCCATTGGAAGTGAAGAGTGCACAGATGCAACAGGGACCGGAGTGTTCTGAGCCCAAGATGTCAGAAAATAGTAAAAGTACATGATTCTCTTAAGTCTCGTACACACGGCCAAAAATCTCGTCAAGAAAAAACACGTCGTTTTTCTTGACGAGATTCTTGGACAA
Source organism: Rana muscosa (assembly GCA_029206835.1). NCBI lineage: Eukaryota > Metazoa > Chordata > Amphibia > Anura > Ranidae > Rana > Rana muscosa. The sequence goes on from CM055116.1 coordinate 1,019,251,337, forward strand.
GAAACTTGTCCCGGCCGAGTGTATACACGCTCGATTCAAAGAACCTGCGGTTCTTTGAATGGAGCGAACGCGGTGACGTCATCGACTACGACGAGCGTGCGCTCGTCACATTTGATGCCGTCGCCGCCATCTTGCTACACCCTATCTATGCCTAGGAAGCTACCGCGCATGCGTCAAAGTCATTTCGAGCATGCGCGGGCTTCCCGGAGGACAGGTAAGTGTACACACACACAATTTTCTCGTCGAGAAACAGGCTGACGAGAATCTCAACGAGAAAATAGAGAGCAGGTTCTGTATATTTCTCGTCGAGATTCTTGTCGGTTTTCTTGACGAGAAACCATACACACGAACGATTTTCTCGGCAAGAAAGCTATCTCGGCGTGTGTACGAGGCTTTACTCTACAAAATCAAACCAAATGTAGCCAGCTATACAAAAGAGCATAGGAATAGAGCTGCAGAGAAACAGTTTGGACTCGCCTCCACTGAGTGTATGATCACAAAGTGGAGAAAACAGGAAGAACAACCCTTGCATAATATACTGGTATTTAAACGTTACCTGCGGTAATGCTAAATAAAAATGTGTTCTGTTGTACCTATGTGTAAAATATTGATTTCTTAATTTTGGTTTGGAAAAGTGGGGGGGGGGGCGTCTTGTACATGGGGGCGTCTTATACACGGAATAATACGGTACATTGTACATTCACATCAGTCCCTGCCCTCAAGAAGCTTACAACCTAAGGTCCCTAACACACATTCATACATACACTAGGGCCAATTTGGACAGGATCCTACCAGCATGTCTTTAGAGTTTGGGAGGAAACCAGAGTACCCAGAGAAAACCCAAGCAGGCACAGGGAGAACATGCAAACTCCAAGCAGATGGTGTCGTGGTCGGGATTCAAACCAGCGACCCTTTTTGCTGCTAGGTGAAAGTGCTAACCACTACACAACTGTGCACATATGTATCACTTCCCCCGTAAAGATTGCTGTGTGCAGACTTCCCTGGGCTTTTCCCCTTCTTATCTTTCAGCTAGTTGCTAAGGGTTTTCCCATAACTGCCTGTACTCTCATCCGCTCGTTTCCAATAATCAATCCAGGGGTTTGTTTTTTTGGTACTTATTGTTGGAACTTGGATAGGAGAAGGGAATAGTGGGATACTCCAACTGGAACTAATTACAACTGAGGACAACTCTCTCTCGGCCTCACAGGTTTAATGTGGTAAGTTTCTGTTATACCATTCAACACTTGTATGGGAAGAATACGTCCTTTGCTTGCTCTGGCAGCAGACTTGATGAAACAGTTTATCTTCAGGATACTCACTAGCATCCCCTTTCTTGCCAACACCCGTCCTCTGACTCCACTAGCTGAAGGGATAGCCATCACAGGACAGGCCCAATGACACAGATTTGTACCCACTGTAGGACGAAGCAGATCCTTCCTAGCATGTCTCCCTTACGGTCAGCTCTGCAGGACATCTGGGTTGCAACTATTTTCAGATTCAGGCCGCATAATAGCTTCTACAGAGGAAGGGCAGCCGCCCCCTCCCTTCTGGGACCCCGCTCTCCAGCCGAAGACCCCGTGCACATATGCCCTTGGCATATATACAGTCACCCAGCATGCACTGAGGCACTTTCCTTTGCCAATGGCCAGGGCTGTAACTATGCCTGTGCTCTCATTTGTCAGGTTTCCTCCCACGGTCCAATATGCCCCCCTATTGGACCAGTGTGAAACATTCAGACAACATGAGCAGCACCTGAACACCATGAGCAGACCCTATCAATGGATCCTGCTCCATGGTAGGCAGAGGGCATCTAAATTTACCTGACAGCCTTTCTGGTAGGCAGAAAAACCCAAAAACGATACTCTCTTCTAGCACCAACCTAGAAGGGTGCTACATATTATATTCTACATTTTTAGGAATATTGAACAAGTATGTTCATTTCCATATGCCTATAAAGCTGTAAACAGAGTAAAAACTGTGGTACATTTTTGGCCTAAATAAGAAAGTTGTTTACACAGAGAGAAATATTCTTGCAGGAAATGGCACAGCAAGCTCCTGTGCTACGTATAAGAGATAATTAGCCCCAAGTGCTCACCAACCCTTCATTCATTTCCATTTCGAGGTGGATGCCTTGTTCAACAATCTAGAGAAAACTACACCCTGCTATGTTAAACAGAGAACCTCCATAATTGTCCATAAATGCAGCGTAGCAAATGTTTTACACTGGGAAAATTTGCTTAAAATTGCTTCCATTTATATACCAACCCTAAAGATACACTTGACATATGCTGTGACCCCTTTTAACCAGTTTTCAAGGCTTGAATATTTTTCTAATCGCCACGTTTATCTATATACTTTAAATGATAGATGATGCTTTAAATATCTGTTCATCACACAGATCTTTATTATGCTAAGGAAGAGCTTGCAATCTACACTGCAGGGGAATGGACCATCAGTTCCTTTAGCCAATTGATCAACATGTTTTTAACAATACTTTTTGTTAGTTTTTTTTCAATTACAAAATTTAAGCACAAAGGCGTACCAACACAATAATAACACTTACATATGAGACCGGGATGGTCAGTTATCTACTGTAAGTTGGTTTATGGAATGTGAGAGACTACTTTTATTGTTTTCAATTTTTGTATTATTCCAATGTTTAATGGAATGATTGTTTGTTTTTTGCATATGTATGTCTAGCGCACCCACCTATCCCCCAGCCTGCATTTAACTCGGCTCCTCGCAGAGGGAGAAAGGCACACACCGCTATCAGCCCATACCCTCTTGTGCAAAAGGTTGAGCAGTGTTATTGTTGGGTCTTGTCTGCAGCCAGGGCCGGAATCCTCCCGAGAATGATTCTCGCCTCTACCGTGAGTAGAGGCAAGTCCTTAACTTCCCCAGAAACATGAATGTCCACACCAGCTGAAACTCCAACTTAAGATTTATTCTCGCTTTACAATACACAGTCTCTTGGATAGGAAAAAGGTTGGAGCAAAGGAAGCAGAACAGCTCAAGGTGTGGAGGAGGTCCAGGCACAAACGTAGCTCTTCACTGTACTACTCAGATTCTCAAGCAGTATACTAGGCGCACAGTCTCTGCCACAGACCGTGAGTTTGGTCTCTGCCACAGACCCGGTGAATAAGGCCACTGCCACTGACCTGTTGAACGTGAACTTCCTTCTTAGAACATGGCCCCTATCAAGGAGTCTGTTGACTCTCTAGATGTCCCCCTAGAGAGTCAACAGACCCTTCCTTCACGCATCGGTCTTTCGGAATGATCCTCCCTTCTCTGAGAGTGCGGGTCCCCTCGCAAGGCGCCACCCTGGACTCCTCAATTCTTACAGACCCCAGCCGAAGGTGCTGGGCCCCGGGCCTTCTCCACATCCCCTGGGTCTTCATACCCAGGCGAACAGGACAGCAGGGTAGTACCTCATCCCAGGCCAAAGGTGCCTGAGATGGAACAGGAACACAGCCTCCGGGCCTAGGACACCCAGAGATGAACCGATGAAGGTACCTGGGGGTGGACCCCGATCAGGAGATGTCTGCCCCTTTTATATCCTCCCCCGGCATGCACAGCAGGTCCCCCGCCCCACTGTATGGCTGCCGAGAGGGGACACAAAAGGCACAGCACTACGCTCCTGGTTCAACCCCGGCCCAGAATGGCAGCGCCACCTGCAGGCCACAGGGAACTCATCACCATCATTATCCCCTGAAGACAAAAATGGTCCATAGCCACTAACAAATCAAGATATCTGAGCCTAATTACCACTCAGAGACTCCCCCTAAATTGACCACCCCGCTACATATGTAACCCTTTTTCTACCATATGTGTCAATAAATATCCTTTTGAGAAAAAAAATAACACTTAGATATACTAACATGTGTTAAAAGCAGTTCCAAGGAAATCTTCAATTCTGTCTCAGACAAAAAGCCATGAATGATCATCAGTCATCAATTCCACATTTGTAAAACTTAAACAGAATTAATATTGAAATTGTAGAATCTTCTGGTAGGCAGGGTTTGTATAACAGAGGAGACCCTAGTGGTTTCTTCTGTCATTAATGCTTTTCCCTGCTTGTCAGCGGTAATGTACACTGAGCCATGCATGCGTAGCTCAACATACATGTATGGCATCGCTCTGTGCCGAAATGAAGTGACTCCCATACACATGTGTGAGGGTGAAAACATCGTGGCTGAACAGAGCAAACCTAGAAGGAAGACTGGGAGAAGATGGAGCAGTGACAGGTGCGGTGCATAGTAGCACATTATGGCATAAACCTCCTGAGGGGCCCATTAAATAAACATTTTGCAGAGTTTAATTCCACTTTAACGGGGCACACTTTGCTCTCAAAGGTAATCTTTTAACAAGGCAGGAAAAAATGTTGGTATCATTAAATATTCCAAGTGTTTACATTTAATGACCAGTAATGGATCTAAATTAAAGCAGAAAACTAGGCATACCGTATATACTCGAGTATAAGCCGACCCGAATATAAGCCGAGGCACCTAATTTTACCACAAAAACCTGGGAAAACGTATTGACTCGAGTATAAGCCTGGGGTGTCCATCTGCATGCCTCACTGTGCCTCACTTTGCCTCACTGTGTCCATGTGCATGCCTCACTGTGTCCATGCCTCACTGTGCCCATGCCTCACTGTGTTCATGACTAGACTGACGTTTAACATGGGAGTCTAGGGAAGGAGTGCCCGGCTTTGACAAATCGGTGCTCCAAGGCCGTAGGTCCCCCGGACAACAAACTTTGCACTTGTAGAGAATTGTGGCTACATGTGTGCCAAGTTTCGGGTCCAGGGGACTTACGACCGGCAGGTACCGGGTCCCCAAAATCTGGGAGATCAGGCGCAAAAAGGTGACTTGAGTATAAGCCGAGGGGGGGCATTTTCAGCACAAAAAAATGTGCTGAAAAACTTGGCTTATACTCGAGTATATACGGTACATAAAAGTCACAGAATAATGCAGCTCTGTATATCAATAAAGCGGTATTGAACCCAAAACCAAAAATGTAATATATTGCAGCTTAACAGTCCTTAAATGTGGTGGTTGCATTTGTTTTCTTTCTTTAGGCTTTTTTCCTTTCTTTTCACCTGGTGATCCAACCATTATACAAACTTCCTTTCGTTAGCCCTACAATGATTGATATTGGCTATTGGAGGACAGGCAGGCTGTGCTCCTGGCACAGCCATAAAACTGACCACGCTGGGATGAATGTGCCCTCATGCCTAGCGTGGTCAGTTTGAAATAAGACAGTAGGGGGGCTGGCAGGATCACCAGATATTTCACACCAAGGAAGCAATGCTCTTTGCAGGATACATTTTAACACAAGTACATGATTTAACAGGCACATGTCAGGAATATGAAATTCTGGGGTAACATTCTTTCAGATGTACGCTGGAATACTTAGTAAATAACAATTGCCATATGTCATATCATGTACTAATTATGTTTACAAAAAAAGCTACATATGGGAAAAGGTAAAAATTGTCACTACATCAGTTCCTTCTATTTATAGAGAATCCCACAGTGAGATTTCTACACCTGAATGTCCAACACCACCTGATTTTCCCATCTGTTATGACTTTCATGTCCACTGTATTGTCCTGCCCATTATGACTGGATTATGCATTTATGAATTTATCATGAGTAGCGACCTCACCCCTCACTCTCCTTCTTCTTCTCGGCTTGTTGTCTTGTCTAGGGGAACCTGGGAGGAGGGATGTGGTACACCACGGCCCATGTCCTCCTTTGGCTAGAGGTGAAGGCCAGAACCTATTTTACCATCGGGTCGTGTGCATAACCCAAGTCTTTTCTGTAAATGACCCCCTCTGCTCCCAGTAACTGGAGTTCCACACCACTGAAAAGGTCCAACTCGTATTTATTCTCCAACAGCAATAAATCGTCATTTAGCACAGACAGGTTGTGACCAAAGAACAGTTCAGTATAGGTGGGGAGTAGGTCAAGGCACAATCCTTAGGTAGAACCAACCATTGTGGTGTCACCAACGGCTATGGCGCACAGTCGCTGCCACCGACTGTGTAGAACAGAAAGTGAATTACCTTCGCTAAGCGCAGCCCCTGTTAGAGGGAAGACATCCATCCAAGAGAGTTACCAGAGGCCCCACCGTCACCAGCAATGCTGCACCGGACTGTTCGGAGGGGTTACGCTCCCTGGCCTCCTCATCTCAGACTCGGACACCCAAGGCTTTAGGGCCCCCTCGGATTCCTCCACCCTTGCGGGACCCAGTCGAAGGTACCGGGCCCCAGGCCTTCTCCATAGTACCTCACCCCAGGCTAAAGGTGCCTGGGATGGACTCCATCTCCCACTCCGGCCAGGTCAAGGGCACCTGGGCTCGGAACTCCGGAACGCTGGCACCCAGGCTGAAGGCGCCTGGGCGCGACTCTGACCTCCGACTCTGAACCCCGTGTTCAGGGCGTCCGCCCCTTTTATCTCCTCTCCCTTTGCGTCACAGCAGGTTCCCCGCCCCACTGTACCAGCGCCGGAAAAGGACAAAAAAGGATGCAGTCTTGCGGTGAGGGTTCAACTCCGGCCCAGGGCAACAACGCCACCTGCAGGCCGCAGTGAACCTCACACCACCAGAGTCCTCCAAGAACCATAAAAGGGTCCCAGATTCCCCAACAATCAGTGCATTGGGTCATACTACCACCCTTGCACTCCCCCTAAATTTTAACCCCCGCTACACATACATTTTGAGGAAGTAGGAGGTGGAGTAAGACCCTCTTGTATAGCTATCAAACAACAATGAGGCCACGTCAGGAACATTAGGTAACTACAGTACATACAAAGGTATAATAATGTATTTGTGCTTACTGGATATCTGCCCCCCACTCCATCAAAATGCATCCTTTAAAAACACACTATCTAGGTTAAAAAACACCTTTGTCCTTAGAACAAGCAATTCAATTTAGTAAAAAAATCATACCTACCAGTCTCAGTTTGGGGTCAGCAAGGCTAGCTCCTGCATATTCCATGTAAGAGGCAAACCCTTCATTAAGCCATATATCGTTCCACCACTTCATGGTGACAAGGTTTCCAAACCACTAGATTAGAAATAAAACAAGAGATGACAATGGCTTGTATGATCATGTACTGCCATCAGAATATAAGTGAATTTATTGCCTAAAAGGTCAAAGCACCCAAAAAAGCATTCTAACAAATTCTCTCAAGGACTTCAGTGATAACATTTCTTATGCCACGTACACACGACCATTTTTCTCGTCGGGAAAAATTTCATTTTTTCTCTTTGACGAGAAAAACGACAAGAATCACGACGAGAAAAATTAGAACATGCTCTAATTTTTCTCGTCGTGATTCACGGCATTTTTTTCCGCGGCAGTTTTTCCATAGGGAAACACTGCCGGGGAGCCTACACACGGTCGTTTTTCCCGACCAAGAGAAAAAATGTCAGGAAAACCAGCCGTGTGTAGGGGACCAAGCTGTTCCTCGTTTTTCCCGTCGATTTTCTCGACGGTGTTTTCACCGTCGAGAAAATCGATCGTGTGTACACGGCATAAGCCTTCATAAGGGGTTTCACTATGCCTATTGTTTTACTGGGCAGAACCACCAAAATTGAAAGCATAATGGAAAACGTGCTAATATTGCACCTGTCTGCTAAAATTTGATAGATTATGGGGCAAGTGACTAGCTCTTCCTGATACTTGTGAAATGCAGCCTACTTAAAGGGGTTGTAAAGGTTTTTTTTTTTTTTTTTCTAAATAGGTGCCTTTAACCACTTAAGGATCGCCGCCTGTACATATACGTCGGCAGAACGGCACAGACAGGCATATCAACGTACCTGTACGTCCCCTTTAAATGCCTATCCGACACGCTTGCGACCCTGCCGCTATCCCCGTGAGTCGGACCGCGGGTCCCGCGGACTTGATCGCCGCGGGGATCACCGCGATCGTCTCACGGAGGTATAGAGCGGGGAGATGCTTGTGTAAACAAGCATCTCTCCGCTCTGACTAGTGACAATAACACTGATCTCGGCTCCGTGTACTCAGAGCGGAGATCAGTGTCATGTGACACAGAGCCCACCCCCCCTACAGTAAGAAACACCATGCAGGGAACATTTAACCCCTACCACCTGGTGGTTAACCCCTTCACTGCCAGTGTCATTTTCACAGTAACCAGTGCATTTTTATAGCACTGATCACTGTGAAAATGACAATGGTCCCAAAAATGTGTCAAAAGGGTCCGATGTGTCCGCCATAATGTCGCAGTCATGAAAAAAGTCACTGATCGCCGCCATTACTAGTAAAAAATAAAATAAAATTATAAAAATGCCATAAAACTATCCCCTATTTTGTAAACGCTATAACTTTTGCGCAAACCAATCAATAAACGCTTATTGCGATTTTTTAACCAAAAATATGTAGAAGAATACGTATTCGCCTAAACTGAGGAATTTTTTTTTTATATATATTTTTGGGGGATATATACTATAGCAAAAAGTTAAAAATATTGAATTTTTTTCAAAATTGTCGCTCTATTTTTGTTTATAGCGCAAAAAATAAAAACCGCAGAGGTGATCAAATACCACCAAAAGAAAGCTCTATTTGTGGGAAAAAAAGGACGTCAATTTTGTTTGGGAGCCACGTCGCACGACCGCGCAATTGTCAGTTAAAGCGACGCAGTGGCGAATCGTAAAAAGTAGCCTGGTCCTTTAGCTGCAAAATAGTCCGGGGCTTAAGTGGTTAAGCTAGTGAATTGTTGGTTCACTTACCTTTTCCTTCGATTTCCCTTCTAAATGTTTTTTTTCTTTGCCTGAATTTCTCACTTCCTGTAAGCTTGCCCCCATCATCCGAGCCGTTCTGGCTGAGGGTTAGTCAGCGTGCTCGCCCCCTCCCTTGGGACTACATCCCTGCGGGGAGACGTTTTGCGTCTCCCCGCAGGGATGTAGTCCTAAGGGAGGGGGTGAGCATGCTGACTAACCCCCAGCCAGAACGGCTCGGATGATGAGGGCAAGCTTACTGAGGAGGAACAGGAAGTGAGAAATTCAGACAAAGAAAAAATAAATTAGAAGGGAAATCGAAAGAAAAGGTAAGTGAACCAACAATGCACTAGCTTAAAGGAACCTATTTAGAAAAAAAAAACCTTTACAACCCCTTTAATTCTTGAGCCAAAAGACGACTGGTTATACCCTTGGTCCAGGGACGTATGTACAGGTTTGCAATTGCAACCCAGTCCCATGCGGCCCTCTGTACTCTTGGATAGGTGGGATGGCAAGTAGGATTGTAGAGGAACTAATCCCCTCTATCTTCCTTTTTCAGCCGATTAGTTCTCCCCTCCCCTCTCCCACTGGCTGCTGAAGGGGATGATTTCAGGATAGAAAGCTGGGAAGGGGCCTTTTCTTAATGAATAGTGTCAGTGATCTGACACAAGAGCAAAAATCCTCATGTCTGTGTAAGCTTAGACTGGGATTCAATTGAAGCTTACATGTGGTTTCTCCTAGCAATGAAAGAAGAGGCAGAAGTGTGAAAGGAATGTACAAATTAGATGCTCAGGGGTCAGCTGTGATATTAGACTTTTTCTTGCCCTGCAATGGGCAACACACAGATTCACTTTAAGAATAATAGAACCATACCTCCCAACTTTGTAAAGTCCCTTCGCGGGACATTCTGATGTCCCCTCTCCCCTGCCAACCAGAGTTGTTGAGCGGGGGGGGGTGCGGGACATTGGCAAAAAAACCCGGGAATTGCCCCAGAAGTTGTTGAGCGGGGGGGGGGGGGTGATGATGGTTGCCACCGGAACATTTAAAAAAAAAAAAGGACTTGCAGAAAAAAGAAAAAAATTTTAAGCGGGGGGGGGGTTTGGCCCGCCGATCGGGGGGGGGGGGAATACTAGTGCGCCGATCGCGGGGGGGGGGGCTCTTACCTGCTGCTGTTTCCTGCTGTGCTCCTCTTCTTCTCTTCATGTTTCCTGCTGTGCGGGAAACATGATAGTCTCGCGGGAGTGCGGGAAGGAGGAGCCTCTGCGGGTAAAACCCGCACAATCCGTGCCAGTTGGGAGGTATGATAGAACCAATGCTAAATGCAATTGTTATGTGATTTTTTTTTTGTTTTATGACAAGGCTGACATTTGCATTGGCAGAAATGACTTGCTCCATGTACCCTCTTTTCAGCATGTAATTTTTCTACTCAATATTTCTAATATTTTTTTTTTTCTAAACGTTAGAACATAATGTTCATAAGCCATTTCTATACTATGAACAGTTACTAAGATGATTTCAACTTGGCCATAAGAACACAATAAATAAAATTACACGGTTAAGGAGATATTTGCATTTAAAACCGGCGTCGCTGACGTCACGCGCATGGGCACTAGCGGGCCGGTTTAGTAGCCGGATTTCTGAATGGAGTTGGCCGGCCCGAGCACGCATGCGTGTGACGTTATCGCCGCTCCTGGGCCAATAACAGCGCCGGAGCGGCGATACACGGAAGGCAGAGAGGAGCAAGATGGCATCGGCAACGGAGGTGTCCGAGCACCGCTGTGGGGGCTTCGATCTCAGGTAAGTGATTCATAATGAGCTAGTATGCTATGCATACTAGCTCATTATGTCTTTGTTTTGCAGGTTGTTAAAAAAAAAATAGCGGGGTTTACAACCACTTTAAAACCTTCAGCCATTCAACATCCATTAACTATTAAGACTCATTAACAGCATAATCAAAAAGATTTGGGACATTTTACCACATGCCTGGTGTCCTATCTCATGAGCAACAATCAGAGAAGTCAACGCTCTAGAAGTGGTGAACCTTTTTTCTGGGTTATACATCAATGAGCTTTCTTGAAAAGTAATTAATCCCCAGTTTTCCATCGCACCAACACCCAGTTCAGGCATTGCTACAAAATCTAGAAGAAAAGAAGATAGGAGTTAATCTTTACATTAAGTTAAGTCTCTCCAATTTCTCTAAACAGCATGGCTGGAAGACCAGCCTACATTATCCAATTTTCCAAATCCAATGCTTACAAGTATCAATGTGACTTCCAGGGCCACCAATTTAAAAAACTATATGTAGCGCCCTGTTCCTAAAGAATAGGGGCTATGTTGTAAATCTAGTTTTTGGTTGAGCTGTACACAGCTCAGATTTATTGTACAAACTTAAATTAGCTTCTGTTTCAACTTTGGTTGTGTTGTGCATTTCTCACTGTTGCCAGTAGGTGTCACTGTCACCACGGGCCACGGTGAGAAATACAGCCAACTAAAGTATATTGAATATTCTTTTCTCCAGAAACAGCCCAGTGGGAGTGTTCTTGCTGCTGTGCATTCTGGGAGAGGGTAGTTAAGGGGCAGACGCCATGTTTCATTCTCTCTGACCTCATGGCCCTCCTGGCCTAAGGCTGTGTCATTCTCTCGGACCTCATGGCCCTCCTTGCCTAAGGCCGTGTCTCGCGACTTGCCTCATGGCCCTCCAGGCCTGATGCTATACACACACTCTCTTCTACCTTGAGGCCTGCTGGCCCGAGGCTGTGTTGCTGCAAGTAGGCCCAGTAGTCTGCCTGGGGCCTACTTATCTGGAGGTGGTCCTGTGCTGTCTTGCCTGCGCGGAAGAAGCCAAGCCAAGCTGAGGAGATCCAGGGGAGAACCCTTTTCTGGAGAGAGCCAGGCTGAAGGCTGGTCTCTCAGAAAAGGCTTGGTGACTCGGTTGGAGGACGCACCTAAGTTAATCTACCCTCACAGTACTGCCGGATGGCTTAAAGGTTCTGGTACTGTGAAGCTGTTCTACAATTGACTGACTGTCTGGCTACAAAATCCTGTGAGAGAGGATTATCCAAAAGTTCCACTGGTTGCTAAGTCCGTGTGAGGGACTTATCCAGAGAAATCCTACCGGCTGCTAGGTCTGTGTGAGAGGCCTATCCGGGTGTTCAAGATTATTTGAAAGGGGCTGTTTGTCCTTTGGATCGGAAAGAATCCATCAGTGATCTGCTACAGGTATCTGAAACCTCCCCTAACCTTCTATTCTTCTACTACTGCAAGTTCTTTTATTAAAGCATTGGAAAAACACTAAAGTGACTGGCGCTCACATCGGTTTGACATTTCCTATCATAGACTCATAGTACTGGGACGGTGAAAGGTAGGGTAACGGCAGGACCAAAATTTAATTCAGCAGCCCTCTAGGGGGTATCGCTACATATATTTAAATTTTTTAAAGCTGGTGTAGCATTCGTGACATTGTATTCGGTAGACAAACATGAGACAAAAATGTCAGCGCAATTTTCACCATGAGAGCCTGGCACAGTTTTCCAAATGGAGCTTTTGGAGCTCAGTTCTCTCATGCCGCGTACACACGATCGGACATTCCGACAACAAAACCGTGGATTTTTTTCCGACGGATGTTGGCTCAAACTTGTCTTGCATACACGTTGCTCGGAAATTCCGAACGTCAAGAACGCGGGTAACGTACAACACTACAACGAGCCAAGAAAAATGAAGTTCAATGATTCCGAGCATGCGTCTAATTCATTCCGAACATGCGTACGATTTTTGTGCGTTGAATTGTGTACACACGGTTGGAATTTCCGACAAGAACTTTTGTTGTCGGAAAAATTGAGAACCAGCGCTCAATCATTTGTTGTCGGAAATTCCGACAGCAAATGTCCGATGGAGCATACACACGGTCAAATTTTCCAAGCTCACATAGAACATTTGTTGTCGGAAATTCCGACCACGTGTACGCGGCATAACAGTTAAATACCACATGAGCATTTGCATCAAAAAAACTAATGCAATATTATAAAAAATTCACAAAAAACATATATAAACTGTATAAAACATGTTAAATACAGAATGAGTTTATTTATTTTTAGATATTTACCATGTGTTTTGCACCTTAACTTAATGCAGGCCAGATCTCCAGTTACAGATGAAAGTGAAACCCTACCATGGCGCATTAAGAGCAGATATACCTGTAGGGAGCCCATTAGTCTTTTCTAGATGCAGGGAAGAAAATGCTCGGCACCTAAGCAGGTCAGAGCCCTGTCACGTGAGGGCAAGGTTAGTGTGTTAGCTCCAGGAACAGAATATCATGACGCTTACACAGTGGTTTTTATTTAGGGCTCCAGCAGATGAAAGGGCTAGCAGGGAAGCATAGGGAAGGTAAGTATCAGTGGGGGTTATCAAGGGAACCTTAACCCCTAACCCAATCTTTACCATAACATTAACTTTATCCCTACAACTCCCTAATAATGCTTACATATTAGCAGGGCTTTTTTTCAGCGGGAACGCGGGGGAGCGCAGTTCCGGCACCTCCAGCACTAAATGTATGTACTGGAAAGGGGTGCTGGAGGATCTGTTGATGCTGGCTGCTGGGGTATCTATTGTCGCTGGTGGGATCTGTTTAGGGGTGGGAATCTATTGTTTTCTAGGTAAGTCTACTGTTGCTGGTGGAGGGTCTTATCTTTCTGGGGGGTTAATTGTTGCTGGGTGGGATCTACTGTTGAGGGAGAGGTCTATTATTGCTGGCTGCTGGAGAGTCTATTGATGCTGGCTGCTGAGAAATCTGTTAATTCTGCTAGGGGTCTATTGTTGCTGGGGTGGTATTTTGTTGTGACTGGTCCATTGTTGCTGGGGGGAAGTATTTTGTTGTGTGGGGGGGGGGGGTCCATTGTTGCTGGGTGGCAAAGTCTTTTGTTGTGTGGGGGGTCCATTGTTGTTGGGTGGAAAGTATTTTGTTGTGTGGGGGATCTATTGTTTCTGGGGGATCTATTGTTGCTGCTGAGGATCTATTGTTTTTGGAGTGGAGTCTATTGTTTCTGGGGTGGAGTCTTATTGTTGCTCATTGCAAGGGATCTGTTTTGCTATCTTTTTTTTGTTTTCATTAACAAATTTCATAGAAATTACTGAGTAGCACAAAATACTTAGTTCTGTGTTCTCTGAAAGGTGCTGTACTGGGAGGTGGGTAGGGGGTGGGACCAAGGGGCGGTGCTCAGAGATAGGTAGGGGGGCAGAGATGAAGGGTGACTCGGAAGTGTGGAGTTCCTGCACCTATTCTCTCAGAAAAAACGCCCTGCATATTAGTGCCAAAGTTGTGCAGCATCAAATCCTTACTGTCTCTAAACCAAGATGTTACGGTAAACTTAAATAAACTGGCAGCAATAGCAATTGATTCAAAAAGTGATATATTATAGTCTACACTCACCTGTTTTCTGCAGTGGGTATGAGACATTCAGAAAATCCTCCATAAATGAAAGCATTGGCCCTGCAATGGCCAAAGCAAAGTTTGCATATCCTTTTTGCACTACTTCCTTCCGTGCCCAAACTCGTATCTAAAGCAATGCAAACAAAGTAAAAATAGAGCATTACAATCTTCTGAATGGTCTCAGTCTCCCCATGTTTAACTTGGTTAACTTGGTCATGAGGGCTTCTACCTCCAAGGGGTTTATATCACAATGCTATATTATGCTACTGCAGAATTTTATGAAAAACACCCTTTACGAATGCAAGCTAAATGGGAGGGGGATGTTGGTCAGTCGGTGCTGATCTGCTCCCTGAATGTTTCGTAGAGATTAATGCAATTATATATTCTTTTGAGGATAAACTACACCCCTCACAGATTACACACTATGGGGCTCTTATAGTTACATAGTTACATAGTTAGCCAGGTTGAAAAAAGACACAAGTCCATCAAGTTCAACCAAAAAATAAAAATAAAAAATCATACAATTCCATATACACAATCCTTCACTCACAGTCGATCCAAAGGAAGGTGAAAAACCCCAGCAGAGCATGCTCCAATTTGCTACAGCAGGGGAAAAAATTCCTCCCGGATCCCCCGAGAGGCAATCAGATTTTCCCCGGATCAACTTTACCTATAATGTTAATACCCAGTTATATTATGTACATTTAGAAAATAATCTAGGCCTTTTTAAAAGAAATCTACTGAGCTTGCCAGAACCACCTCTGGAGGGAGTCTATTCCACCCCCGAAGTGCACTAGATGTAAACGAGAACATGGAGACCTGATTCATCTACTGAGCCCAAAATTACATTCCTATTGGAAGGGAGTGGTGGACACTCTTAACAGGATATTTCTCCATCCTTCTAGATCCTAAACCCTGCTTGCTCAATCTTCTGGAGGAATTTGAATGGGAAGAGTGTACTAAAGTAGCAATTGTCAGAACCCTATTTTTGGCTTGTAAGTTGATAATGTCGCATTGGAAGTCAGAGACTTCTCCTACGGTCATGGAGTGGATCACTGCCATGGGTAATATGCTCCGGATGGAGAAATTGATTTTAATAGCACAGGGTTTGCTCACGAAAATGTGAAAAACTCTGGGGCCCATGACTGGATGTACCGGGGCTTGCCAGCAGATTTGGTCATGGACAGGATACTTGGCATGAATGCCTGGTTAGGATGACTCAAAAAGTAATTGATTGTGCTGCATTGGTATTGTGTTATAATATGGTTTTGGGACAGGATGAACCAAATGTATGGGAGGGTATACCCTTGAAACTTATTAGGGGTATGGAGCTGTTATTCTTGCTGTGTGCTTATGTTTATCATGCAGTTTATTTGGCTGGTTATAATGTTTTGGGTTGTATGTATTTACCTCAATAAAAAAATAATAATATTTGGATAAACAAATAAAGATAAAAAATAGAGCATTACAATATTTTAAAAGCAGGTCTATAATATAAATGCATGGCTAGGTTCTCTGTAGAAGACAAAAATATGCTGCTTTTTGCATGTTTTATCTAGCTTAGTCTTTTTGACTTCTGAAAATATTAGGAAGAACACTCCTATGGCCACATCAGAATGGGAATTTGATATAAAAGAAAAAATAGAGCAATAAAGTAGCACAAAGGTCGAACTTTAAGGGCACAGTGAACAGTAGAATATATAAAAATATACATTTTTATTTATAGCAATACATGGTACAAAAAAGCAAAAAAGTTAGAGAATTGAAAACATATACAGTACATAATACATGACAAAAATTAACATGCATAGTATATAGTAGTGAGCTCCTGTGCATCAACGCGTTTTGCTGTCTAGCTTCGTCAGGACACATTTAGGGATTGTTGGAGAAAAACAGGTCTCACTATCTTGCAAAAGGGTCCAAGAAAGATAGTCTCACCCATAATACTTCAAGTATTCTCATCTAATAGCATTTCAAGTACTTGGATATTCATAGAAGAGAGCCAGTAGCTCAAAGTGCCATATGATAATTATATTATAAATATTATCAACTGGAAAACCACAACCAGATGAGGAAGAGAATATGTGTGTGGGGGGGGGGGGGTGGTAATTTGAATTTGGACACTGAGTCAGAGACCTGAGTAGCATAACATATATTTGAAACCAGTTCCATACATATGTTCACTGTGCCCTTAAAGTTCGACCTTTGGGCTACTTTATTGCCCTGTTTTTTCTTTTTGACTTCTATAGCATTTTTTTTTTTAATTGCCAATACTCATTAATCTGTGTAGGATAAATATTACACAGAAGACTGAAATCTGTCCTTGAGCAGGAACATGTTTTTAATATAAAATGTGAACATATTATGTACTAGTTGCTTTTTTCCTGCACATGAAGAGTTTTTTTTTGTTTTGCTCTGAAGGGTGATGATGCCAATCACCCTGCAGCCCTGTACAATGCACACAATTGTGGTGTGGTGATTTAGCCTTTCTAGGGTTAAAAAAAGCTATGAGGAGGCAACATATCAACTTCTGACTGTCTGTCAAATGTCCTCTGCAAAATAATCCTCACATCACTTTTCAGAGACGTGGCAAGGACTGCCGCATGTCAGAAAGAGCCCTAAATGTCAACAAGTTGGGGGTTTAAATCTACTTTTTAAAATATTCTAATTAATAAACCACACATTGTATGAAATATTAAAGAATGCATATCTATATTTCATGCAAGATATCCAGACATTTGCCAAAGAATAATTGATAGTAATAATAATTTACATAAAAGAAAACCATGTCTCCTAAATCACAAGACATCAGGACAAATCCTAAACAGAGTATCAATTGCGCCATGTTTGGAGGACTGGAAAAGCTAATCTTTTTGACGTAACAACACTTCCAGTATTTTATAAACTTGAGTTAAAAGAACAGTAAACTGTTTAATTAACCTTTATCTAGTAATAGCTAGTAATTACTACCTACTTACATTCCAAAGGGATGTCAGGATAGAAAATTTAATTTACCGGTAGTTAATAGTTAATTTTAGTGGGTGAAGCTAGGGCAACTGGTTGTCTGGGCTTAAAGTGGTTGTAAAGGCAGAAGGTTTTTTTATCTTAATGCATTCTATGTATTAAGATAAAAAGTCTATTGTGTGCCTCAGCCCCCCTAATACTTACCTGAGGTTCATCTCGATCCAGCGATGTTGTATGAGAGACGCGGCTGTCTGGGATTCTCCCTCCTGATTGGCTGAGACAGCAGCGTGGTGCCATTAGATCCTACTGCTGTCAATCAAAGTCAGTGAGCCAATGAGGAGAAAAAGTATGGGATGGGATGGGGCCATGCCTGAATGGACACAGAAAGCTTTGGCTCGGCTTGGGTGCCCCCATAGCAAGCTGCTTGCTGTGGGGGCACTCAACAGGAGGGAGGGGCCAGGATCACAGAAGAGGGACCCGAGAAGAGGAGGATCTGGGCTGCTCTGTGCAAATCCACCACACAGCACAGGTAAGTATAACATGTTTGTTATTTTTAATGGAAAAGGAAGACAAGACTTTAGTATCACTAGTATCATTATCACTAGCTACCCGCCCACCGTCATATGACGGCGGGACGATGCAGCTCTTGTTCTGGGCGGATGTCATATGACGTCTCCGCCTTCCCGGGCCACTAGGGGGCACGCGCGCGCGCGCCCGCCGCATCACTGGGCGCCCGCGATTGCCCCATTAACTGAGCAGGACCGTGGATCTGTGTGTGTAAACACACAGATCCACGTCCTGTCAGAGGAGAGGAGACCGATGAGTAAATTAACACTGAAGACCATCCATGATGATCCTAGGGATTGTGACCGTGTGGAGACTGGGGGAAGGAGGAGGGCAGACGACTCAAAAGGCATCCTCTCCATTACATGCTACTCCCCACACACGAGGTCCAGGATCCCAGCTCTTGCGACATGCTGTCCGTCCACTTAGCCCACCCCAAAGCCAGGACTTCCGACCACCGCCCCTTCTCCTGAGTCCTGCATGTGCGTGTCAGTGTGCTGCTACGCGGCCCCGGTTTTTATCGTCAGGACACCGGCACTCTGACCCTACACCGACCACCCCAGGACTGGAGGAAACCGGGGCCAGGAGGAAGAGGATGAGGCATCATCCACACAGACAGAAGCCCCTCCTCACCAGCAGCTGCACGGACATTGTGAGTACTCCTCTACAGAGGAAAGCTCTGTACGGGATGATGGCAGCTGGAGGGGGGCTGGGGCTGAGCTCTGAACTGGAATCTGTGGGAAAGAGCGCTTTGTATTTGGGGGGGGAGAGATGTACACAGCGCACCCCCCACAACCCTGCACGCCGCACACAGCACACCCCCCTCAACCCTGCAAGCCACACACAGCGCACCCCCTCAACCCTGCACGCCACACACAGCACACCCCAACCCTGCATGCCACACACAGTGCACCCCCCTCAACCCTGCACACCACACACAGCGCACCCCCCTCAACCCTGCACACCACACACAGCGCATCCCCCTCAACCCTGCACGCTGCACACAGCGTACCCCCTCAACCCTGCACACTGCACACAGCGCACCCCCTCAAACCTGCACTCCATACACAGAGCACCTCTAAACCCTGCATTCAGTACACAGCACACCTTTCAACCCTGCACTCCATACACAGCGCACCTCTGAACCCTGCATTCCGTACAAAGCACATCCCTCAGCCTTGCACTCCATACACAGCGCACCCCTCAACCCTCATTGCTAATAATTAGTTCTAGTTCTTCTTTTCTGTCTATTGGTGGGTCCTGTCACTTCTGCAGTCTGTGGTGTGCAGGCAGTGAGATGATGTGCGGTAACCTCTAGCAACCAATCAGTGAGCCGTAATGATGTGCTGCAATGTCTAGCAACCAATTAGGGAGCATTAATAATGTGCAGTAATCTATAGCAACCAGTGAGTGGTGATGATGTGCAGTAACCTTCAGCAACCAATCAGTGAACAGTAATGATCTTCTGTAATCTCTAGCAAGCAATCAGTGAGCAATAATAATTTGCAGTAACCTCTAGCAACCAATCAATTTGTAGTAATGATGTGCAGTAACCTCTAGAAAACAATGGGTAAGCGGTAATTATGTGCAGTATCGTCTAGCAACCAATAAGTGAGCTGCAGTGTAGGAATCAGGTGGGTCAATGTAGTGGTCAGTATAAGAAATCAGGTAGGTCAGTGTAGTGGTCAGTATAGGAATCAGGTAGGTCAGTGTAGTGGTCAGTATAGCAATCAGATAGGTCAGTTTAGTGGTCAGTGTAGGAATCAGGCAGGTCAGTATAGGAATCAGGTAGGTTAGTATAGTGGTCAAGTAGGTCGGTGTAGGAATCAGGTTGGTCAGTACTACTGTACTAGCTGAAGGGAATCAGCGAGTGCTAAAAATCTGCGGGTTAAGGGGCGCAAATCTCTTGCCCTGACAACTCACGCTACACCACTGGGCAGGAGTAAAACCTTTAACCCTTTCATACGTCTTAGGCCTCATGCCCACGGACGTTTTTACAGCCACGTTTTTGAGCGTTTTTTACAGCTTAAAAACGCCTGTCCATGTTAGTCTATAGCTTCATGCCCACCTAGACGTTTTTGAGCTGCAAATAGCATAGACGTTTTTAAGCTGTAAAAAAAACCCAGGACCAGTGCGTTCCTCAGCGTCAGAATTAGGCAGAAAAAAACGCGAGCGTCAAAAAACGCGCAAAAACGCGCACTAACGTGCAAAAACGCGCACTAACGCGCGGTCGCGTTTTTAGCTCCGACGTTTTTAAAATAAATAAATAAATAAATAAATATTTACAATAACATGGACAGGCGTTTTTAAGCTGCAAAAAACGCAGCTGTAAAAACGCCAAATCAGTCAACTGTTGGCATTCAGTTGGAAATAATTAGATGTCTGTACAGATGTCCAATTGCCTCTGTGGATCCCCAGAAGTTCTGCTCCCCTCCCCCCGCCATGTTTTCCTGGCTCTGTTATCCTACTTGTGGGAACGGGACTTGCATGTTGGGTTTCGCCTGATACAGGGGAGAGTGATCAACAAAAGTCTGTTCACTTATCTCCCCTACCTGGTAAGAACCTAATTTATTAAAACGCTGATGTCTCAAAGCAAACCTGTCACTATAAGTATGCTATCACATAGGGAGCTTACTGGTCCCCTATCTGGTAGCAATAAAGTTAAGTGAAAGAGGAAAAACTGTAAAAAATGTAAAATTACACCTAAACACTTAAACACCCATACATACAAGCACATAAACATACATACAAGTGCACACGTCAGGAGCACCTACATACGAAAACTTTTAATATATTGACATGTTACACATTTCTGTGCATGCCACAGTGACAGCAATAATTCTAGAGTCACTATTCATGGTTCAAGCCCCGTACACACGACCGGTTTTCTCGGCAAGAAAACTGCTGGGAGAGCTTTTTGCAGAGAAAACCGTTCGTGTGTATGGTTTCTCGTCGGGGAAAACTGCCGGGAATCTCGACGAGAAAAATAGAGAACCTGCTCTCTATTTTCTCGTTGGGATTCTCGTCGGCCTGTTTCCCGACAAGAAAACCATGAGTGTGTATGCTTACCTGTCCATGGTAATCCCGCGCATGCTCGAAAAGACTTTGACGCATGCGCGGTAGCATACAAGGATACTGTAGGGTGTAGCGAGATGGCGGCGACGGCTTGTCGTAGTCGATGACGTCACTGCGTTCTTGCCATTCAAAAGAACGGCGGTTCTTTTGAATGGCGCGTGTGTGCACAGGGTTTGGCAAGACAAGCTTGCCAGGAATCCCGTCGAGAAAACCAACGTTTTTTTTTTTGACGGGATTCCCGCCCGTGTGTACGAGGCTTAATTCTAAAATGATGACTTGTAAGTGCTTTTAAAGTGTTGCCTATTGAATATTTTGGTACCCAAGCTTGATGCTGTTTCATGGGTACAAAAGGCTTGACATGTTGGGTATCTATTTACCTGGCACAACCTCATCTTTTGTATCCTACAAATAAATTGGGCAAAATATTTTATTTGTTGTACTAAAATTAACGTTAACGTGTATTCTTTACTGAAAATTTGAGCTTAACCATTGAACCAATATTGTGCGACAAACAAAATTGAAACTACCACCATTTTATTTTTTAGGGTCTCTGCTTTTAGAAAATACAGTATATACGGTTTGGGGGTTTTAACAAATCTTCAGGCCGATTTTTTATTTTTTTTTAACGTGTGTGCAAAAAACATTTTTGCCAGAAAGGGTTAATGACATTTAGAGTGTTAATGAGGTTCAGTAGGGCAGTATTTTCAATATGAATCAAAGATTAAGAACACGGGGACATTGACTTCAAATTAGCAGGAGGAAAACTCAACTACTAAGAAAGTGGTATTTTACTGAAGGAGTAGTGCCAGCAGAGGTAATGAGACTTCCAGCAGAGGTAGTGAGTCACTCAACATAAGTGAATTTAGACATGCTGCTATCTATACTCTTGAAGAAAAAAAAAATGGGCAGACTCAATGGTCATTTTCTGCTGTTACTCTTCTATGTAACATCTGTCAACACAAGGACTTTTTTCGGAATTTTTATTGCAGTGTTATTTAAAGAAGAGGTTTAGTCATTTTTAGATTAGGACACTCCATGACCTGCTGTCCCTAGGATAGACAAAAAATGTTCTTTGATGCATGTGGACTTCCTGTGTTTCATCACTTCTTCTTTTCATCGCTTTACTATAATACAACTATTATAACTTGTAGCACAGACTGTGCAGATGTTTTCCCTGAATAGATATTTTAAGCAGAACACACATGAACTTTGTTTATCTAAGCATATGAAATAAAAACCTGCCTATTCTTGCTGGCCATGCATGGACTAATTTACAGCAGGGTCCTCAATTTAAGTGTTTGAGAGGTAGTTTGCTCAAACACCCTAATTTATCAGGGTTTTTGCAACCATTTCTATCCACAGGGAGAGTATCGGTGTACAGTTCCCTGTGGCCTACAGGTGGCGCTGCCATAGTAGGCTAGGGTTGAACCGCTGATACAGTGATGCGCCTTGTGTGTCCCCTCTCAGCAGT
Organism: Rana muscosa; assembly: GCA_029206835.1. NCBI lineage: Eukaryota > Metazoa > Chordata > Amphibia > Anura > Ranidae > Rana > Rana muscosa. The sequence continues at coordinate 1,019,273,581 of CM055116.1, forward strand.
CGTACGGTGGGTGTGGCAGGCCTGTTGTGCATGCTGGGAGAGGATATAAAAGGGGCAGACGCTGCCTGTTCGGGGTTCTGTCTGTGCTGGAGTGGTCGGGGGTCCTACCTTATGCCCAGGGCGGGTGTTCCTGTTCCATCCTGGGCACCTTTAGCCCAGGGTGAGGTACTATCATGCTGTTCCTGTCCGCCCTGGGTATGTAAGCCCAGGGACCGCAGTGGAGGCCTGGGGGCCTGGGGTCCGCCAGGGATCGAGGAATCTCAGGGTGCCGCCTTGCGAGGGGACCCGTATCTAGGATGAGGAGGCCGGGAAGGAACTCTCCGAAGACCCAGTGCAGTGTCATGGTAACGGTAGGGTCCCGGTAACTCTCCGGAGGGATGTCTTCTCCTAAAAAAGGGGCCATAGGTAAAGAAGGGGATCAGCTTCACTAGGTCTGTGGCAGAGACCAACTTCACCAGGTCTGTGGCAGATAAACAAAAACTAAAACTCGCGCTTATGGAGACATACAAAAATAAATGACAAGTGAAAAGAAATTATTATATGCGCAGCTGCTACAGCATAAGGCACTAACACCTTGAGAGATAAAAAATTATAAAATGCAGCGCTAGCGAATATAAATGTGCTCAATACAAACGTATGTGTGAATGTCAACCATCTAAACCTTTCGGGATGATGGTACACACTATTAGTGAAAAGATTATGCACCAATGATTGGTGTCACCAGAAATGCAGTGGGTGTAATACTAAATGTTACCACTAAAAAGTGATCAACTAAGTAAAACCAGAAAATATACTGTGCAAAACATTAAATGAACTGAACAACCAGGCAAATAGCTCTAGGAGTAATTCACAGTACTACAGATGGTTTTCAACATCAAAGAAATAATGTCCCATTTGCAACAGTGGTTGTAATATAGAAGGAAGGGAAAAAAAATAATAAAAAAAAAAAAAAAAAAAAAAAAAAATGCTTTAAAATAAAATAAAAGTCACCCAACATCCAACTTCTAGGACCAATAATGTTCGGTGAAATTCAACAGTTGGCTCAATAGCAGCAGAGATCAGAGGACCATGTGGGGAATAAAAAGAAAAAGCAACTTGTGAAGTACCGCTTAGGAACAGATTAACAATACGCTGTTATTGGGAAAACTCACAAGCCTTCAATGATAACCGAGCGTCAGTGTGTTCCGGGTTCACAACGGCGTGCGTTCCACAAGAACCGGAAGCAGCGTCACTGGTTCTTAGTGTTGACCGGAAATTCCGGTCAACACTAAGAACCAGTGACGCTGCTTCCGGTTCTTGTGGAACGCACGCCGTTGTGAACCCGGAACACACTGACGCTCGGTTATCATTGAAGGCTTGTGAGTTTTCCCAATAACAGCGTATTGTTAATCTGTTCCTAAGCGGTACTTCACAAGTTGCTTTTTCTTTTTATTCCCCACATGGTCCTCTGATCTCTGCTGCTATTGAGCCAACTGTTGAATTTCACCGAACATTATTGGTCCTAGAAGTTGGATGTTGGGTGACTTTTATTTTATTTTAAAGCATTTTTTTTTTGATTATTTTTTTTCCCTTCCTTCTATATTACAACCACTGTTGCAAATGGGACATTATTTCTTTGATGTTGAAAACCATCTGTAGTACTGTGAATTACTCCTAGAGCTATTTGCCTGGTTGTTCAGTTCATTTAATGTTTTGCACAGTATATTTTCTGGTTTTACTTAGTTGATCACTTTTTAGTGGTAACATTTAGTATTACACCCACTGCATTTCTGGTGACACCAATCATTGGTGCATAATCTTTTCACTAATAGTGTGTACCATCATCCCGAAAGGTTTAGATGGTTGACATTCACACATACGTTTGTATTGAGCACATTTATATTCGCTAGCGCTGCATTTTATAATTTTTTAGGTCTGTGGCAGAGACCAACTTCACCAGGTCTGTGGCAGAGACCAACTTCACCAGGTCTGTGGCAGAGACCAACTTCACCAGGTCTGTGGCAGAGACTGTGCGCCTAGTAAACTTGCTTGAGAATCTGAGCAAATATCTTTAACGTTTGTGCCTGGACCTCATCCACATCTTGTACTATTCTATTTCTTGCTCCAACCTTTTTCCTATCAGAGACTGTGTTATTGCTAAGAGAAAATAAACTGAGTTGGAGTTTCATCTGGTGTTGACATTCACTTTACTGGGAAGTCAAGGACTTGTCTCTACTTGAATATAGAGGTGAGAATCAGGCTCTGGAGGTTTTCATGTTCTGACCATGGAAGAGCCAACAACAACACCGCTCAACCTCTTCACATAGGAGGATACGGGCTGTTAGTGCGGTGTGCCTCTCTCTTCCTGCGAGGAGCTAAAGTTGATGCAGGTAGGAGTGGGGTCTGTGCGCTACACAAGCAAAACATGTACTTTAGTGTAGCTAAGAACATAATGCCACGTACAAACGGTCAGAATTTCAAAGGAAAAAAGTCAGACGGAATTTTTTCTCGGATATTCCAACCGTGTGTGTGCCCCATCGGACTTTTACCGTCGGAATTTAGAAAGAGAACATCGGAAATTTTGTTCGTCTGTGTGGAACTCCGACGGAGAAAAAAACACGCATGCTCATAATCAAGTCGACGCATGCTCGGAAGCATTGAACTTAATTTTTCTCGGCTCGTCGTAGTGTTGTACGTCACTGCGTTCTTGACGGTTGGAATTTGGTGTGACAGTGTGTATGCAAGACAGCTTGAACGGAATTCCGTCGGAAAAATCCGTTGGAGTTCATCCTGACGGAAAATCCGATTGTGTGTAAAAGGCATTACTTTTTTTTTTGTGTTGATTTAGTAGGGAAAGGTTAGATTCTCTGTCAGGTTTTTATTGCCTGAGAGATTCACCCTCCCTCTGTGTTCTGATGACCAATATTGCCACTGGAATAAAAAGTGATGGTTAATTTTATATTTTACAATTGTCTTGGGACGAGGAAGTAAAGGGAAATCGTCCCTGTACTGTATATGCAGTAAAGCATGCTTGTTTTACTCACTGGGGAATCTAAGGGGTTAATCCTCTGCATTGTATAAAAAGGCTGGTTGATCCTGTCTCCTCTGATCCTCCCATTCTTCCACAGTCCCCAAACCATCTCCTGATAAAACAGAGCCTTGGGGGCAAGCTGCACATGCTCAGTTTGATGTGTATTGTTGAGGTTTTTTTTTCTTGGCAGAGCGCATGTGATCAGCACAGGGCCAATCAGCACTGTCCAGACCGAGGGTCAGGGGCCCTGCAGCCTCATAGGACAATCAGGGGAGAATGAAAACTCCTCATACAAGCTTTAACCAGACACAAATAGAAGTCACAAGACTGCTCTAACTGCTGATGAGAAAGGGTAATTAGCAGTTTATATTTACAAAAATAATTGCATTTCTATGTTCTGTGTACTGTGGGAGACCAGATATAGTGAATGCAGGGTCCTGGGTTTAGCAATACTTTAGGTTGTCTGGTGACCCCGGTTTCACACGGGCTTCAGCTCATATAAAAGCAGTGTGAACAGCAAGCTTTTGACAAAGCTTTTGGAGAGCTTTCAACATGCTTTATTAAAAAGCGATTATTAAAAAGTGATTAGAAAGTCTTGTGTTTTTTTTCAATAAAAAAACAAACATGTTATACTTACCTGCCCTGTGCAGTTGGTTTTGCACAGAGCAGCCTGAATCCTCTTCTCGAGTCCCTCTTGGGCTTTCCTGGCTCCTCCCTCCCTTTGAGTACCCCCACAGCCAGCAGCTGGCTATAGGGGGCACCCGAGCCGAGCTGCAGCTTCATGTATCCATTCAGACACGGAGCAGCGGTTTGGCCCCACCCCCAGCCGCTGCTGTGTCTCAGCCAATGAGAAGGGGAATCCACTGTGATAGGTAGTGAGGAGTGAAATCAAAAATTTGCGCCCTTAGAAATCCTGAAGGCGGTGCTTGGTTTCGGGGGCCCGTACGCGGCTAGGCTCCCAAAAAGTCCCACACATGTGGTATCCCCGTACTCAGGAGAAGCAGCAAAATGTATTTCGGGGTGCAATTCCACATATAACAATGGCATGTGTGAGCAATATATCATTTAGTGACAACTTTTTGTAATTTTTAAAAAAAAAAAATTTTTGTCATTATTCAATCACTTGAGACAAAAAAAAAAAATATTCAATGGGCTCAACATGCCTCTCAGCAATTTCCTTGGGATGTCTACTTTCCAAAATGGGGTCATTTGGGGGGGTTTTGTACTGCCCTGCCATTTTAGCACCTCAAGAAATGAGATAGGCAGTCATAAATTAAAAGCTGTGTAAATTTCAGAAAATGTACCCTAGTTTGTAAACGCTATAACTTTTGCGGAAACCAATAAATATACGCTTATTGACATTTTTTTTACTAAAGACATGTGGCTGAATAAATTTTGGCCTAAATGTATGACTAAAATTGAGTTTATTCGATTTTTCTTATAACAAAAAGTAGAAAATATCATTTTTTTTCAAAATTTTCAGTCTTTTTCCGTTTATATCGCAAAAAATAAAAATCGCAGAGGCAATCAAATACCATTAAAAGAAAGCTCTATTTGTGGGAAGAAAAGGACACAAATTTTGTTTCGGTACAACATTGCATGTCCGCACAATTTACAGTTAAAGCAGCGCAGTGCAAAATTCTGAAAACACCTCTGGTCCTTTAGCTACAAAATGGTCTGGGGCTTAAGTGGTTAAAGTGGCAATCAACACTCCCATTAGGATCAGTGTTCAATATCTAGAAAATTTAACTTAATGGTACTTTAAAAGCTCCAACAAAGCTTGCTGAAAGCTGTGCAAAGCTTGCTCAAAGCTTGCTGTTCACACTGCTCTTATACCAGCTGAAACCTGTGTGAAATAGGCCCAATGGTCTGTGTTGGTGGGCTCTCTTTTACTTCACAAAATTCAGGTGAGAACAAGCACAGCTGAAGGTCAAGTGCACCTGTAAATATATCCGTAATGATCCTTTTAGTGACTCAAGCCCTCGTAATTGCTGTTGTATTTCGGATGATAATCTTCCCAGCGATACACAGACAACCCAAAAAAAAAAAAACGGACAGATGATTTAACCAAACTCTATCCAAAAATTAAGAAAAAAAAAGTTTTTGCTTTGGATACATTTTAAGCCTCATCTGCAGTAACTGAGCCATGCTGAAGTTATCCAGATGGTAACAAATATTTGGGAACATTGATGGTGTTCATTACGCAGAGATTTTCCAGCACATTGTAAACACTTACAATTGTTTAGCAGCTGTTCCCTTCTTTCTATAGATGAGGCAATAGTATATCCAATACAGTGGATATAAAAATTCTACACACCTCTGTTAAAATCGAAGGTTTCTGTGATGTAAAAAAATGAGACTGAGTGCTGTAATAAAATCAAAAGGTGCTTCAACGAGTATTAATTTATGGGTGTGCACACTTATGCAACCATATTATTTTAGTCTTTTATTTTCACTTCCCTCCACCTAAAAGATGTCATGTTTTTTAATTAAATTTATTTTACTTTACTTAGCTTGGGCTAAATATAATTTTTTTGAGTGGCACGGTTTTTGAAAATTTGATCCTCTATAGCAGGGGTGCCCAACCTTTTGAAGAGCGAGGGCCACTAATGCGACTTGGTAACCGGTCGCGGGCCACAATGAGCAGAGCAGGCGGATATCAGGTCCATGTCCACTCTGCATATGCAGAGCGGACCCAGACACAGCCCACTCTACTCTACGGGTCCCCCGATTTGATACGCCCAGACGGAAGGAGATTGATCCCCTTCTGTTTTGTTTTTTTAGCATATCAGATTGGAGGTAGGCAGGTGTAAATGGACACAAATCTGTTTACATCTGCAGTTTTAGAGGTGAATAGTGGGTCTGATTGCGTCGGACTGATTGTGTGAAAGGGGCTTAAGACAGTTTTCACACTAATGAAGCGCAGTGCACCTGTGTCTTTCCTGTGGGTTAGCTACACTTTGCCATACACTTCTATTATATCCTGCCAGTGTGGTGCACTTTCTGAAAGCTCACCAATAGGGATGAGCTCAGGCGTGTTTGCATTGAACACGTACAGAGCCCGCCAAGGAAGTCGGCACCGTCGGAACCGTGCTGCGCTAATCACAGGCAGGGAGACATTTCCCAATCTCTGCAGCAGAGCATCGGGACAATGCCTCCCTGCCTGTGATTAGGGCAGCGCGGTTCCGACGGTGCCGACTTCCTTGGCGGGCTCTGCACGTGTTCAATGCAAACATGCCTGAGCTCATCCCTACTCACCAAACCCGCAGTTTGAAAGCAGCCCAGTAACCACTGCCCAGAGATGCCCATACATACACTGCAATTTTAGTAATAAACTGACCTTTAATAACAGTCTTCCATTTAGGTATTGCCTGCTGTTGCTATCCCAGGCAGAGTGCATTTGGTATCACTACACCCGTGACAGGAGCCGGCGCTATACAGGAAGCATCAGCTTACACAGCTCTACTCCACAGCCGGCTTCATTAACAACACAGATGCTCTGGGATGGCGGGTCAGCAACCCATTATCTGGGCTTGCCAATCCGCCATCCCAGAGAAGGAGGTCGCGGGCCACATCAGAGGGCTCCGCGGGCCACATGTGGCCCCCGGGCCACTAGTTGGGCACCCCTGCTCTATAGTCTACATAGTTATTTGTAAATCTAAGGTGTTACATTTTACTGAGGTTGTATAAAGATGGCTTATGATTGTAAACGACCACCTTGTAAAACAACCCATTCAGTTTAAAATAGATATGAAAATACATTATAAATACCTTTTTTCCCTTTTTTTTATTTTTATAAATGATCACATTCTATCTGTTCTCAGCTGCACAAAAGCTGGGGGGGGGAGTAGAAGAAGCAGCAGCACACTGAGCTTCCCAGTGAATGGCTGTGCAGAGGGGGGGGGGTGGGTGTAGGTCAGGCCAAGTCTGATCACTGGAGGAGAGCACACTAAGTTCCCTGCATAGCTAAAGAACTGACCACTGTGTGATCTCCTGTTTAGTGTGGTCAGTTTTTAATAGGAAAGCAGAGGCACTGGCAGGAACACCAGGGATTTCACATAAAGGAAGCAATACAAAGAGAACAAAAGACTTTCTCATACAAGTACATGGTACAGCAGACACATATCAGCAATATGAAGTTTTGGGGTAACAAATGCCTTCATAAGAGTAAATACTTTCTATTTACTAACCAGAAAACCTTTCTCACTGTGCTTGTTCACACTATGGGGGTTATTTACGAAAAGCAAATCCACTTTGCACTACAAGTGCACTTGGAAGTTCAGTTGCTGTAGATCTGAGGGGAAGATCTGAAATGAGGGGAAGCTCTGCTGATTTTATCATCCCATCATGTGCAAGCTGTTTTTTTTCCCTTGCATGTCCCTCTCAGATCTACAGTGACTGCACTTCCAAGTGCACTTGTAGTGCACTGTGGATTTGCCTTTTCGTAAATAACCCCCTATGTGCGGTGACTGGCATTTTTCCGCAGCAGATCAATGCCAGTATCTACAAGGCCATATAGTAAAAAAAAAAAATCTGTGTGCTGTGTTCACATAATAATGCCGGTGTGATGTGTGGTGCAGTGCGATGTGTAAAAATGCATTCTTCCGCAACGTACCAGAGCTTACATCGATCTCACCAGCGATCACAGCACCGCAGTTTATTTGCGATAGGCATGAATGAAATGTTTCTTTAACATTTCAATAAAGTTTGAATAAAAAGGCAACTAGTGCCTTGCATGTTTTTATAATGCAAGGCATCACTCCCCACTGCGAGAACAGAACAAACACCAGTCTGCAGAATAAAAATGGATCGTTTTGACTCTATTGAATACAAATTGGAAGAAACAGTGGCTTCCACTAACCAAACTGCTAAAATTGTATCCTCGGTACAAGAACAACTGGATTATGCTAATTCAAAAACCGATGACCTCGAGAACAGGTCACGCAGGTATAATCTCAGAATCAGGGATTTACCTGAATCTGTGCTGAATGTCACACTAGCAGTACAAGACCTGATTAAATCTCTTCTACCTAATATCCCCCAGCAGCGCCTTGAGCTGGATAGGGCTCACAGAGCTTTGGGTCCTCCTAGAAAGGATGGAAATCCAAGAGATATCATTGCTAAACCCCATTCCTTCTCAGTAAAAGAAGAGGTCATGAAACAAGCTAGAATAACCCCTCAAATACTATGTCAAGGACACCCAATTCAACTTTTTGCTGATTTATCTCCTTCTACAATCCAACGCAGAAGAGCACTTAAACCCCTGCTACTGATCTTGCCTCAGAAAGATATTAAATACAGATGGGCCTTTCCCTTTGCGGTGAAATTCTCTGAAAATGGTAGCCCTTACTCCTTCTCAAGCCTACAGGAAGGAGAGCGGATCCTTCTCCAACTCAAACTTATTTCTACTGAAGCTGACATGGACACCTCTACAACTGGTCCTGGTTCTACTAAAAGACCTACTCCAACAAGCCCACAATCTCCCCTTTGGAACAAAGGAAAGAAAAAGAAGATTAAAGACAATAGCCCTACTTGAAATTGCTCTTTTTTATCTCTTTTGTTACTACCTTTTTTTCCTCGGATCTAAAATCCGAGGACAGATTTTTCTGTACGTCAGGTGTTAGGATAAATCCATTCTAAATTCAACCTGCTTTCTGATATAATTCTCACAGTTTTTCTGTTTTTTCTATAAAGCTATATGTTCCCTTTTTTTTATTTATCTAGTAACATATTACTTACTAAAATGTTATGATAATTCTACTACTGTAAAGTATTTTCTAGGTTATAGAGCTTTACATAAGCCTACTCTTGTTTTACCCTGTATGGGGGTGGTCCACGTGTGTACCCACCTATCGTCTGGAAATCTTCGGGATAGGTTGTCTGGCCGTCTTAGTCCAGACTCTTTTTTGATCTGGTTAAAAGGATTCGAGAGGAGTCTCCTCTCTCGGGTCCTAACCTTACATGTTAGGAGACTTCTTTTCTATATTCCATCTCTTTTCTTACTTTTTTCTATGTTATGTTATTATTTTTTTTCTTTTCCCTTGTGTGTCTAACCCAATTGTCTCTTTTAGAGTTGCCAGCTCTCGGATCAATGATGACAGTTAAACACCTCAATCTCCACTTGGAAGTACACCTGATCAAGCCTCAGTACTAAGGTCCTCTAAGGGTGAGTGGGGTCAGTAATAGCGGATATGCCCCCCCTGAATCTCATGGCTAGCAACCAACAAACACACCTTAAAATAGCCTCTCACAATGTGCAAGGCTTGAATTCTCCTGTCAAAAGGAGAAAAATTTTAGATTACTATAAATCCCTTAAAATAGATATTCTTTTTCTACAGGAAACGCACTTCCCTATACGATACAGTCCTAATTATATTCACCCTCATTTTCCGCAATTCCACCTTGCTAGTGCGGAAAATAAAACTGAAGCCCTGTACACACGATCGGATAACCTATGGATTTTCGTCCGATGGATTTGTCCATCGGAAATCCGATGAAACAGTTTTTCATCAGTCTTACCCACACACCATCAGTCAAAAAACCGACCGTTCCAAACGCGGTGACGTAAAACACTCAGATGAGCCGAGAAAAATGAAGTTTAATGCTTCTGAGCATGCGTCGACTTGATTCTGAGCATGCGTGGGTTTTTGATCCGATGGACTTGCCCATAGACGATCGGAGTTTTCGATCGGTTTTTTATCCATCGGAAAAATTTAAAACATGTTCTATTTTTTAAAACCGATGGAAAAAAGACCGATAGGTCCCATACACGATCGGTTGGTCTGATGAAAACCATCCATCGGACGGTTTTCATCAGTCAAACCGATCGTGTGTACAAGGCTTAAGGGAGTAGCCATTCTATTTTCCAAATCCTGCAAATTCGAGAAGTCTTTTGACTATGTTGATCCAGATGGAAGAATTCTGTTATTACAGGGTTCAATTGATGGTCAACTATACACCCTAGTCTCATATTATGCCCCTAATAGAGGCCAAGCCCCATTCTTTAAAAATATGATGAACACACTGAGCCCTATGTTAGTAGGAACGGTCATTTTGGGGGGAGACTCGAATGTTGCTTTTGACCAGGCTCTGGATAAGTCCAAACCCTCCAAAGACCAATTGACCCGCCCGACCAATGAAAGCCGCAAAATCGCTAAAATTCTTTCGAATCACAATTTAGCAGACGTTTGGAGGGAATTAAACCCTTCCAAACAGGACTTCACACATTATTCACACCCCCACAACACATACGCAAGAATAAACCACATCCTTACCCCTTCACACCTCATTCCGCTCATACTAAATGCCCACATCAAGGATACGGCCCTATCAGATCATTCGTTGGTAATTATTTCCCTAAACGCCAGTTCTCTTAGAAGCTCGAAAGGGTTTTGGAAACTTAACGAATCAATCCTTACAAATCCAACCACAAATGAGATAATAAATAAAGCCTTACATTAATATTTTTCCCTCAACGACACGGAGGATATCCCCTTTGAGACGCTTTGGGCGGCTCATAAAGCCTTCATCCTGGGAAAAATCATTCAAATCTCTACCCAAACTAAACCCAACCGCAAAGCTCAAATAGAACGTTTGGAAGAAGAGTACATAACCCTTAGAAATCGTCACAAACAAGATCCCTCTAATGCCGCGTACACACGATCATTTTTCCCGTCGAGAAAAATTACATTTTTTCCATTGGACGAGAAAAACGATCGTATGTGGGCTTTTTGTCGTTTTTATCGACGGGAAAAACGGCATTAATCACGACGAGAAAAATTAGAACATGCTCTAATTTTTCTCGTCGTGATTCCCATCGTTTTTTTCCACGGCAGTTTTCCCATAGGGAAACACTGCCGGGGAGCCCACACACGGTCGTTTTTTTGACCAAAAAAAAATGTCATTAAAACGGCCGTGTGTGGGGGAACAAGCTGTTCCTCGCTTTTCACGTCGATTTTCTCGACGGTGTTTTCACCGTCGAAAAAATTGATTGTGTGTATGCGGCATAAGTTCCCCATATCACTCATAGACAAGGCCAAACTTGAATTAAATTTAGCCCTTACAACGCAAGCGGAAAAAGTGATTAGATGGAGTTGCAACAAATTTTACACAAATGCAAACAAAATAGGGCCATTACTTGCTACAAAACTCTCTCCTAGAGTTAGAATTCATTCTATACCTAAAATCTGAATAGCAGGTCAACCGCTTACTGCAAACCCCGTCAAAATCCTAGAAGCATTTCAAGAGTTTTATTCTAAATTGTATGACACTCACTCGAAGCCAGACAAAGATTTTCTATCTAGGTATTTAGACGATCTTCCCATTCCTTCCATAACCCCCTCACACAAATGTTTACTTGAGGCTCCCTTCACAATAGAGGAGCTTATGGGGGTTATTAAACACCTCAAAAACGGATCAGCCCCTGGCCCTGATGGTTTATCCATACCCTATTATAAGACTTTCGCCAACACCTTAGCCCCCTATCTAACCAAATTTTTTATTGACAAAACAAATGGCCTACCATTAGACACACATCTTAATACGGCATTTATTACAGTTATACCCAAACCAGACAAAAATCCTAATTATCGCCCTATTTCCCTAATAAACAACGATATTAAAATTATGACAAAGATCATGGCCAATAGATTAGCATGTTTTATTAAACATTATATACACAAAGACCAGGTGGGCTTCATCCCAGGAAGACAGGGCCCAGACCAAATTAGACGAGCAATAGATATTGTATCTATTCTGCAATCCAACTGGGAGGGAGGAGAAAAACAACAAGGCTTACTACTGTCACTGGATCTGCAAAAGGCCTTTGACTCAGTGTCATGGCCATACCTGTTTTCCCTAATAGATGGGGCTTTGGAGTTCGCTTTAAGGGCCTCTTACATTCCCTTTATTCTCACCCTCAGGCTCTTATCCGTTTACAGGGTCATTATTCCAACCAATCAATATAGCACGAGGCACTAGACAGGGATGCCTGCTTTCCCCTCTCATATTTGCTATTGCCACTGAAACATTAGCCATAGCCATCAGACAAAATCCCAATATTAAAGGAGTATCCTGTGGTAATCAAATTCACAAATGTGGCCTATTTGCAGATGACATCTTATTGTTCGTGACGTCTCCTCTGATATCCCTTCCTAACGTCTGCCAGGTTATGAAGGCCTTCTCTGAGTTCTCAGGCCTTTGGGTAAATTACTCAAAATCACAAGCTCTAAATGTTTCGCTTCCCTTGTCTAGTGTCTTGTTGCTTAAACAATCCTTTAAATTTGAATGGACAGACACCTCAATCAAATATCTGGGCATTACCTTAACAGCCCGCATTGAGACCCTTTTTTTTACATAATTATCCACCTTTATTCAAAAAATTTGAGAATGATCTAGCATCTTGGTCCAAAAACGAATTATCTTGGTTAGGTAGAATTAATTCTATAAAAATGACTCTGCTCCCTAGAATCCTTTATTTCTTTAGATCTCTTCCTATTCCCATTACTAAGAATCACTTGAAAAAGCTCCAAAGTAAAATCATCAAATTTATCTGGGGTGCTTCAGGTTACCGCATCCCCCAAAACACATTACTTCGTCACAGAAAACAGGGAGGTTTAGGTCTACCTGACTTACATAAATACTACTTAGCAGCTAGACTAGCCCAGACTTCTTTGATTTATTCTGCAACAGAAAAACCAGACTGGATCAATATTGAAAAAGAGTCTACACCAACACTATCCTTAGAATACCTTTTATGGTGCCCCCCCAAAAAAAGACCCCCCATAATGTCCCCGACTCAATCGTTTGCACTATGGGATTCCCTAAGAAACCTCCCAAACCTTATATCCTCTGAAAGACCTCTTTCTCATTTATTCAATAACCCTGACTTCCCCCCCTTGTCTAAATGTAGAGGCATTTAAATGGTGGATAGATAAAGGATTGTATCGTATAGGACAATTTTTTAATCCTGGAGGGCCTATATCCCTTAGTTACTGCATCAAACATCTGAAACTTCCAGATTCTGAAAAACTGCGGTTTAATCAAATTTTCACATTTTTAAACCAAATCTGGAAGGAAAAACTCCTTCCTTCCCAATTTACAAAGTACGAGTTATGGTGCAGCCAGGCCGGTTCACAAAGGGGAGGCATATCTATGGTATATTCATGCCTCACTCACCCTACATCAAAATCTTCCTATATGGAGGCTTGGGAAAAAGACGCCCAGTTTTGTTGGAATTTGGATACCTGGCACTTAGCCTTCTCTAAATCTTTCAAAGGGATTCTTAATGTCTCTTTAATGGAGGCAAATATTAAAGTCATAACCAGATGGTATCTAACTCCTTCCAGACTGGCATCTATATATCCAGCATCAGATCCAACGTGTTTCAGAGGTTGCCAACTTTACGGCTCTATGCCTCATATTTGGTGGGAGTGCCCCAGAGTTCGCCCCTTCTGGAGAAAAATATTTTTATTAATTTTTAAGGTAACGGGTTTTCAGGTCCCTAGGTCCCTACCAGTAGCCATTTTGAACGCTCATATTCCTCACATACCAAAGGTTACACAAAACTTTATACACTTTATCTTTACAGGCGCCAAAATCACAATTGCCAAATCATGGAAAAAAACAAAACCTTTCCTGTTTGATGCCAAAACCAAAATATCTTGGATACTAACTCAGGAAAAATTAGCTAGCATCTTATCTAATACCATTCCCAAATTCTAAAAAATATGGGAACCTTGGGCCAAATATATGGGGATTTCGATTGGTGAAGATGCTGTTTTACCTTCTATTCAACATTAAGTTAGACACATACCCATCCCTTTCCCTCCGTCCTCTTTTTTACCCGCTGTCTTTATTTTCCTCTTCCTTTCTTCCTTCTAAAAAAGATTTATGGAAACTCTTTTTCTGGGAATTCTAGTTTCCCATTACATGTTATGTCTCTTTTATTTAGATTTAATGGGATACTATCAAATGTTTTGTTCGGCCTTGTTTAGTCCATCCCGATCTGTTGGCCCTGATAATCTTCTCGGGGCCTAAGAGTCAGAAGGAGGTCTCTATGCCTGGAGTAGTTAGTTCCCGATAAGGGGCTCCAGGTTACCAAGGAGAAAGGGTTTCCCTTCTCCCTTCCATTATATTCTAAGGATGAAGAGATCTCCCCCTGACAAACTTTTGATTGCTTACATGAATCTCTCCTTTTTTCTAGGATGTTTTTATTATTTTATCCATTTATTGACTAATGTTTGTTTATTCCTAAACATAATCTTTTTTCTTTATTTTTCTTTATTTTTATATAACATGATGTAATGTTCTGTATTATTTATCTTATGAAAACAAAATATTTTGAAAGTAAAAAAAAAAAAAATGGATCGTTTTAACATGCAGACACGTGTAAATGGTCCAAAAGTCTTACGTTCTTCTAGGGGCTAAGCCTCGACCACATTTTTGGCTTACTGAACAAAGTGAAGATCAGCCTAGGCCCTAGAGTTTATGCTTTGAAGTCAAAGTAGTAGTTAGAGTGAAACTCAGGAAGGTGCACAGTGTAAGGTATTCTGGCTAATAAAGATAATAGCTGGCACCTTGGTGCATGCTCTTTAGGCAGGGCTTTCAGTTTTAGAGGTTTAAAATAGATGACATGATACTTTTACGTCCTATGCACCTGCACGCATCTCTGTTCAGCAATGTGTGTACACAGCAGGTGTGCCGCCACAACCTTCACTGCAGCCTATAACTAGAATTAGCATGGCTCCACTGGAGCGGTGGGCTTCACAGGTGATTTCAATATCGTGTAAGCAACAGATTTAACTCCTTATTGACAAATGCTTGAGCTGCAAAAAAGCTATGGAATAAAATACAGTTGTCAGTAAGGAGCTACCGCTTGCTGACAAGTGATATAAATCACCAGTGGAGTCCTATCATTAGGGTCTCATTCACACTTTGGCATTCCTGTGTTTTGTTGATGCACTCTTGTTAATATGCGTTGTGTCACGCATTAATGTGCATTGTGTTAAAGTGGTGGTAAACTCAGTTTTGTCATTTTTACCTACAGATAATATTATAATAAAGCTTAGCTGTAGGTACAATTAATATCTCCTGAATAAGTACTGTTTAGGAGACATTCAAATGTTTTGCAGCCAGTTATGTCACCGGTGTATGTGCACTGCCAGGACAATGACTCCCATGCACATACGCGGAAGTGATGTCATCGTGACTTGACTAGAGTTTCCACCTCCTCCCTTTAAACCCAAACACATATGAATTTCACAAGTTCTGAGGCTAATTTATTGCAGATAAAGCACTAAGTGAGTGTAATTGACACTTTACTCAGCCACAGAACCTGTGTAATTAATATCACCAAAGAGAGAAGGCTGGTATGAGATGGGTATGGGAGGTAGTGTCTCAGTCCCAAAAAGTATTGAACAACAACTTTTTTAAAGCCCACGTTACCTTTTAATTACGTCCCTTTTACACCAGCGGACCGTATGTCCGCTTTTTCATCCATCCGTTTACGGATGAAAAGGGGACATACATTGGTCCCTATGAGATAGAGGGTGTCAGCGGATGAACATCCGCTGGCACCCGATCTCATCCGGGTCCGCAATCTTCTGAATCTGCAGACGGAGGAAAATCCGTCTGAGTCCGCAATCTTCTGAGTCTGCAGAGCGGATCGGATGAACACGGACAGACGGTCCGTGTTCATCCGATCCCCCCATAGGGGAGAGCGGAAATCTGACAGGGTGGTCCCTGCACAGTGTGATCCGCCGGCTTAGTGGGGATCAACAGAGCGATCCCAGCGGAGCAAGCGGAGGTTCACGGGGCGGATCATCACGGATCCGTCCCGTGTGAAAGGGGCCTAAAAAAATAGGATTTTCCTCCATCTGCAGAATCGGAGGATCGCGGACCTGGATGAGATCGGGTGTCAGCGGATGTTCATCCGCTGACACCAGCTATCTCATAGGGACCAATGTATGTCCCTTTTTCATAAGTAAACGGATGGATGAAAAAGCGGACATATGGTCCGCTGGTGTGAAAGGGGCCTAAAATATATAAAAAATTTATTTACATTCATTTAAAAACAGCAAGTCATACATGTATAGCAAAGATAGAAGTACATTCTAAAAAATGTACAGTTCAATTACTGAGACTTTTGCATAGAACCTATATGGTCTGTATTGATATCCGCCATTGGTCTGGAAAATCTGTGCTGGTACTCTCAACGCATATCGCAAGTTCAAAACCTCGCTTCCTCAGGAGAAGCACAGAGAATATCTGGAGACAAAGGATACACATATATACCAATAATATATATGGAAAAGCAAAAAAAAAAAAAGCAAAACCAAACCAAGCCCCACTATACATCACATCTCACATGTAGCGCCCACTACCTTTTGGTATGTGCTAAAATAGTGTTTATTTGTTTTAAACTGTCAGTGCAGGTAAATTTAGCCAGGCCTGTGCATTAAGCTAGGCCTGGTTGTTTTGATCTAGGACTAGGAGTGTCAGAGTAGCAGTGGGTGTGGCCACCTGTGCTCAGACTCTGGAACTCCTTCCCTGTTTTCAGGAGAATGTTCTGGAAGGGGGCGGAGCTGGAGGCTCTGAGTGACAGGCAGCTTGTGTGGCAGCTCTGACCAATCCCCAACTAGGGGGCGGGCCTGCTATACAGGCTGAGGTAACATGCCACTGGGGGGGAGTCGTGAGAGGAAACAAGATGGGGCAGTAGTGTCTGTGTGAAGGCCCCAGGCCTGAGGGGCTACCAGGTGCTGAGGAGAAAGTCCTGATGGAGGACCACTTTTCTTTACCACCGCAAAGGAGGAATTCAATATTAAGAGAAAGGAACCTGGAACTGTTACTGCTGGACTGTGCGGTTGAACCATGTGTCTTCCATGGACCGGAGACCATGGAACAGGTCAGTGGGTACATGACAGCCAATGATGGGACTGGAGGAGTATATTGAGGAGACTTGGGAATATCTGCTGTTGCCCCTAGTAACTGAAAGCCACAAGGGGGTGTCTTAGACGTAATGTTGCACGGTCAGTCCTACACAGCAGGATGTTACAAGGAGAGACTCTAACCTTATCTCATCTCAATATGGAAGGCTGTGGCCAGGGAACTCAGCCTTTCCATCACTGGACTATTTGGGGCTAGTAGTCCATCAGTTACCATTTGCAGTAGAGGGACTGTGGGGTCGGAGGGGGGGGGGGTATGAGGATACCTTCCGGACACAGGGCCGGCATCTGGATAACTGATTATTACCACAAAAAGTAATTCAGAGTGACTTGTCCTAAACAGTGCAGCATAAAGGGAGCAATAGTCTGCAGTGACGCAGCTCACTAAACTACAATCTTTGCTGTGCCTTATTCTCAGAACTAAAGTGCTACTATCTATGGGCATCCCATGTCACTATTACACCCTTACCCAACTCTACCCAAGAAACTTTTATAATAAAAATACCACAAGGTAAAGCAAGTGACTCTTCATTGTGTCTTATGGATGGATGAGGAGAATGGACAGCAGGATGATGTGTGGATCTTTTGAACTTGTGCCCAGAGTGCACCGCTACACACATATTTGACTTATGCCGCGTACACACGACCGTTTTTCCTGTCGAGAAAAATGACATTTTTCCCTTTGGACGAGAAAAACGATCGTCTGTGGGCTTTTTGTCGTTTTTCTCGACGGGAAAAACGGCATTAATCACGACGAGAAAAATTAGAACATGCTCTAATTTTTCTCGTCGTGATTCCCGTCGTTTTTTTCCGCGGCAGTTTTCCCATTTGCCCACACATGGTCGTTTTTTTCGACCCCAAAAAAAATGTAATTTAAAACGGCCGTGTGTGGGGGGAACAAGCTGTTCCTCGTTTTTAACGTCGATTTTCTCGACGGTGTTTTCACCGTCGAAAAAATCGATTGTGTGTACGCGGCATTACAGTTGTGAGCGTTGGGGCCAAATTCAACCTTGATATAATAGTAGAGCAAGCAGATTTTTAAAATCAAATGTCTTCCAAGTGTGTACAAAAAGAAGAGGCCAGTATGGAACAGCAATTGTGCAATTCAAAGATAGTAAATACACCCTGTTCCAAATTATTATGCAAATTCTATTTCAGTGTTACAAAGATTAAATATTTTGTTTTTCAGTTTGAGGCTGGGTTCACACTAGTGCGACACGACATCCGTCCTACTTTAGATCCGACTTTGCCCTGCGACATGAAGCCGACATATGTCCGACTTTCAATGAACGGGGATCCGACTTGGATCCCCGCCAATATCAGGCACTGTGTTTGGTATGAATCTTGAGGGGGAACTCCAGGCCAAATTTTAAATTAAAAAAAATGGCGTGGGTTCCCCTCCAGAGGCATACCAGGCCCTTGGGTCTGGTCTGGATTTGAACGGGCGCCCCTACGCCGAAAAAAACGGCGTGGGGGTCCCCCCAAGGTCCAAACCAGACCCTTATCCGAGCACACAACCTGGCAGGCCGCAGGGGAAGAGGGGGGGATGAGAGAGCGGCCCCCCCTCCCTCCTGAACCGTACCAGGCCGCATGCCCTCAACATGGGGGGTTTGGTGCTCTGGGGCAGGGGGGCGACCTGCGGCCCCCCCACCCCAGAGCACCCTGCCCCCATGTTGATGAGGACAGGGCCTCTTCCCGACAACCCTGGCCGTTGGTTGTCGGGGTCTGCGGGCGGGGGGCTTATCGGAAACCGGGAGCCCCCTTCAATAAGGCAGCCCCCGGATCCCGGCCCCCCCACCCTATGTGAATGAGTATGGGGTACATCGTACCCCTACCCATTCACCTGGTGGAAAAAAATTGCAATAAAAAAACACTACACAGGTTTTGAAAGTAATTTATTACACAGCTCCGGGGGTCTTCTTCCGACTCCGGCGCTCTTCTTCCGACTTCCGGGGGTCTTCTTCCGACTCCGGCGCTCTTCTTCCGACTTCCGGGGGTCTTTTCCGACTTCGAGGGTCTCCGGTGTAGTCTCCGCGCTCTCCGGTTCTTTCTTCAGCCGGGCCTCCGCTAACTTCTTTTTAGCTCTCTTGCTAACAGAGGCCCGGTCTTCCCGTTGTCTCGTCCGGCTCTCCGTTGTCCTTCTGCCGGCCCCTCCACTAACTTCTTGCTAGCTCTTTCGCTAGTGGAGGGGCCGGGCTTCCCGTCGCCGTCGGCTTCTTCTTCCCTCTTCTCCTCCTCGATGTTGACGAGTCGCTTCTTCCCGCTGTAATACTGGCTCTCTGCTCCGCTCCGCATTAATATAGGCTTCTCATGACGTCACAGTCACATGTTCCCATGACGTCACAGTCACATGCTCCGGGGCCATGTGCCCCGGAACATGTGACTGTGACGGCATGAGAAGCCTATATTAATGCGGAGCGGAGCGGAGAGACAGTATTACAGCGGGAAGAAGCGACGCGTCAACATCGAGGAGGAGAAGAGGGAAGAAGAAGCCGACGGCGACGGGAAGACCGACCCCTCCACTAGCGAAAGAGCTAAAAAGAAGTTAGTGGAGGGGCCGGCAGAAGGACAACGGAGAGCCGGACGAGACAACGGGAAGACCGGGCCTCTGTTAGCAAGAGAGCTAAAAAGAAGTTAGCGGAGGCCCGGCGGAAGAAAGAACTGGAGAGCGGGAGACGACACCGGAGACCCTCGAAGTCGGAAAAGACCCCCGGAAGTCGGAAGAAGACCCCCGGAAGTCAGAAGAAGAGCGCCGTAGTCGGAAGAAGACCCCCAGGGCTGTGTAATAAATTACTTTGAAAACCTGTGTAGTGTGTTTTTTATTGCAATTTTTTTCCACCAGGTGAATGGGTAGGGGTACGATGTACCCCATACTCATTTACATAGGGTGGGGGGGCCGGGATCCGGGGACCCCCTTATTGAAGGGGGCTCCCGGATTCCGATAAGCCCCCCGCCCGCAGACCCCGACAACCAACGGCCAGGGTTGTCGGGAAGAGGCCCTGTCCTCATCAACATGGGGGCAGGGTGCTCTGGGGTGGGGGGGCCGCAGGTCGCCCCCCTGCCCCAGAGCACCAAACCCCCCATGTTGAGGGCATGCGGCCTGGTACGGTTCAGGAGGGAGGGGGGGCCGCTCTCTCGTCCCCCCCTCTTCCCCTGCGGCCTGCCAGGTTGTGTGCTCGGATAAGGGTCTGGTTTGGACTTTGGGGGGACCCCCCACGCCGTCTTTTCGGCGTAGGGTGCCCGTTCAAATCCAGACCAGACCCAAGGGCCTGGTATGCCTCTGGAGGGGAACCCACGCCAGTTTTTTATTTAAAATTTGGCCTGGAGTTCCCCCTCAAGAACAGTACAGCACAAGTCGCATGCCAAAGTCGGACCATGCAAGACTGCGGTCCGACTTTGATCCGACTTCAATGATAGTCAATGGGCTGAAGTCGGATCAAAGTCGGACCAAAGTAGTACAGGGAGCATTTTCAAAGTCGGACCGACATGTGTCGGACCAGTTAGGACGGCTCCCATAGGGAAACATTGATTTTCACACGTCATGCGACATGAGCTCCCAATGTCGGAGCGTTTGTCGCCCCAGTGTGAATCAGGCCTGACTCATGGATGGCATTGTATATCAGGGCTCTTTTGATCACTGAAAACAATCTCGGACACCTGTGATAATTAGATTGCCAGGTGAGCCCAATTAAAGGAAAAACTACTAAAGGAGGGTGTTCCACATTATTAAGCAGAGCACCATTTCCAAGCAATAAGGGGAAGAAAAGGGATCTCTCTTCTGCCGAAAAGAGTGAAATAGTTCAATGCCTTGGACGAGGTATGAAAACATTAGATATTTCACAAAAACTTAAGCGTGATCATCGCACTCTTAAGAGATTTGTGGCTGATTCAGAACACAGACGGGTTTCGTGCAGATAAAGGCACATTGAGGAAGATTTCTGCCAGATCCATGCATCGGATCAAGCGAGCAGCTGCTAAAACACCATTACATAGCAGCAAACAGATATTTGAAGCTGCCGGTGCCTCTGGAGTCCCACGGACATCATGGTGTAGAGTCCTCCAGAGTCTTGCAACTGTGCATAAACCTTCCATTCGGCCACCACTAACCAATGCTCACAAGCAGAAACAGCTGCATTGGGCAGAAAAATACATGAAGACTCATTTTCAAACAGTCCTGTTCACTGATGAGTGCCGTGCAACCCTGGATGATCCAGATGGATGGAGTAGTGGATGGTTGGTGGACGGCCACCCTGTCCCAACAAGGCTGGGACGTCAGCAAGGCAGTGGTGAAGTCATGTTTTGGGCCGGAATCATGGGAAGAGAGCTGGTCGGCCCCTTTAGGGTCCCCGAAGGTGTAAAGATGACCTCTGCAAAGTACCGTACATGCTCGAGTATAAGCCGACCCGAATATAAGCCGAGGCACCTAATTTTACCACAAAAAACTGGGAAAACGTATTGACTCGAGTATAAGCCTAGGGTGTCCATCTTTATGCCTCACTGTGCCTCACTTTGCCTCACTGTGCCCATGTGCATGCCTCACTGTGTCCATGCCTCACTGTGTCCATGACTAGACTGACATTTAACATGGGTGTCTATGGAAGGGGTGCCCGGCATTGAAAAATCGGTGCTCCCTGGCCGTAGGTCCCCCAGACAAAAAACTTTGCACACTTATAGAGGAGAAATCGAGCTATATGTGTGCAAAGTTTTGGATCCAGGGGACCTACGCCTGGCCAGTACTGGGTCCCCAAAGTCACAGGAGAAATGACCGTTTAACATTGGAGTCTATAGAAGGGGTGCCCGAATTTGAAAAACCGCTGTTCCCCGGCCGTAGGTCCTCTGGACAACATACTTTGCAGACTTGTAGAGGAAGAGTGGGGCTACATGTGTGCCAGGTTTGGGGTCCAGGGTACCTACGGCCGGCCGGTACCGGGTCCCCAAAATCCAGGAGATCAGGCGCAAAAAGGTGACTCGAGTATAAGCCGAGGGGGGCATTTTCAGCACAAAAAAAGTGCTGAAAAGCTTGGCTTATACTCGAGTATATACGGTATGTGGAGTTCCTGACTGACCACTTCCTTCCCTGGTACAAAAGGAAGAACTATGCTTTCCGTAATAAAATCCTCTTCATGCGTGACAATGCACCATCTCATGCTGCAAAGAATACCTCTGCATCAATGGCTGCTATGGGGATAAAAGGAGATAAAGTCATGTTGTGGCCTCCATCCTCCCCTGACCTCAATCCTATTGAGAACCTTTGGAGCATCCTCAAGCAAAACATCTATGAGGGTGGGAGGCAGTTTACATCCAAACAGCAGCTCTGGGAGGCTATTCTGACATCTTGCAAACAAATTCAAGCAGAAACTGTCCAAAAACTCACAAGTTCAATGTTTAAAAGGTTTAAATGTTTTTCAAAGTTTGATTGAAATAGATTTTGACTTCAGTAAATATGCTGCAAACACAACAAATTACAATTTTCAATTCTTTACAACCTATAAAGTGTCTTGAAACTTACTGTGCGTAATAATTTGGAACAGTGCATTGTAAGTTTTTTATTTTGAAAAAAAAAACTGTTATCATTAGGAGGTTTGTTCAATAAAATTTGAATTGTACTCTTAATAGTTGATAACATGAGAATTATGCTGACTGTTGTTTACATCAATTATTTAGGTAAATGAGAAAAATATCATTGGCATAATAATTTGGAACAGGGTGTAATAGATGAGTATATGAATTAATATACATAATATCAAATCTTAAAGGTGATCAAAATGTGCAATAATTAGTGCTGACTATATAAAGTGATGGCTTTGAAAGGCAATTCATATACTCATCTATTATTCACTTTCTTTGAATTGTACATATTGATCAGTTTTGAACAGATATATATATATATATATACATACATATGTTCACTAGTTGATTAGAATATAGATTGATTACAAATGCCCTGGGGTGGTAATCAAACACCCTAAGTAAAAAGGTGCCACATCCTAATAGTAGATTGGATTGGAGGTTTTTAGAAAAATGGACTTTGTAGGCACGTATAAAAATTTTGATATTTTTTTTTAATAGTTCACATAATCGTATATAATATGCACAAAATACATCTAAAGATAGAAATACAAAAAATAGAAAAGGCCAGGTGGTTTTCCCGGAGAAAAAATACTTGATGAATACAGTATATACTTGCTGCGGGGCTGTATCAAGAAACAAAGCCCACGCTGAACAAAGAGTATCTCCTGGGTATTTCCAAACAGTCCTTCAAGTGTTAAAACGGCTCTACATGTTTCATGACTAGAAATGTCGCTTCTTCAGGAGCTTCTAAATTTTGAAAGATCATGCTTCAATTAGAATATAATATGAAACATAAAGTACATGATAATACATATTGGCATCTACATATATAAATATATACATGTGAACTCACCAATAAATGGTGCATTAGAGAACATTAACAATTGCCCATGCTCTAAATGTGCAGCAGCTAGAGACACACACCCCTCAAATTGAGAGGAAAACCACCGGTCCTCGGCGTCCACTAAGGGGGCACACTCCACCCTGTGTAGTTGGAATATGGGGGTGCACCAGGTAACTACAAATAAATAAAAGAAGTATGTAGAATAATATCGTAAATTGCTGTACTAAGGGTAATAGTGAACATAAACATATGACAACTGTACCCATACTCACATCGGCAGTTACTGGATAACTATACGGCAACCTTGGGGTATGGATGCAGATTTTTGGGTATGTTGGGAGTCACTCCATAAAAGGGGGAGATCATTTTATATATAAATTGCACAGCCAGCTAACGCTGGGAGTCCATGTATATACAAAAACGATAAAAAAAATTGTGATATGATAGCACCTCATTGATTCCCGGCGGCTTGGGAATCCGCCAGGAATCAATGAGGTGCTATCATATCGGCCCTTCTTATGAGGGACCGGTATGGTAGCCTCTTGATTCTCAGGGGGGTTGGTCGGCTATATACATCTATCCCACTGGAACATATTTTTGATGAAGACCCCACACTTTGCAACACACTCCTTTTTATTGTTTATACTGTAAGTGCTACTTCTATAACCATATCTAGGGTCAGCTAAAAATAACATTCACTATATTCATCACCATAGATCCTTTTTCAGTATTGGAATATGATGGCTTTTGATTGTTCCTCTGTATATTTTTATGTTTTTCCTCATTTATGGGTTCCTTGTATGTTTAGGAATCTCTCTGTTGCAGTTCTCTTACTTTCCGAACAGATACCCAAGTCCAATGTCTATACTGAATTAATTCATGTATTATTGTATAAGCAGTATTGCAGGAGTTTTTTGAAAACCCGCCACACTAGCTATTAATTATCGTTATATTGTTTTCTTACTGCCAGAATGTATTTCAGGCCATTTGTTACAGCATGTATAATGCATGTATGGATACCTGTTGTTATCCTAGAAGTTCTTTTCATTCTCCCTGTTTTATAATGCAGTTCACACAGTGACCGCTGACACCAGGCGCTGGCTGGGAGGCACGGGCCCTGTGTAGAATATGTGGCCGCCTAAGCCACTGGGGATCAGTCCCGCCCCTCCCGGATCCTGAGAGGGGATTGGACAACTGTCCGCCAGTGGCAAAGGTAAGGGACATCTTCCATCTGATGTTCTCTCTAGTACCTCCGCTATCTTAGCATCGGAACTGCTCTGACGGTCTTTCGGTGCGCATGCACCCCAAGGTTGCCGTATAGTTATCCAGTAACTGCCGATGTGAGTATGGGTATAGTTGTCATATGTTTATGTTCACTATTACCCTTAGTACAGCAATTTACTATATTATTCTACATACTTTTTTTATTTATTTGTAGTTACCTGGTGCACCCCCATATTCCAATTACACAGGGTGGAGTGTGCCCCCTTAGTCGGCGCCGAGGACCGGTGGTCTTCCTCTCAATTTGAGGGGTGTGTGTCTCTAGCTGATGCACATTTAGAGCATGGGCGATTGTTAATGTTCTCTAATGCATCATTTATTGGTGAGTTCACATGTATATATTTATATATGTAGATGGCAATATGTATTATCATGTATTTTATGTTTCATATTATATTCTAATTCAAGCATGTTCTTTTCAAAATTTAGAAGCTCCTGAAGAAGCGTCATTTTTGGTCACGAAACATGTAGAGCCGTTTTACCCCTTCAAGGACCGTTTGGAAATACCCAGGAGATACTCTTTGTTCAGCGTGGGCTTTGTTTCTTGATACACCCCCGCAGCAAGTATATACTGTATTAATCGAGTATTCTTTTCTACGGGAAAACCATCTGGCCTTTTCTATTTTTTGTATTTCTATCTTTAGATGTATTTTGTGCATATTATAGATGATTATGTGAACTATTAAAAAAAAAGTCTAAATTTTTATACGTGCCTACAAAGTACATTTTTCTAAAAACCTCCAATCCAATCCACTAGTTGATTAGGTGAATTTTCATAGATTTTTTTAGGATTTGGGTGATCTGACACTCACGCCTAGGGGCTCACCCTGGGAGTACTTGGCTTCCTCTCCCTCTCCCCCTGTATCCACAACTCCCGGTTAGAAACCAGCAGACCTTTGGGCTGTTCCATACTAGCCTCTCCTTTTTGTACACAATTGGAAGACATTTGAGTTTAATAATCTGCTTGCCATACTATTATATCAAGGTGGAATTTGGTCACATCTGTAAGTCAAATATGTGAGATGTGATGTATGGTGGGGCTGGGTTTGGTTCTGCCATTTTTTTCCCCCATATATATTATTGGTATTTATGTGTATCCTTTGTCTCCAGATATTCTCTGTGCTTCTCCTGAAGAAGTGAGGTTTTGAACCCGCAAAACGTGTTGAGAATACCAGCACAGATTTTCCAGGCTAATGGCAGAAATCAATACAGACCATATAGGTTCTATGTAAAGGTCTCAGTAATTGAACTGTACAGTTCTTAGAATGTACTTCTATCTTTGCTATACATGTATGACTTGCTGTCTTTAAATGAATGTAAATAAAAATTTTGGAATATTTTACTTATGTCTGAGGTGTGACTCAAAAGGTCCCGTGGGCTTTAAATAAGTCGCTGTGTAATTATTATGTGTTCAGTTTTAACGGATGAGGGGGCAACCCTAGGCTCGAGCATTCAAATGTTGGGAACCCGTGAACCTGTAAGAAAGACCGGGTGAAGATACTAAAAACCCGACAGCGGTGACAGTGCAAAGCTGGAAGGATCCGTTTTACAGGTAAGTCTTTCATAATGTGCTAGAATGCTATGCATACTAGCACATTATGCCAATAACTTGCAGTGGGACCAGATTTTTTTTTTCATATCAGGGTTTAGTTACTGTTTTAAGGAAGCCCATTTATTTGGCATGTGCATTGTGTTAGGGGAATGAGCTTCCAATGCACCTGAAGTGACATGCAGCATTTTTTCTGGTGGCTTGAACCACAATGCGTGGTGGTGTATTACAGTACGTTTTATTGTGCTGCAACGCATGTGCATCTATGCTGTGCTGCCTTAGTGCTAATGCATGTAACATTCCAACATGCATCCTGCATTTCACTGCATCGCAGAAGTGTAAATATGCCATAAATAGAAGTAATTAGAGAGTGGGCTTGGAAACTTGCCAAAACATTCTACTTGTAGTACAGTAGTGCTCAGCAAGTATCTAGTATCCTTTGTATGTCATGACTTGCAGGTAAATGTAGGAGGAATACAAATTCACAGGTAGATTACTAGTATAAACAAATATATACTGGCTGGGAGAAAGCTTCTGGTAAATGGATCATTTCCTAACATCTAATTGCATCCTCTAGGACAGGGGTAGGCAACCTCAGCACTCCAGCTGTGGTGACACTACAAATCCCATCATGCCTCTGCTTCTAGGAGTCACGCCTGTGATTGTCAGGGTCTTGCAATGTGTAATGGGACTTGTAGTTTCAAAACAGCTTGAGGGTAGAGGTTGCCTACCCCTGCTCTATGACATACTCATAACATTTGCTAACTATCTGATAGTATAAAAAAACAAAAAACTATCCAAATTCCCATTTTACTTACCTGACACTGATGATGGTCACTGATAGTCACATGATGATCCTTCTCTCTACTTCTCTTCTTTCTTGGGTGTCCACATCCCTGCCTGCTTGCGACACTTTCAGTGTCCTAGTCCTCTCACTCATAGGTCCCAGAGTAAGGGAGAGGGGGGAGGCGGTAAGGGTACCAGTGCCCAAGAAGATAATGAGCAGGGGAAATTGTCTGATCCCTAGGGAAGTAAATTAGCTAGGCTCACAGAGGAAACTGTGATTTTGATCTATTACACTGCAGAATGGCTTAAGCCTGGTACACACTTTAGTTTTTTTTTTTTTTTTCGTTCAACCCAGCGGGATGATCAAAAAAAACTGACAGATCGCCGTACTAACACAAGTGATGTTAGTGTAGCACTCTCACCCACAGTGCCATTATGTTCTGACAGACCTTTCCCCGCCAGAACATACTGGTCAGTGCTCACGGCCATTGGCTGCCAGCGGTGATCGGATGCCGGTTTTCCAGCATGCACATTCAACAGAAGCCAGTCATGAGATTGGCTTCTGTTGGACAGGCAGCTGTACACACGGGCCAAGAGTTGGCTGTTTTCTACTGTGCTGGCTGATTTTGGCTGATATTTGGCCCGTGTGTACCCAGCCTAACAAAGATGATTGTAATCAAGACTGAGGAGTAATGTAAAGAAGCCCATAGATGATTCTTTTGTTTTTTTTCAACAGGTTGCATGAAAAGAAAAATAGTAGGTAAAATATTGGGGGATTTGGTATAGTATGTGGAAAAACAAAAGGGACACCACATCCGAGGAAGTCATAGAAATACCAAAAATAACAAAATTGACTTGTGCCCCAAAGAGTAACGCACATGTATAATCATTATTTAAAGTCATCTGGAAAGATTTATCCTCAAATTACACTTTATTGATGTGAACCTAAGAGCTATAGAAAAATCATACCGTATATACAAAAAACATTAAAGAAAGACTCCATTCCTACATCCACGCACTCAATGTGGATGAGGGAATCCTCCCGCTGTGCCATTGTACATTGATCAGTGTTGCCGGCTATATCTGCAGCAAAAATCTCACAGGGTGGTTGTACAGAATTCAATCAGTAGATCCACTTCTGTACAACCACCTTGCCCATACAGGGATTGAAATTTGGCCAGTCCAACAGGGATGGCCAGCTTGACTGATGCACAGTAAATTTCATTTTTGCCTGGAGTTGGGCTTTAACTTTAACAGGTGCAATAAGGAATTCAGCCCTGCATAGCATTAGGTCAACAAATTTCTAGATTTACTCTTGCAAAAAATATTGAATAATGTTGTACTCTATAAGGCTGGATTCACACCTATGCATTTTTAGTGCATTTTGCAGATTTGCACTACAGAACGTGTTCCATAGGAAACTATGCAAAATGCAAAAAACACTAAAAATGCATAGGTGTGAATCCAGCCTCAAGGCACTTGTACTATGTTCTTCAATAAGTGGACTGTTCGGGGGGCGTGGCCAAGATGGCGCAGGGAGCGGACGCTTGATTACTGAGCTCCCGCTCTGAATCCTAATTCTTCTCCATCCTGCCGTGGATTTACCCCGGAGATCCTGTAAAACCTCCTAAAACACTCCCGGGGCTCTTGGGGAATGCGTAAAGGCAACAAGGGGACACAGAGGAGAAGGGGACTGGACGCTGCCTGCACGCCGCCGAAGCCTGGGCCTAAATCACCGCCAACGTCCCACATGGAGACATAGACGGCATCCTCCTCAGACGGAGCCATCCAGGCGGGCTCACCGGCTTTCGATGCCCTGATGCAGGCAATCACGGGATGCCAATCAGCGCTCACGGTCAAGATAGACCATGTTCAGGCTGAGACCGCCCTCATCCGCCGCGACATGGACAGGTTCCGGGACCGGATGGCGGAGGCGGAGAGGAGGATCTCGGGCGCAGAAGACACGCAGAGGGAGCAACATGCGGACTTGCAGATCCTTAAATCCAAGGTGCGGGCCCTGGAGGTAAGGGCAGAGGACGCCGAGAACCGGAACCGCAGGAATAACCTGCGGGTCCTGGGCCTACCGGAGGGTGCGGAGGGCTCAGATCCGGTCGCATTTATGGAACATCTCCTTCCCACCCTGCTCCCAGAGGCCCGCTTCTCCTCGCACTTCTCCATTGAACGGGCGCATTGAGTCCCGGCCCTCCGAGGTCCGTCCGGAGCGCCGCCGCGCACTTTTATTTTTAAGCTCCTCCACTACAGAGACAGAGACACTGTCCTCCGTTCGGCCCGTGTGCAAGGGGATTTGAAATATCAGAACACAAAGCTGCTGATCTTCCCTGATTATTCTGTAGAAACTCAGAGGCAGAGGGAATCGTTTGACCCAGCCCGAGCCATCCTGAGAGCTAAAGGCATCAAGTACAGCATGCTTTTCCCCGCCAAGCTGAGGGTCCAAGATGGAGATCGCTTTGAATTCTTCACATCACCCAGAGAGGCGGTGGAGTGGGCTGAATCCCTTCGTGCCTGAGACCCTCCACCTACACCCACTGACTGTGAGTACGCCCCGGGGGGGGCTTGGTGAGTTGAACTCCTCCAATCCCCCCTGCTGCCTTTCCATGGGGACCTGATCCCTCTTCTCCTGATGCTCATCATACTCCCCACTTATGGACTCTGATCTGTCCCCCTCTAGCAATTCTGTACTCTCCATGAGAGACTGGGGACAAAAACTGCCTGTGTGAGCTGGAGAGGAGTGTTATGCTCTGGAGGGACACCCCACCCCCCCCCGGTCATTAGATGCTGCTCAGACCTTTGTGTGACTCAACACATGACCCTTTCACCCAAGAAGAATGCCCCCGGAACATCCGGGAGATCCATGACACATATCCTGCATTGGATTCACAAGCTTGCCTTACCCAGTTTGTTGGTGAGGGGCCTGTTGCCTCTTGCTCACTGCCCTCATGTTCAGCAAATGGGCTGGCAATTGTTTGGGGACTCAGGCCTTCCTCCGGGGACGGGGGGGGCGGGGTGGGGGGGAGTTTGGGAAAGTTTTGAGCCGTGTTTTTGGCTCCCAGTTGATGATTACTTGTTATGTGACAGACGTGTCCTTGGTGGTGACTGTTATACTGCTGTGGAGGCCCGGTTCTCCCCCTGACCCGGGAGGAAGGGGTGGTGGAGCCCCGGGCCTCGTAATATGTATTTATCCTCTTTATTGTGTCTCAGGATATGATGATGGCTGAGCTTGATGTCCTCTCCTGGAACACACGGGGTATGAACTCTCCGATTAAACGTTCACTGGTCTTCCAATTTATTAAAAAATATAACCCGCACATCTGTGTGTTGCAGGAGACGCACCTGGTGGGCAGCAAAACAATGAGTCTGAAGAAGCCATGGGTGGGACATCATTACCACTCAACCTATTCTAATTATGCCAGGGGTGTCAGTGTGTTGGTGGCAAAAACCCTCCCATTTAAACTGTTAGACTTAATCCTGGACCCTGATGGCAGATATATACTGCTCCACGCCTTAATACATGGTGTTCCCTGGGTGGGGGTGGCTCTTTACTTGCCCCCCCCCGGCCTCCATTGCACTCCTGAATCTACTCACGGCCAAGCTGGCCCAGTTCCCCCCAGACAATGTCATCCTTCTGGGGGATTTCAATTTAGTGCCAGACTCTGATAGGGACAGATGTGCTGCAGCGGGTGCGACCCGCCAGGGCCTAGCCACTTGGGCTGATACCTATGGCTTTACTGATGTATGGAGGTGGAAATATCCCCATTCCAGAATGTTTACCTGCCACTCAGCCACACACAAATCATTTTCTAGAATTGACCTTGCATATGTGGCGGCGCCTGTCCTTCCCAGAGTCCGGAAAATAGCTATCCTCCCTCACGGAATCTCCGATCATGCCCCACTGTTGCTGTCCCTGGAGCTGACCACGGATCCCTCAGACAGACTTTGGAGACTCTCCAGGTTCTGGATCTCGGACAAAGATGTCGATTCTAGATTTCACCCCACCCTGCAGGTGTTCTGGGAGGAGAATCTGGGGTCGGCCGGGGACAGCTCCACATGGGATGCCTTCAAGGCCTCCTCACGGGGACACTATCAAACTATCATAGCTGCGGTGAGAAGGGAACGTAGAGTAGATCTTGAGAGGGTGGAGGGGGAGGCGTCGGCGACGGAAGCTCTCTATGTTCGAACACGCGACCCGACACACTATACCCAACTCCAATCTCTAACGCAACAGGCCTTACTCCTTCGCACTTCTCTCACGCAAAAAAAGCTTCTTCATCAATCTCAGCGGATATTTGAGCAAGGGGACAAAACGGGAAGACTCCTTGCGTGGCTGTCTAGAGAACAGTCCGGGGTGGCGACCATAGCACAAATACGGGACCAGGATGGGCACCTACTCTCTACTCCCCAGGACATTAACCGCAGCTTTGCCGAGTACTATCAGCACCTGTACACTTCCAGGGTGACTTATGACCAGACAGACCTTGACCGTTACCTAGCCGAGATTGATATACCGGTCCTTACGACAGTAACTGCCAATAAACTGGATGCCCCAATAAAGTTAGTGGAAATACAGTCGGCCTTGAAGGGGATGCAGACAAATAAAACCCCGGGCCCGGACGGGTTCCCGGTGGAATTTTACAAGACATATATGGAGGACCTGGCCCCTAGACTGCTCCGGACTCTAACGCACGCATCCGACTCGGGGGCCCTCCCAGACTCGATGAGCGAGGCAGTCATAGTTGTTATTCCCAAGCCGGGCAAAGACCCCCTGCAGTGCTCCTCGTATCGCCCCATTTCCCTCCTAAATGTAGACGCCAAGGTCTTGGCGAAAATTCTAGCGAACCGCCTTACTACGGTAATCACAGCTCTGGTCCACCCCGACCAGACAGGATTTATGCCAGGGAGGGGTACTGACATTAACATCCGTAGGTTGCACACGCATATAGCGAGTGCTGACCCAGATGCCTCAGGAGTGGTGGCCTCACTCGAACGCGGAGAAGGCTTTCGACTCGGTCGAGTGGGGCTACCTATGGTCGGTTCTTTCCAGGTACGGGTTTGGCCCGAACTACCTGAAGTGGATACAAATGCTTTATGCACATCCCAAGGCCCGCATCCGTACTAACGGCACGCTGTCGGGCCCTTTCCTCCTAGAGAGGGGGACCCGGCAGGGATGCCCACTATCCCCATCCCTTTTTGCCCTGGCCATGAAGCCACTTGCCGCACATATTAGAGGAGACCCCTCGATCAAGGGCATTCGTGTAGGTTCCTTGGAGGAAAAACTTTCGTTATATGCCGATGATTCCCTCCTTTATTTAGCGGATAGCTCCACCTCCCTGGACTCTGCCCTGGCACAATTTGACACTTTCGCCCAATACTCAGGGATCCGTATCAACTGGGACAAATCAGTGTTATTCCCCCTCCAGGCGTCGGTACCATCGACCCCCTCCCACACGGGTAAAAATAGGCCCCAAGCTGAAAGAATATTTGACTAGGAACCTATTCCCCCTGTTGGAACAGCTAATACGGAGTTGCGCTGGCTGGCGTAGTCTCCCTCTCTCCCCAGTAGGGAGGGGAAATTTAATTAAAATGATCTATCTCCCCAAGTTCCTGTACTTCCTTAGACAGACCCCCACTCCTATTCCCCGTTCTTTCTTTAAAAAAATTGACAGTGTAGTGTCCTCCTTTATTTGGGCAGGGCGCCCCCCTAGGGTGGCTCGACGGTCCCTTTATCTCCCCTTGTCTGCGGGAGGTTTGGCCCTTCCAAATTTCCTTCTATACTACTGGGCGGCGGTCCTGGTCACGGTGCAGTGGTGGTTCTCCCAGCCGGAGCAGAACCCTGCTGTCACCCTCGAGGCTGCTCTCCTTGGGTCATATGCAGCTCTTTCCAACCAACCTGGTTTTCAGGGGACCCAGGGCACATCCCCGAGTGACCGAACCAATGAAGACTACCATTAGGGTGTGGCAGACCTCCAGGGCCTCGGGGATCAAACCCCTTACGCACTCCCCACACACCCCGTTGTGGGGCAATCCCTTTCTCCCCCAACTCAATTCAGTACCTGACCCGGCAGCCTGGGCTAAACACGGGGTTGTAAAACTCAAACATGTTATGGTGGACGGGAAAGTTGCGGCGTTCTCGAGTCTGAAACAAACCCATCGACTCCCCTCATCTTTTTTCTTTCGATATTGGCAACTCAAGCATGCCATTAACGTGCAATTCCCGGAGCCAATTATCCTTGAGTCGGATCGAGTTGAGAGAAGACTCATGTCTGGAACGATGGAGAGGCCCCTCTCCACCCTTTATCTATACCTTACGATAGCCTACGACGCCAACACAATTCCTCTCCTCCATAAATGGAGGGAAGACATTCCCGACCTAGATGAGGAAACCTGGGAGGAACTGGTTTCCTCCTATATTCCGTCCATGATTGCGTCCAGGGACCGTTTCATACAGCTCAAATTCCTACATAGAGCATACTACACTCCACAAAGACTGGCCAGCATCTATCCCTCCTTGAGCCCGCTATGCGGAAGATGTGGAAGGGATGAGGGCTCCTTCTTCCATATGGTCTGGACCTGCCCAAGGATCCAGCCTTACTGGCAGGAGGTAGCAGAGACCGTGGGGAGGATTGGTGGCATAGACCTGACGCCGGATCCTAAGCTCTTTCTGCTTAGTTTACTGGGAGACATGGAAGGGAGTAGATACACCAAACTCTGTGTAACCTTCTTACTGTTCTACGCCAGGAGAGAAATCCTTTTAAAATGGAGGAGTACAGAGGTCCCCTCTGGGGCCTCCTGGGAGGCTACGGTTAATAGGGTGCTGCCACTTTACAAGATTACGTATGAGAGTAGGAACTGCCCGGTAAAGTTTGACAAGATCTGGTCCTCCTGGTTGGATGGGTGGGGTGATGGCCTCATGGGCACATGACACCTGGCCACAGATGATGAAGAACCTGGTAGTGGAGCTGATGAACTCTGTGATGTCTCCTGACTTCTTTCCCTTCTCCTCCTCCGCCCTTCCCCCCTCTCCCCTCTTCCTTCGCCTCCGGCCTCCCCTCTCATCCTGCTTTCCCCCCTTTTTTCCCTCCTCCTCCCCTTCCCCGACCCCCCTTTTCCTACTGCCTTCCCCCTCTTTCCCCTTCCCTCACTCCTCCCCCCCTGGTAGCCTACTCCCCACTGGCTGCCCCTTTGTTCCCCCCCCTCCCCCCGTGTTGGGGGGGTGGGGAACCCCTGGGCGGAGTAGTCCTGCTGTAACTCCTACTGTACCCCTGGTTCATAGTAAGATGTAAGGACCCTGTCATTATATGTTCCTGAGTGTTCCCCCGAATATTTTTCTCTGATTGTACAGCTAAGCTCACTTTTTGCCTACTAACTCTGTATTATGTCTGAGACTTTATTCTGTCACTGTTGTATTATCCTATTTTTTCGAAATAAAAACCTTTTCTGTTAAAAAAAATAAGTGGACTGTTCGCATCTGTGCGTTGCTGTGTGATAAAATGCTTGCAGTTTATTGATTAGGTACACATGTGTGCCATGCAAAAATGAATGCCATTGCCAAACACTGCTCTTAGTTACATGCATTAATGTGCGTTGTAGTTATGTGCAGTAAAATTCACATTTTACCTCATGTTACCACAACGTATCAGTGTGAATGGGCCCTAAATGTTGCTAACAAGCTTTATCAAGGACTTAAAAATATTACATTTACCTCACTACCCCTTTCCGTCGTGTTCACGTAATCAAAGTCACATACCACAAAAGCAGTGATATAGGTTGACATTTTCAGAGTAGTGTTAAAAGTGGTAACCGTCCATTTGGTTCCATTTTCATCCTCCCTTTCGGACATAGCTGCAAGAAAAGGAATTCCATTTACTAAAGAGATACTCAAACAAACACTCACAGATTTAACACAGAACAGAAATACACACACCCAACGTTTCAGTTCATACAGTAAACTATAAAGCACTGTGGATATTTAATAATGTAACATATACAAGGTGCATAACCCATTTCAACTTATCAGAAATTATTTCTTAAGCCTTTTGCACTATCAGTGCCTAGATACCCGGGCCAAATTTTGCAGCACCACATGTATCAGTTAACAATAACTAATGACTAATTTGCATGTCTTAAAATATATATTTTTTATGAATGCCTTAATAATACATCTTTTTTTAGAGACATACATACATAAGGTTTTTGTTGGGTATACTGTTTTAATAATAATAAAAAAAAAATGCTGTTTTACCTATAGGCTGACAACTGCACAGAAATGTAAATAATTTTTTTTTTCCTGATTTTTAATTACTCATTATTTTTAATGGTGCACCAATATTTAATATTTGAACTGTTAATTCTGAATTCTGGGCCAAAAATAAACAATTTGAGGCTATTTGCTGAGTAAAAATAAATTACATCTATTGATTGCTGCATGGCTGCTACTGAGTTTGGTAAAGGTGTTATTTTTATTCAGCCCCCACAGTACTGTAAGCACTGAACATCTGGTGCTGAGACTTGTAGTTTCAGTGGTAGTATACTAATCATAGAAAGTTGTTTATCATACACCTCGTTCATTCAGAAAAAAAACATGATATTGTTTTCAATGTAGGCAAGGATTTCTGTAATTAGAGGAGGGGTAAATAGATATCACAATCTCCCCTCCTCCAATCACAGAAAGTCTCATTGCTGGACGTTCATTGCTTACAGTACTATATGGGCTGAATTCAAATAACAGTTTCACAGAATGGAGCAGCAGCCAAACATGACACAGGCATTAAAATAGGTAATTTATTAGAAAACAATCCAAAATAGTTTTTCCCTTGATTTACTACACAGAACTGCAGATGAACATTGGAGCCTGAAAGTGGCAGTGTTCATATGCAAGCTAAAGGCTTTCTTTTATGTGAATTGTGCTGACATAGTGAACACATGATCAGAAATCACTCTGATTGGTTTAGTGAAACCCCAGCTGTCAATGACGGTTCTCATAGGGGAGAATGTTACGAAATTGTCCTCCACACAGGAAATCATGCTAAGGAACGTTACTATACTGATTACAGGCGGGAAGGGGTTAACTGACTGTCAGCATTATACTGAGTGACTTGTAAGGGCACCCTATTTGTTTATTTTTTTGGTAAATTTACTTTCAAAGCTTGTTGCTTGAACTATTTACACCCAAAAACAGTCCAAAATGACCAGTATTTTCCTTTAAACCAGGGGTAGGCAACCTTCGAAAGGTGGAGATCTACCTGAACAACATGAAAGAGGTCAAAGATCACCGGGGTTCAGTGTTCTATTTATTGTAAAGAAATGAACTAGTAACGCCTAAATAAATTGCAAGGAAAACTTAAAAACAATAAATAAATAATCAAATAAATAATAAAAAAATATATATAATGAAACAAATGTCAATACTGTAAAATATAAACTTAGCCTACCTTAAAGAGGAAGTAAATGCAACAAAAATGTTCCTGTATGTAGCGGGTGTTTACTTCCCGCCAGTAATTTTGAATTTTTGCGGTGACACCAGTGGTGTATCTCCGGCGGTCCACCGGGTGGCGCTGTCACTTTGGGCCGACGGACGAGTCATTGCTGGGTCGAATCCCTTTTTGTCTTTTCTCGGCAGCCGTGTGGTGGGGCGGGGAACCCGCTGCGCATGCCGGGGGAAGGTATAAAGGGGGCCGGCCATTTTGTCACGGGGGTCGTTGTCCCTGGCACCTTCAGCCTGCGGATGGAGTTCGTGTTCGTCCTCTAGGCGGACCGGGCCTAGAGGACCACCGGAGGTCGTGTTCCACCTCAGGCACCTTTAGCCTGGGGTGAGGTACTCAGTTGGCGGTCCGGAGCTCAGTGCCCAACACTGAGTTCCGCGAGGGAAGGATCCTAGGGTGCTCCAGAGATGGACGCCTGAATCCGAGGTGGACGTAATGGACCGGGAAGAGCTCCTCATCTGAAGACCCGGTGCAGCATACTGCCGGTGACGGGTGAGCCTCTTGTCGGAGACCGTCCGGAAGGTGAATTCCCTTGTGCGGAGACCATTGCACACTCTTTGGAGGAGAGTGGAACGAAGAACTTGTGTCTGGGCCTATATACACATTCACACCTCCTGTTCTGTGTTGTAAAGCAAGTAAGTCCATGCTATGTTCAAATAAAGGAGTGTTGGACTTGCAACGGCGTGAGACTCGTTTCCTGGCAGATGACTCATGAAGGGAGGATTCGATACACAATACAGGCCCGAAGGTAAAGAACTTTTGCTGATACCACTTATACATCTGTGGTGGAAGCCAGGCGTAGCGCCCGCACTCCCTTTCCTATCATACCCCTAGACCAGAGACATTGTGAGCGAGAACTTTAATAGAGGGGATTGGGAGTGTGGTGGGGGTCGGGCGACCCCGTCCGCTACACGTGGGGGCTCGGGTCCGGGATATGTATTGTGTATCACTTGGAAGAACGTATCTGCCGGAAACAGTCAAGTATATAGGCCAAAGTGCAGCCCTACTCGAAAGTCGTGGACATGACCTCGGAAGAGGAAAGGCCCGCGCAGGCAGAGTGGTGAAAGGGGGAAAACCCAGCCGTGTGACGGACTACACGTGGGGGTTTTTAAATTGCACTGCGCGAACAGACACAACCCCCACGCCTTAGTTCGTGGGCGTGCCTCAAACCAACCAAGTGGAAAAGCCCGCGAACTGGAGCAAATGGGGAGGAGTCCAATACGTGTGACGGACTACACGTGGGACATTGGTGCGAAAACTCTGCAGTGTACGATGGAACAGCAACAGGTCGCCATGTTTGGAAACGCCTCGTGGATCCCGGTTCACCCGGTAGTGATGAGCCGAACACCCCCGGGTTCGGTTCGCACCAGAACCCGCGAACGGACCGAAAGTTCGTACGAACATTAGAACCCTATTAAATACAATGGATGCAAACGTTCGAATTCTAAAGTGCTAATTATAACAACTATTATGCATGTTATTGTCCTAAAAAGGGTTTGGGAACCCGGGTTGTGCACCAGGGGACATGTATCAATGCAAAAAGAAGTTTTAAAAACGGTCGTTTTTCGGGAGCAGTCATTTTAATGATGCATAAAGTGAAAAAAAAAAAGTCAAATATTCCTTTAAATATCATACCTGGGGGGTGTCTAAAGTATGCCTGTGAAGTGCCACGTGTTTCCCGTGTTTAGAACTGTCCCTGCACAAAATGACACTTCTAAAGGAAAAAAAAGCCATTTAAAACTGCTTGCGGCTTTAATGTAATGTCTGGTCCCGGTAATATGGATGAAAATCTTTAAGAA
Source organism: Rana muscosa (assembly GCA_029206835.1). Taxonomy (NCBI): domain Eukaryota; kingdom Metazoa; phylum Chordata; class Amphibia; order Anura; family Ranidae; genus Rana; species Rana muscosa. The sequence continues at coordinate 1,019,311,861 of CM055116.1, forward strand.
AAATGGCATAGCTACCCCATGACCCCCCCCCCCCCCTACCCCAGCCCATTACCAGCCCCTTTAGGTCTTGTATGGATATTAAGGGGAACCCCGCACATAAAATAAAAAAGGCCCTATATACTCTGAACAGCCGTATACAGGCGGTGCATACAAGACAGGGACTGTAGGTTTGTTCTTATGTAGAATCTGTTTGTAATTTTGAACAGGTACATTGTTTAAGTGTAGCTCCAGCCCAAAAATCTATTTTTAAACTTTTTGGAAAACATAGGTAAGGGTTATCATCCCTGTAACATTTGTTTTGCTGTCTGTGCCCCTGTTCAGAACATTTCACCTCACTTTCCGTCCCAATGACAACTGTTTTTGAAATGTGGTGTTTTTCTTGAAACAAGGATTGCTGATAAAGCATCAGTACAGAGGAGACACCTTTCTCCCATATTAATTCTTACAGGAGAGAATTTTCCTTCCAAGGGGTAGATTTCCTCTCACTTCCTGTTGTCTTCTTGCGTTTGCAAGTAGGAGTCGTTTGTAAGTTGGATGTTTGAAAGTAGGGACCTGCCGTATATACTCTGCAGAAATAGGCCCCTTAGTTGTTGGTGTTGGCACAACACTGTAAGCACTCACAGTTACTCTTGGTTGGTGCTGGAACGCCCTGCTGTCAACTATTATATCAGGAATTTTAATTACATATAATTGTTGAACAGTGGTAGTAAAAATTGGGCCTTTGATGGTGGTGCTGGTGCCACAACACTGTAAGCCCTGACAGTTACTCTTGGTGGGTGCAGCAATAGGCCCTGCTGTGAATTATTAGATCAAGAATTGTAATTGCATGCCCCTGTTGAACAGGGGCTGAAAAATTGGGCCTTTCGTGGTGGTGGTGGTGGTGGTGGTGTTGCCACAACACTGTAAGCCCTCAGAGTTACTCTTGGTGGGTGCAGGAATGGGCCCTGCTGTGAATTATTAGATCAAGAATTGTAATTACATGCCCCTTTTGAACAGGGGCTGAAAAATTGGGCCTTTCGTGGTGGTGGTGGTGGTGGCGTTGCCACAACACTGTAAGCCCTCAGAGTTACTCTTGGTGGGTGCAGGAATGGGCCCTGCTGTGAATTATTAGATCAAGAATTGTAATTACATGCCCCTTTTGAACAGGGACTGAAAAATTGGGCCTTTCGTGGTGGTGGTGGTGGTGGCGTTGCCACAACACTGTAAGCCCTCAGAGTTACTCTTGGTGGGTGCAGGAATGGGCCCTGCTGTGAATTATTAGATCAAGAATTGTAATTGCATGCCCCTGTTGAACAGGGGCTGAAAAATTGGGCCTTTCGTGGTGGTGGTGGTGGTGGTGGTGTTGCCACAACACTGTAAGCCCTCAGAGTTACTCTTGGTGGGTGCAGGAATGGGCCCTGCTGTGAATTATTAGATCAAGAATTGTAATTACATGCCCCTTTTGAACAGGGGCTGAAAAATTGGGCCTTTCGTGGTGGTGGTGGTGGTGGCGTTGCCACAACACTGTAAGCCCTCAGAGTTACTCTTGGTGGGTGCAGCAATGGGCCCTGCTGTGAATTATTAGATCAAGAATTGTAATTACATGCCCCTGTTGAACAGGGGCTGAAAAATTGGGCCTTAGGCACTGGTGGCACAACACTACAACCCCTCACAGATACTGTACTTGGAGCACAGCAATGAGCCCTATGGCAAATTATTGCTAAAAAAATTGTAATTACACGCCCCTGTAAAACAGGGGCTGAAAAATTGGGCCTTAGCCACTGGTGGCGGCACCCATAAACAAAAATGATCTTCCAAGCTATCATCATCAATCGTATCATTGAGGACTCGGAGGAGGAGGATAGCCAGTCAACATAACAGCACAGGCACTCAGCATCAGCATCAGTCTTGAAGGGATGTGACATGTTAAAATCAATTAGTCTGTTATATCAGCATCAGGTGTGTGGTAGCTGGTGGTGATCCAAGACTGGTTCATCTTGATGAAAGTCAGTCGATCAACCGAGTCGGTGGACAGGCGCACCCTGTGATCCGTGACAAATCCTCCAGCAGCACTGAATGTGCGTTCCGAAAGAACGCTGGATGCAGGACAGGCCAGTAGCTCAATTGCATCTGGCTCTGGCCAGTGATCCATCCTCAAGACCCAGTAAGCCAGAGGATTTTCGGTGGGGAAGGTGTCCAAGTCTGACCTTGCCCCTAGATATTCCTGCACCATGTTTATCAGACGCTGGCGATGGTTGCTGGAACCGATCATACTTTGGGGCTGCGGACTAAAGAATTGTCTGAACGCATCGGTCAGACGGCCACCTTCCCCACCGCTCCTTCTTTGACTGGCCGAAGCCTCAGCAACTCGTTGTCCAGGACCAGGAGTTTGTAACCTCCCAGTCTCTGGGAACGCGTTGCACAGACCTTTCTGCAAGGCCTCCCGGAGTTGTCTCATCCTCTGCTCCCTCTGCGACGGTAACATAAGGTCCGCAACCTTACCCTTGGATCAAGGAGAGTGGCCAGCCAGTAATGGTCCCTCTCCTTGATCCGAAGAATACGAGGATCCTTCCGCAGACTTTGCAGGATCAGGGAGGCCATGCAGCGTAGGTTTGCTGAGGCATTCGCTCCGGAGTCCTCTGGGTCACTAAGGACGACATGATCCGCAGCCACCTCCTCCCAGCCACGTACAAGTCCACTGGTTTCTTGGGACTGTAAATCATCCCTAAAAGACTGCTGCTGATGATGCTGAGTGCCAGCCTCCACCTCCATGCTGACACAATCCTCCTCCTCCTCCTCCTCCTCCTCCTCTTCCTGTGCGATGGGTGGGACAGAAGGAACACTGTCTGGGTAAAGGGGGCCTTGAGAGGCAAGGAAGTCCTCCTCTTCCTGCCTCTGTTCTGCCTCAAGTGCCCTGTCCATTATTCCACGCAGCGTGTGCTCCAACAGGTGGACAAGAGGTACAGTGTCACTGATGCATGCACTGTCACTGCTCACCATCCTCGTGGCCTCCTCAAATGGTGCCAGGACAGTGCATGCATCCCTGATCATGCCCCACTGGCGTGGAGAAAAAAACCAAGCTCCCCTGACCCTGTCCTGGTGCCGTAGTCGCACAGGTACTCATTGATGGCCCTCTGCTGCGTGTGCAGCCGCTGCAGCATGGCCAACGTTGAGTTCCACCTGGTGGGCATGTCACATATAAGGCGGTTCTTGGGCAGGTTCAACTCCTTTTGCAGCTCAGCCAGGCGAGCACTGGCATTATAAGATCTGCGGAAATGCACACAGACTTTCCTGGCCTGCCTCAGGACATCCTGTAAGCCCGGGTACCTGCCCAAGAACCGCTGCACCACCAGGTTAAGGACGTGAGCCACACAGGGCACATGGGTCAGTTGTCCCTGTCGGAGGGCGGAGAGGAGGTTGGTGCCATTGTCGCAAACCACCATTCCTGGCTTAAGCTGGCGTGGCGTCAACCACCTCTCGGCCTGGCCCTGCAGAGCAGACAGGACCTCTGCCCCAGTGTGGCTTCTGTCCCCCAAACACACCAGCGCAAGCACGGCATGGCATCTTTTTGCCTGCGTACTTGCGTAGCCCCTTGAACGGCTACGGAGCACCGCTGGTTCATAGGACAAACCACAGGAAGAGGCCATGGAGTAAGAAGAAGAAGAGGAGGGGGTGGAGGAGAGAGGTGTGTCACAACCAGTAGTAGCATTTTGGAGGCGTGGCGGTGGAACAACCTCCAACACTACTGCACCTTGTCCTGCATCCTTCCCAGCTGCCAAAAGAGTGACCCAATGGGCCGTGAAAGAAAGGTAACGTCCCTGTCCATGCCTGCTGGACCATGAGTCAGCGGTAATATGCACCTTACCGCTGACCGCCCTGTCCAGCGAGGCCAAGACATTGCCTTCCACATGCCGGTAGAGAGCCGGAATAGCCTTCCGTGAGAAAAAGTGGCGTTTGGGAACCTGCCACTGAGGAACCGCACATTGCACAAACTCACGGAAGGGGGCCGAGTCTACCAACTGAAAAGGCAGCAGTTGAAGCGCTAGCAATTTAGCCAAGCTAGCATTCAACCGCTGGGCATGTGGATGGCTGGGAGTGAACTTCTTTCGACGGTCCAGCAGCTGGGGCAGGGAAATTTGCCTGCTAGAATCGGACGTCGGTGTACTGCTAGCAGAGTGGCCGCAAGTACTTGGCTGTGACACACCTAATTCTACACCTTCATTCCTCTCAGTGCATGTTTCAGAGAGGACTGAAGTTATAGTGGGGTTGGAGATCCCAGCTGATGCGGTGCAAGGAGAGGTCCGCTTTGTTCTTTGGTGTGGGTCTTTGAGGTAGGCTTGCCAACGAGCTGCATGGCAGGTCAACATATGTCTGGTCAGGCATGTGGTACCCAAGCGGCTGATGTTTTGGCCACGCGATATACGCTTGAGACATATGTTGCAAACAGCAGCTGTGCGATCTGATGCACTAGCCTCAAAAAAGGCCCACACCAAAGAACTTTTTGAATGACGGGCAGAGGCAGCGCCCTGCACAGGCGGAGCTCTGCGGTGTGATTCCGTCGGTGTACTGCCCTTACGCTGGCCACCAAAGGGCATCCTGCCTCGTTGGAGATGTGCCTCCTCCTCATCCTCCTCCTCCTCCTCTCTCCTATTAGGCACCCACGTGGAGTCAGTGACCTCATCATCCCCTCCCTCCTCATCACTGGAGCCAATCTGGCAGTATGCTGCAGCTGCTGGAACATGACTGCCAGATTGGTGTCCTTCTTGAGCATCCCCTCTGTCTGCTCGCACGCTACTGCCTTCCTGCAGCTGGGTTTCATCATCAGACCCTTCGAAACGCTGGGCATCCTCCTGGAGCATGTACCCAACACTGTGCTCAAACAGTTCGGGGGACTCCTCAGGAGGAGGACATGGTGGGTCTAGGGAAGGAGTGACTGATGATGAGTCTGACATTGATACCAGGGAAGAGGACGCTTTGGCAGCTGCTTTGCCAGTACCCTGAGCCTGGGTGAGAGAGGATGAGGAGGAGGAGGAGGGCTTGGTCATCCACTCTACCAAGTCTTCGGCATGATGTGGCTCAACATGTCCAGCTGCCGAAAAGAAGGACAAGCGTGTCCCATGGCCATGTGCTGATGACAATGCACCGCGTCCACGACCAGCACTGTTGCCCCCAGACACAGAGCCTGCTTGCTCTCTTTTATTGCCTCCTGACTGTCTGCCTCTCCTTGTTTGCCTTCCAGACATTCTAATAGATGGCCTGCAGGGAGATGGGAAAAAAGCAATAAGGGCTACCTTCAGGTGTCCTTCTCTGTCCCTTTACTTAAGGATTTCTAAATATGGTTGAGGATGATTGCTTTTGCACAGAATAGCACAACGACAATTTCCCTGACTGTCCAAAAAACAAGGATTTCAAAGATGGTTGATGAGGAATGCTTTAGCACACTATAGCACAAGGAGAATTTCCCTCACTGTCCTTCCCTGTCCCTAGAAACAAGGATTATCACAGTGAAAGAAACTGACACTCTTCCTACCTATAGTTTTCTGTCCCTAGAAATTTTTTTTTTTTAAAGCACACTATAGCACAAGGAGAATTTCCCTCACTGTCCTTCCCTGTCCCTAGAAACAAGGATTATCACAGTGAAAGAAACTGACACTCTTCCTACCTATAGTTTTCTGTCCCTAGAAAAAATGTTTTTTTAAAGCACACTATAGCACAAGGAGAATTTCCCTCACTGTCCTTCCCTGTCCCTAGAAACAAGGATTATCACAGTGAAAGAAACTGACACTCTTCCTACCTATAGTTTTCTGTCCCTAGAAAAAATGTTTTTTTAAAGCACACTATAGCACAAGGAGAATTTCCCTCACTGTCCTTCCCTGTCCCTAGAAACAAGGATTATCACAGTGAAAGAAACTGACACTCTTCCTACCTATAGTTTTCTGTCCCTAGAAAAAATGTTTTTTTAAAGCACACTATAGCACAAGGAGAATTTCCCTCACTGTCCTTCCCTGTCCCTAGAAACAAGGATTATCACAGTGAAAGAAACTGACACTCTTCCTACCTATAGTTTTCTGTCCCTAGAAAAAATGTTTTTTTAAAGCACACTATAGCACAAGGAGAATTTCCCTCACTGTCCTTCCCTGTCCCTAGAAACAAGGATTATCACAGTGAAAGAAACTGACACTCTTCCTACCTATAGTTTTCTGTCCCTAGAAAAAATGTTTTTTTAAAGCACACTATAGCACAAGGAGAATTTCCCTCACTGTCCTTCCCTGTCCCTAGAAACAAGGATTATCACAGTGAAAGAAACTGACACTCTTCCTACCTATAGTTTTCTGTCCCTAGAAAAAATGTTTTTTTAAAGCACACTATAGCACAAGGAGAATTTCCCTCACTGTCCTTCCCTGTCCCTAGAAACAAGGATTATCACAGTGAAAGAAACTGACACTCTTCCTACCTATAGTTTTCTGTCCCTAGAAAAAATGTTTTTTTAAAGCACACTATAGCACAAGGAGAATTTCCCTCACTGTCCTTCCCTGTCCCTAGAAACAAGGATTATCACAGTGAAAGAAACTGACACTCTTCCTACCTATAGTTTTCTGTCCCTAGAAAAAATGTTTTTTTAAAGCACACTATAGCACAAGGAGAATTTCCCTCACTGTCCTTCCCTGTCCCTAGAAACAAGGATTATCACAGTGAAAGAAACTGACACTCTTCCTACCTATAGTTTTCTGTCCCTAGAAAAAATGTTTTTTTAAAGCACACTATAGCACAAGGAGAATTTCCCTCACTGTCCTTCCCTGTCCCTAGAAACAAGGATTATCACAGTGAAAGAAACTGACACTCTTCCTACCTATAGTTTTCTGTCCCTAGAAAAAATGTTTTTTTAAAGCACACTATAGCACAAGGAGAATTTCCCTCACTGTCCTTCCCTGTCCCTAGAAACAAGGATTATCACAGTGAAAGAAACTGACACTCTTCCTACCTATAGTTTTCTGTCCCTAGAAAAAATGTTTTTTTAAAGCACACTATAGCACAAGGAGAATTTCCCTCACTGTCCTTCCCTGTCCCTAGAAACAAGGATTATCACAGTGAAAGAAACTGACACTCTTCCTACCTATAGTTTTCTGTCCCTAGAAAAAATGTTTTTTTAAAGCACACTATAGCACAAGGAGAATTTCCCTCACTGTCCTTCCCTGTCCCTAGAAACAAGGATTATCACAGTGAAAGAAACTGACACTCTTCCTACCTATAGTTTTCTGTCCCTAGAAAAAATGTTTTTTTAAAGCACACTATAGCACAAGGAGAATTTCCCTCACTGTCCTTCCCTGTCCCTAGAAACAAGGATTATCACAGTGAAAGAAACTGACACTCTTCCTACCTATAGTTTTCTGTCCCTAGAAAAAATGTTTTTTTAAAGCACACTATAGCACAAGGAGAATTTCCCTCACTGTCCTTCCCTGTCCCTAGAAACAAGGATTATCACAGTGAAAGAAACTGACACTCTTCCTACCTATAGTTTTCTGTCCCTAGAAAAAATGTTTTTTTAAAGCACACTATAGCACAAGGAGAATTTCCCTCACTGTCCTTCCCTGTCCCTAGAAACAAGGATTATCACAGTGAAAGAAACTGACACTCTTCCTACCTATAGTTTTCTGTCCCTAGAAAAAATGTTTTTTTAAAGCACACTATAGCACAAGGAGAATTTCCCTCACTGTCCTTCCCTGTCCCTAGAAACAAGGATTATCACAGTGAAAGAAACTGACACTCTTCCTACCTATAGTTTTCTGTCCCTAGAAAAAATGTTTTTTTAAAGCACACTATAGCACAAGGAGAATTTCCCTCACTGTCCTTCCCTGTCCCTAGAAACAAGGATTATCACAGTGAAAGAAACTGACACTCTTCCTACCTATAGTTTTCTGTCCCTAGAAAAAATGTTTTTTTAAAGCACACTATAGCACAAGGAGAATTTCCCTCACTGTCCTTCCCTGTCCCTAGAAACAAGGATTCGCACAGTAAAACACACTGACACTCTCCCTACCTATCCTTCTCTTTCCCTAAACTAAAGGAATCCAGGTTAAGCAAGAAAAAATAAATGTCACTGTCCCTGCCTATGCTTCTCTTTCCCTGCTCCGGAACACACTACACTAGGCCGCCGTGCTGGCGGCCTTTTATAGTGTGGGGCGTGTACTAAACACCCTCAGCAATAATTGGCCACAGGCATCCTGCCTGTGGCCAATCATTGCTCTCCTCGCTGCCGGCGCTGTGATTGGCCAAGCATGCGGGGTCACAGTGCATGCTTGGCCAATCACAGCGCCTGGATGACACTGCGATGGCGTAGTGCATTGTGGGCCGTTCGCGTCACTCGAATTAGGCGCGAACGGCCCAAATCGTTCGATCTTCGTCGAACGATCGAACAGCCGATGTTCGAGTCGAACGTATGTTCGACTCGAACACCGAGCTCATCCCTATCACCCGGCAACTACAGCATTGACTGCTGCTGCTCCCGTAACGGATACGGGGATCCGACTGAAGCCAAGGGGTCGATTTGCCCTGTATTCCTGCATGGACGTGGAGGCTTTGGGCATGATTTGTCACGGATGCTCAGGACTGGTATGTCTGTTAAAGCCCTTCGGACGATGTGACGCCTGCGGGGAATTCATGTTCGAGGTGGATCCGGTGGTGGAGAGGCCGAAAACCATCTATCCAGGCCGGGCTTCAGGCATCGCCCCACGGAAGGCAGGAATCACGGCAGTAAGAGTCGCCCCTGCGTACACTGCAACGACCGCGGAGGAGGTCGTGAAACACCAACGGGAGAAATCCGAGGATGCTGACTCGGTCACCACAGTCTCACAGCGTCCGCCACCGAGGAAGAGAACCAGCGTGGTAGCCCCGACCAGCGGTGGTGGTGGACCGTCTCACATGCCCACGCCAGGCCCGGATGGATCCGTAGACAAGAGTTCCGGACATCCCAAGAAAGGCCAAGGTAAGCCGGCTGAGAAGACTTGGTGTGAGGGAGGATGTGCCAGGAAGGCATGGCCTAGCAAGTCTCCGGAGTGTGGATGTTCTGTTTCCACACAGGGCTACATACCCGCGGAGGAGTGTGACACTTCTGATTTAGAGTCTCTCTCTGATATGGGAGATGATGCCCAAATTGACGATCTGTTTGCCAAGAAGGGCTGGGACAAGGCGCCGCTTGTTACATTCCGTGGGTTTCGGAATTCACCTATGTCCGTGGGTGAGAGCACACCAAGGGTGGAGGCATCAGCGCCTTAAGGAGACTCTATCTCTCAAACTGTTCCCGTATCCCCTGCACCATCTGCATGTGATGCTGGGGTAAAAAGACTGTTGTTGAGGCCTCCAATGCCTAGATTAGAGGTGGTCAAGACACCTCGCCATCCAGATGCGGTCGTTTTGTCTGGTGAAGGGGACAAGTCAACCATGCCTCCTTTGGCGAGATTACAGAGGCTGTTTGGTCAAAAAGTTGCAGCGGAATATGGATGGGAGTATCCCTACTTACCGAAGGACCTGCTGTATGAGGTGGAGGTGTGCAGGGAGCGTTGGTACAATGATTTTGTTTGGACCCATCTCAAAGTCCCACACGCTTGCAGATACCTAGCGTGTTCTCCAAAGGCTTCATAGCATTTCAAAGACTGCAAGGCAGAATGGATGGTGGGAAGACACATCCACGCAGATAAAGTGGTGATAAAACGCAAAGAAGGCGAAGATGTGGAATATCATCTAGAGACTGTAGATCAGCACCTAAAGCCACTAATTCTGCCGCACCCACGTTTCTATCTCTAGGGAGAAAAAGACTCCATTGGTATCATGCTGCTGAACTTTCTGGGGAAATTGTGTTTTAGTGTGCCCAGAAGAAAAAAAAGAAAAGAACTGTTCCTGTTTGTTTCTTCCCGCAAAGAGATCACAGACTCTGGGGTAGATAGTGTTAGGAAAGAAGAAAAGAGAAGATGTTCAACGGGTGCAGTTACCGTGATGCTGTCACCAGGTGGCAGTGTTGCGCAACGTTACAAACACTTTTCACGCACCCACTCTTTGGAGAAAGAGGGATTTCTTTTAGGATAAATTTCTTTTACTCACACACACGAATACATGTGTCAGGATTTTATGTGTTGGTTTCTTTTGTTTTTTCCCTCTGCAGGAGAACATCCCAGCAAGATTTTAGACTCTGGGGAGGTCTTTAGTCAGGATGGGGAGGGAAAAAGTAAATGTTAATATGCAACCTTGAAATGTTTGATGTTGTCTTTTGCTCCTCTTTCTGTTACAGGGGCTCAGACACAACTTCACAGTAGGATAGTGTTTTCAAAAGTTTTTTTGGTTTTTCAATTTGTTAACGGTTTCTGGCCCGAATCATGTCAGCCGTGGAGGATATGGTTTGCTCCAGACACTGGGGACCAGTGTCAAAGGACAGAGGGGAGTATGTAGCGGGTGTTTACTTCCCACCAGTAATTTTGAATTTTTGCGGTGACACCAGTGGTGTATCTCCGGTGGTCCACCGGGTGGCGCTGTCACTTTGGGACCACGGACGAGTCATTGCTGGGTCAAATCCCTTTTTGTCTTTTCTCGGCAGCCGTGTGGTGGGGCGGGGAACCCGCTGCGCATGCCAGGGGAAGGTATAAAGGGGGCCGGCCATTTTGTCACGGGGGTCGTTGTCCCTGGCACCTTCAGCCTGCGGACGGAGTTCGTGTTCGTCCTCTAGGCGGACCGGGCCTAGAGGACCACCGGAGGTCGTGTTCCACCTCAGGCACCTTTAGCCTGGGGTGAGGTACTCAGTTGGCGGTCCGGAGCTCAGTGCCCAACACTGAGTTCTGCGAGGGAAGGATCCTAGGGTGCTCCAGAGATGGACGCCTGAATCCGAGGTGGACGTAATGGACCGGGAAGAGCGCCTCATCTGAAGACCCGGTGCAGCATACTGCCGGTGACGGGTGAGCCTCTTGTCGGAGACCGTCCGGAAGGTGAATTCCCTTGTGCGGAGACCATTGCACACTCTTTGGAGGAGAGTGGAACAAAGAACTTGTGTCTGGGCCTATATACACATTCACACCTCCTATTCTGTGTTGTAAAGCAAGTAAGTCCATGCTATGTTCAAATAAAGGAGTGTTGGACTTGCAACGGTGTGAGACTCGTTTCCTGGCAGATGACTCATGAAGGGAGGATTCGATACACAATACAGGCCCGAAGGTAAAGAACTTTTGCTGATACCACTTATCCATCTGTGGTGGAAGCCAGGCGTAGCGCCCGCACTCCCTTTCCTATCATACCCCTAGACCAGAGACATTGCGAGCGAGAACTTTAATAGAGGGGATTAGGAGTGTGGTGGGGGTCGGGCGACCCCGTCCATTACATGTAAAAAAAAAAAAAACCCTGCAAGAAAAAGGCATAATGAGCTAGTATGCATAGCATACTAGCTCATTATGTGGCACTTACCTGAGATCAAAACCCCCGAATTGCAGTGTGAATCGAGCGAGACACGGCTCGCACACACTGCGGGGAGACATCGCAGGATGCAGGGAACAAGGTAAGTAACTCTCCCTGGATACTGCGATGGAGCCCGAGTCTGGCTCGGGGTTACCGCTTGTGACAGTGGGGTCACTTTGGACACAGGGTGAATAAAAGAAACCCCCGATATGGTCTGTGATAGCCATATTCAAGGCTGTATATACATTGTATATAGATTGGATGTATACTGTATGTGGGGGTTAAGTATCATTGCTGTGAGGAATTAAGTTGTTTTGCATTTCTATTGTTCATTTAAGTCTGTCCTTGTGTGTATTGTAAAGTGCCAGACAGACTGGCTGCCAACCCTTTGTGAAAAGATGTGTATTGGAGATTGTATATTCTATTGTGTTGGGATCTTTTGAAGCCTAGCAGACGTCAGGATGAGGTGTTGAGTTTTGGGATGTGTGGGTGGAGCTGGGCCCTTGTTCATGTTAAATCATGTGCCCTGAATTGTGTATAAAGTTACAATGTTTGTCAATAATAAAGTCATTCCTACTACAGAAGAGACAGAGTGCGTCTCGTCTTCTTCCAGAGGGGTCGGCTCCTATAGGAAAGGGTCGTTTAGCTGTGGATATCGGTAGCGAGTGGATGTGTGCCTAGGAGAGGGAACATCGTAAACGGCGTTAATCCCCTTGATATTTGGGGACCCGTTACACCGCTTTTGGTAGTAAAAACTCACCCCGAGCCTGACTCGGGATTACCGCTAGGGAGGTTAACCGTGTAGGTTAAGGAGATATTTGTTGCACCAAGAGGTAAGCCTTAATCTAGGCTTACCTGTAGGTGCAAGTTGTCTGGTTGGGTTTACAACCACTTTAAGGTTGGGTTCACACTGCAGCACGGAACGGCTCACAGCAGAAGTCCGGTGCGTCTCCATTCACAATTTCAGGTCTGATTTCAGCCCAAATTTTAGGTTGAATTCGGAAATGAAATGGACCAGAAGACGCACAGGACTCCTGTGCAATTCGCACCGGAGCCGCTCCGGAGATGTGTGAACCGGGTCCATAGAGAGCCAGTCACAATCTACTGACATGCGAACTGGATGCGGGGAAACCAGCTTCCAATTCGCAATGGTGTGAACCCAGCCTAAAGGGGGACAGTGTCAGTCAGCAGAGCAATGGATGGTGTCAGTAGGGCAGTGGACAATTTCAGTAGGGCAGTGTACAGTGTCAATAAAGCAGTAGACGTGTCAGTAGGGCAGAGGTTGGTGTCGATAGAGCAGTGGACAGTGTCAGTAGAGCAGTATGTGTCAGTATGGCAGTGGACTTTGTTAGCAGGGCAGTGGAAACAGTCAGTAGTGTCAGTCAGTAGGGCAGTAAACGGTGTCAGTATTTTTTTTTTTATTATTTTTTTTTTTTTATTACAATTTGTTTCATTACATTTTACTTTTTTTTCTTTGGTGAAATATCAGGGGTCTAAACAGACCCCCAAAGTCTCACTTTTAAGACAGAGAAAGGAGATTAAAGACACATTCCTTAGTCTCTATCTCTGCAGCCCCAGCTACACAGAATAAATGAACAGGAATAACTCTCTACAGAGCTTCATTTTCATTTACAATTGTTTACTACTGTATGCTTCAGTTATGAATATACACAGTGAGAGCACTGATCACACACTGTGTTCATTCAGAAAAGGAAGGGACCAGTAATGACATACTGTATCATCATTTACAGTACATATCATCAAAATATTCCAAGAATCTGGAGAAATCTCTGTGTGCAAGGGACAAGAAATGCACAAGGACACAATATTGGATGCCAGTGATTTTCGGGCCCTTAGACGGCACTGCATTAAAAACAGGCAAGATTCTGTGATGGACATCACTGCATGGGCTCAGGAATACTTCCAACAATCACTGTCTGTGAACACCATCCAAAAATGCACAGTAAAGCTCTATCATGCAAAGAAGAAGCCATATCTGAACATGATCCAGAAACGCTGCTGTCTTCTCTAGGCAATTGCTCATTTAAGCACTTGCCTACTGGCCACTTTTACCCTTTTCCTGCTCAGGCCAATTTTCAGCTTTCAGCGCTGTCGCACTTTGAATGACAATTGCGCGGTCATGTTACACTGTACCCATATGAAAATTTTATAATTTTTTTCACATAAATAGAGCTTTCTTTTGGTGGTATTTAATCATCCCTGAGTTTTTTATTTTTTGCTAAACAAATGGAAAAAATAAAAAAAACATCTTATGCCCCATACACACGATCGTTTTTCATGCCGTTAAAAATGCCATTTTTTAAAATAGGCATTAAAACCGATCGTGTGTATGCTCCAGAGCATTTTTAACGACGTGAAAAACGGGCATTAAAAATTTCGAACATGCTCTATTTTTTCACGTCGTTTTTCATGTCGTTTTTTTTAACGACGTGAAAAACGATAGTGTGTATGCTTTAACGACATGAAAAAAAATCGCGCATGCTCAGAATCAAGTATGAGATGGGAGCGCTCGTTCTGGTAAAACTAGCGTTCGTAATGGAGATAGCACATTCATCACACAGTAACGGACTGAAAAGCACGAGGCTGAAAAGCGCGAATCGTCGCTTAACAAACTTTACTAACATGAAGGGTGGCGCCATTCGAACAGAACTTCCCCTTTATAGTGCCGTCGTACGTGCTGTACGTCACTGCGCTTTGCTCGAGCGTTTTTTTTAATGCAAGACAGGCTTGAGAGGAAACATGAAAAAAAACGACAAGAAAAACGTCGGTTTAAAAAATGGCATGAAAAACGATCGTGTATAGGGCATTAGCTTCTGTTATAAAATTTAGCAGACAGGTAATTTTTCTCCTTCACTAATGTGCGCACTGATGGGCACTGATAAACTTCATTGATGAGGTAGCACTCATGGGCACTGATAGGCAGCAATGATGAGGCGGCACTGGTGGGCACTGATGAGGCTGCACTGATAGGCACTAATAGGCAGCACTGAAGGGCACTGATAGGCAGCACTGATAGGTGGTACTGATGAGGAGGCACTGATTGTCAGCACTCATGGGCACTGATTGGCAGCACTGATTGGTACTGATTTGCAGCACTGATGGGCACTGATTGGCATCACTGATGGCCACTGATTGGAACATAAATCAGCGTTTTCACTTTTATTTTAATGCTTGAATCGTTTTACTGATTGTAAGTGCAATTTTTATGCTTTTATTCATAAAATGTAACTTACTACACTATGAGAGATTCCTTTTTCCTTCTCTACATGCGATTGAGCCATATGCAGCATATAATTAAGGGTGCAGGAGAGCCTTAATAATACATCTGGGTGCACACCTTCCTAGTATCCTTGGTCCATTGTTTGATGCAATTGGAGTGTTTGATTCTAGGGTCTGATGTAAAAACCTGCCAGCTAAGGATAAATAAGACTATTGTTTGATTTCCTGTAATAGGGGTCAGGAATCACTGATGAGTGAGCTGCATATCTATCTTCTTGGTGGAGAGGAAAGCACAATCACTATCCTGGTGTCCAATCTTCACATTTTTGAAATTATTCATGTGGACTGATTTTTTTACATCTAATTTGTATATTTTTATGAACATTATTTATGTATATGTATTCTAAGTGCGTCACACATTCACAGTCTTTTGGTGGAGAGATTAAGCATTTACACTTCCTGGTGTTGGAATTTGTAAAAGATTTTACATAATTTTGTATGGTTCATGTTGATATATTATTATGGGTATGTGAGAGTGCGATTATTAATTCACTTTACTTCAGCATTTAGACTGTATTCCTCTTAAAAAGGGGCAGCTCTCACAAAACACATATTCATTTTGTCTTAACACTCAATAAAAAAATATATATATTTTTTTGATTCATCAATTTATTTTTGCTTATGTAATTGTCACAATATATATTTTTTACACAGAATCTCCACTAATCACATTTGCACAGGTGTGGGATACTACCGTATTTATTGGCGTAGAACATGCACAGACGTATAACACGCACCCTAACTTTAAGAGGGAAGTTTCAGGAAAAAAACTTTCTACAGCCCCCCTGTGTATAACACGCAGGCACAGTTTACTCTCTATTTTCAGGGTAAAAAAGTGAGTGTTATACGCCAATAAATACAGTATATACCTAATATAAGGGTGGAATGATGTCAATCACGCGCATGCACATGAGGACAGCCATACTAGCATCCAGGCAGAGTGCCAGAATATGTACATTCTACAAGGGATTGTGAAAAGGCAAGCAAATGTATTTTGCTGCAGAAGCGACATTGGGGGTTATTTACGAAAGGCAAATCCACTTTGCACTACAAGTGCACTGCAATTGCACTTGGAAGTGCAGTCGCTGTAGATCTGAGGGGAAGATCTGAAATGAGGGGAAGCTCTGTTGATTTTATCATCCAATCATTTGCAAGCTAAACTGCTATTTTTTATTTTCCTTGCATGTCCCCCTCAGATCTACAGCGACTGCACTTGAAAGTGCACAGTGGATTTGCCTTTAGTAAATAACCCCCATTGCGTGTCTATTCTTAAATAGAGTCTGCCTTTTCCGAATTTTTTTATTTTTCAACTTTATTTCCACTTTAACCACTTGCTGTCCGCGCATAGCCGAATGACGGCTACAGCGCGGACCTGAATTTCCGGGAGGCCGTCAATAGACGTCCTCCCCTTTGCACGCGCCCTGCGCGCCTCCTGTAGGGCGCGCACTGTGATCACTGAGACTTGGGTGATCACAAATCCGAGTAAGGGCCGGTCCCGGCCCCTTACCATGTGATCAGCTGTCAGCCAATGACAGCTAATCACGTGATGTAAACAAAGCTTGGTACTCTGTTTTTTTTTCCTCACGCTGACAGCGCGAGGAGAAAAAAAAGCCCATCACCGGCTTATGTGCAAGGGACATCAGTCCCAAAGAGGATGGAGGCAAAATCTGCCTCATCTGTGCCCACAAATACAGCCTGCCAGTGCCACCTGCCAGTGCCCACATTGCCCACGAGTGCCACCTATCAATGCCCACAAGTGCCACCTATCAATGCCCATGAGTGCCACCTATCAATGCTCACCAGTTGTGCCAATCAGTGCCTCATCAGTGCCACCTAGCAGTGCTGCCTATCAGTGTAACCTACCAGTGCTGATCAGTGCCCACCATTGCCACCCATCAGTGCCCATCACTGCCACCCATCAGTGCTCATTACTGCCACCCATCAGTGCACATCACTGACAGCTATCAGTGCCACCTATCAGTGCCACCGATTAGAGCCACTTCTCAGTGCCCACCAGTGCCACCTATCAATGCCCTTCAGTGCCACCCATCAGTGCCACCTCTTAGTGTCACCTCTCAGTGCCACCTATCAGTGCCCACCAGTGCCGCCTATCAGTGCCCACCCTTTCCGCCTTATTGGTGCTCTTCAATGCAGCCCATCGGTGCCCATCAGTGCAGCCCATCGGTGCTCATTAGTGCAGCCCATCGGTGCCCATCAGTGCAAGCTATCGGTGCCCATCAGTGCAGCCTCATCAGCGTACATCAATGAAGGAAAAAAAAATACCTGTTTGCTAAATTTTCCAACAATATATAAAAAAATATATATATTTTTTTTAACTCTTTTTTTTTTTTTTTCAACAAAAAATAAAAACCGCAGAAGTAATCAAATACCACCAAAAGAGAGCTCTATTTGTGTGAAAAAAATGATAAAAAGTTAATTTGGGTACAGTGTTGTATGACCGCGCAATTGTCATTCAAAGTGCATCAGCGCTGAAAGCTGAAAATTGGTCGGGGCAGGAGGGGGGTTTAAGTGCCCAGTAAGCAAGTGGTTAAAGTTTTGTGAACTGAGGAAAGTGTATGACTGCTGTACACGGGCAATTTACATTGCTGATTGTTCATACCGATTGACATCATGACCTATTTTACTTATGCAGCGCTCTGAGTTATTTGAATTATTTTCCTGCCCCTTTGATTGTATGGTCCCTAAATAGTCTCAGCAACTAGGCTGATTGATCAACATGTTAACATTTTCAGATAATGCACATACTTGTGTGAAAATCACTTGCGAAGAAATACTGTTGCACACATTGTAAATACTGTAATATCTTTCAAAATAGTTTGTGGAACAAAACAAGAATGGGATTTTAATAAAGCCAAATGGTAAATTCAATTTACAATAATTAATTAACCCTTGAGCATCTTTTTCATTTTTTTATTTAGTTATTTTATTAGTGTTAATGGCTTGATGAATTTACACATTTTTTGTTTGATATAAAAGTACTGTTTCAGATGTGTTTTAGGTGGAGACCTTGTAATACTTTATTTGATGACTATACATATGTATCTCATGTTCAGATCATAGGGCAGTGTTTTTATGCTGTGGAAAAATGTGTTGATTAAACAAATGTGAAGAGATGACGATCTGTTTTTGGCCCATAGTGGTAAATTATTATTTGCATGCTAAAAAAGCTTACAGATTGACGATGATTTTAAATGCAAATAGGCATAAACATTTTAAAAGTAATAATAATATAATGTCACGAGCTGTAATATTTGGATGTGTGTGTTAGCCTATGTTATTTAGGTTTATGAATTCGGGGGTAATGCCAGACTGGGAATAAAAAGCTGCCCTGGTGCATATCTGTGCCTAGCTCAGCTACATAATTAACAGCAATAATATTTATCAATGGAGGACAAGTGTGTGTAGTGCAGATAAGTGGCAGAAATGGAGCCTGCAGCAAAGAGTCATTATGCTTAAAGTGGTTGTAAACCCACTTTTGCAACTTGCACCTACAGGCATGGGCGTCCGCTGAACTTTTTTCAGGGGGGGGGGGCATCATTTTAAGGTCATCCATGCTTCTTTGGGGCAGTGGAGCAGCGCTGTATACACCACTCCTCCACCGCCCCTGCCCATTGAAATAAATGGGCACAGCTGCCGAAGCGCCTACAAAGCGCTTCGGCAGCGGCGATACACAGTTGCATTTAACCCTGTCTTTGACCGCTAGCTGGGGTTATTGCAACACAGGGGGCAAGTGTCTTCACTCTGACTTCAACACTCTTACGATTCCAGGGGGTAGGCAATTGACCCCCCTTGCCCTATGGAGCAGACGCCCATGCCTACAGGTAAGCCTAGATTAAGGCTTACCTGCAGGTGCAAGAAATATCTCCTAAACCTACACGGTTTAGGAGATATTTGCTAAAAAGGACATTGCTCCGTGTCTACGGCGCATGCGCGCCGTAGACAACGGCGCATTCATGGGGTTAATCCCATTCACAAATTCGGCTTAGCTTGGGCTTAGCCGAATTTGACGGCTCCCGCGCGCATGCGCGGAGTGACGTCTTCGCCGCTCCGGCCAATCACAGCGCCGGAGCGGCGCTGTGATTGGCTGGAGCGGCGATACCCGGAAGTAACATTCCGGCTATCGCCGCAGCGATGGCTGCGGCTGAAGAGGGAGACGAGGAAAGTTTCGGGGGCCCCGATCTAAGGTAAGTGATGCATAATGAGCTAGTATGCTAGTCATATTAGCTCATTATGCCTTTCTCTTACAGGTGGTTTAAAAAAAAAAAATTTTTATAGGGGTTTACAACCACTTTAACTGGAGTTTAAAAGATCAGAACAAGGTCCAGGAAAAAAACACAGTCATAGGATGCAATCAAACATTAAAGTGACACTAAAGTCTGGTTTAAAAAAAAACAAAAAAAACTGTTTAAAGTGGATGTAACCCCAATTTATGAAATTTAAGCTGGACACATACTGTATATACTCGAGTATAAGCGGAGTTTTTCAGCACATTTTTTTTGTGCTGAAAATGCCCCCCTCGGCTTATACTTGAGTCTAGAGGTGCTCTGAAATTTCGGTCGCCGAAAATTATCGGCCGAAAACTCCTCCACTACCTCCTCCTCCCCTCCTCGCTGCGATCTCTCTGCCCCTCAGCTGCTTAGCTGCTTTATCTATACAGGGTGATTGGTGCTTGCTTGTAACTGTCCCACTGCACCGATCACTGCTGACTGTCCCCTTATCCTCCTCCAGTCCCCTCTGTGTCCCCCTCCGTGCTGCATGCCCCCCTCCGTTCTGCTGTCCCCCTCCATTCTGCTGTCCCCCTCCGTGCTCCGTGTCCCCCTCCGTTCTGCTGTCCCCCTCTGTGCTCCATGTCCTCCTCCGTTCTGCTGTCCCCCTCCATTCTGCTGTCCCCCTCTGTGCTCCGTGTCCCCCTCCGTTCTGCTGTCCCCCTCTGTGCTCCATGTCCTCCTCCGTTCTGCTGTCCCCCTCTGTGCTCCCTGTCCTCCTCCGTTCTGCTGTCCCCCTCCGTGCTCCATGTCCTCCTCCGTTCTGCTGTCCCCCTCCATGCTCCCTGCCCTCCTCCATTCTGCTGTCCCCCTCCGTGCTCCCTGTCCTCCTCCGTTCTGCTATCCCCCTCCGTTCTCCGTGTCCCTCTCCGTTCTGCTGTCCCCCTTCGTGCTCCGTTCTGCTGTCCCCCTCCGTGCTCCGTGTCCCCTTCCGTTCTGCTGTCCCCCTCCGTGCTCCGTGTCCCCCTCCGTTCTGCTGTCCCCCTCCGTGCTCCCTGTCCTCCTCCGTTCTGCTGTCCCTCTCCGTGCTGCTTGTCCCCCTCCGTTCTGCTGTCCCCCTCCGTTCTGCTGTCCCCCTCCGTGCTCCATGTCCTCCTCCGTTCTGCTGTCCCCCTCCGTGCTCCGTGTCCCCCTCCGTTCTGCTGTCCCCCTCCATGCTCCGTGTCCCTCCGTTCTGCTGTCCCCCTCTGTGCTCCGTGTCCTCCTCTGTTCTGCTGTCCCCCTCCGTGCTCCATGGCCCCCTCAGTTCTGCTGTCCCCCTCCGTGCTCCGTGTCCCCCTCCGTTCTGCTGTCCCCCTCCGTGCTGCTTGTCCCCCTCCATTCTGCTGTCCCCCTCCGTTCTGCTGTCCCCCTCTGTGCTCCGTGTCCCCCTCCATTCTGCTGTCCCCCTCCATGCTCCGTGTCCCCCTCCGTTCTGCTGTCCCCCTCCATGCTTCGTGTCCCCCTCCGTTCTGCTGTCCCCCTCTGTGCTCCGTGTTCTCCTCTGTTCGGCTGTCCCCCTCCGTGCTCCGTGTCCTCCTCCGTTCTGCTGTTCCCCCCCTGCTCCGTGTCCCCCTCCGTTCTCGGTGTCCCCCTCTGTGCTCCATGTCCCCCCTCTGTTCTGCTGTCCCCCTCCGCCCCCTCTCCTCAATCTGTCAGGATGGAGAGCGGAGGGAGGTAGGAGCCGGTAAACCCGCCCCCTTTCTTTTACGAATGAACAGAGTCAGTGATTACTGACTATGTCCATTCACATAACTGAAACATTGTAACTTGTGATTACGATGTCTCAGTTTATGAATGGAGAGGAGCCACTGTCTCCTCTGCATTCATTTTCAGCGCAGCTGAGGCTGCAAAGAAAGGGACTGGGAAATCCCTATCCTCAGTCCCTTTCTCTGTCTCAAAGGGGAGATGTCAGGGGTCTAAAAATAAATAAATAAAAAATAAATAAAAGAATTGCAATAAATAAAAAAATGAATTGTAATTTTTTTTAAAATTAAAATAAAAAACACACTGACACCATCCACTCCCCCCCCCCCCCAAAAAAAAAGAGAGCATTGTAAATGGAGATCAGCAAAGTGAGGCTACAATGGGCAGAGTGAGGTGAGGCATGCAATGGGCACAGTGAGGTGAGGCGTGCAATGGGGATAGTGAAGTGTGCAAATGGGCATTGTTGACCCTCTTTTCCACTTACAGTAGCTGCTGCATTCTCACCCTAGGCTTATACTCGAGTCAATAGGTTTTCCCATTTTTTTGTGTTAAAATTTGGTGCCTCGGCTTATATTCGGGTTGGCTCATATTCGAGTATATACGGTATATCTGTGTCTTTCCTCCAATCAGCAATTTTAGCTATCTTGGCTGTATGCCCAGACATCACACTATGTGTTAAACAGGAAGAGAAAATTTCCTAACACAATCTCAACTTTCTAAACAGTATATAAATGTGAAGACAGCAGATATACATGTAAAACCTATGTAGGGAGATTTGGTTCATCCCTGTGTATCATCTGAGGCTGTTCACTTCACTGGGTGTATGGAGGGTTTACATTCACTTTAAGTATGTATTCCTAATTTAGAATAGTGCTTCCTATTTCTCTCAGCCTCTTCCAAATTTCCAAATAGATTTTTTTGCTGCAGTAATCTGACTCAATGTTAGAGGTGCCAAACTCAATTTCATCGTGGGCCACATCAGCATTATGATTACCCTCAAAAGGGCCGGTTGTATCTGTAATTTTAGATGTCAAGAGCCATCCCACCATCAGAGGTTGAGTCCCTCACTCTCCCTTACATCACAGTGCACCCCCTTACCTTATGCTGCTGCTGGGAAGAAGATGAATGCATTGCTTGAAAGCAAAAAGTACAGGGTCTGGAGGAGGACCAGAGGTGGGCTGGAGCTCTCCTGCAGCTGCAGGAGAGGTGCGAGGGCCACATGAAATGGCCTGGAGGGCTGGATTCGGCCTGCGGGCCTTGTGTTTGACACCTGTGTGTTAGAGGATGGCTACTTTGCATGGCCCCACTGTATGTAGGAACATAGCTAACCTTTCTTGCTTGCTTCCAGGATTGACTGGGGACTATGGAATTTGAAGTTTACATAGAGCAGTGTACATAACTGCAGCTAATGTGCACTACGCATTCCTAACAAACGGAAATTATGGAAAAGGGAGAGGTTTGGGAGCTCATGGAAGATATGACAAGGAGGCAGAAAAACACAATAAGAAACTATTTAATGAAAAATAGATTATAGGGCCAATAAGTAGTGGATGTGTATGGATTATTTTGAAGAACAAAGACTGGCTTTGTTCACATTAGAACTGCTTTTTTTTACCATACTAGTAAACGAGAATGCAAAAGCAGCATGAACTTGTCTAGAATGAGGTCAAGCAGGTCAAAGACAGGTCCGCTGCAGACCAAATGCACCTGTGACCTGTTATATTGCTTTTGTCAAAGTAGAGGTGAAAGTATATCCCCGTGTCCCAGAGCATGGGGTGCAGGCTTATCCTGATAGCAATCCAGAGGGCTAGCTAGTAAATGTAAAAATGAAAGGATCGCCGCTACTTCCAACCAGCCCAGGTGAACAAACTATAAGGAGTGACCTCAGCTACATGTCTCCACCAAACCACACACCCTGATCCATTTTGCCTCTGCACACCGGGGGCTTAGTCATAGGGCGAAATGGATCAGGGTGTGTGGTTCGGTGGAGACATGTAGACTGAGGCCACTCCTTATAGTTTGTTCACCTGGGCTGGTTGGGAGTAGCAGAGGTCAAATGTACCTGTTGATGAACTCGAAATGTTTTCAGAAGTATCTTAAAGGAGAAATATAGCTCGTTTGGCTGTACTTCTCCTATGGATCACAGGAGCGCAATTAGTTTTGCACTCCTGTGACCCGTTTTCAGCAGAGAGCGGACTGCTGACGTCACGGATTTCAGTCCAGGCATCGCATCATCACGACAATGACAGTCCCCGCCCTGGGACCACTCCCTCTAATGCTTTTCACCAAATCAGGGCTTAGTCATAGAGATCGCTACAACTATTTCAACAACCAAGCCCTGATTTGGTGCAATGCGTTAGAGGGAGCAGTTCCAGGGAGTGGAATTTGTGGATGCTTTAAAATAAATATGGATTTTTGTAATTTATCTGGTGTGCAGTGTTTCTTATCTTTGCTTCTGGAAAGAGAGCTTGGATGGTTCAGGTAGTCCCAGCACCCGGGGGGTTCGAGTAGCAGTGGGAGGAAGCTGCTTGGAGCTGAGCGCTTCTTCGGGTTAGTACCATAGGCCACTAACCCTAAGAATACCGATCAAGAAAGTCAGCGTGAAATCAGAAATCCTAAACTTCAGACTTGATTGGGGTCAACAGTTTAGAAAGTCCTGAAACTACTGGACCATCACGAGAGCCTGGAACTAGCATGTTCAGAAGGCGAGCTCAGTAATGTCTACATACACGCTAACACAACATAGATTTCCTATATTACTAATGTAGCGGGACCCCCAAAAATGGGGTCGCTATGCTGTAAATTTAGGGGCAGCCTGAGCAATAGTATGGCTCAGGTTCTACAATTCTGTTTAATATGGACTCTGCTTTGCCATGTTGTTGCCTGGTGTATAGTTTCCCTGGGCCTGTGGTGGCACTGTTGCCCAGGTCTCGGGTTGAACCACGGGTGGCATTGTGGTGTGATTTGGTGTCCTCTCTTGGCTACCGTGCGGTGGGCGGGTTTGGCCTGCTGTGCATGCCGGGAGTGGGTACATAAGGGGCAGACGTCATGATCTAGGGAGGAGTGTGCTCCATTGGGGTGGTGTGCCGGGGGATTCCAAGAAGGAGCCCTGGTGGCGAAGTCGCGCCCGTTGGCCTTGCTGGCCTGGGGTGCGTGAATTGGTCGAGGAGTCTTGGGCACCTTTAGCCCGAGGCTACAGAGTTCCAGGTAGGCCCAGTACCTTCAACTGGGTCTACAACCAACACACTGGAGTCCCAGGGAACCCGTGTAAGGGTGGCCCGCTCTGAAGGAGAGGAAACCAGGGGATTGATCAGTGAAGGAGAGGCCTGGTTGCCTATCAGAGGGAAGGATTCGTGAGTTGCAGTATAGCTCCTGTAGTGTGTCCCATTGGCACCTATGGTCTCTACTAATCTATGGGGGTTTCAAGGTTCTAATTCAGTAACTAAAGAATTCTGTGGCAGAGGATCTCTTGGACTTGTCCGTGAAGGGGACTAAATTAAAGAAACTGTTTGTGCTCCACTCCGGCTGCTAGAACTGTGAGAGGGATCTATCCGGGTGAGCAATTCACACTCAGGCTTAAGTGAAGAATAGGGTAACTGGGTGCCGCGTGCCTGAACCTGTCTCCCTATCCACTTTTGTTGCTATCTTCAACCTATTCCCAAATCTGTTTCAAGCAAGATAAAATAAACTCGTCTGTTTGGAGTTTAAACACTGTCTGGACATTGGCCTTCTTTCGGGGAAAAGAACAGACTTTTCCCTATATTCTGGGGACGAGAACCAGTGGACAGGAGGTAACTCGCTGCAGGACCCAAAATTGTAAGAACACCGCTCAACCTCTTATACCAGGAGGATACGGGCATGTGGCACGGTGTGCCTTTATCCCAGCAAAGTGAAGGTAGGCAGGAGAGAAGGGTCCGTGTGCTACACTAATATTTAGGTAATAAGTAATGTTATTTATTACTATTAATATAAATGTCTAGTTCATGAATAATTTTATCATATAAAGTAAGACTTCTGAACTAGAATACATGTACCTACCTATAGCTGGCATATTAGAAAGGGCCACATAACTGGAATTGTGGACAATCCTAGTTTTGAAGGTTGCTTTCAGTGCCGGTTCATCAAAGCATGGATAAACTGTCCTGGCAGATGCTGGCTCCAGCTCCGATCCCACTAGGACTCTGCAGACAGAAAATGAGAAGCAGTTAACAGACTGGGATCAAGTGTTCTCAAGCTTTGTTTGTTTGTAGGACCCCTGCTATACATGTCATCAATACACCGACACGGACCCCAGGGGAGAAACAAAACTGAAAAATAAAAAGTAAATCAGACAGAATCAATATAAACAATTAGTATAAGGACATGCACAAAGCGAGGACAAGGTAATGGATTATTTGTATTGTTATGTGCTCCTTTATCATTCATTTAATATAGCAATGCCTATCTATTTTTCTTAAAGTTGCAGGAAGTTTATTTTATTTTCAACAGATGTGATGAAGTACGAGTATTGATAAATACAACATGCACGTATATATCCATGTTCTAGGACTCCATTAACATGAATGGAGCACCCTACACAGCTTTTTAAATAGTTGACTGGCATTGAAGTGAATCGAGTTCAGGCTTTGTATGGGCCTGAGATAAGGTGCAGGAGTAAGGAGTAAACTATGCAGTGCCACACAGGTCTCATAATGAAAGTGTATGTCTGGGGAAAAAAACACACATTCAAGCAGCCTGCGATACACGTATATTTGCTCATAGCTTATTTCTTTAAAATGTTGCAGGTATAGAAAAATACCTGTTCCTCCTGCCAGAAATCCAGTAGGCTCCTAAATTTCTGTAGTGAGCTAGCAACACCACCTCTACTGCAATCAAATCCCGAGCAGTATTGTCAGCCTTGCTTGAGTTCTCTTCTGCTGGCATACAGAACACTTCCAGGGTCCCCCTTTATGTTATGGAGACAGCATGAAATTGAAGATCGCAGGGAGCTGCAGTTATCACACGAGACGTGGATGCAGTCACAAAAATGTATTTAGGCGTATAATTTATTAATTAAAGGATCAGTAAAGGAAAAAAAAAAAAATAACAAACATGTTATACTTACCTCCACTGTGCAGCTCGTTTTGCACACAGTGGCCCCGATCCTGGTCTTCTGGGGTCCCTCGGCAGCTGTCTCGGCTTCTCCCCGCAAGGACTCCACACCTTCATGCGAGCGAGCTTGCATGGTTTGGAGTTATTGCGGGCGCACTCCCGTGATACAGCGGCGGCCATAGCCACCAACTGTATCACTCGGCCCCGCCCCCCGGCGCGGCGTGTCTTTGGATGTGATTGACAGCAACGCCAGCCAATGGCTGCGCTGCTTTCAATCCATCCAGTGTAGCCAATCGACGACCAGGCTGAGAACCGAGGAGGGTGACGGGGACGAGCGCGGGACTTTCAAGGGGTAAGGTAAGTAAAACGGGGGCTCGGGGGGGGGCCTGTATTGTCGGATGTTTTTTCACCTTAATGCATAGGATGCATTAAGGTGAAAAAACATTTACCTTTACAACCCCTTTAATTTAATCTAATTTATTTAATTTCCTGTTTTAGTGTTATATAACTAGCATCTTTAATAAATGATCCTTAGGTTTCTCCGTTTACAAGGATGGCCAAGGGGTGGTAAAAACAGGTGGTCTATCCACATTTTAACTACTTACGGACCGCTCACTCACAATGTACTGCGGATGGGCGGCCCGTACAGGCAAATCGCCATACTGCTACGTTGCTGTATGTTTCCGGGTTTAGGGCACTGCTGAAATCCCATGGGTCCCTGGTGCTACCATCTTCATTTGGCCTTCCTTCCAGGTTCCAGCTGTTCAGCCACTTGAATGGCCAATATGCGATGACGCCAGTCCCGTGCATACACACTGGAGTCACATCACCACAGTACACAGTGGGTGATGTAAATGTACTCTGAGCTTCACATGCGTGACTCAACGTACATTACAGTTTAGAGGCAGGGGAAAGCATCTATGACAGAAGAGACCGATAGGGTCGCTGCTGTCATAAAAACCCTGCCTGTATGCATGTTTTTTATAAAGTGGGTTTAATACCACTTTAACCATGTTTTTGGGCTTGTTCAATAAAACAGTACAAGGAGCAAAGCACAAAATAAGTACTCATTTCACCCAATCAGAAATTTTGTTGTACATGTCTGAATTTACAAAAAAATATTCTGATTGGTAACTAAAGACTTTATGCTTTGCTCCTAAGACTGGCGTTCCGATCAGGTCCACCTGTCAGTTTTTCAGGCAGACCTGATCAGACCAGCCATTGTTCTCTATGGAGCGGCCGATGTTAGTGGACATATGTCACCTGCCAGCATTCCGATCCTGTCTGCCAAAATTCCCCATCTGTCCGGTGGATCGAATTGGATGACAGTCTGATGGAAACGGATAGGCAGTCAGTTTCTGTCCGACCGCCCCATAGAGGACAGCGGGGCTGTGTCCGTGTCTGCTCCGCATAGCAAAGTGGGCACGGACCTGTCATCAGCCTGCTCAGTGGGGATCAGCGGAAAGATCCTCTGGTGAGCAGGCAGATGCGCATTACAGAGTCCACCCCATGCAAAAGGGGCCCTACAGTGTTTATTAAATAAGCTTGTTAAGCAATAAGCACAAATTTGAGCCTACACGCCCTTCACTGGCCAGTTCTCACTCTGGTTGTACCCTTCGATATTTATTTTTATATATATTTGCATACTTACTTTTTATAGATGTAACTGGACAGTCACTTGATGCTCAGGGCTATCTTTCTCCTCACTTCTTGTCCAGTGCTGGGTGGTTCATAATGATGCAGGGAGCATCACTGGCGTAATGACGTCAGCACTTACCTCTGAATTCCTGTAACATGAGCCTTAAGCTGCCCATACACTAGTAGATCTTTGAATGAACATTCATACAAAAATTCTCATCAGTACATCTGATGACATTACACATGATGTTTGAAAGTACTTCAAATAAACATTTGCTATTAACACCTGATTTTGTAGTGAATGCATTTTCCCCAAAAATTAAACACATTCATTGTTCTAATTCTTTTAGTTCAAGGAAAAATTTCCATTCTACTTCTTCATTTTTTTGTGTCACTGTGGTTGAAAATGAACAACAATTTGACTCCACTAATGCCGCGTACACACGATCGATTTTCTCGACGGTGAAAACACCGTCGAGAAAATCGACGGGAAAAACGAGGGAATGGCTTGGTTCCCTACACACGTCCGTTTTTCCAGACATTTTTTTTTTGGTCGAGAAAAACGACCATGTGTGGGCAGGGCGGCAGTGTTTCCCTATGGAAAAACTGTCGCGGAAAAAAACGACGGGAATCACAATGAGAAAAATTAGAGCATGTTCTAATTTTTCTCATTGTGATTAATGCCGTTTTTCTCATCTGGAAAAATGACCAAAAGCCCACACACGGTCGTTTTTCTCGTCAAAGAGAAAAAAATTCATTTTTCCCGACGAGAAAAATGGTCGTGTGTACGCGGCATTATGATTAGAAACTCAAACAAATGTTCATAAAACAAGTATTTTTCGACTGAACTTCTACTTATGTATGGCCTGCTTAGGGGGATTTGGTGATGCATCCCCAGGCGCTGTATTCTTGATACCTGTGCTCACAGGACGGGTGTTGCCTAATGCTTGGTACCATTCAACCATGAAGAAAACTAACCACACTGCACCACAAAGCTCTTCAGAGGGCAGCGCCAGAATAATATTCAGCTAAAGCTACTTTTTTTTTTTTTTTTTTAAACAGCTGCGCAATAAACTTATAAAAAACAAAACAAAAAAAAAACAATTAGAATTGGGTTTAATGTAATAACTGTAATAAATTCAGTGGGTACACCCTGTACCAAGGACATGGTAGGATTTTAATCTTCTCCAAATCTTTAATCAATGCACAGCAGAATATATATTTGTATCAAGTTGTAAGCCTCCCCAAAATGACAACTGCTGTGTACATTCCTAACGCCTTCCATTTTGCATTCTATTTCTGTTAAAGCTATAATTTTAAGATTGTGCCATGATCGTTCATATTATTCTTTGTGAGCTAATGACTTTGCACCTTGTTGAGATTTAATCCCATATCTTATTAACTGTAAATTATTATATGGCACTTAAGTGGCTCAAAGAAAGCACAATTTAATTCTGACAGAACACACTATTTGAAATGTAAAGGTTTTTTAAATGTACAATCTAAAATCGCCTCATTTTCCGGCTTAAAACTTTATTACTTTAGGGTATATCAGTGATTTCAATGCATGTCATAAAACACCGTAAACATTTAGAGAAGTGTTCAAAATTCCAGGGAATGTGAGTAAATTTATAGCAGCTGTCATCTGTATATGGAGTGATTTAGTGTCCCTCTAGTATCTTTGCAGGGAATGTATGTTAGCAATTTATACAATACTGGATATAGCAGTATGAATGCATCATTAAAGGAAACCTGTACTGAGAGAATATAAGGTTTCATTCGCCTACTGTATATCTCTGAAAATGCTATGGAGGGAATTGGAACAGAGTAATCCAATTCCAATGTTCCAATTACTTCCATGTATTCTAAGGCACAGACCTAAAGATATCTATTTAAAAAGAAATAGCTTTGCGAATATCTCAGAATTCCAGCAAAAATCACATACACATGGAAATGGCCCAGTTGGGTCCGGGCTTTATCAATTGGGTCAAGATGCTCTATGGAGCACCAGAGGCCAGAGTAAGGGTGAACGGCGAACAGTCTGACAAGTTCAGACTGGGGAGGGGGACGAGACACGGATGTCCCCTGTCGCCCCTCCTCTTTGCCTTTGCAATTGAACCTCTGGCTATTGCTCTTAGGTCAGCTGACCAGGTGAGGGGCTTTAGAAGAGGGGACTCGGAAGAAAAAGTTGTACTATATGCAGATGACCTGTTGCTCTTCCTCAGAGACACACAAGACTCTCTCTGGGAAGCCATGAATATAATCAACAGATTCGGCCAAGTATCTGGATTAAAAATAAATTGGGCAAAATCCAGTCTGCTACCAATTGACCCTTTGGGAGGCCCCCTGCCAGAGGAGGCAGCTGAGATACCAGTCGTTAATAAATTTAAATACCTGGGTATAAATATTTCAAGAGACCCTCAACAATACACCACAGACAATATTGACCCCTTGTTGATGAAATTTAGAGGAAAAATAAAAGTCTGGAAACGCTTGCCAATATCTGTGGCAGGTCGCTGTAATTTATTTAAAATGATTTGGATGCCCCAGTTCCTTTACATATTACATAACTCCCCAATCTATATTTATAAGAAGTGGTTTCAAAGGATAGATACCCTGTTTAGGGAAATGATCTGGAAAGGTGACCCAGCAAGAATTCGGTTAAATACGCTGCAGCTCCGATCCGGCGGCCCTGCACTTATCCTCCTCCCTGCAGGGACCTGGTGTGCTGCTAGTGGGGACTAGCTCTGTGGAGGTGCCCTGGGGCCTGGTGACTCTGCCACTTTCTGCCTGTGTCCCCCAACTCAAGACATATCCTGCCTCCACTCTTTGTATGCCACCCTCACTGAACTATCACTGCCTGGTTGATTGCTGAGTGCTGAGGGGCTGGGTGTGCTTGCTGGTTATCTGCCTGGACTGTGATCTCCCGGGCCCACTACCCATTACCCACTACCCATCTGAACCACCCCCTGCTGCATACTAGAAATTGATCTTGGCATGTGCTGCTCCCCTATTGGGGCCCCCCTTTAGAGGCCCACCAGATGTCCCCCACTTCCAAAAAGGGGAAAAAAATCCTCCAGGGCCGCTGTCATTGGCTCGTCCCCCCGGCAGCCACAACCCTTACCGCTACAGCCGGACCCCGTCCTGCTTGGTCAGCTCCGGGCCTTACTGGCTGACTTGGAGATGGGTCCTGGAGGGGTTCCGGCGGCGGAATCAGCCCCGCCATCGCAGGACAGGACAGCCGTGATCCTTGCTGCGATCGAGCAGAGTAAGACCTCACTGCTTGTGCGAATCGATCATCTTGCTGAGGAGTGCAATCTTATCAGAAATGACCTCGACAAAATAAGGGGGAGAATGACTGAAACGGAGACCAGAATATCCGCTACTGAAGATCTTACTGCCACCCATGCCTCTTCCATTGCTGAGCTGCAGCGCACGGTCCAGTCCCTTGTCGCAAAATCTGATGACGCAGAGAACCGCCTCAGACGCAACAAATGTCTGAGTCCTGGGGCTACCTGAGAGGGAGGAGGGGGATTGCCCGGCTGAATTCGCGGAGGAGTTCTTTAAAAATCTCCTGAGCCTCACAGATGTTTCTCCTACCTATGTGGTCGAAAGGGCTCATCGGGTGCCCACCGGCCGCGCCATCCCGGGGAACCTCCCCAGGCCCTTCCTGGTACGCTTCCTTAATTATCGTGACAGAGACAAGTTTCTCTCCGAAGCCCGCAAACATCCCGCTCTCAAATACGGCAACGCCTCTGTTTTTCTTTTCCCGGACTTTTCGGCGGATCTGCAGCGGAAAAGGAAGACCTTCAACGATGTCCGTAGGCGACTCAGGGATAAGAACGTAAAATACGGCATGCTATACCCCAGCCGCTTGCGAGTCCAACACGATGGGACAATCCGATTCTTTGACAACCCAGCGAATGCTGATGACTGGCTGGCCACCTTGCATTGAAGACCCATTCCCTAAGCTAATGCACGGTGTTTAAACGCCTTTGTCTGATATATCCCACTAAGACGTCCTATAAGTCTACTATACCTGATGCGCGGATCTTCCATATTCTTGCTTAATTCATCCTACGAACATTCGACAAATACCGGGGCAATCACGAATACACTTTTACGCATGACTTGCACTTAACCCTCTAGGTTTGGTGTTTTGAAAGAAGAGATAGGCCTGGTGTTCTCCATTCTCTTAAGAGGTACCCCAATAGCTGGAGGAACTACAACCCCCCCTCCGGATTGCTCAGCCCTTCTCGCTGTGTTGTGATACACGTCCCCCCCACCCTTTGCCCACTGTTCTGTCTAGCCACTGACTTTGTTGCCGCTAGTTTTTTGGGCTCATTAACCATTATCCCTCTGCTCCCTGTTCTTACAAGACGGAAGGGGCATCGCCCGTCGACAGAGTGGGTGGACTGGCTCTAGTAGTGTAGTGCCCCCAGTTGAGGGGTTCACTAGCACCCTTTAGTTAAGTTTTTTTCTGGGTAAAAACTATTCCCAGACCTTCCCCCCTGTTTGGAGGAAGGCTGGGATATAGTAGGATAGGCACCTGTGCCTGGGAAGTTTGATTAAGGAGTTGGTTATTCCTTGATCTTCTGTTGTTTTTTTTTTTTATGTTCTGTTTTGTGTTATGCTTAAGTACTGTCAGTATTTTCTGCACTGTGACCGGGATCTTGCTGCTCATGGGGTGCACCGGTACATGACCTTTAGCATATCTCCTCAATTATTTCTCCCCACCGCCCGATGACTAGTCAATTAGCTGACTCCTTCACCATCCTTTCCTGGAATGTCAGAGGTCTTAACTCAAAATTTAAGCGGGCCCTTTTATTCCAATACTTAAAATCTCACTCCCCGCAGCTTATTCTCCTCCAGGAGACTCACCTCATGGGCAGTAAGATTTTGACGCTTAAAAAACCTTGGATACAGCGAGCGATACATGCCACGTACTCCACATACGCCAGCGGTGTGTCGATCCTTATCCACAAGAATTTCCCCTGTGTCATTGAGGAGATCCGTACTGATCCCTAGGGGAAATTTGTGATAGTGGTGTTCACGTTATGGTCTATACCAGGGATAAGCAATTAGCGGACCTCCAGCTATTGCCAAACTACAAGTCCCATGAGGCATAGCGAGACTCAGACAGCATCAAGCATGACACACAGAGGCAGAGGCATGATGGGACTTGTAGTTTGGCAACAGCTGGAGGTCCGCTAATTGCATATCCCTGGTCTATACGATATATTGTTATCAATCTGTACATCCCTCCCCCGTTTTCATCCGCATTACTATACGAGGTTCTAGAAAAGATTGCACCTTTCTGCCCCGGGAAGATTCTGGTTATGGGAGACTTTAATGCCATTTTGTCACCTGACCTGGATAGACCTACCCCGCCTAAGAAACAGTGTATGGACCTCTCTGCCTGGGCTCAGGCGGTGGGGCTGGTGGAGGTCTGGAGGTGGAAGCACCCTACCACAAGGGCTTATTCATGTTATTCGGCATCCTATAAGACTGCATCGCGGATAGATTTGGCCTTCTCAAACCCTGCACTGTTAGCGGACGTGTTGGGGACGTCCTATCTGCCTAGCGGGCTGTCTGATCACAGTCCCTTGGTGGTGGTGCTCCGCTCCCCGGCTTCACGGAGCGCTGCGCTCTGGAGGTTGGGCACACAATGGGTCTCTTATCCTGACATTACCGACAAACTGCCGCCCCGGCTGTCTGAGTTCTGGGAAAATAATAAGGAATCCTCTTCTCCCGACATTGTCTGGGATGCCTTTAAAGCTTTCACGAGGGGACAGTATATTTCTTCTATTGCCAGCATTAAAAAAAAGCAATCGGCTGCCACTCTGGCGCTGCAGAAGACTGTTGATGACCACACCGCTACATATGGTGATGACCCCACCCCTGTTCACTTTGATCTGCTGATGGCGGCTCAGGGGGAATTACAGTTACACCTGGCTGAGGTCACGCGACTTGATTCATATAGGGGTAGGGACAAGGCCTTTGAACATGGTGATCGAAATGGCCGCCTGCTGGCCATGTTGGCGCAACATGACCAACCCCTTACCCTTGTGTCTACCCTGCGGACCCCGGGGGCGGGACGGTGTCCTCCCCTTCTGATATCCTACAGGCTTTCAACTCCTTTTATGGCACTTTGTATTCGTCCGGTCTGTCCTCAGATTTTCAGCCGGAGTCGCTGAACAGGCTGTTGGATCCGTTGGCACTTGGCTGGCTCTCTGACCACGAAAGGGAGACTTTGGTCCAACCATTAACGGCCCTGGACGTCATAGAAGCTATCCGGTCCTTCCCCCCCGGCAAGGCGCCGGGGCCGGATGGGCTCCCGATAGACTTTTAAAAGGCCCATATGGAACTTTTAGCACCCCTGTTGGCACAATTATACACCGTCTGTCTGGCAGACGGTGGTCTGCCTGGTTCTATGTACCATGCCTACTTGACATTGATATATAAGGCTCCCAAGGACCCCACTTCATGTGCTTCATATCGCCCTATTGCACTACTTAATTCCGACTTTAAAATTCTGACTAAGCTTCTGGCCCTTCGGTTGTATCCTATGCTACCCTCAGTGATAGACCCAGACCAGACAGGTTTCATGCCCCGTAGGTCCACAGATGTCAATCTCAGACGGCTGTTCACTAACATACACGCTCACCACCTCAATATGGGATCCCGGGCAGTGGCCTCTCTAGACGTAGAAAAGGCCTTTGACACGGTTGAGTGGCCGTTTTTGTGGGAAACATTACGTAGGATGGGGTTTCCTCTGTTATTTATCAAGTGGCTACAGGTGATTTACAAATGCCCCACTTCCTTGGTGCGATTGGGGGGTGGACTGTCTGTCCCCTTCGGGCTCACCAGGGGAACGAGGCAGGGCTGCCCTCTCTCTCCAGCTTTGTTTGCCCTAGATATTGAACCGGTGGCGGAGGCACTTCGCACCTCACCGCACATCAAGGGTCTCTGACTCGGGTTGCTGGAGGAGAGGGTTGCCCTGTACGCAGATGACATACTACTCTTCCTGAATGATGCCGGTCCGTCCTTGCAGGGAGCGCTAAGTATTCTGAACGCCTTTGCTGAGGTCACCGGTCTTAGGGTAAATTGGTCTAAGTCCCTCCTATTCCCGATTGATCAGGCGGCCAGGTCCACTTCCCATCCTGACAGCCCCCTCCTGTGGGTGGACTCCTTTAAGTACTTAGGAGTGCATGTCTCTGGTTCAGCCACGGACTATATATATTTAAATCTCGCCCCAGTGCTTTTAGAGTCCCAGACGAAGCTTAAATCATGGAGTAACCTGCCCCTGTCATTATGGGGGCAGGTTAACCTCATAAAAATGAAGATTATTCCCAAACTAACATATCTTTTCCGCCACTCCCCACAATGGGTGCCCAAATCCTTTTTTAAGAAATTGAACCGCATTTTTTCTTCCTTCCTATGGGGCCCCTCTCCTCCTAGGTATCGACTGACGACTTTAATGAGGCCTAGATCGCAGGGTGGCATGGCATTCCCGGACTGTTATAAGTATTACCTCTCCGCGCAGTTGGTGACAGCGTCGTGGTGGTTACAGCCGGACAGGACGAACTCGTCGACTGTGCTGGAAGCGGCAGTGGTCGGTTTGTTGGAAGCTCTTCAATTGCTACTTTTTAGGGGCCCTCGTGCCCCCTATCCTCTGACCCCCTCTATGCTTGCCACCCTGCGGGCGTGGCGGACAGGATTAGCCATTGAGAAATGTAAACAGTCTGAAATCTCCCCCAATGCCCCTATCTGGCTGAACCCTAACTTATCTCATATTTACAAAATCCCCGACCCCTACGTGTGGACAAAACACGGTATAAAATTAGTGTCCCACGTAGTGTCTCAAAACTCCTTACTCCCTTTCTCACACCTTTCCTCCCAATATAACCTACCTAACCATTTCCTATTCAGATATCTTCAACTGTCCCATGCATTTGCGGCGCAGTTTCCACAATCTTCATGTATTGTGGCGCAGTCGGAACTGGAGAGGACACTTAGATTTAGCTGTGATAAAAAGCCCACCTCACATCTCTATTCATATTTGATCTTTGTATCTCTTCCACCTCGTACGATAAGGTCTGGCGCACTTGGTTAGCTGAGCCCGAAACGGCTTAGTTGGTTGGGGGTGACCCAGGTCATCGTGTCGGGGTTCTTGCCTTGCTCCTACACCCTCCTTTTCTTCCGTTGACTTTGGATATTTTTTTTAATGGTTTAAATGTTTTATCATACTATT
Organism: Rana muscosa; assembly: GCA_029206835.1. Lineage (NCBI taxonomy): Eukaryota > Metazoa > Chordata > Amphibia > Anura > Ranidae > Rana > Rana muscosa. The sequence continues at coordinate 1,019,347,528 of CM055116.1, forward strand.
GCCCTCTTGGATTTTACCTGGGCGGTATCGTTGTACCCTTCCATTGTTGTGCATTCTATCGCTGGGTTCACATTGCAAAATTTATTATTTTTCTGTACGTGTTCTTCTTCTGTACTGTAGGTGCTTAAGCTGTGTGTGTTGTATATGTTTGAAAACTCTAATAAAAATAATTATAAAAAAAAAAATACGCTGCAGCTCCAGAAACAGGAAGGAGTAGCGCTACCACACCCCTTTAGCTATTTTTTGGCGGCACAGCTTCAATATATGGGGGGGTGCAACTTAGCCAGTCAAGAAGCAGGAATAAAGATGCTCCTAAAAGTCACCTCACATGAATCTATACCTGAAGCCTTGGAGGCAGGATCCTTTTCCCCAAAACTCTAAACCTTGAACCTAATGATGAGGGTTTGGGACACAGCGAAAATAACACTGGATTATAAGGGCTGTACAGAATTCACTCCACTGTGGGAAAACAGTAAATTGGGAGAGCTCCAGAAGCTGGGGACAATAAGGGAGTGGGAGAGATGTGGTATAAAATTTGTTTCACAGCTATATCACAAAGGTACTTTGAAAACCTTCCAGGAACTGAGACTCCAATTTACCTTACCAAATAAATCAGTTTTTAAATACTTGCAGGTTAGGCATGCATTGGAGGAACAGTTTAGAGGAAGGACCTTAGAATGGAGTATAATGTCTGTACTTAAAAAAATTATCAACACAGACTCAGGGAAAGGCTTAATTTCTAAAATATACCCACATATTAATAATGGGAGACTGAGTGAGTTAGAACCCCCTCAGTATAAAAGGAAATGGGAAAGAGATGTAGGAGATATCTCAGAGTCACAGTGGAATAGAATTCTTGAACTGGACCCAACGGTCTCCTTGTCGCCCTCACAGAGGATGTCACATTTGTTCCTACTGTACAGAACCTATTATACCCCCCACAGACTTTTTCAATTTGGCCTTCGACCAGATCCTAGCTGCTCCAGATGTGGGGAAATGGAGGGGGACCTACTCCATATGTTTTGGAGATGTCCGAAGCTTTTCCAGTACTGGGTGGAGGTGGGGAAAATCATTGACAGGGTTTTTGGAACAACTACCGAGATGGAACCGAAACAATGCCTACTGGGATTAGTGGGGGAGTCGGGTAAACTAGGAACTACCCAAGTAGTGATCATGAGATGCTTATTCCAGGCAAGGATTCTAATTGCCCGAAGATGGCAGTCAGCACTACCACCGTCTAGTGAGGATTGGCAAAATAAAATGAATGGGGTAATCCTTAAACAGAAGTCAATATACATCAAGCAAGGTGTGCCAATGAAATATGATATGATCTGGAAACCCTGGTGGGAAGCAAGAGGGATTAGTTTGTAAACCCTAATAAGCACAGAAAAACATTTAAAATATGTGTAACGGCCCAAGAGAAACCAGATTGTGAGAGAGTGGATGCCGTGGGAATGAGTGAAAAGTATGAAGGTGTGAAAGAGAAGTGGGTGGTGGAGAATTGTATTATTCATTATAAATATATACAGATAATCCTATGAGAGACCCAACCTAGATCCTACCCCAAGACCGCTTAGAATATTTAGGGTTAATCACCTGTGCGCAACGCTATGTCTGGCCCTGCTAATTTAGCAGGGGGGGGGGGTGGCGGTAGAGGGAGGAGTACGACTGAAACATTTTGGACACCCCCCACTCTGCTGCAGCTGTTTAAAAAAAAAAACTTCCCAGGTCCCATTGTTCAGCTAAGAATCTGGGGCAGAAAAGGGATTATTTAACCACTTTCAGGTGCAGGCAGAGTGATCTACTGCACTGCGGTTCTGACAATTGAATCAAAGTCCTAGCCTCTTTTATATCAATCCACCAGGCAGGCCGGGGCTTTAATTTACTTGTCTGAACCACAGCTCAGTAGATCCACCCGTACCCAAAAGAGGTTAAATAGTCCTCTTTCTGCCACGGACCCCGTTGCACAGCTTGGTTGGTTCCCAGGTGGAAGGGACACTACCGGTGCCTGGCTCTTAGCACACAGGGATCCTGCAGAAAAAGCGCTGCACCCAGTCCCTGGGCCCCAGGTAAATTAAGCCAACTGGACTATAAACACACACACACACACACACACGCATGTATTTGAGCTTTGGGGTGCACACACCAGTGAATGTAAGGAATCAACTACTGCAGAGAGTGATCTGCTATACAGAATGGATACAATGTTGCAGACATACAACTCCATTGTTTAAGTCCAGTAAACTTGTATCAATTCTGTATAGGAGTTCAATCTCCATACACTTCTCCATATACTTCTCCATACACTTTGTGCACAGTGCAGAGGTCTCCCTCTCTCGAGTGTTTTTAGCCTATAGTGTAAAGTTGGCAACATATGACTCTGTTTTTTTTTTCTTTCATTCAGCGGGCAGGCTGAACAAAAAAACTGAACCAATTTCACCATCCACACATTTGAGATGGATGCCGGAATCCTCCCAGTTGTGTCATTGTATTCTGACAGTTGGACTCCCCCACCATCAGAATATACTGATCTACGCTGCAGCCAATTGGCTGCATGTGCTCATCGAAGCAAAATATTCCAACGGGCCTGTTCATGAGAAGTCGATCATTAGATTGACTTCTCATGCATGGGAACGATCATAGATGGATGAAATTTGCCCGGACCCTGCTGAACTGACCAAATTTTGATCCATCTATGGCCAGCTGTAGGCTATTTTCTCTATTGGTCAAATTTTCTTTAACTCTCCCGGTAAAATGTTCTTTAGGCTTTTTTCTTTGAGCCTGGGCTCACTCTACTGCGAACACAGACATTGCATGTGATCTGCACAGCACTGTGATGTCTGTGCAATGCAAATTCAGCCATACAGTTGTGTGGCTGAACTCGCATTGGATTTGCACGAAAAAGGTGCAGGAACCTTTTTTTTCCCTTCACTAGAATCAGATCGCAATGGGTGTTCACACCATGCAATCCGATTCCTGTCCGAATTCATAGTTCGCACTGCGATCTGAAAACCGATCTGGGCCTGTCATTAAAGTGGATGTAAACCCACTCTCATCCTTTCTAAACTGCTGCCATAGTGCTGATCTATAAGGATATAGATGCCTCCTGCATGTATCATTATCTGTCAAATGTCTCCCCTCTGTCTGTTATGAGACCTGAAAAACTGCAGATTCTGTGGGTGGATCTGTTGTCTGGAGCTCGGTGGGTGGGGTTGTGATGTCAGTAGACTCCCCGCCCACCTCTACACTCCCCTTGTCAATATGCATTTTCTCATGTGTATTCTTTCTGCTATGATCACTAACATCCAGTCAAAATCCAGAAAAGTAACCATATCACTTCAGAAAAGGAGTGGGGGTGGGAATTAAAAAATAAATCTAGTGCACGAGAAATGTAAATAACCTGTCACTCAAAGCAAGGGGGCAGAACGGACAAAGGTAACTCTGTCTGTTTGTCCGTTTTATCTCACTGAACAATAAAAGAGGATTGCTCAGAGCTGGATTAACTATTTGTGGCAAGACTGGGCACAAATGATAGGAAATATTATACTCTACATTGTGACAGCAAAAAATAAAAATAAAAAAAATTCGGGTTTACATCCACTTTAACTTTGTATTGACACACGCAGTAGTTGGCAGAGGGCAGTGTGAACTGCCTGCGGAGGAGATGCGATGCGGGAACCCGCACTGGAATCGCGTAGGAATAAGGCTGCATTCACACCTGAGCATTTTGTAGCCCTAAGCCTGAAGCTACAAAATGCTAGGGGAAAAAATCCATTATTCTCTATGGAGATGGTTCACATCTCCACTCAAAAACGGCAAGAGAAAGAGAGATACCGTTCCAGGTGGGTGCAATCCGGCAATCAATGTCTTCTCGGATACCAAGGGTGCAGGCAATGCATGTAGCAAGAAATAGGATGAATATGTGGACAGCCGCACTCCAAAAAAAACGTTAAGGTAGCCTTTATTTAAAAATTGCAAAGCACTACAAGTCACAGCAGACAAAAAGGGGGTACAACTGACATGTTTCGCACTGGGAACTAGTGCTTATTCATAGCTGAGCACTAGTTCCCAGTGCGAAACATGTCAGTTGTACCCCCTTTTTGTCTGTCCACATATTCATCCACTCAAAAACGCCTGAAGCTCAAACAAGTTCCGGACCCTTTTTTGTCGCGCGAATCAGGCAGATTTGGGCGTTTTAGGAGTCATAGAATGTAATGGAAACGCCCGATTCAAGCGTCTAGCGCGACAACAAGCGTTTCGACGGGCGCAAATTTGTGCGACAAAACGACGGTAAAAACGACGGTAAAAACGCCCGAAGCGCTACGCTCAGGTGTGAATGCGGTCTTAATGTTAGAGAATGTTACACTCGCATTATGAAGGCAACAAATAGAAACTGACATTACAAACTAATTACTAGGGATGAGCTTCGTGTTCGAGTCGAACATACGTTCGACTCGAACATTGGCTGTTCGATCGTTCGACGAAGATCGAACGATTTGGGCCGTTCGCGCCAAATTCGAGTGACGCGAACGGCCCACAATGCACTACGCCATCGCAGTGTCATCCAGGCGCTGTGATTGGCCAAGCATGCACTGTGACCCTGCATGCTTGGCCAATCACAGCGCCGGCAGCGAGGAGAGCAATGATTGGCCACAGGCAGGATGCCTGTGGCCAATTATTGCTGAGGGTGTTTAGTACACGCCCCACACTATAAAAGGCCGCCAGCACGGCGGCCTAGTGTAGTGTGTTCCGGAGCAGGGATAGAGTAGCATAGGCAGGGACAGTGACTGTTATTTCTTTCTTGCTTAACCTGGATTCCTTTAGTTTAGGGAAAGAGAAGGATAGGTAGGGAGAGTGTCAGTGTGTTTTGTGCTTCTGCTATAGTGTGCTTAAAAAAAACATTTATTCTAGGGACAGAAAACTCTAGGTAGGGACAGTGTCAGTTTCTTTCACTCTGCAAGTCCTTGTTTCCAGGGACCTGTAAGGACAGTGAGTTAATTGTCCTTGTGCTATATTGTGCTTAAAAAAAACATTTATTCTAGGGACAGAAAACTCTAGGTAGGGACAGTGTCAGTTTCTTTCACTCTGCAAGTCCTTGTTTCCAGGGACCTGTAAGGACAGTGAGTTAATTGTCCTTGTGCTATATTGTGATTAAAAAAAACATTTATTCTAGGGACAGAAAACTCTAGGTAGGGACAGTGTCAGTTTCTTTCACTCTGCAAGTCCTTGTTTCCAGGGACCTGTAAGGACAGTGAGTTAATTTTCCTTGTGCTATATTGTGATTAAAAAAAACATTTTTTCTAGGGACAGAAAACTGTAGGTAGGGAGAGTGTTTTTTTTCTTTCACTCTGCAAGTCCTTGTTTCCAGGGACCTGTAAGGACAGTGAGTTAATTGTCCTTGTGCTATATTGTGCTTAAAAAAAACATTTATTCTAGGGACAGAAAACTCTAGGTAGGGACAGTGTCAGTTTCTTTCACTCTGCAAGTCCTTGTTTCCAGGGACCTGTAAGGACAGTGAGTTAATTTTCCTTGTGCTATATTGTGATTAAAAAAAACATTTATTCTAGGGACAGAAAACTCTAGGTAGGGACAGTGTCAGTTTCTTTCACTCTGCAAGTCCTTGTTTCCAGGGACCTGTAAGGACAGTGAGTTAATTTTCCTTGTGCTATATTGTGATTAAAAAAAACATTTATTCTAGGGACAGAAAACTCTAGGTAGGGACAGTGTCAGTTTCTTTCACTCTGCAAGTCCTTGTTTCCAGGGACCTGTAAGGACAGTGAGTTAATTTTCCTTGTGCTATATTGTGATTAAAAAAAACATTTATTCTAGGGACAGAAAACTCTAGGTAGGGACAGTGTCAGTTTCTTTCACTCTGCAAGTCCTTGTTTCCAGGGACCTGTAAGGACAGTGAGTTAATTTTCCTTGTGCTATATTGTGATTAAAAAAAACATTTTTTCTAGGGACAGAAAACTGTAGGTAGGGAGAGTGTTTTTTTTCTTTCACTCTGCAAGTCCTTGTTTCCAGGGACCTGTAAGGACAGTGAGTTAATTTTCCTTGTGCTATATTGTGATTAAAAAAAACATTTTTTCTAGGGACAGAAAACTCTAGGTAGGGAGAGTGTTTTTTTTCTTTCACTCTGCAAGTCCTTGTTTCCAGGGACCTGTAAGGACAGTGAGTTAATTTTCCTTGTGCTATATTGTGATTAAAAAAAACATTTTTTCTAGGGACAGAAAACTCTAGGTAGGGAGAGTGTTTTTTTTCTTTCACTCTGCAAGTCCTTGTTTCCAGGGACCTGTAAGGACAGTGAGTTAATTGTCCTTGTGCTATATTGTGCTTAAAAAAAACATTTTTTCTAGGGACAGAAAACTCTAGGTAGGGAGAGTGTTTTTTTTTTTTTCACTCTGCAAGTCCTTGTTTCCAGGGACCTGTAAGGACAGTGAGTTAATTGTCCTTGTGCTATATTGTGCTTAAAAAAAACATTTATTCTAGGGACAGAAAACTCTAGGTAGGGACAGTGTCAGTTTCTTTCACTCTGCAAGTCCTTGTTTCCAGGGACCTGTAAGGACAGTGAGTTAATTTTCCTTGTGCTATATTGTGATTAAAAAAAACATTTTTTCTAGGGACAGAAAACTGTAGGTAGGGAGAGTGTTTTTTTTCTTTCACTCTGCAAGTCCTTGTTTCCAGGGACCTGTAAGGACAGTGAGTTAATTTTCCTTGTGCTATATTGTGATTAAAAAAAACATTTTTTCTAGGGACAGAAAACTCTAGGTAGGGAGAGTGTTTTTTTTCTTTCACTCTGCAAGTCCTTGTTTCCAGGGACCTGTAAGGACAGTGAGTTAATTTTCCTTGTGCTATATTGTGATTAAAAAAAACATTTTTTCTAGGGACAGAAAACTCTAGGTAGGGAGAGTGTTTTTTTTCTTTCACTCTGCAAGTCCTTGTTTCCAGGGACCTGTAAGGACAGTGAGTTAATTGTCCTTGTGCTATATTGTGATTAAAAAAAACATTTATTCTAGGGACAGAAAACTCTAGGTAGGGACAGTGTCAGTTTCTTTCACTCTGCAAGTCCTTGTTTCCAGGGACCTGTAAGGACAGTGAGTTAATTTTCCTTGTGCTATATTGTGATTAAAAAAAACATTTTTTCTAGGGACAGAAAACTGTAGGTAGGGAGAGTGTTTTTTTTCTTTCACTCTGCAAGTCCTTGTTTCCAGGGACCTGTAAGGACAGTGAGTTAATTTTCCTTGTGCTATATTGTGATTAAAAAAAACATTTTTTCTAGGGACAGAAAACTCTAGGTAGGGAGAGTGTTTTTTTTCTTTCACTCTGCAAGTCCTTGTTTCCAGGGACCTGTAAGGACAGTGAGTTAATTTTCCTTGTGCTATATTGTGATTAAAAAAAACATTTTTTCTAGGGACAGAAAACTCTAGGTAGGGAGAGTGTTTTTTTTCTTTCACTCTGCAAGTCCTTGTTTCCAGGGACCTGTAAGGACAGTGAGTTAATTGTCCTTGTGCTATATTGTGCTTAAAAAAAACATTTTTTCTAGGGACAGAAAACTCTAGGTAGGGAGAGTGTTTTTTTTTTTTCACTCTGCGAGTCCTTGTTTCCAGGGACCTGTAAGGACAGTGAGTTAATTGTCCTTGTGCTATATTGTGCTTAAAAAAAACATTTATTCTAGGGACAGAAAACTCTAGGTAGGGACAGTGTCAGTTTCTTTCACTCTGCAAGTCCTTGTTTCCAGGGACCTGTAAGGACAGTGAGTTAATTTTCCTTGTGCTATATTGTGATTAAAAAAAACATTTTTTCTAGGGACAGAAAACTGTAGGTAGGGAGAGTGTTTTTTTTCTTTCACTCTGCAAGTCCTTGTTTCCAGGGACCTGTAAGGACAGTGAGTTAATTTTCCTTGTGCTATATTGTGATTAAAAAAAACATTTTTTCTAGGGACAGAAAACTCTAGGTAGGGAGAGTGTTTTTTTTCTTTCACTCTGCAAGTCCTTGTTTCCAGGGACCTGTAAGGACAGTGAGTTAATTTTCCTTGTGCTATATTGTGATTAAAAAAAACATTTTTTCTAGGGACAGAAAACTCTAGGTAGGGAGAGTGTTTTTTTTCTTTCACTCTGCAAGTCCTTGTTTCCAGGGACCTGTAAGGACAGTGAGTTAATTGTCCTTGTGCTATATTGTGCTTAAAAAAAACATTTATTCTAGGGACAGAAAACTCTAGGTAGGGACAGTGTCAGTTTCTTTCACTCTGCAAGTCCTTGTTTCCAGGGACCTGTAAGGACAGTGAGTTAATTGTCCTTGTGCTATATTGTGATTAAAAAAAACATTTATTCTAGGGACAGAAAACTCTAGGTAGGGACAGTGTCAGTTTCTTTCACTCTGCAAGTCCTTGTTTCCAGGGACCTGTAAGGACAGTGAGTTAATTTTCCTTGTGCTATATTGTGATTAAAAAAAACATTTTTTCTAGGGACAGAAAACTGTAGGTAGGGAGAGTGTTTTTTTTCTTTCACTCTGCAAGTCCTTGTTTCCAGGGACCTGTAAGGACAGTGAGTTAATTGTCCTTGTGCTATATTGTGCTTAAAAAAAACATTTATTCTAGGGACAGAAAACTCTAGGTAGGGACAGTGTCAGTTTCTTTCACTCTGCAAGTCCTTGTTTCCAGGGACCTGGAGAGACATTGAGTGAATTGTCCTTGTGCTATATTGTGCTTAAAAAAAACATTTTTTCTAGGGACAGAAAACTCTAGGTAGGGAGAGTGTTTTTTTTTTTTCACTCTGCGAGTCCTTGTTTCCAGGGACCTGTAAGGACAGTGAGTTAATTGTCCTTGTGCTATATTGTGCTTAAAAAAAACATTTATTCTAGGGACAGAAAACTCTAGGTAGGGACAGTGTCAGTTTCTTTCACTCTGCAAGTCCTTGTTTCCAGGGACCTGTAAGGACAGTGAGTTAATTTTCCTTGTGCTATATTGTGATTAAAAAAAACATTTTTTCTAGGGACAGAAAACTGTAGGTAGGGAGAGTGTTTTTTTTCTTTCACTCTGCAAGTCCTTGTTTCCAGGGACCTGTAAGGACAGTGAGTTAATTTTCCTTGTGCTATATTGTGATTAAAAAAAACATTTTTTCTAGGGACAGAAAACTCTAGGTAGGGAGAGTGTTTTTTTTCTTTCACTCTGCAAGTCCTTGTTTCCAGGGACCTGTAAGGACAGTGAGTTAATTTTCCTTGTGCTATATTGTGATTAAAAAAAACATTTTTTCTAGGGACAGAAAACTCTAGGTAGGGAGAGTGTTTTTTTTCTTTCACTCTGCAAGTCCTTGTTTCCAGGGACCTGTAAGGACAGTGAGTTAATTGTCCTTGTGCTATATTGTGCTTAAAAAAAACATTTATTCTAGGGACAGAAAACTCTAGGTAGGGACAGTGTCAGTTTCTTTCACTCTGCAAGTCCTTGTTTCCAGGGACCTGTAAGGACAGTGAGTTAATTGTCCTTGTGCTATATTGTGATTAAAAAAAACATTTATTCTAGGGACAGAAAACTCTAGGTAGGGACAGTGTCAGTTTCTTTCACTCTGCAAGTCCTTGTTTCCAGGGACCTGTAAGGACAGTGAGTTAATTTTCCTTGTGCTATATTGTGATTAAAAAAAACATTTTTTCTAGGGACAGAAAACTGTAGGTAGGGAGAGTGTTTTTTTTCTTTCACTCTGCAATAGTGATGAGCCGAACACCCCCGGGTTCGGTTCGCACCAGAACCCGCGAACGGACCGAAAGTTCGAACGAACATTAGAACCCTATTAAATACAATGGATGCGAACGTTCGAATTCTAAAGTGCTAATTATAAAAACTATTATGCATGTTATTGTCCTAAAAAGGGTTTGGGAACCCGGGTTCTGCACCAGGGGACATGTATCAATGCAAAAATAAGTTTTAAAAACGGTCGTTTTCCGGGAGCAGTCATTTTAATGATGCATAAAGTGAAAAAAAAAAAGTCAAATATTCCTTTAAATATCGTACCTGGGGGGTGTCTAAAGTATGCCTGTGAAGTGCCACGTGTTTCCCGTGTTTAGAACTGTCCCTGCACAAAATGACACTTCTAAAGGAAAAAAAAGCCATTTAAAACTGCTTGCGGCTTTAATGTAATGTCTGGTCCCGGTAATATGGATGAAAATCTTTAAGAAAAATGGCATAGCTACCCCATGACCCCCCCCTACCCCAGCCCATTACCAGCCCCTTTGGGTCTTGTATGGATATTAAGGGGAACCCCGCACATAAAATAAAAAAGGCCCTATATACTCTGAACAGCCGTATACAGGCGGTGCATACAAGACAGGGACTGTAGGTTTGTTCTTATGTAGAATCTGTTTGTAATTTTGAACAGGTACATTGTTGAAGTGTAGCTCCAGACCAAAAATCTATTTTTAAACTTTTTGGAAAACATAGGTAAGGGTTATCACCCCTGTAACATTTGTTTTGCTGTCTGTGCCCCTGTTCAGAACATTTCACCTCACTTTCCGTCCTAATGACAACTGTTTTTGAAATGTGGTGTTTTTCTTGAAACAAGGATTGCTGATAAAGCATCAGTACAGAGGAGACACCTTTCTCCCATATTTATTCTTACAGGAGAGAATTTTCCTTCCTAGTGGTAGATTTCCTCTCACTTCCTGTTGTCTTCTTGCGTTTGCAAGTAGGAGTCGTTTGTAAGTTGGATGTTTGAAAGTAGGGACCTGCCGTATATACTCTGCAGAAATAGGCCCCTTAGTTGTTGGTGTTGGCACAACACTGTAAGCACTCACAGTTACTCTTGGTTGGTGCTGGAACGCCCTGCTGTCAACTATTATATCAGGAATTTTAATTACATATAATTGTTGAACAGTGGTAGTAAAAATTGGGCCTTTGATGGTGGTGCTGGTGCCACAACACTGTAAGCCCTGACAGTTACTCTTGGTGGGTGCAGCAATGGGCCCTGCTGTGAATTATTAGATCAAGAATTGTAATTACATGCCCCTGTTGAACAGGGGCTGAAAAATTGGGCCTTAGGCACTGGTGGCACAACACTGCAACCCTTCACAGATACTGTACTTGGAGCACAGCAATGAGCCCTGTTGCAAAGTATTGCTTCAAAAATTGTAATGACACGCCCCTGTTAAACAGGGGCTGAAAAATTGGGCCTTAGGCACTGGTGGCACAACACTGCAACTCCTCACAGATACTGTACTTGGAGCACAGCAATGAGCCCTGTTGCAAAGTATTGCTTCAAAAATTGTAATTACACGCCCCTGTTAAACAGGGGCTGAAAAATTGGGCGTTAGGCACTGGTGGCGGCACCCATAAACAAAAATGATCTTCCAAGCTATCATCATCAATCGTATCATTGAGGACTCGGAGGAGGAGGATAGCCAGTCAACATAACAGCACAGGCACTCAGCATCAGCATCAGTCTTGAAGGGATGTGACATTTTAAAATCAATTAGTCTGTTATATCAGCATCAGGTGTGTGGTAGCTGGTGGTGATCCAAGACTGGTTCATCTTGATGAAAGTCAGTCGATCAACCGAGTCGGTGGACAGGCGCACCCTGTGATCCGTGACAAATCCTCCAGCAGCACTGAATGTGCGTTCCGAAAGAACGCTGGATGCAGGACAGGCCAGTAGCTCAATTGCATACTGTGCAAGCTCTGGCCAGTGATCCATCCTCAAGACCCAGTAAGCCAGAGGATTTTCGGTGGGGAAGGTGTCCAAGTCTGACCTTGCCCCTAGATATTCCTGCACCATGTTTATCAGACGCTGGCGATGGTTGCTGGAACCGATCATACTTTGGGGCTGCGGACTAAAGAATTGTCTGAACGCATCGGTCAGACGGCCACCTTCCCCACCGCTCCTTCTTTGACTGGCCGAAGCCTCAGCAACTCGTTGTCCAGGACCAGGAGTTTGCAACCTCCCAGTCTCTGGGAACGCGTTGCACAGACCTTTCTGCAAGGCCTCCCGGAGTTGTCTCATCCTCTGCTCCCTCTGCGACGGTAACATAAGGTCCGCAACCTTACCCTTGTACCGTGGATCAAGGAGAGTGGCCAGCCAGTAATGGTCCCTCTCCTTGATCCGAAGAATACGAGGATCCTTCCGCAGACTTTGCAGGATCAGGGAGGCCATGCAGCGTAGGTTTGCTGAGGCATTCGCTCCGGAGTCCTCTGGGTCACTAAGGACGACATGATCCGCAGCCACCTCCTCCCAGCCACGTACAAGTCCACTGGTTTCTTGGGACTGTAAATCATCCCTAAAAGACTGCTGCTGATGATGCTGAGTGCCAGCCTCCACCTCCATGCTGACACAATCCTCCTCCTCCTCCTCCTCCTCCTCCTCCTCCTCTTCCTGTGCGATGGGTGGGACAGAAGGAACACTGTCTGGGTAAAGGGGGCCTTGAGAGGCAAGGAAGTCCTCCTCTTCCTGCCTCTGTTCTGCCTCAAGTGCCCTGTCCATTATTCCACGCAGCGTGTGCTCCAACAGGTGGACAAGAGGTACAGTGTCACTGATGCATGCACTGTCACTGCTCACCATCCTCGTGGCCTCCTCAAATGGTGCCAGGACAGTGCATGCATCCCTGATCATGCCCCACTGGCGTGGAGAAAAAAAACCAAGCTCCCCTGACCCTGTCCTGGTGCCGTAGTCGCACAGGTACTCATTGATGGCCCTCTGCTGCGTGTGCAGCCGCTGCAGCATGGCCAACGTTGAGTTCCACCTGGTGGGCATGTCACATATAAGGCGGTTCTTGGGCAGGTTCAACTCCTTTTGCAGCTCAGCCAGGCGAGCACTGGCATTATAAGATCTGCGGAAATGCACACAGACTTTCCTGGCCTGCCTCAGGACATCCTGTAAGCCCGGGTACCTGCCCAAGAAGCGCTGCACCACCAGGTTAAGGACGTGAGCCACACAGGGCACATGGGTCAGTTGTCCCTGTCGGAGGGCGGAGAGGAGGTTGGTGCCATTGTCGCAAACCACCATTCCTGGCTTAAGCTGGCGTGGCGTCAACCACCTCTCGGCCTGGCCCTGCAGAGCAGACAGGACCTCTGCCCCAGTGTGGCTTCTGTCCCCCAAACACACCAGCGCAAGCACGGCATGGCATCTTTTTGCCTGCGTACTTGCGTAGCCCCGTGAACGGCTACGGAGCACCGCTGGTTCATAGGACAAACCACAGGAAGAGGCCATGGAGGAAGAAGAAGAGGAGGGGGTGGAGGAGAGAGGTGTGTCACAACCAGTAGTAGCATTTTGGAGGCGTGGCGGTGGGACAACCTCCAACACTACTGCACCTTGTCCTGAATCCTTCCCAGCTGCCAAAAGAGTGACCCAATGGGCCGTGAAAGAAAGGTAACGTCCCTGTCCATGCCTGCTGGACCATGAGTCAGCGGTAATATGCACCTTACCGCTGACCGCCCTGTCCAGCGAGGCCAAGACATTGCCTTCCACATGCCGGTAGAGAGCCGGAATAGCCTTCCGTGAGAAAAAGTGGCGTTTGGGAACCTGCCACTGAGGAACCGCACATTGCACAAACTCACGGAAGGGGGCCGAGTCTACCAACTGAAAAGGCAGCAGTTGAAGCGCTAGCAATTTAGCCAAGCTAGCATTCAACCGCTGGGCATGTGGATGGCTGGGAGTGAACTTCTTTCGACGGTCCAGCAGCTGGGGCAGGGAAATTTGCCTGCTAGAATCGGACGTCGGTGTACTGCTAGCAGAGTGGGCGCAAGTACTTGGCTGTGACACACCTAATTCTACACCTTCATTCCTCTCAGTGCATGTTTCAGAGAGGACTGAAGTTATAGTGGGGTTGGAGATCCCAGCTGATGCGGTGCAAGGAGAGGTCCGCTTGGTTCTTTGGTGTGGGTCTTTGAGGTAGGCTTGCCAACGAGCTGCATGGCAGGTCAACATATGTCTGGTCAGGCATGTGGTACCCAAGCGGCTGATGTTTTGGCCACGCGATATACGCTTGAGACATATGTTGCAAACAGCAGCTGTGCGATCTGATGCACTAGCCTCAAAAAAGGCCCACACCAAAGAACTTTTTGAATGACGGGCAGAGGCAGCGCCCTGCACAGGCGGAGCTCTGCGGTGTGATTCCGTCGGTGTACTGCCCTTACGCTGGCCACCAAAGGGCATCCTGCCTCGTTGGAGATGTGCCTCCTCCTCATCCTCCTCCTCCTCCTCTCTCCTATTAGGCACCCACGTGGAGTCATTGACCTCATCATCCCCTCCCTCCTCATCACTGGAGCCAATCTGGCAGTATGCTGCAGCTGCTGGAACATGACTGCCAGATTGGTGTCCTTCTTGAGCATCCCCTCTGTCTGCTCTCACGCTACTGCCTTCCTCTAGCTGGGTTTCATCATCAGACCCTTCGAAACGCTGGGCATCCTCCTGGAGCATGTACCCAACACTGTGCTGAAACAGTTCGGGGGACTCCTCAGGAGGAGGACATGGTGGGTCTAGGGAAGGAGTGACTGATGATTTGTCTGACATTGATACCAGGGAAGACGACGCTTTGGCAGCTGCTTTTCCAGTACCCTGAGCCTGGGTGAGAGAGGATGAGGAGGAGGAGGAGGGCTTGGTCATCCACTCTACCAAGTCTTCGGCATGATGTGGCTCAACATGTCCAGCTGCCGAAAAGAAGGACAAGCGTGTCCCATGGCCATGTGCTGATGACAATGCACCGCGTCCACGACCAGCACTGTTGCCCCCAGACACAGAGCCTGCTTGCCCTCTTTTATTGCCTCCTGACTGTCTGCCTCTCCTTGTTTGCCTTCCAGACATTCTAATAGATGGCCTGCAGGGAGATGGGAAAAAAGCAATAAGGGCTACCTTCAGGTGTCCTTCTCTGTCCCTTGAAACAAGGACTTTCACAGTGAAAGAAACTGACACTGTCCCTACCTAGAGTTTTCTGTCCCTAGAATAAATGTTTTTTTTAATCACAATATAGCACAAGGACAATTCACTCAATGTCTCTCCAGGTCCCTGGAAACAAGGACTTGCAGAGTGAAAGAAACTGACACTGTCCCTACCTAGAGTTTTCTGTCCCTAGAATAAATGTTTTTTTTAAGCACAATATAGCACAAGGACAATTAACTCACTGTCCTTACAGGTCCCTGGAAACAAGGACTTGCAGAGTGAAAAAAAAAAAACACTCTCCCTACCTACAGTTTTCTGTCCCTAGAAAAAATGTTTTTTTTAAGCACAATATAGCACAAGGACAATTAACTCACTGTCCTTACAGGTCCCTGGAAACAAGGACTTGCAGAGTGAAAGAAAAAAAACACTCTCCCTACCTACAGTTTTCTGTCCCTAGAAAAAATGTTTTTTTTTAATCACAATATAGCACAAGGAAAATTAACTCACTGTCCTTACAGGTCCCTGGAAACAAGGACTTGCAGAGTGAAAGAAAAAAAACACTCTCCCTACCTACAGTTTTCTGTCCCTAGAAAAAATGTTTTTTTTAATCACAATATAGCACAAGGAAAATTAACTCACTGTCCTTACAGGTCCCTGGAAACAAGGACTTGCAGAGTGAAAGAAACTGACACTGTCCCTACCTAGAGTTTTCTGTCCCTAGAATAAATGTTTTTTTTAAGCACAATATAGCACAAGGACAATTAACTCACTGTCCTTACAGGTCCCTGGAAACAAGGACTTGCAGAGTGAAAAAAAAAAAACACTCTCCCTACCTAGAGTTTTCTGTCCCTAGAAAAAATGTTTTTTTTAAGCACAATATAGCACAAGGACAATTAACTCACTGTCCTTACAGGTCCCTGGAAACAAGGACTTGCAGAGTGAAAGAAAAAAAACACTCTCCCTACCTAGAGTTTTCTGTCCCTAGAAAAAATGTTTTTTTTAATCACAATATAGCACAAGGAAAATTAACTCACTGTCCTTACAGGTCCCTGGAAACAAGGACTTGCAGAGTGAAAGAAAAAAAACACTCTCCCTACCTACAGTTTTCTGTCCCTAGAAAAAATGTTTTTTTTAATCACAATATAGCACAAGGAAAATTAACTCACTGTCCTTACAGGTCCCTGGAAACAAGGACTTGCAGAGTGAAAGAAACTGACACTGTCCCTACCTAGAGTTTTCTGTCCCTAGAATAAATGTTTTTTTTAATCACAATATAGCACAAGGAAAATTAACTCACTGTCCTTACAGGTCCCTGGAAACAAGGACTTGCAGAGTGAAAGAAACTGACACTGTCCCTACCTAGAGTTTTCTGTCCCTAGAATAAATGTTTTTTTTAATCACAATATAGCACAAGGAAAATTAACTCACTGTCCTTACAGGTCCCTGGAAACAAGGACTTGCAGAGTGAAAGAAAAAAAACACTCTCCCTACCTACAGTTTTCTGTCCCTAGAAAAAATGTTTTTTTTAAGCACAATATAGCACAAGTAAAATTAACTCACTGTCCTTACAGGTCCCTGGAAACAAGGACTTGCAGAGTGAAAGAAAAAAAACACTCTCCCTACCTACAGTTTTCTGTCCCTAGAAAAAATGTTTTTTTTAATCACAATATAGCACAAGGAAAATTAACTCACTGTCCTTACAGGTCCCTGGAAACAAGGACTTGCAGAGTGAAAGAAACTGACACTGTCCCTACCTAGAGTTTTCTGTCCCTAGAATAAATGTTTTTTTTAAGCACAATATAGCACAAGGACAATTAACTCACTGTCCTTACAGGTCCCTGGAAACAAGGACTTGCAGAGTGAAAAAAAAAAAACACTGTCCCTACCTAGAGTTTTCTGTCCCTAGAAAAAATGTTTTTTTTAAGCACAATATAGCACAAGGACAATTAACTCACTGTCCTTACAGGTCCCTGGAAACAAGGACTTGCAGAGTGAAAGAAAAAAAACACTCTCCCTACCTAGAGTTTTCTGTCCCTAGAAAAAATGTTTTTTTTAATCACAATATAGCACAAGGAAAATTAACTCACTGTCCTTACAGGTCCCTGGAAACAAGGACTTGCAGAGTGAAAGAAAAAAAACACTCTCCCTACCTACAGTTTTCTGTCCCTAGAAAAAATGTTTTTTTTAATCACAATATAGCACAAGGAAAATTAACTCACTGTCCTTACAGGTCCCTGGAAACAAGGACTTGCAGAGTGAAAGAAACTGACACTGTCCCTACCTAGAGTTTTCTGTCCCTAGAATAAATGTTTTTTTTAATCACAATATAGCACAAGGAAAATTAACTCACTGTCCTTACAGGTCCCTGGAAACAAGGACTTGCAGAGTGAAAGAAACTGACACTGTCCCTACCTAGAGTTTTCTGTCCCTAGAATAAATGTTTTTTTTAATCACAATATAGCACAAGGAAAATTAACTCACTGTCCTTACAGGTCCCTGGAAACAAGGACTTGCAGAGTGAAAGAAACTGACACTGTCCCTACCTAGAGTTTTCTGTCCCTAGAATAAATGTTTTTTTTAAGCACAATATAGCACAAGGAAAATTAACTCACTGTCCTTACAGGTCCCTGGAAACAAGGACTTGCAGAGTGAAAGAAACTGACACTGTCCCTACCTAGAGTTTTCTGTCCCTAGAATAAATGTTTTTTTTAAGCACAATATAGCACAAGGACAATTAACTCACTGTCCTTACAGGTCCCTGGAAACAAGGACTTGCAGAGTGAAAGAAAAAAAACACTCTCCCTACCTACAGTTTTCTGTCCCTAGAAAAAATGTTTTTTTTAATCACAATATAGCACAAGGAAAATTAACTCACTGTCCTTACAGGTCCCTGGAAACAAGGACTTGCAGAGTGAAAGAAACTGACACTGTCCCTACCTAGAGTTTTCTGTCCCTAGAATAAATGTTTTTTTTAATCACAATATAGCACAAGGACAATTAACTCACTGTCCTTACAGGTCCCTGGAAACAAGGACTTGCAGAGTGAAAGAAACTGACACTGTCCCTACCTAGAGTTTTCTGTCCCTAGAATAAATGTTTTTTTTAAGCACAATATAGCACAAGGACAATTAACTCACTGTCCTTACAGGTCCCTGGAAACAAGGACTTGCAGAGTGAAAGAAAAAAAACACTCTCCCTACCTACAGTTTTCTGTCCCTAGAAAAAATGTTTTTTTTAATCACAATATAGCACAAGGAAAATTAACTCACTGTCCTTACAGGTCCCTGGAAACAAGGACTTGCAGAGTGAAAGAAACTGACACTGTCCCTACCTAGAGTTTTCTGTCCCTAGAATAAATGTTTTTTTTAATCACAATATAGCACAAGGACAATTAACTCACTGTCCTTACAGGTCCCTGGAAACAAGGACTTGCAGAGTGAAAGAAACTGACACTGTCCCTACCTAGAGTTTTCTGTCCCTAGAATAAATGTTTTTTTTAAGCACAATATAGCACAAGGACAATTAACTCACTGTCCTTACAGGTCCCTGGAAACAAGGACTTGCAGAGTGAAAGAAAAAAAACACTCTCCCTACCTACAGTTTTCTGTCCCTAGAAAAAATGTTTTTTTTAATCACAATATAGCACAAGGAAAATTAACTCACTGTCCTTACAGGTCCCTGGAAACAAGGACTTGCAGAGTGAAAGAAACTGACACTGTCCCTACCTAGAGTTTTCTGTCCCTAGAATAAATGTTTTTTTTAAGCACAATATAGCACAAGGACAATTAACTCACTGTCCTTACAGGTCCCTGGAAACAAGGACTTGCAGAGTGAAAGAAAAAAAACACTCTCCCTACCTACAGTTTTCTGTCCCTAGAAAAAATGTTTTTTTTAATCACAATATAGCACAAGGAAAATTAACTCACTGTCCTTACAGGTCCCTGGAAACAAGGACTTGCAGAGTGAAAGAAACTGACACTGTCCCTACCTAGAGTTTTCTGTCCCTAGAATAAATGTTTTTTTTAATCACAATATAGCACAAGGACAATTAACTCACTGTCCTTACAGGTCCCTGGAAACAAGGACTTGCAGAGTGAAAGAAACTGACACTGTCCCTACCTAGAGTTTTCTGTCCCTAGAATAAATGTTTTTTTTAAGCACAATATAGCACAAGGACAATTAACTCACTGTCCTTACAGGTCCCTGGAAACAAGGACTTGCAGAGTGAAAGAAACTGACACTGTCCCTACCTAGAGTTTTCTGTCCCTAGAATAAATGTTTTTTTTAAGCACACTATAGCAGAAGCACAAAACACACTGACACTCTCCCTACCTATCCTTCTCTTTCCCTAAACTAAAGGAATCCAGGTTAAGCAAGAAAGAAATAACAGTCACTGTCCCTGCCTATGCTACTCTATCCCTGCTCCGGAACACACTACACTAGGCCGCCGTGCTGGCGGCCTTTTATAGTGTGGGGCGTGTACTAAACACCCTCAGCAATAATTGGCCACAGGCATCCTGCCTGTGGCCAATCATTGCTCTCCTCGCTGCCGGCGCTGTGATTGGCCAAGCATGCGGGGTCACAGTGCATGCTTGGCCAATCACAGCGCCTGGATGACACTGCGATGGCGTAGTGCATTGTGGGCCGTTCGCGTCACTCGAATTTGGCGCGAACGGCCCAAATCGTTCGATCTTCGTCGAACGATCGAACAGCCAATGTTCGAGTCGAACGTATGTTCGACTCGAACACGAAGCTCATCCCTACTCTGCAAGTCCTTGTTTCCAGGGACCTGTAAGGACAGTGAGTTAATTGTCCTTGTGCTATATTGTGCTTAAAAAAAACATTTATTCTAGGGACAGAAAACTCTAGGTAGGGACAGTGTCAGTTTCTTTCACTCTGCAAGTCCTTGTTTCCAGGGACCTGGAGAGACATTGAGTGAATTGTCCTTGTGCTATATTGTGATTAAAAAAAACATTTATTCTAGGGACAGAAAACTCTAGGTAGGGACAGTGTCAGTTTCTTTCACTGTGAAAGTCCTTGTTTCAAGGGACAGAGAAGGACACCTGAAGGTAGCCCTTATTGCTTTTTTCCCATCTCCCTGCAGGCCATCTATTAGAATGTCTGGAAGGCAAACAAGGAGAGGCAGACAGTCAGGAGGCAATAAAAGAGGGCAAGCAGGCTCTGTGTCTGGGGGCAACAGTGCTGGTCGTGGACGCGGTGCATTGTCATCAGCACATGGCCATGGGACACGCTTGTCCTTCTTTTCGGCAGCTGGACATGTTGAGCCACATCATGCCGAAGACTTGGTAGAGTGGATGACCAAGCCCTCCTCCTCCTCCTCATCCTCTCTCACCCAGGCTCAGGGTACTGGAAAAGCAGCTGCCAAAGCGTCGTCTTCCCTGGTATCAATGTCAGACAAATCATCAGTCACTCCTTCCCTAGACCCACCATGTCCTCCTCCTGAGGAGTCCCCCGAACTGTTTCAGCACAGTGTTGGGTACATGCTCCAGGAGGATGCCCAGCGTTTCGAAGGGTCTGATGATGAAACCCAGCTAGAGGAAGGCAGTAGCGTGAGAGCAGACAGAGGGGATGCTCAAGAAGGACACCAATCTGGCAGTCATGTTCCAGCAGCTGCAGCATACTGCCAGATTGGCTCCAGTGATGAGGAGGGAGGGGATGATGAGGTCAATGACTCCACGTGGGTGCCTAATAGGAGAGAGGAGGAGGAGGAGGATGAGGAGGAGGCACATCTCCAACGAGGCAGGATGCCCTTTGGTGGCCAGCGTAAGGGCAGTACACCGACGGAATCACACCGCAGAGCTCCGCCTATGCAGGGCGCTGCCTCTGCCCGTCATTCAAAAAGTTCTTTGGTGTGGGCCTTTTTTGAGGCTAGTGCATCAGATCGCACAGCTGCTGTTTGCAACATATGTCTCAAGCGTATATCGCGTGGCCAAAACATCAGCCGCTTGGGTACCACATGCCTGACCAGACATATGTTGACCTGCCATGCAGCTCGTTGGCAAGCCTACCTCAAAGACCCACACCAAAGAACCAAGCGGACCTCTCCTTGCACCGCATCAGCTGGGATCTCCAACCCCACTATAACTTCAGTCCTCTCTGAAACATGCACTGAGAGGAATGAAGGTGTAGAATTAGGTGTGTCACAGCCAAGTACTTGCGCCCACTCTGCTAGCAGTACACCGACGTCCGATTCTAGCAGGCAAATTTCCCTGCCCCAGCTGCTGGACCGTCGAAAGAAGTTCACTCCCAGCCATCCACATGCCCAGCGGTTGAATGCTAGCTTGGCTAAATTGCTAGCGCTTCAACTGCTGCCTTTTCAGTTGGTAGACTCGGCCCCCTTCCGTGAGTTTGTGCAATGTGCGGTTCCTCAGTGGCAGGTTCCCAAACGCCACTTTTTCTCACGGAAGGCTATTCCGGCTCTCTACCGGCATGTGGAAGGCAATGTCTTGGCCTCGCTGGACAGGGCGGTCAGCGGTAAGGTGCATATTACCGCTGACTCATGGTCCAGCAGGCATGGACAGGGACGTTACCTTTCTTTCACGGCCCATTGGGTCACTCTTTTGGCAGCTGGGAAGGATTCAGGACAAGGTGCAGTAGTGTTGGAGGTTGTCCCACCGCCACGCCTCCAAAATGCTACTACTGGTTGTGACACACCTCTCTCCTCCACCCCCTCCTCTTCTTCTTCCTCCATGGCCTCTTCCTGTGGTTTGTCCTATGAACCAGCGGTGCTCCGTAGCCGTTCACGGGGCTACGCAAGTACGCAGGCAAAAAGATGCCATGCCGTGCTTGCGCTGGTGTGTTTGGGGGACAGAAGCCACACTGGGGCAGAGGTCCTGTCTGCTCTGCAGGGCCAGGCCGAGAGGTGGTTGACGCCACGCCAGCTTAAGCCAGGAATGGTGGTTTGCGACAATGGCACCAACCTCCTCTCCGCCCTCCGACAGGGACAACTGACCCATGTGCCCTGTGTGGCTCACGTCCTTAACCTGGTGGTGCAGCGCTTCTTGGGCAGGTACCCGGGCTTACAGGATGTCCTGAGGCAGGCCAGGAAAGTCTGTGTGCATTTCCGCAGATCTTATAATGCCAGTGCTCGCCTGGCTGAGCTGCAAAAGGAGTTGAACCTGCCCAAGAACCGCCTTATATGTGACATGCCCACCAGGTGGAACTCAACGTTGGCCATGCTGCAGCGGCTGCACACGCAGCAGAGGGCCATCAATGAGTACCTGTGCGACTACGGCACCAGGACAGGGTCAGGGGAGCTTGGTTTTTTTTCTCCACGCCAGTGGGGCATGATCAGGGATGCATGCACTGTCCTGGCACCATTTGAGGAGGCCACGAGGATGGTGAGCAGTGACAGTGCATGCATCAGTGACACTGTACCTCTTGTCCACCTGTTGGAGCACACGCTGCGTGGAATAATGGACAGGGCACTTGAGGCAGAACAGAGGCAGGAAGAGGAGGACTTCCTTGCCTCTCAAGGCCCCCTTTACCCAGACAGTGTTCCTTCTGTCCCACCCATCGCACAGGAAGAGGAGGAGGAGGAGGAGGAGGAGGAGGAGGAGGAGGATTGTGTCAGCATGGAGGTGGAGGCTGGCACTCAGCATCATCAGCAGCAGTCTTTTAGGGATGATTTACAGTCCCAAGAAACCAGTGGACTTGTACGTGGCTGGGAGGAGGTGGCTGCGGATCATGTCGTCCTTAGTGACCCAGAGGACTCCGGAGCGAATGCCTCAGCAAACCTACGCTGCATGGCCTCCCTGATCCTGCAAAGTCTGCGGAAGGATCCTCGTATTCTTCGGATCAAGGAGAGGGACCATTACTGGCTGGCCACTCTCCTTGATCCACGGTACAAGGGTAAGGTTGCGGACCTTATGTTACCGTCGCAGAGGGAGCAGAGGATGAGACAACTCCGGGAGGCCTTGCAGAAAGGTCTGTGCAACGCGTTCCCAGAGACTGGGAGGTTGCAAACTCCTGGTCCTGGACAACGAGTTGCTGAGGCTTCGGCCAGTCAAAGAAGGAGCGGTGGGGAAGGTGGCCGTCTGACCGATGCGTTCAGACAATTCTTTAGTCCGCAGCCCCAAAGTATGATCGGTTCCAGCAACCATCGCCAGCGTCTGATAAACATGGTGCAGGAATATCTAGGGGCAAGGTCAGACTTGGACACCTTCCCCACCGAAAATCCTCTGGCTTACTGGGTCTTGAGGATGGATCACTGGCCAGAGCTTGCACAGTATGCAATTGAGCTACTGGCCTGTCCTGCATCCAGCGTTCTTTCGGAACGCACATTCAGTGCTGCTGGAGGATTTGTCACGGATCACAGGGTGCGCCTGTCCACCGACTCGGTTGATCGACTGACTTTCATCAAGATGAACCAGTCTTGGATCACCACCAGCTACCACACACCTGATGCTGATATAACAGACTAATTGATTTTAAAATGTCACATCCCTTCAAGACTGATGCTGATGCTGAGTGCCTGTGCTGTTATGTTGACTGGCTATCCTCCTCCTCCGAGTCCTCAATGATACGATTGATGATGATAGCTTGGAAGATCATTTTTGTTTATGGGTGCCGCCACCAGTGCCTAACGCCCAATTTTTCAGCCCCTGTTTAACAGGGGCGTGTAATTACAATTTTTGAAGCAATACTTTGCAACAGGGCTCATTGCTGTGCTCCAAGTACAGTATCTGTGAGGAGTTGCAGTGTTGTGCCACCAGTGCCTAAGGCCCAATTTTTCAGCCCCTGTTTAACAGGGGCGTGTCATTACAATTTTTGAAGCAATACTTTGCAACAGGGCTCATTGCTGTGCTCCAAGTACAGTATCTGTGAAGGGTTGCAGTGTTGTGCCACCAGTGCCTAAGGCCCAATTTTTCAGCCCCTGTTCAACAGGGGCATGTAATTACAATTCTTGATCTAATAATTCACAGCAGGGCCCATTGCTGCACCCACCAAGAGTAACTGTCAGGGCTTACAGTGTTGTGGCACCAGCACCACCATCAAAGGCCCAATTTTTACTACCACTGTTCAACAATTATATGTAATTAAAATTCCTGATATAATAGTTGACAGCAGGGCGTTCCAGCACCAACCAAGAGTAACTGTGAGTGCTTACAGTGTTGTGCCAACACCAACAACTAAGGGGCCTATTTCTGCAGAGTATATACGGCAGGTCCCTACTTTCAAACATCCAACTTACAAACGACTCCTACTTGCAAACGCAAGAAGACAACAGGAAGTGAGAGGAAATCTACCACTAGGAAGGAAAATTCTCTCCTGTAAGAATAAATATGGGAGAAAGGTGTCTCCTCTGTACTGATGCTTTATCAGCAATCCTTGTTTCAAGAAAAACACCACATTTCAAAAACAGTTGTCATTAGGACGGAAAGTGAGGTGAAATGTTCTGAACAGGGGCACAGACAGCAAAACAAATGTTACAGGGGTGATAACCCTTACCTATGTTTTCCAAAAAGTTTAAAAATAGATTTTTGGTCTGGAGCTACACTTCAACAATGTACCTGTTCAAAATTACAAACAGATTCTACATAAGAACAAACCTACAGTCCCTGTCTTGTATGCACCGCCTGTATACGGCTGTTCAGAGTATATAGGGCCTTTTTTATTTTATGTGCGGGGTTCCCCTTAATATCCATACAAGACCCAAAGGGGCTGGTAATGGGCTGGGGTAGGGGGGGGGTCATGGGGTAGCTATGCCATTTTTTTTAAAGATTTTCATCCATATTACCGGGACCAGACATTACATTAAAGCCGCAAGCAGTTTTAAATGGCTTTTTTTTCCTTTAGAAGTGTCATTTTGTGCAGGGACAGTTCTAAACACGGGAAACACGTGGCACTTCACAGGCATACTTTAGACACCCCCCAGGTACGATATTTAAAGGAATATTTGACTTTTTTTTTTTCACTTTATGCATCATTAAAATGACTGCTCCCGGAAAACGACCGTTTTTAAAACTTATTTTTGCATTGATACATGTCCCCTGGTGCAGAACCCGGGTTCCCAAACCCTTTTTAGGACAATAACATGCATAATAGTTTTTATAATTAGCACTTTAGAATTCGAACGTTCGCATCCATTGTATTTAATAGGGTTCTAATGTTCGTTCGAACTTTCGGTCCGTTCGCGGGTTCTGGTGCGAACCGAACCCGGGGGTGTTCGGCTCATCACTACTAATTACTAATTACTAATTAAGAGACATTCACACAGCAAATGTTTTACAAAGAGTTTTTTTTAAATTTGGGAAGGGGTAGGGATATACCCGTTGGCAAGTTTTTATATCTGTCTTTGTCACCACTCTGATTGTCCTGAGATCAAAAAAGAGGGTAAATCCAAAATTCTAGGGTTGTAGGGAATCCTCCAATCAGACACCTGGTACTGTGACAATTCTCTAGAGGCCCATTCACGGCAGCAAGGTAATTTGTGTGCCATGTCCTATGATTTTAGTTCACACCAATGTGCTGCATTAAAAAAAAAAAAAAAGGAAAAATGTTGCATTTGTACAGTACATTCTGCTGTGCTGTAGCACTTTGCAACAACCTGCAGTGCATAACAATAACAAATAGGTGGAAAAAAGCACTGAAATGCGTGCTGTGAATAGATCAGAAGATCTAAAAACGTTGTAATGTTTTTTCATTCATTTTCTGGTGTTTCTTTGAGACAGAAAGTGAAGGGAAATCTTCTCAGCAGAAAACAAGAAGCAAAAAATAGCCCATAACAGTTTCAACCCTTTCCTGTACTATTTAACCCCTTCCATACCGGGCCATAGCAGAATGATGCCGGCAGGAACCCTCTCTCCCTCCGGGTGGACGTCATATGACGTCCTGGGTTTGAGGGGGGATATCTGAATGATGCCTGAAGCTAGAGGCATCATTCAGATATCCTTTTTTTCAGCCGGCGATCCTGCGCACAATAAGAATGATCATAGCGGCAGTTCCGCTGCTTGATCGTTCTTATAGGCGGCGGGAGGGGACATCTCCCCCCTCCCGCCGCCATCCGGTGCTTCTCCGGGCTCTCCCGTGCGATCGGGGACCCGGAGAGAATCGTCTGTGAATCGTCGGCGCCGGTGGTGGGTCACGTGATGAGCATAGAGATGACTGGTGACCAGATGGTCACCAGTCATCTCTATGATCGTCGGAGGCCCGGGCGCGATGTGATGACGTCACGCCCGGGTCCTCAAATGTAAACAAAGCCGTCATTGCGGCTAGTAAGTATGAGATCGGTGAAAAAAAAATTTCACTGATCTCATGCTTTCCAGCCTGGAGGAGAGATGTGGGGTCTTATTGACCCCGCATCTCTCCATAAAGAGGACCTGTCACACATATTCCTATTACAAGGGATGTTTACATTCCTTGTAATAGGAATAAAAGTGATCAAAAAAAAAAAAGTGTAAAAAAAAAAAAGTAAAAAAAAAAAAAAAAAAGTAAAAATAAAAAAAATAAGTAAAATAAAAAAAATAAAAATATATATTTTTTTAAAACGCCTGTCCCCAATAGCTTGAGCTTAGAAGCGAACACACACGCAAGTCCCGCCCGCATATGTAAACGCCGTTCAAACCACACATGTGAGGTATCGCCGCGTGCGTTAGAGCGCGTGCAACAATTCTAGCACTAGATCTCCTCTGTAACTCTAACCTGGTAACCTGTAAAAAATTTCAAAGCGTCGCCTATGGAGATTTTTAAGTACCGAAGTTTGGCGCCATTCCATGAGTGTGCGCAAAAGCGTCACATGTTAGGTATCTTTTTACTCTGCGTAACATAAGCTTTCATATTTTACAAAAAAATTGGGCTAACTTTACTGTTTTGTTATTTTTTAATTCATGAAACCATTTTTTCCCCCAAAAAAGGCGTTTGAAAAATTATTGCGCAAATACCGTGCAAGATAAAAAGTTGCAACGACCGTCATTTTATTCCCTAGGGTGTTTGCTAATGTTTCGGGGTTCTGAGTAATTTTCTAGCATAAGAATGATGATTTTTACATGTAGGAGAGAAGTGCCAGAATAGGCCCGGTATTGAAGTGGTATAAAAAGCCCTGTATGGAAGTGGTTAATAAAAAAAAAAAAAAATGAAACTGTGTCTTTACATACACTACGTATTATCATACAGTAATGCATGATCCGGGGTGCATTGCGGTGCCATTTATTTAGAATCCACACTACAAGAGTAGGCAATGAACCGCTGTGCAATGTTGTAGTGTGCTGGGATCAAAATAAGTCATTTTTTTTGTGCATTAAAGCAACTCTTTTACCAGACTGAACAGGTCAAGAAAAAGAAGAGAGCAAATACCTCTCCTGGAAACGTTATCACCAAACTCCTGTTCATTATAAAGACATTCCCAGCTTAAAATTCTTCAGAAGGCAACATTTTCAAGAGTGTCAACTTCCTGGTCCCCCTCTGCTCTCATTGGTTCCTCCCACCGATCCCAACACGCAATAGTGATGGTATTCAGCCTCATGGGTGGCAGAAGAGGTATTTACTTTCTTCTTTTCAGGGACAGCTTTTATTGGAAAGTTCAGTTTGGTGATAGAATCCTTGGCCCACATCCAATCCCTGTCCAAATCATGGCGCCTTAGCCTCCGCAACATTTCTAGGATTCACCCCTTTTTAACCACTTCAGCCCCGGACCATTTTGCTGGCCAAAGACCAGAGCACTTTTTGCGATTTGGCACTGCGTCGCTTTAACTGACAATTGTGCGGTCGTGCGACGTGTTTTCCAAACAAAATTGACGTCCTTTTTTTTCACACAAACAGAGCTTTCTTTTGGTGGTATTTGATCACCTCTGCGATTTTTATTTTTTGCGCTATAAACAAAAATAGAGCGACAATTTAAAAAAAAATTACATATTTTTTTACTTTTTGCTATAATAAATATCCCCAAAAAATATATAAAAAAATTTTTTTTCCTCAGTTAAGGCCGATACGTATTCTTCTACATATTTTTGGTAAAAAAAATTGCAACAAGCATTTATTAATTGGTTTGCGCAAAAGTTATAGCGTCTACAAAATAGGGGGTAGTTTTATGGCATTTTTATTAATACATTTTTTTTTACTAGTAATGGCGGCGATCAGCGATTTTTATCATGACTGCGACATTATGGCGGACACATCAGACACTTTTGACACCATTTTAAGACCATTGTCATTTTTACAGCGATCAGTGCTATAAAAATGCACTGATTACTGTAAAAATGACACTGGCAGTGAAGGGTTAACCTGTAGAGGGCGCTGAAGGGGTTAAGTGTGACCTAGGGAGTGCTTCTAACTGTTAGGGGGCGTGGCTTGCCGTGCAACGTCACTGATCGCTGTTCCAGATGACAGGGAACAGACGATCAGTGACATGTCACTAGGCAGAACGGGGAGATGTTGTGATCTCCCCGTTCTTCAGCTCTGTGACCCGATCGCTGGACACCGGCGTCCCGCTGGCACGGTCACAGAGCTTGCGGCAGGGTCGCGAGCGCGGCTCGCAAATTAAAGGGGACGTATATATACGCCCATTTGCGCAGCCGTGCCATTCTGTCGACGTATACGTTTGTGCGGCGGTCGGGAAGCGATTAACCAATAACCCCACAAAGCTTTTAATTCACTCCCTGGTCATCTCTTGCCATGACTACTACAACTCCCTCCTCATTGGATTACCTTTACATAGACTATCCCTCCTTCAGTCCATAATGAATGCTGCTGCCAGACTCTTACCAACCGTTGAGTGTCCTACACCCCTCCCTGCCAATCCCTCCACTGGCTTCCACTCACCCAATGAATAAAATTCAAAGTACTAACAATAATTTACAAAGCCATCCATTACTCTGCCGCCAGCTACATCACTAACCTAGTCCCAAAATACCAACCAAGCTGCTCTCTTCGGTCCTCCCAAGACCTCCTACTCTCAAGCTCCATTGTCACCTCCTCCCATGCTTTCTCCAGAGCTTCTCCCATCATTTGGAACTCTCTACCCCACGGGTGCAGGGAGTCATGCTTGGAACTGTCAGCCTTGCAATGCCTCTTGGGGCTTGTAGTTCTGCAACAACTGGAGGGCCACAGGTTGAGCACCCATGCCCTACCCCAATCTGTCTGAGTGTCCCCTAATCTATCCATCTTTAGACAATCCCTGAAAACCCTTCTCTTTAAAGAAACCTATCTTGCTTCTAACTAATATGCTGTTTTACTTTCTCCATCAGCTCATCCACCACAGCTATTAACTTTTGTATCAGTTGACCCTCCCTCTTAGATTGTAAACTCTAATGAGCAGGGCCCTCTGATTCCTTATGTACCAAATTGTAATGTAACTGTAATATCCGCCTTCATTTTGTAAGTGCTGCGCAAACTGTTGCCGCTATATAAATCCTGTATAATAATAATAATAATAATAATAATAATCTAAGTTGGGCTGAAAACCCATTAAAAATGACTGAGCTGCCTTAAAGCGGAACTTTACCCATAACAACCCGGAACATACATTCCACATTAATAATTATGCTACCAAAATTGGTATGTTCTGTTACTTGTGAGAAAATTGGTACCTATAGCAATGCCCTTCCTATATACCACCACTGCGCTTGTGAAATGTACAGACCTATACTAACAAAGCAGCCACCTTAAAAAATAAATATGACATAAATAGTGTATAATCCAAAAAGACCCCACCCGGTGGCGCTATAAGAACAGTCTCCCCCTATGTCCGTACCTATGGACTAAGAGAAATAATGTTCAAATAAATACAAAATAAATTAAATTACACCTGTGACATAAGTGAAAATGTACACAAACTAAATAAAGTCCACACAGTGCAATATTAAATCCAAATGCGTGTAAAATCTTCCAATCTTCCACCACACACAGTGTTCAGTGATCCCGCTCCCGTCAGACGGAAAACTTACCACAGTAAGTTGCCTCGCACTCTCGTGCTTGGCGTGTAAGCGTAAATGAATCTCACAAAGCTGTGCAATCGATCCCCCAAGTTCCAAACAAGTGTTTATAAGGGATTAATAAACCAAAACTTTATGAACGTTTAAAACACTGCAACTCCACAAAAGCACCAAAAGCGTATAGGTCGCGGCAGACCCTCGGTAATCTCACTAATATCTCACCACCTTCCTGCTGCCACTCACTATCTGTCCGCTGCTAAGCTTGATCCTGTGACGTCACACGTTCCGTCAGACGTCTGTCGCATAGCCACGCCCCGACATGTTTCGTCGTATAGACTTATTCATGGGATTGGCTATGCGCTGCGACAGCTCCTCCTTTTATTTCTCCCTGTTTTGGGCGGAAATCCACTCATCAGTCCGTCCGAATTGGGCGGATGTGCGTCATTCCTATATGACTTCGCGTCTCCACCCCCTTCCCAGCCCAATTGAGGGCGGAAGTTCGTCATCCGTTGTTCACACCATGGGCGGAAGTCGGATGTCACTCCAAGTGATTCACTCGAGTGTCCCCGCTATCCATATACACTCGCCAATAGTATTATCAAGTGCTTTAAGGGCACATATACTATATCATAGTCTATACTATTATAGCAATAATGTGATGTAAACAATCCTCGGAATGTGTTGTAATACTAATATATATGATAAAATCATACATTAATATAACAGCGTATTAATGCGGACGGATAGTGAGTGGCAGCAGGAAGGCGGTGAGATATTAGTGAGATTACCGAGGGTCTGCCGCGACCTATACACTCGCTTTTGGTGCTTTTGTGGAGTTGCAGTGTTTTAAACGTTCATAAAGTTTTGGTTTATTAATCCCTTATAAACACTTGTTTGGAACGTGGGGGATCGATTGCACAGCTTTGTGAGATTCATTTACGCTTACACGCCAAGCACGAGAGTGCGAGGCAACTTACTGTGGTAAGTTTTCCGTCTGACGGGAGCGGGATCACTGAACACTGTGTGTGGTGGAAGATTGGAAGATTTTACACGCATTTGGATTTAATATTGCACTGTGTGGACTTTATTTAGTTTGTGTACATTTTCACTTATGTCACAGGTGTAATTTTAATTTATTTTGTATTTATTTGAACATTATTTCTCTTAGTCCATAGGGTACGGACATAGGGGGAGACTGTTCTTATAGCGCCACCGGGTGGGGTCTTTTTGGATTATACACTATTTATGTCATGTTCTGTTACTTGCCTCCAGCACTGCTTCTGTTTCTTCTTGCCGGAGGCTGCCATTTTGTGGAAGCCCAGAGCCCCTGAACAGCAGTAAATCATAAAGTAAAACTAAACCCACCAATTTAATGGTTTCAAAAAACAGTTACAATACATTCCTGGAATGCTGGGATCGCTAACTGTCACATTTGCTTGTGTCCTCAACCAAACTGTGAAACCATCAAATGGATGGTGTCATAACTGATCACATGTGCAGCACCATGGCAGTTGCAGATCAAACAGAAGCAGCTTCCTTAGTTGTAAAAAATATGAGGGTTTAATTTTGCTTTAAGGCTGTCAGCAGATCAGCCTCTACAAACTTGGCAGTGCCTAAAAATGGAGAGCAACTGAGCATGTGCAGAGCAGGGTGAGACAGTGTATTAATGGATTTTAAACAGTATAGACACTTATTTTGAATGTTTTACATAGCTATACCTGCAAAATGGGCAAACATGAAGTGATCTAGCAGGACTTCATTTTCTGACTGACATTCCACTTGAATGCATCGTGACTTAGTGCATGACAATGTGTTTATACTTGTGTGGGCCCCAAAAAGAAACTTGTCATGAGAGAACGTAGAGCTGCCACAGCTTACCTTTTCTTCTGAAAATGCTGGTTACCTGGCTGTCATGCTGACCCTCTGGCTTCAGTACTTATCTACTCTGAATTTCCGCATCTGCTTGAGGCCATCAGGTCAGAACAACAATGTGTAAACTAGGATTTTCAGGACTGGCAGCCCCCATTATTCTCTCTTGACAGGTATACCTTAAGGCTGTCAAAGTCATAAGAATAACTTTGGAAACAGTTATTATTCGACACCACTAAGCTTCTAATTCACTCCCTGGTCATCTCTCGCCTCGACTACTGCAACTCCCTCCTTATTGGATTACCTCTACATAGGCTATCCCCCCTTCAGTCCATCATGAATGCTGCTGCAAGACTCATACACCTTACCACCCATTCAGTGTCCTCCATCCCTCTCTGCCAATCCCTCCACTGGCTCCCACTCACCCAACGAATAAAATTCAAAGTACTAACAATAATTTACAAAGCCATCCACAACTTGGCCCCCAGCTACATCACTAACCTAGTCCCAAAATACCAACCAAGCCGCTCTCTTCAGTCCTCCCAAGATCTTCTGCTCTCTAGCTCCCTTGTCACCTCCTCCCATGCTCGCCTCCAGGATTTCTCCAGAGCTTCTCCCATCCTTTGGAACTCCCTACCCCAATCTGTCCGACTGTCCCCTAATCTGTCCATATTTAGACGATCTCTGAAAACTCTACTCTTTAAAGAAGCCTATCCTGCTTCTAACTAACTTGTACTTCCTCCATCAGCTCATCCCCCACAGCTATTACCTTTTGTATCAATTGACCCTCCCTTTTTAGATTGTAAGCTCTAATGAGCAGGGCCCTCTGATTCCTCTTGTACCAAATTGTAATGTAACTGGAATGTCTGCCTTTATTTTGTAAGCGCTACGCAAACTGTTGGCGCTATATAAACCCTGTATAATAATAATAATAAGTATGCCTATGGTCACATTTAAAAGCTGCCGCACACTCTCCGGTGACAGAGCTTGGGAAAATAGCAATCGGCCATATTTGGTAAATACGGATAGTTACTATTGTAATTTTCTGAGAAAAAGTGGGAGCCTATGTGTGGTGGCAAAAAAAAAAAAATGGTTACAAGGGGGAGTAATGCTTATCTTTTCAGTATTCTAAAGAGCTTCCCACCACTTTTTGCCGCGTACACACGATCGGAATTTCCGACAACAAAGCTTGTGTTTTTTTTTTTTCCGACGGATGTTCACTCAAACTTGTCTTGGATACATATGGTTGCACAAATGTTGCTTGGAAATTCCGATGGTCAGGAACGCGGAGACGTACAACACTACGACGAGCCGAGAAAAATGAAGTACAATGATTCCGAGCATGCGTCGAATTGGTTCCGAGCATGCGCAGCACTTTTGTGCGTCGGAAATGGCTACACACGATCGGAATTTCCAACAAGAACTTTTGTTGTCGGAAAAATTGAGAACCAGGTCTCAAACATTTGTTGTCGGAAATTCTGACAGCAGATGTCCGATGGAGCATACACACGGTCGGAATATCCGACCAAAAGCTCACATCGAACATTTGTTGTTGGACATTCCGATCGTGTGTACGCGGCATTAAAGGTAACTGGTTATGAGGGAAATATGAAGCTGCTATTACTGAGTTTTTTTTTCTTGGAGTGCTAGCTGCCTGGATGTTCCAATGACTATCTGTATGGAAACAAGCATGCAGCACACTGTAGTTGCGTGTTGGGATGCAATTAACTTTGAAATTATGGTCTGTTGTAATGTCAAGTTATAACGTGTCAATAGTGATCTCCAACCCTAACCAAAAAAACAAAAATCAGCATTGGATGGACTGACCTTTTAAACTTATACCAAAAAATGATGTACATATAAAATAAAGTAAGGGATAAACGTACCTTTAGGGAGATGCGTTAGAAGAGGATATGTAAAACAGATTCTGAGGGTTTGTTTTACTAACAGAGTATAGAAGGTCACAAATTAAATCTCTATGAACTTTCTGAAAAGTTAAATATGGTAAAGCCTAGGCCTAATTCACTGAATAAAATCTCAACTTCCTGAGAACAATCCCTTGTTTCTCATTAATGTTCTGCACAAGCTGACACAAGAACCTTTCCAAATGCTGGAAGTCCTTTTGTATGAATGCTTAGAAATAATTATACAGTGTTTGAACTACATTATTTTCAGCAGAGATTTATAAAACTTTTAATTTCATATGCACAAGAACAGAGGTTAGAGGGTCTTCGTCCACAGCTGTGGGTTTTTCTATTGTACATCCACTGCTCAGTATACAAAATATGTACAGAAATAATAGAAGGAACTCTAGTGCAGCAAGTCAAAGCAACTGATCGAATCGCATTTTGCTGATCTTTGATCATTGATAGCTAAATGTTGGCTTCTATGGGATACTGCCTTATCATTTACCTAAAATAAACCTGTTCTTTTTCTTATGGTTTCTAGAATTAAATAATCTATGGGAAGAGCCCTCATGTTTATTTGCTTTCTGTCTCTCTAGGTTTTCATTACTGGCAGGTAGGGATGAGCTCCGGCGTGTTCGCATTGAACACGTGCAGAGCCCGCCAGGAAGTCGGTTCCGCACTGCGCTAATCACAGCCAGGGAGACATTTCCCGATCTCTGCAGCCGAGCATCGGCAAATGTCTCCCTGCCTGTCATTAGCGCAGCGCCTTGCCGACTTCCTGGCGGGCTCTGCACGTGTTCAATGCGAACCCGCCGGAGCTCATCCCTGCTGGCAGGCTGGTACTGTTGTTCTTGGGGTGTGACTTTCAGCAATGGAAACAACTAGCAATGGTGGAGTTCCCCTTAACTGTGTCTAAAATTCTTCCCAACATTTTAGTGCATCCTAAATCCTAACCATCCCACTATCTGAACCCTAACACTTAACCTAATCCCTAAAATAATATGCTAGCTTCTAATCAGCCAGTTAACTCTTGGCGCTGAGTCCTGTAGACTGTGAATGGGTCATTTGTTTACATGACAGATCGCAGTGTCGAAGGGTCCTGCACGAGTTTGATACGAATGCGATGCAAATTCAGCCATACAGTTTGTGTGGCTGAATTTGCATCGCACAGACATCGCATGTGATTTGCACAGCAATGTCTGGCCTCGCACCAGTGTGAACCGACCCTCATATCATAAATCATAACATGTTATTAGATTTTTACTCCAGGAGTATATAATGAGTTTGGAAGTTCTAGAGAAATGCTTAAAGTGGTTGTAAACCCCATTCATAAAATTTGAACTATGCACATACTGTATATCTATAGTGTTTACTTGTCTGTCTCCAAAGCTCTAAGGCCTCGTACACACGGCCGAGATTCTCGTCGAAAAAAACATGTCGTTTTTTTCAACGAGATTCTTGGACAAGAAAATTGTCCCGGCCGAGTGTACACACGCTCGATTCAAAGAACCCGCGGTTCTTTGAATGGAGCGTACGCGGTGACGTCATCGACTACG